>JAOXJK010000001.1:176792562-176814914 GCA_025774025.1 Xenus cinereus | reverse complement strand
GGGGGGGCGGGGGGGGGGGATAGGAAATAAAACCTGATGCTGTTTTGTCTTGGTTTTTGGTGGGAAAGTAAAAAATTACAGACGTAGCAACAGAAAATAATTTTAGATCTAAATGAAATAATAACTGATAATTCATATTCTTTGGAAATTTTTCATCACTCCAGAGAGAAGGAAACGTTTGCTGCACTTTAAAACCTTAAATATTCTATGTGGAAGAAGCCTCAAATTATCTGAAATCTAGGGAAAGGCTCCAGGTTTACATTGATGAGGAACTCAAGGAAAAGGGGATGTAAAGCAATAAAGAAATAATCTATAATCAATGTGAATAAGGGTTGATTATGAAAGAAAACTATCTCACAATTGTCAATAATTTTGAAGATAGTGAGAATTATAAAAAATAAGTTACTGATGGTACCTTTTGAAGAAAACTTAAAACACACATATTTTTTTGTTTCCATAAATAAAAAAATAAAAAGAATGAGATAAAAATGGAAGTAAAAGATTAAAATAGTTAAATATAGTTACCAGCTATTTTACGGACAGAAATGATGGAGTAGTGGGGATAACTAGTACCTGTATTTTATGGTGGAGGTCTACAACAGAATCAGGACTGAATGGAAGATCATAGAATCAGAATATTTTAGATTTGTAGAAACTACTGCAAGTCTTCTGGTCTGATCATCTGTCAAAGCAAATCCAGGCTCAAATTTAGATCAAGTTTTTGGGGGTCTTGTTCAAATGAATTTTTAATATCTCCAAAGGTGGAGATTCCTCAGCTTCTCTAGGCATCCTGTTTGACCACAGTTACAGTGAAGAGATTTTTCTTTATACCTGATCGGAATATCCCATATTGCAACATGTGCCTTTTATCTCCTGTCCTTCCATCCTGCACCTCTGAGAAGAGTCTGGCTCCATCAAATTTATACTCACCCACTAGCTAGTTATAGATAGCTCTAAGGTCTTCCTTCATCTCTCTCTTCTTAAACACGTGCAAGCTCCCTCAGACTCTCCTAATTCCTGACCATCCTACTTGCCCTCCAGTGGACTTGAAAATGCTTTTTTAGCACCACAGAGCCGGAAACCGGACACCTTTCTCCAGACGCGGTCTCACAAGTGCTGAATGGAGGGGAACAATTACTTCTCTTGACCTGCTGGCTACCCTCTTGCTATTATGTCCTTTCCCAAGTCTTCATGATACCTACATACAGTGCAGAATTTTACTGTGCAATGACCATAACAACAATTTCTCATACTAATAAAAGAGGTTATCTGTGTCTCAATCTTATTAAAACCATAAAGTTCAAAGAGGTACGAAAGATTACCAGTTTTATTTTATCCCACCTCTGATCACAGCACATTCAGAACAGAACTAGCTCTCTCATCTTAGACCCTAATTCTTTGCTGTTTTGTATCTAAACTAACACTGGCAATACTTTAGATTTACTACAGTATAGAGGATACTGGTGTGGCTGCTCTATCCAGATCAATTTGGACTGTCTTTTCAGGGAAGATTTTGATACATGATGTAAAATATTTTCATAAACTAAAGCTTTATTACATCTGGTGTATTCCCTCTATTTTCAGTCACTAGAATGGTCCACATGATTTGTTCTTTTTAAAATTAGACATATAATGGTTCATGATTTTTTTGTCTCAATTTCATTTGCAAAAATTCCTCCATTTCTTTTTCTCTGTCATACTTACACTGTGAAAAAGAAAAGATCTTATTTTTCTGGCCATTGTCCCCAAGTCAGGACAGCCTTATGGTAAGTCTGTGAGACTTGGTTTCCACAAATTAAGTTCAGAGGGAGCAGGACACATGATACAAACAGCATCCAGGCTGACTAGTGTTTCATTCTGAGTTTCTGTCTTACAGAGAGTGAGAATCAGTTTAAAGCAGAAGTGTACTTGAGTCACGATTTTCAGCTCAAGATTCAAATGCAGTTCTTGAGCATATTCATAGGAAAGATTCAAAGTTTTTCAGGTATGGGCTCTTCAAGTTAGTATGCAAGAGAAAAGTATTTGGTTTCAGTTTTTGTTAGTGAGTCAATGTTTTTTCCACAGTATTTTAACCTCAATTTCAAATATGAACATTTCAGAAAAATAAAAACTAAACCAAAAAAAGAAAAGAAAAATGTTACTGTTTTTCATCTGTATTATTTCTGTGCACAAACGAAGTCGCAGAAAAAGGAAAGTTGTGTGGTGCATTTAAATTGTGCTTTTGATAAGACTTTGGATGAAGTCTCAAAATAATCCATTAAAAAAACCTCATTAGGTGAGGTAGAGAAGATCTGGTTGCCTGAGCACAGCAATTTAGCATAATTTCAGACTCTGTGGGGCATCACACTGAATTTCACGTGTGAATCTCTGGGAAGTGAGTCACACCATCTGGCCCCCTGGAGGCATCCTGGATAACCCAAGGTGTCACAAATGCAACTAGGCACCAATGTTTAGGGGTATGAGTGCCCTTGCTAAATCTTTTGCTGTCTGGCATATCTAACCTGTTTCTATCTTGATTTTGACATAGAGAAAATAGGAGAAATGGAGCTTAACTTTCCAAAGCTCCGTAGATACCTGGAACCAGAAAGTTCTGTTTATAAGGTAGGAGTTTTAACTATTTTCTACTCCTCTTAAGATCAGTTAGAAAGGTAATTTTTTCTTTTTCCATTCACAACTATCATATGGGAAACTTGTACCTATTCATTTAACTCACTTTGTTGAAGGTGAACCTGCTTGTCATGCTTACATATTTAATAGTTCTGGAATTTCTCCTCAGAGTTTTCTATAATATTTTGAAAAGACAAGGAAGAAATTCCTATGTATTTTCACAAAATTGAATTGATTTTCAATAAGGTGTTTGGGCAATTGGTTCAGAATTTGAATTTTGCAAAGTCAAGAGAGTTAGAAAGAAAGATTAAAAAAAAATCTTAAGGATACCTAAATAATTAACTTATTAAATAGTTAAAAAAGAGTTTGAAGTTAGTAGGCTTAGAACAATCCAACTTCTTCGGCAACCGCCTCCACTTTCTTCCCAACAATGAAAAGCTACAGATAAAATTGAATTTTTTGTGGAGCTTGGATATTTTTAAATCAAACTGCATGTGAGAGTCTCTAATATCTTATCAGTTGGATTTTTAAGGGATCAGGATCATTATTTATGTGTTTTTTCACTGTTTCCACTTCTGAATGATACTAGAAAATGTAGAGTGAGCACACATGAAAAAAACCCCACAAATTCCTACAGGGAAAATTAATTCCTCACTATGAAAACTGTATGACCATAATCAATTCTGCAAAAATGATCACACATTTCATGCCTTTCAGTTTTACTGAAAGATTAATTTTTTGAGTTGAGAAAAGTTTTACATATGTTCTTATTTAAAATCATCCCACTCACCTTGCATTGGAAATGTTCACTTCTATGTTTTCTTAGCACACTAAAAGGTGTACACTTTTATAGAAAACTGCTGGGCCTGTTACCTTGGTTGAGATAGATCCATTTCTAAGGTCCTGAATGCTTATGCATAATTTATACATGTGTAATATGTAGCAACACATCAGTTACACAAGCAGAAAAGCTTTCCTATGAATCAACCTTTCTGAGTTTAAAGAAAGGAAATCATATGATTCTGAATAAAGTGCAGGGATTAGTTTACGGGCCTGTGTTCCTTGGGATAAATGCATAGGAACAGCAGAATGTGACAGCTTCTTTCTACTTCTTTCTACTTGAAAATACAACAAAGTCCACTTTCTGTCTATGGATGCTCAGTTGACTCTCCTACTGGCCACATAAACTGTTTAGAAGGAAAGCTTTCTCTTCCTCCTTCTAGCATTGCCCACTGTACACTTGTTCAGTCACCTCATTCCTTCTCTACTTGCAGTGTCTACCCCACTATCCTCCTCATCCTTTACTTTTTGAACTTTTATTTCCTGAACCTTTTCCTTTTGGAACATTCCTTCTCTCCCTTTTATTGTCAACTCAACAGTATTTATCCTCCAAAGTATCTGTTTCAATATTTTTCCACGTACTGATTAACAGTACATTAAACAGTCCTTACAGGACTGTTTCCAGAAGCACGTCTGAACCTCACGCTCGATGTGTGAAAACTCTTGTCGTTCCTCTTTCTGTGAGTAGGTGTCTGCATCTCATTCCCTTGAAACTTTCTTTAGTCATCCTTCCCCACATCCCCTTCTCTCTGCTCAAATCTTTCTTATATTAAGTGTTCACTGCAGTCCCTATATCAACAGTTACCCTTATGCTAAACACAAAATCACACAGTGTATTCTTTGGGGGGTTTATTTGGAGGTCTGCATTTTCTTGAAGTATCACACCTCGTGTAATCCTATTAAACAGCATGAGACTATGCTGTTATCATACACAAACCTCTGCTACAAGTACAAAATCTAGTCCTAATTTAAAATGCTTAATTGTTAAGTGTACTTGTGACTTGCAATTCAACTGATGTCTCTCTAAGAAGAGCATCAGTATGACAGGCTCTGACCATAAGTAAGGTTGAGAAAATGTTCTGTTTTAATTACTTATCAGCTACAAGCTCAACTTTATTAGAAGAGATTTCTGCCCTCTCTAGAACATTACAATTTTTGTCCAGAATAAAAGTATGTTATCTGCAGTTATAATTTAAATCTTTCAGATGAACACATGTATCTTAAAGATAACCTGTTGTGTTTTGCTGTTTGATTGAAATACTCATGTTTCCATGTCCATTCTATCTAATGGATAGCTATCAATGTAGTTCTGTGCTGTGGTTCCCTGTACCCAAAGAATATCACTTAAAAAAAAAAAAAAAAAGAGCCCATAACATATCTTAGGCAACAGCCGACACTACAACACTACAACACTACCTACAGGCAAGAGAGTAATGAAGCAGCACAGAGGTAACAGCACTCAAAATATTTTTGGTGACAATTTTTTTCATCAAGAAGTCCAAAGTTTGTAAAAGATTAACCAGAAAAATGTTCTGGCTAGGAATTCCTATAATACTTAATTTGTCAACCTAAAAAAACCACTTTATTTTATTTCTTCCTGTTGGATCTGTAGGAAACGATTGCTTGTGAAAAAAAAAGTAATAACAAATGAAGAAACGCATAAACATTTATTTTGCGAATGTCACTACAAACAAAGGTGAAAAATGATGAGGCAGATTGTTCATTTCATAGAATCATAGAATAGCCTGTACCCAGGTTGGTAGGTACCTCAAAATATCACCTGGTCCAACATTTAGTGGGAAAGGAAGCTCAGATGAGATTATCTAGCATCCTGTCCAATCATATCTTGAAAACCTCCCATGATGAGGGCCCTACCACATCGCTAGGGAGGTTGTTCCAGTGAATGATCATATTCACTGTAAAAAATTACTTTCTTCTGTCGAGATTAAACCTCTCCCAGTGCTACTTACACTCTTTATCCCTTGTCTTCTCCATGTGTTCCTTGTGAAGAGAGAGCCTCCATCCTCTTAGTAGCCACTCTGTAAGTACTAGAATACTGTGATGAGATCTCCCCTGAGCCTTCTCTTCTCCAGGGAGAAAAGACCTGATTTCTTCAGTCTTTCCTCAAAGGTCAGGTTCTCCAGACCTTTGATCATCATTGTGGCCCTGCTTTGGACCTTCTCCAGTCTGTCCGCGTCCTTCTTGAATTGTGGGGACCAGAACTGGACATAGTACTCCAGGTGTAGCATGGCAAGCACTGAGTAGAGTCATTCCAAGGTGGTCTAAATAGTTGCTGTAAAAGATATGTCAACATTTATCAGGGAACAGCAAGATGACATTGTAGCTGGAAAAAAAATCAGTATAAAAGAATTTGAAGGACCAAGAATAAACAGAATTAAACTTCCCTATTTTATGTTGCATTTTCTTACCTCCTCCTGTTCATTGTTTTTTCCTTGATGCATCTCTGTCATTATATCCTCAGAAATATTATGATTCTTCTGTGTGGCTATTTTATAACTTTATATGAATCTTCATGCTTCATTCTTTGAATCCAAATAAATTGTGTGATTGTTGCTTCATAAATAAACAGAATAATAAAGGTAACAGTGGGTATCTATAAAGAACAGATCTACTTTGTCCTTACAAAGATATATAAATGTACTGTTGAGATGGGTATGTGTCGGGCAAATTAAGAAAGGATTTGGGTATTGCTAATGGTTTATAGCTACACAAACCCAATAATAAATTTGAAAAAAATACAGAAAAATAGCAGGTGCATAATTATATCCTTGAGAAGATATATTAGGAAAGCTAGAACAGCAGGGGTATTAAAGCACAATAGTTTAGATAATGAAGTCAAATAAATTGTCTTCATTGTCGTACCTTCACTGTCACCAAAGTACACTGTGATAAATGAAACAGACTTGTCTGATAGAAATTGTAAACATTGATATTTACTAAACAGTTATTAACACTTTTATAACATTGCTGGTTTATGTTCATTACATGCTCATTGCATTACAGTGTGTTTATTTCCTGTTTAATTTCTCCACTGTCATTGTGTATTGCAAGCTTCCGCAAGACAGGTCCATTTTTTATGTTCTACTGTACAGTATGTGAGTAATGTTCAGATCTTAATGGAAGTGTCACATCATTTCCAGATCAAATTATCTAGTTTTAACAGCTAAAGGGAATCAAATTAAGCAGTAAAAAAACAGAATACTAACCAATACAAATGTTGTGGTTCCCAAAGTGTTGACTGAAATACATGGAGGTCATGTTTGCCAGTTAGCACATTAAATGTAAGTCATGGGCTTACTGGGATGCTCAATCAGTTATCATTAGTAGTCCTTTATTAGGAACATACATAAAGCTTTAAACTGCCAGGAAAGTGCAATGGCTAAAGTCAATTTTATTGCACAAACAGTAATATGGATTTTGTATTTTTTTTTCTCATTAGGTTATTAGATACTGAGACAGAAGAACACACAGAATCTCAGAATATTTACTCTGACTTATCTTTACCTTTGAAACAAGTAAGATCTTAATTTCAGAGAGTTAAAGCTATAATCTCTTACAAAACTATATCACAACATTTTGGAAGAATCTGAACAATCATAAGGCTGTTTGGCCCTATTTCTTTATATATATCTTTTCTGATTTTCCTGCTGTGAAACTAAGCTACAGCAATGTATCTTACTTTTCTAGCACACATCATAAGTGCAAGCTGCCAGAAATAGGACATTGAGTCCAATTGTATGAGACTCCTAGAATATCTGTTAATCTTTAGCCACTTCTTTCTGCACTCCAAATACCCCCAAAGCTGCTCATTATCTCAAAAGCATCCATTTCCAATCTGAATTTCTGACTCAGGAAATCAGGAAAAAAAGATATGCAGACTTGGTAAAGTTTCTTAAAGAATAAGAGACTTCAGGTAGCTAACCAGGAATACTATCAGCATGCTATAAGCATAATAATGACTTAATGTTATCAACTATAATTGTGACATCAGTGGCATATTATACATATATATACACACACTCATTTCTTATTTGTATTTATATGAATATTTACATTTATATTCATACTTATATACATATATATTTTTAGAGTTGAGTTTTAAATGTTGTACCTCTTTCTATTCAGGCTTCCATGAGGAATCCTATTATTGGAAACTTAACAGATTCAAAGTCACACAGGGATGCCTCTCTGACGTTATCTTTGATGCTTCTTGTTCTACAAGAAAAACTTTACAGAGTTTAAACTGTGGCATGGCCCATTTGTGTAATTTATTGATCCTGGAGCGCAGTTAGACATCTGCTATTTATTTGTCCTTGCTTTATTACTGGCCATGCACTTTTATAAATACATGCAGGTGAAGCAGGTTTTGTGTCATTTTGATGGAACAGGGTGGATTCTTAAGTAAATCTTTGACAATAATTACTATGATGTGCATAGAAATGCGGTATACCAAAACAGACTAAGAAAGATTTTTTTCTTTCTCAGTGGAAAAAGAAAAAATAAATCTGTACAGTAATTTTATAAATAGATAAATCTATAAATTTATAAATAGAGAAAAAAAATTAAATAGAGAAAAAGCATAATGTCTCTTTTCATGCCAGCATGAAATTGGGGGAAAAACTCCCAACTCTGATCAAAATAACCATCCATATTAAACAAAAATGGAAACACAATGTATCTTCAATTTTTGTAAATAAAAAACCCAGTGTGAACTGTTTAGAATATTAGCAATCAAGTTTCAGCTATATCAGAATGCTCAGTAACCAATTTCAGATTAATTCTCTTAATTGAAACTAATTCCAGTGGTACTTCAGTGTTGAACAGCACATGCTCAGGACATAATTTCTTAAGCAGGATTTCCCCATGAATATAAAACACCTCTATTTTAAAGTAGCTAAGAGATTAATACTCATTAAGGATTAGTGGATTTTCAAGCTTCATCTTTTATAATATTTTTTTTTAGTTAGTTGAGTGTCAAGACCCCTGAATATTAAGCTGTCTTTCAAAAAATGATACTGTTCCTCAGAAAAGATTATTTTTGACTCTTGCTCTTCATCTCGTCATTCAGCTCCAGACTAAGAAGCATTGTTTACCATTCAGCATAGTTTGCCATACATGACAGTGACAATTACATTCTATCTAGATACATATATTTTTAACCCATACTTTGGTGTATCAAAGTATAATTTTTACCTCACAGTTTCCAGTCTTTATTTGAAGTCTTCAAGGTTCAGAGAATCATCACTTCCATTTCTGATTTGTTCTCACTGATAGTTGCTTAAAATTTTCTTTTGTTCCCTGTGAAGTTGTCTGTCTTTATCTTCCAATCACTAGTCTCTGCCATGTCTTGTTTTCCTCAACTAAAAGTACTTTCTATACAGAATCGTCTAACCATGGAGGAAATAAAACATTTTTGAAACTCATCCTTTCCCCCAAGCATATATAGTGTGGGCAGAAAGTCCTCAGTACTGATGCTTTCGCTGTACAAATGAACTCACATTGGACTGCATTGCTCACTAATGTAGATGTAGCCTGTACCATCCAAGTTCCGGTAGCTGAAGGAGAGAGGAAGGAACCACTAAGACTAACTCAGAACTCTGGCTGAATCACCCTTTGATTTTGTTGGAAATGTCTAGCTGAAGTATATGAATTTAAACTGGGGCATATCTACGTCTTAACTAGCTTTAAATCTATTAACATGTGTAAGACAGAATTAATGCATTTTATCATACAGTGTATGACATTTTTATCATACAGTAGCATGACAAATTCCTCATAAACATCTTAATATTTGAATGAGAGCAACTGCATTTTCACATAAAAGCATATTGACTGTCAGATTCATTATCTTTCTAACCTCTAGTACAAATATAAATATGAACACTATCTCAGATCGCTTTTTCTGTTACTTGCTCAAAATTTTTGTCATACTAACCAGCTAGGTCTTATTGATCATTCCACCTATTCTTTCTAAACGCTGGAACAACACTAATATTCTGCTACAATTTATCTCAAATCCAACTATTAAAATTAATACCTTATTATCTCCTTAGCCCACTCCTGAATTGAGGATAAAATGAAAATTATTGGGTGTTAACTGAATTAATGTTGTTTATCCAAAGGTGTTCTTTAATGACTTCCTTGGAATAGGAAATATTACATTATCTCCATGTGAGATATTTCTCTCTATATATGTAAGTATATATATAAAACTTTTTTATCATTTGCAAGCTAATAATTCTTAACGTTTCATCATTTTCTGAGTCATTATTGCAAGATTGCCTTCTCTAACTAGTAATGGGCTTACAGATTTGTCAAAATTTTATGATTGGAAAATTTATTTCAAATTAATTACAACATATTAATAAATAACAGTTGTCTTCACAGCTATTCTGTTAGTCACAGACTTGACATTTTAAAATAATCCAGTCAGATATTTTAAATCTTTCTATTTTCATTCTTGCTGTTTAAGCTGAAACAATAATGCTAACTTTTAAGTTTTTTAAGTTTTCCTCTGTAGGAATGATAACTGTTATTTACTAATGGTTGCAAAACATATGGTGTAACCAATACAGCTGTCTTTAAATACAGTAATTCTATCAAGTACCAATGATAAAGCAGGTACAAAAACCCTGCTCTCACCCACTGCTGTTTGTTTATGGCTTCACAAAGGATCTGTAGTATATAGCACCAAATGTCAGTTGAGCAGTATAGAGTTCCAGCTGACAACTAAGAATCTCACACAAGGTCTGGGCTATCCAGCAACTGGTAGGAAACGAAAAATGACACAAAAAATATATGTAGAAAAAACGTTAGCAAACTAAAGCAAACGTACAAATACATATATACATACATTTTCATGTGGGCATGTCTGTGCACTTGTGTGCATGTATGTACACATATATGAAGCTCTTTGCAGTCAAGTAGGCAAAATATAATTAAGTAGTTTGATAACTCTATGCTATGTTGTTTGGTGAACCACTGCATATTTTATTGAGTTGATGAGTGATCTATATGAATTATCCTGGTTTTGTATTGAAACTGTACCTAACACAGAAGCTACCAGTCATGCTCTCCAGCAAAAATAAAAAAACAAAACCAACCAAACATAGTGTATCATCAAAAGTAAAATACAACAATGCTAAAACAAATATATTGAAAATATGAAGATTAGGTTAGTTCCTACTAGAAGAACAACACAGAAATTAAGCTGCAAATATTCTGAGAGCCTTTGGAAATGTCATATAAATACTAAGAATTTTTATGATTTCCAAATTAAATTTTGACACCAATCTTTTCTCTGCCAAAATCAACTCATCTAAAAAAAGCATCACATCAGAGTACATAATGTAATTTCCACATTCTTAATTTTTTGCCATAGCTTTTAGCAGTTAATGGTATTTTAAGCTTCAGAGCCTGGCATTACTCATCTGAACTTTAAAGAAACTACAGCATGTATCTATGCATATTTCCAGTCACTTGCTTTGAAATCATTTTTGGCAAAGGAGCAGATAGCTGAATAATAGTACACAGGTGAGGAATTTATCTGCCCAAGGCTGTGGTTACAGTATCTGGTGAATAAAAATCCCTTCATAAATTTCATAGGGATTTTCAGGTCTCAGATGTCTCAAAGGTCTCAAATTTCAGGTCTTCTCTTCCTTGAGATATGTTAGAAAACTCTCCTTGTCAGTCACCAGTAACTCTGTATTGCCTGGTATGATACTGGATCTCAAGCTAGCCCTTGCAAGTGGAAGCTGTAACCTATTATCTTTTAGATACTAATAATAATATGTTGGAGCTTTTCTACACTTATTAAGGTGTTCTAAACACTCTAATACTTGGCTCAGGGTATTCTTGAGATAAATACATCTGGTTTTGAATGTATCTTTATCTTTAGGCAGACAAAGAGGTAAAAAGCAAACAAAAATATTAATTTGCAGCATCCAAAATTGACAAGGCAACTACATTTTTTTCCTTTTTTTTTTTTTTAAAGAAAGAAGAAAATGGAAAAAAATGTTCTTAATCTATTTATAATGTAATTAATTTAATCTGAAAAGTTCACTTCCTGCAGCCAGATGACTTGCAGAAGTCACTTTCCTTCCAGATATTTTTCCAGATTTTTTTTCTTTTTGAGTATTTTGTGCCTCATATTACATTAAAAAGAGCTATTTTTGCTGCTACATATTACTTATTAAAATATTCTTTTAAATTTTTTCCAAGATAATCCACCTTCTCTCCTTAAATTTCTCCCCCTCCACACTCATCCTCTCATCCCACCACTTCTTTAACCTCAATATACTAATTAAATTAATTTGTGTGTCAAAGTATAAATTAATAATTTCATTTCTTTGGAGATGCATAGACTGCTGTTTGAAACCGTCTGTACTTGACTGGTCAATTAGCTCAATGACTAAAGGACAAATTAGATAGACGTTTTGTAATTTTCAATATGAATTCTTTCCATCTAGTGAATCATAGAATAATTTTGGTTGGGAACGACCTTTGGAAATGATGTAATCCAATCGCTTGCTCAAAGCAGAACTAGCCTCATAGTTAGGTCACGTTGCTTAGGGTCTTGTCAAAGCATGTTCTAAAATCTCTAAGTTCAGAGATTGGTAGCCTCTCTGTGCAGCTTGTTTCCATGTTTAATCATTCTCACTGGGAAATATTTTTTTCCTTATATTTAGTTGGAGTTGCCCTTGCTGCAACTTGTGATTGTTGTGTCTAGTCCTTTCACCATGCACCTTTGGGAAGAGTCTTCCTCTGACTTCCCTGAAGCTGCCACCTTCAAAAAGCTGAAGACAGAAATTAAACTTTCCTCTCCCCTTAATTTTCTGGTCTTCGTGCTAATTAAATCTAGTTCTCTCAGCCTTTCCTTGTGCATCGCCTGCTCCAGCTCATTACCCATCATGGTCTCCCTCTGTGGGACTCTTTCCAGTCTGCTGGTGTCTTTCTTGTATGGAGGACGGTTCTACAGATGCAGGCTTGCAGTGCCAGGTATAGGAACAGCAGCAGCACCACCACCACTTCACCTTTCATTTAGGAATACTATGCCTGTTCTAACTTGGAATTTAACTGCATTGAAAATTAAATGATCATCAGGTTTTGATATTAGTAATTCCATTCTCCACATCAATATTAATGAAATAATTAAAAAAAAAAAAAGCAAAAAAGCTTTCTTGTGCCCTCTCACAATTGTGAATTTTTAAAAATTGTGGGGATAGATAACCCCATTTCTTTTGTCTCTTTCTTCCTCTTCTCATGGAATAAAAACAAAACAAGTAGTCTGGCCTATAAACTGCCACATGTAACTCAAGGTAATCACCTTGAGTAATGTAGCTCAGGCTGAATGTCATCCTAGTCTTAGGACAAAAAGTTTTAGTATTCATATTAATCAGCTAAGGGTGATCAATTATTTAGCCCTGAAGATAAAGAGAAAAATCAGAGCCATTCAGGAGAGAAAAGAGGACAAGAAACATTTTCTGTGTGTCAGTCTTCATGTGTGAGTGGGAAGTCTGAGCCAAACTTCTGGCAGAGAAAAAGAATCAAAGAAGATAGAGATGGCAGAAAGCTGAAATAAGAGGTTATATGTGCTAAAGCTAAGAAGTAGGGCTTTTGAGAAACAGTTTTAAGGAAAAAGTGTGGAAATGAGGAGAGGAAGAGAGATTAATTGAGATAAAATCAGGACACATCTGGTCAGGATGGACAAAAACTGAAAAACAAATAATCAAAGCTAATGACACAATGCATTTGAAGGACACAAGAATTAGGACCAGCATTCTGATATTAAACAATTATTTTATTCTGATAACTCTGCAAGAAAAACTTGTCCTAAAACTACCTTTTTTTCCATGAACATGAAGATTGCAAAGTGTTTCCAAACCTGAAGTTTAGGATTATTGTGCAGATACTCAGAACAGAATGTTTGTTGGAAGGAGGAAGATAAAAAGCCAAAACACTGATGTATTAGGATTTAGGCATAGGGTAATGCTTATGAAGGGAATCCAGTCTCCTAAACAAGGTGGTCACTCACTAGCTGGTAGCAGTTAGATCTAGTTGAAGAATTTCTTTTCAAATCATTTTTGGATCCTAGAAAGAATTATTTGCAACAGAATATTTTTATTAAAAATATCTTATGTAAAATTATAAAAAAATATATTATATAAAAATATATTGTCTAGGATAATTCCTGTTTGTATAGAAGAAACAAACATGTAAAAGGGAAAATATTGTTATTTGGAAAAATATAACTGGAAAAATATAACATACCCCCACTCTCTTTCGCAGACTAGGATCCTCAACTAAACTGATTTTTATCTTGCACGGATATCCAAATATCCATCCCATTCTTCCCATCACAAAGAGCTGACACTGTGATATTTGTTCAGAGATGCAGTTTCAACCATGTGAGAAAAGGCAGTCTACAGCATATGGACTAAAATTTAAAGGACGTAATTTCTGAATTCTAGTATTCTGTCTTCAGAATTTTTTTTTCTCTTGACAGATTCCAAAATCTTCTTAGGAAGAACTCGTGTTTTCAGATTGAAGCTAACCCTGATGTACAACACAAATTTGTGTGACCTTTTGAACAGTCACACCTTCTTTAGACAGAATCATAAATTCCACCTTATGATAATTTTATTATCCCCAGACTATTACTAATGTATTCATGATCATAACTCCTTAGAAATTATTTTATCACTGCCTTACTCATCAGCTTCTGACACACTCTTGCCTAAAAACACCAATTTGAAAACATTGAAATATTTACCTAAGACTAATGAGGACTTCAAGCCTAAGGCCTGTTTGCAGCAAATGTGTAGGCTTTTGTTCCAAAAATGAATGTGAAAAGAAGAGAATTGCTAGCTTTTTAAACTGATCATATTTAGCAGAAATGCTTTTCTAAATAGAAACCTTTGATACCTTCCTTGAGACCTTTTCTAACACAAAACCTTTAAATGAAAACCCCTGGGTTTTGGGTTTGGGTTTTTGGGTTTCGGTTTTTCTTGCTGTTGTTTTCTTTTTTTTGGTTTGGTTTGGGGTTTTTTTTGAGAAAGAAAGAGTAACAGGTCACTTAAAGTGTGAATCTAAAAGAGTATAAAAATGATATTATTTTTGCATGTCAATAATCTATAGTCTACATGAACCACTATTTATACATTAATCAGGCATTGTGGTAAGCAAGTTGCTTTGTGCAAGTATCCATGTACTATGTTTGCCTTACGGTAGACATTTCCTTCAGAGGACATTGAAGTGAGCTCTTCCAATCATGTGCATATAAAAGAGTTGAGAAACTCTGGGTAATCACCTCTTTTAAGAAATTGGAGCATTGTTGCTCTGCAGATGACCTCATGAAAGCTTACCAACCTGTTTTAATAGAAAGACTTAGGAAAACTGATCATAACTGGTTGCCTTTTTTGGAGTGTGTTATTGTTTGACTTCAACTTGTGATGTGTGGAAAGCAAAAGGTGAGGCAAAGGAAATAAATATAAATGAGAAATGCTGAACAGCCTTGGAAAGTCAAATTATTCAGAGCTATAGATGGTCACCAGCAATTATAAGCATTTATTAGTAAGGAGGCAGATAAGTTGGACTGGAATTACATTTTGGTACATATTGGATCCTGAAAAATTAGAATGGTTAGAATGTGCTGAACACCATAATCAAATAGACAAGTTTTTATTAAAACTTGGGAATAATTTTTTTCATAAAATAAATGAAAAAATAATGTTGTAAGATCTATTCCAAATAATGGTAGAATATAAATACATGTATAAAACACCAATAATTACGGCATAGTACAAAGTACTTTTTTTTTAATCAGACTAGAATAAGTTAAATGGCCTCTCACTTCTTCTGACAGCAAGCACGACAAATAGGCAAAATTAACTTCTGGAAGGGTATAAGCATGAAATCCACTGAGGAGGAAACTCTTCTTGATGGGCTTCTTGAAGTGAACAAATGCGATATGCTGGAGACTTAAGGTAGAGTACCAAGCCAGAACAGCACAGCTACCACAGACAGACCAAGGGCTCAGTTCAGTTGCATATGGCCCAAAACATAGGCCATATTTTCATTGACTGTCATAGTTGCTCAGGGAGAGACTAAATTGCTGTAACATATGGTCATTTCAGGTGGAGGTCTCTTATGTAGAGATGTGTGCATGGTTATTAAATTTTGAGAAGAAATTATTAAAAGTGGAAGAAGCCAAATATAACAGCTTCTGTCCTGGACATGATAGTTGCACTGGCTCTCAACCAGACACTCATCTAACCAATGAGGAATTATATTGTTTCAGTCTTGGTTTATCAAAGTTGAGAAGGCATAGTGTGGTGCATAAAACAGAAAGATGACAGTAATCAAGGTTCACCAGTTTTAATTAAAGTGAGGAATAAACAAATATTCAGTTGACAAAGGGCATGCTTTGGAAAGCAAAGGAAGTAATATGTGAAGCCAATGAGACTCAAAACAATAAAAAGAATTCATAGAAAAAGCTTGGAATGCTTTTAACTAAAATGTGTCCAAAATTATCCGGTATTTTTTAACCCTGACAAAGAAAGTGTTTATAAGACAAAGCTTCAGATCAGTTTTCTGAATAAACACTTCAAACATGAGGTTGGACAGCAGAAGAGAAATGCAGATGTAGAAGTACCAATAAAAGCTTTTGTTTGTGTTTTTGACTTAAAAGCAATTATCCATATGTATTCCTTGGTACAGAGTTAGAACTAAATTAAATTGCACGTTTATGTTGCAACCTTACCTGATGTGAGGACATTTATAACTTTGTTCCTCTTCTATATAGCTGTCTCCTTGAAACTTTTTTGAATTTCACAGCTTTTATGATCTCTGTCAAATTTATAATGAATCATTCAAGAGATTCAAAGATTTTAAAAAAGTTAAATTGGTAAGAGGTAGCCAAAGATGGAAAATACACTTGGAAAATACCCTCACTTGCTTAGGAAGGCACCTTCATGAAAATGAAGTCAGATCAAAGAGTAAAGGAATTAAGTGAGAAAGGCCAAAAACACAATATTAAACATTGTTAATAAAACTAAAAGAAACAGCGTTTTTTTGTGTGTGCATGTGAAAACTGGAACAAGCTTAAATATAAATTTATTGTGGCTCAAAAACTAAAGCTATAATTTGCTTTGTTTTCTGCTAAGGATTGTGATAAATAGACCAAAACAAAGAGAATAATAACAAGGACATGTATACAAAATTCTAGCTGTCAGGATAGAGATAAATGGGGATAAGATCTCACTCAAATACAGACAATTGGATAAACTCTTCCCCCCAACTGTAACTGGAGCATCCTATTTCAGGTGTGATATAAAATTTTATAAATTTGCCAAGCCTGAATTGATAAAATATGAGTGAATAGGCGCAAACACTCTACCTGAACTTTAAAAATATGACTACAAAAGGTTCCCAAAACTGATAAAACTATTAGTCTGAGTCCAGCAATGCAAATACCATCTCTGCCAGGCCTCGACTAGCAGCAGCAATTACTAAACATCCAGCTCAAGTCTTCAAACAGAAACCTGAGGAAATTAAATCAAACTGACTGGATACTCAATGAACTATACTTTTCCATTTGCAGAAAGAGAATCAAAAGGCTTACAAAATAGTTGTTCTGTCTCTTCTCATTGAAGGAAGAGAATGAAAAAAGAGAGTAACAGAGAATACGACAGCACATACTAAAACAATTGACAAGCTACTCGGCTTCCCTGCTATTCAGACCAGGTGTTGGTTCATAGACAATAAATGAGCAGAAGCAAACATGACACAGGTGTTAAGTACTCATATCTTTTTAAAATTTTAGTTTCTTCAACTTATAAAGAGTATTTTGGTGGGTATATTAAGCTAGAAAAAAAATTGAAACAATTTTAATTTACCTCAGATTGGCAAATATTTGACGGAAAATATTTTCCAGCTTTGCTCCAAAAGCACAGAATTCTGTTGTTCTGTACATTGTTCTCTTTGCTATTTTCTCTACAGATCCTTTTGTGAGTACTTGCCATAGTTTGAAGACAGGCATTCATTAAGAAATTAAAAAGCATTTGTGGAAAGTTTGTATAAGTGAATCATTTCACAAACCAATATCCAGTGCGTTAACCATCAGCCTTTGTTAAAAATCTTAGAAATAGAATTGCTATTTGGAAATTCTTTGCCTCAGATCTTGCATAGCTTCCAACATTTCCAACCCATGGAAGCAACCTTAATTTTGGCATTTCCTAACTCTTTGAAGTTCTGATTTTTTATTTGTTGAGAAAAAAGTAAGAGCATGGAAATTGTATCATGTGGTATCATATCACATAATCATACAATCCTAGGATGGTTAGAGTTGGAAGGGACCTTGAGGATCATCTTGTTCCAGCCCTTCTGCTAGACCAAGTTGCTAAGCCCCATCCAGCCTGGTCTTGGACACTTCCAGGGATGGGGCATCCACTAATTCTCTGAACAACCTGTTCCAGTGTCTCACCACCTTCACAGTAAAGAATTTCTTTCTAGTAGCTAATCTAAATCTACCTTCTTTCAGTTTAAAACCTTGTCCTATCCCTACACTCCCTCATACAGAGTCCATCCCCATCTTTTCTGTAGGCTACCTTCAGGTACTGGAAGGCTGCTATAAGGTCTCCCCAGAGCCTTCTCTACTCCAGGCTGAGCAACCCCAACTCCCTCAGCCTGTCTTCATAGGAGAGGTGCTCCAGCCCTCTCATCATCTCCATGGCTTTCCTCCAGACTTGCTTTAAGAGGTCCATGTCTTTCCTGTGCAAAGGGGTCCAGAGCTGGATGCGGGACTCCAGGTGGAGTCTCACCACGGCAGCATAAAATTACCTCCCTGGACCTGCTGGCCACACTTCTTTTGATGCAGCCCAGGATGCAGTTGGCTTTCTGGGCTGCCAGCATGCATTGACAGCTCATGTTGACCTTCTTATCTACCACCACTCCCACATCCTTCTCCTCAGGGCTGCTCTCAACCCTTTCTCCCTCTGTGCTTGGGATTGCCAAGGAACTTGCACTTGGCTTGGTTGAACTTCATGACATTTGCACAGGCCCACCTCTCAAGTCTATCCAAGTCCCTCTGGATGTCATCCCTTCCCTCCAGCATGTTGACTGCACCACACAGCTTGATATTGTCTGCCGAGGGTGCACTCAATCCCACTGTCCATGTGACCGACCAAGATGTTAAACAGCACTGGTCCCAATACCAGCCCCTGAGGAATGCTACTTGTCATTGGCCTCCACTTGGACATCAAGCTATTGACTGCAACTTTTTGAGTGTGGCCATCCAGGCAATTTCTTATCCACTGACAGGTCCACGTACCAAATCCATTTCTTTCCAATTTAGATGGGTGATTGATAAACTCAAAATAAACTTTATTCTGACCAAATAATTTTTAGCAGAGAACCAACTAGAAATGAGGTTTATCAAAATCATTCAACACTCTGACGTCAATAAACCACAGGTGCAGAATATATGAGGAATTAGTACTGTACAACTGACTCCAGTATTCTTAGTTTTAAAAGACGATCCAATATCTGCACAATCACTCAGCTGCAAGATGAGGGCTCAAAACCTCCAGGAGTTTCATTGGACAGCATCCTGATCCAAAGGGAGAGTCCCCGACTGTAGACCCTCTGCTCTGAGACTGATTGAATTTATACCCTAGTCAAATCTGATATATGGTCATATAAATTCATGGCAGCTTTTATTGGCTGGGGACTATAACTTCCTTATCCCTTGACCAAGGTGTGTATATGACTGTTGGCACTCACCCAAGGGGTGTAGATGACCACACTATAAAGGTACAAAAATTAAAGGCATGAAAAGTAAGGATGCAGTGGTCTTAAAGCCCCCAGACTTTTGTCCACCTGGTCTAGTGGAAGATTGTCCCTGCCCATGGAAGGGGCATTGGAACTAGATGATGTTCAAAGCCTTTTCCAACTCTAACTATTTTATGGTTCTACAATAATTTGATTTTGTAAGCTTCCACAACAGGCACCTGGAGCACCTTCTCCCCCTCCTTCTTCACTGACCCTGGTGTCTGTGTAGTTGTTTCTCTCATCATTTTCACTCCTCTCACAGCTGCTGTTGTGCAGCAGCTTTTCCCCCTTCTTAAATGTTATCCCATAGGCACTACCACTGATGCTGATTAGCTCAGCCTTGGCCAGTGGCAGGTGTGTCTTGGAGCCAGCTGGCATTGCCTGTGTCTGACATGGTGGCAGCTTCTTGCATCTTCTCACAGAAGCCACCCCTGCAGCTCCCCCACTGCCAAAACCTTGCCATGTAAACCCCATACAAAGGCTAATAATTCATTAGATATTTTGAAGGATATCTAGGAGAAATGAAGCTGAATTGGGAATCAAATTGGGATGCATCACCATGCCTGATGTTTATATACTACTAAATTGTATGACAAAAATGTTTCTAAGTACGTAGTACTTGCCTCTCCTGATACTACAGCAGATAGCAGCCTTTTAAACTCTAACAACTGTGCTTATATTAATGATAAAATCTTCTTAGGTCTCTTGCTCTCAGCACTCTAGTTGGAAAGCAGTTCCAGAGCCTTACTAGTTTAATTTTAAAAGCATTCTTCTAATTATGAGCCTAAATGCATTCATGGTCTATCTGTATAAAGTGATTCATAATATTACAACCACTTTTTGAGTGCCTACTTTACGTTACCTGATTTTTCAAGATGACACATACAAACTCGATGTATAATGAGTGCGGTCTAAGAGATGAACACTAAAATCTAATTATAGACTGTACTTCTTTTCCTAACTATTAGATCACTCAGAAAATTCCTTGAAAAAATTGTTTCCTAAATGTAACAGTACTCCAAGTAAACACTTAAGGAAAGATTCATCTAAGGGCAACATCTCAGAATGTTTTCTATTTTGTTGCTCTTTCACTGTGAGATAAAATGATCTATTGGTTTAACATTAAATAGTTTTTTTAAAATTCATTGTGCCTCCCTTTTGAAATTATACTGTCAACTTGTTAATCTCAGAGATTCTGTGATGTCTTCTGAAAATGTTAAGAGTTGTACGTTTTTTTCCCAGGGTCCCCCCAACCCCACCCCCAATCCAGATTAGTAGCAAATGACAGCATTGTTTGTTCTATAGGAAAATGTATGGTTGAATTTCAATGATAGACAGATAGATTAGATAGATAGATAGCAGAATATACTTTCAAACCATTTTATATAAATGATATTATATTATACCAAATCAAATGCGTATGCTCAATGAATCAGATAAACATAAATTAAAAAAAGTAATTCCGTGTATTATTGTCTGCCCACTGAAAGCATATTCTTTGTAACTCTACAGTTATGTTTCAATTGTCTCTAGTTTTGAGATCATTTGATCTTCCCAGGGAAGACTAGACTAATACCCTGCATCCATCCAAAATACATTGAGTTCTAGTTTTATTAAGGAATAGGGTAAGGGACAGTTAGAAAAAGCAAATATTCAGAAAGTTGAAAATTGAAACTTTGGCTATTGTCTGACGTTATATTAGGACACAAATGTTCTTTTGAAGGTGTTTTGAAACAGAGTAAGTGTTGCCAAAGGGGAGTAATTACTGCCCCTTGCAAAGGGCAGTAATTAAGTTCAGTAAGAAGTTGCTGGTGATGCTACTTTTTTCCTAGTTTCTTTTCTCACATTTCATAACACTGGTACAAGAGGTTTCACAATAGGATTATAACAGTAAAATCAGTCATTGTATGTAATTCTGGAAATATTCAGACACTTCTTGTAATGACCAAACGGAAAAATCTGGTAGTGAAATGGAATGCTTATAGTGCAAATCATTTCAATAAACAACTGACATTTTTACCTGTTCCAGAAAATGACAGTGAAGCAGGTATTTCATGCAGTGACTAAAAAAGTAATAGTTTTATGGAAGAACTATTTATCTGTATACACATGCTAAGAATAACATATTTGGCCGTGTGCTCTCATGAGAAAAAATGTCTCGGAATATGTCTGAGAGGTGAAAAGGTTAACTTCCTTTGTAATAATTTGTGGACATGGATCACGTTGCTGGTAAGTAAAAAATAGAAGTTTTTAGAATGTGGTCTGTGGGCCTGCATATATTGGGGATAAAAACTTTTGTTAGAACTATTAAGAAAGAACTGCTTCTATTATTAGAAAATAGCCAAAACAAATGGAAATGGACCTGAGAAAATTGTGGAAAATATAGTAACAGTTTATTGTTAAAAAAAAATAGTACGAAGCTATATAGCAGCTTCATTGGGTGATAAACTGGTCTGTACTCAAAGCTCACAACAGCTCACAAGATTTCTAAATTGCTGCCGTGATGCGACCATCATATGCTCAGACATGAGTGTACAGATGTAGCTTTACCTACTTTTTTCTGGTTTTCTATGCATGGAAAAAAAAAAGAATTAAATAAACTTGGTTCTCAATTTATATTTAAAGAAAAAAATATCAAGATTTCAATCTTGCTCTAGACATTTTTATTTTTCCTTGGGGTGGATCACACTCCCTTTTTATTCAATTAAACTGTAAAACTTGATTCCTGTGAAAAGTCTTATGCTTCTGAATAAATGTAAGAATCAGCTTTGGCATCCCTTCTTCACCCTGTACAAAGGTTTATGGCATTATCACCTGCAGTCAAGGTCTTCACACTGCTGCTGTTTCAAATATTTTGTTTTAATCTGCATTTTTTAGATGATACTAAAATTAATATAGAGGAAAATCATTCTATATTGATCTCCATTAATCCTGACATACTCAGACAGGCAAATTTACTCTCATAATATTGGAATGCCATTTAGACAGTATTTTTTGGATTTGAGTTCTCATTCTCTGCTAATGTGGAGCCAGGTTTCTGAGTTCCAGCAAGTTTG
>JAOXJK010000001.1:176752195-176777307 GCA_025774025.1 Xenus cinereus | reverse complement strand
AGGTTTAGATTGGATATTAGGAAAAATTTCTTCACTGAAAGGGTTATCAAGCATTGGAACAGGCTGCCCAGGGAAGCAGATGAGTGACCATCCCTGGAGGTATTTAAAAGACTGTAGACTTGGTGCTTAGGGACATGGTTTAGTGGTGGACTTGGCAGTGTTAGGTTTACAGTTGGGCTCAGTGATCTTAAAGCTCTTTTCCAACCTAAAGAATTCTATGATTCTGTGATTCTATCCTACTTCCTTCTCAAAAAAAACCTCCAGAAACAAATCAAGCAAACAGCAATACCATCAAGTTGTGTATTAAATGAACCTAAGTAACCATGTAATTATTCTCACTCTATTGCCGCTGCTCTTTATTGCTCTCACTTATTGTGTCATCTTTCATATTGTAAGACTGTAGGCTCCTTGGGGAAGGGACCGCATCATTTATTTTCTCTTTGAAGTACCTTCACCACCTCAGGCACTTTGCAAGTAACAAATAATAATAATAACCATTAATCAGGTAATGGGATCAGTAGAAAGCACCAGTCATTGACAATTAAAATCTTAGCAACAGTAGGCAGGTTCCTACTTCAGAATTGAGAAAGTCTTTTCTTTCTGTTCCTTTCTAATTAAGAAGTCGACTTTATCCAACACAAAACACAGGACCTCTCAAACAGCCTTTGCTTGCGTTTACTTTTTTTTTCCTTCAGACTGAAAGACTGAGTAAAATCTACAATTCCTACATTTAAGTTGCCCATGGCTGAAAATATACCTGTATTTTCTGATCATTCCAAATAGCAAAGGTGATTAAAAATGAGGTTATTGGTTCAGTTGAGAGTGCACTGAAATTGCTAGAGCTGAAGGTCTACATTATCAGAGGAGGTGAAGTAATTTGATTTCATTAGTTGCTATTGAAATCCAATGAGTTTTCAGCACCTAACTAGTATAATCAAGGATGACTGAATCCAAGATGACACAGCATTTCTGTGTGGCTGGTAGCAAGAGGTATTTTTATACTGCAGCTTATCTGCACAGTTGGAAACAGACAAATGAAGTCCTTTTTGCTCCTTTTTCTTTTTGAGTCTTTGCTCACAAAGGTAAAAAATGTTTTCAATAGTATTTCTAAACGACCTGTTGATATTAAGACTTTTTTTCCCCTGACTTGTAATGACTAAGCATACAGTGTATTTCTGCTTATTATCCGTTAACATCTTCCTCTATTTGTATCTATATCCAAAGCTTTCATATAATTATTCTTTACAGCTTTAATTATAGCAAGACACCATATAATGTTGATGAAAGGCCTTTAATTTTAGTTCTAAGACTTAGAAGAATTTCCAGGATAAATTGTGGAAAGATATTCTCTTTATTACAACAAATAAAGTGTCTTAATTGAAAATATTGATAGAGACACACTTTAGGCACAGATCGTTACGTAATTCTAGTGAATACATCAGTTTAATCTCTGAACACTTCCCATTTTCCCCAATACCCATTTTTCTTCTTCCTCAGTTCTATTGTTCTTTCCTGCATAATCTAGAGATTTATTCTACTTAGCTTTAGCTGACTGTTTTCTCCCCCCCGACCTGCCTATTCATATTTTAATACTAAATATTCATATATATATTAATATTCATATTTCTAATGCTAAATAAATCAGATACTGAAATACTTGCATGAACTTACCTTTTCTATATACCTTCCTATCTAATAATTGTCCCGAAACTAAGGTCATACCCCTTTTTTTCCCAGTTTTATATGTAAGCTCATAAAAGGTATATGCACATAGTTTCTATATATTTATATATGATAGATAAAACCTAAATCATATATATAAATCATTTATGAAAATTCATTTCTCCAGAATGCCAAGGTTTACAGGAGATAAGTGAAAAAATAAAACAAGTGAGTGAAGTGGGGAGGATGATGATAAGTAAAATTCATTTATGCATATATATTTATACACATATATAACAATTCCCATAGAGATACAGATATCTCATATGCTCTACTCTTGATATTTTCATTATTATTATTATTATTCTTGTCCAGTAACTCATTTATAAATTGGATTATAACCTCTTTGGGACAGAAGCCATGTTTTATTTCTAATGTGAAACACACAGCATACCTTTGGGCATTTGACACTAGACCCCAATATGGATGGCTTCATTTCCATGCTTCATATTTCATGTGCTGCCCCGGCATTTCTTCCCACAGTATGTAACTTGGAGCAAGATTTTTCCATGTCTTTTTTCCACTTGCCAACACAGCTGCCAGAAGGTTTGGTTAGAGCATGTGGTAGCACACTTGTGATATTTTAAATAATACAAAATGGATAAGAGCAATGACAAAGTCCCCTCTCAGGAATTTTATAAAAACTTAGAATCACGGTCTGTACATGGGGATCCTGGAGGGTATCCACTTTGCCACCATGTGATAGTGCTTGTGCCATTCAACTTTTTTGGTATTACCTGTGAGACTATGTGGATTAACAGGCTTTCATCCTGCCCTGCTGTTGTGCTTTATGCTGACTGAAATGACTGAAAGCACTCACATTCAATTTTATAGTCATTAGAAGAACTTCTCGCATCCATTCACCACAAAATATGTGCTAAGTGTGGAAGGAAGTGGTGGAGGTGTATTTTTTGGTTGGTTTCCCCAAAGGTAGCATGTGGATGATGCATAAGAAGTTATTTATAAACTAACTGGTACAGCAGGACTGGATGTAGACTTATGGAAAGAAGCAAATGGGGAAGGGTTATGCAGAAACATAGCTTTGCTTCTATTATTTGAGAGGGATCACACTTTTGGCAATTGGTGCTTATGGAAAAAACTATGGGAATAAGTAAAAGCTCAGTTAATGCATTGCCTGCACTGTAACCCTGAATTACTATGTATCTCATATTATTATGCTTGATATTTGCTGTTTTCCTTTTCTACCACTGGACCCTAAGCAATTGTTATGACACATCCTGTGGTATATGTTGGCACTCAGCCGCTAAAGACTCTGCATCCACCACATTGTCACTACAGTGCCGGGAGTGTGCTGTAACTCTTCTGTGATCAAGCCTGAAAACTGTCAGTGTTCTTGCCTACTGGTTGTGTTATACACTTGCCCCTTTCTCCATTAACCACACACCAAGTGGCTAAACCATGACATTATTTGAAAACAAGGAATGCCTTTCTTCATTCAAACAATGCCTTTCTTTCAACTGAACAAATGCCGTTTGGTTTTTTTTTTATTATTATTTTGTTATGCTGCTTGAACTTGATATATTATAGGGCTTCAATAGCATTTGATTTACAACATTACAGCCAGGACTCTTATTGTTAACATTAAGTGATGCTGTTGCAGGCACTGGTTTCACGTACATTGGACTGCAGCACTGCACCCTTTGGTTGTGACAGATTTTTGTGCTATGCTACTCAATTATCGGGCATATATTGAGCAAAATCACTGAGCCAGGTTTTATAAATACATAGCTGACGATTAAATTTCTCTACACAGCCTCATCTGCAGAGTCTCATGTATTGCAGTTCACTCTCTTTAGCCAGCGTGTGTCTAATAATTGGTTTTCATCTGGCATCATCTCTGGAGCTAGTGTTGAGTGAGAGTGTGGTGCAGGCTGTTCTTGTCCTTTCATGTGGGAGGAGATACTGTGATTTCAGACACAACCCTGGCTGTCAGCTTCTGAACTGCTTAAGTTCTTGATTCTTCCCATAGTCTTTAAATAAGGACTATGTTCTGAGTTTATGACTGTCAGTTACTTCACTGCCTGTTGCATTTTGTGGGCCAGCGCTACCAGGGATCTTGTGCTCTGCCCTGTCTGTGGAGGATTAGGTCACTTTTTGTGTGACTTTTTTTGATCATACATCGCACCCATTTTGATTTTTGATCATACATCTCTTTTGGCTAGCAAACTAATGGCTAAATAAAGCTTACTTATGCCAATCCTTTGAAGAAGGTGATTTTCCCTGCCTGCCTCTGTACTGGAGTGCTATCTGCAAAAATGTGGCCTGCGTCTTTACCTGAAAGGGGACTTTGACATTATCTTTATGGATCCTGACTTTGTGCAGTGGCCTTGTAATTTCTTGTTCACAGAGGAATACTTGTCCTGCCAATCCTGCAACCATTCTTATTCCTTCAATATTTCATTTGAGTATACTCTTCTCTATGGTTGCCCATGAATATTTGATCCCAAAACGCATTTATTATATGATGTCTTCAGCCAGATGCCAGGGAATGAGGTACCTTTCAGCATGTTTGGTACATCCTTTGCTGTAAGACTGCTACATATACTGGGAATGAGAAAGTGTCAGAACATGGAGGAATTCCCCTTTCCTCCTACTTCTTGCATCCAGCTGCTGTTCTAAGATGTATCAAGATCTCTGATGCCCTAAAGATCTGCCATTTAGCTACAGCTCATCTGGTAGGCCTTAGACTATTAGCTAGTGTAGGGTAACCTTAGAAATAACTATATCAATACAGATAGTGGCTTAGCAAGGCATAATAAAAATGATAGAAAATATAAGAACAGATTGACTTTAGTTGTGGTTAAGTAACTGGGACATGTTAGAAGAGTTGCAAATGAGAAATGAGACAGACAGAGGTCAACAGACCAGCTCAGTTAAACATCAAACACCTTAATTTTTTAATAGAATAACATGGCTGAGCAATAGATGTTTGCCTTACACAAATTAGAATAACTTCATATTAATAATATCTAATTATTTCTCATAGACTAATACATTTTTTTTTTTTAGCAATAAGATAATAATTGAGAGGTTTGCACCAAGATACTGTTCCCCTGTTGCAAAACTTGTATTCATGCCAAAGCTCCCATCTGTAGATGTCCTGAGAACATAATTAGAATACAGTCTTTGAAGTTAGGTAAATTTGACAAAATTTCAACCCCAATATATTAGTCATATTTCAATGGTCTTCACAATAAAATATAAAGATTTGAGCATAAAAATCTAAGGGTTTTTTTTTCTTATAAACTATTGCTGTAATCACAGATTTCATAAGCTGTTTTATGTATCTATAATAATATATAAAAACCCCACTATGTTTTCTCTCAATGACATTGTTATTTATTTTTTTGTTCTGCACTTCATATTTTAAATTTAAAAGAAAAATTGGGGTGTGGGGGAGAGGACAAGGAGAGGGGTGTGTTTATTATTTTGCCGGTCTGTTTTTCTAGGTAAGTTCCTTAAATTCCCTGGACTCCCAACTTGTGTCTGACTGTCAGTATTATCCTTGGGTGCCAATATTGTTTGGTCTTTTTGCTTGTTTAGCAAGTCCCTTTTCAGTGATAAACTCGGTGACTACTCATCAGTTTATCAGAGATAAACTCAATGACTACTCATCAGTTACTGACAGACTTGGCAACAGTAGGCAGAGCCTTGCCTGAGTGTCATCTTCACCTTGACAGTGGATGTCTCCAAGAAAGAGCCATTTTGAGCAAGTATTTTCATCCCCCAATTGCCCTGACGGTTCAGTCACAGAGATGTGACAACTAAGTTTTGCTTGGGGTTCCTTTTCAGTTTGCACTCACTTGTTCCTGTGTTGGTACTGCATTATATTGCTTTCTGGTTTTAATACCTTTTAAAGAACCTGCAGCTGTTGCTTATACTTATGTTGCTGCAGGGTGACCCTGTTCTGCAGATAACGAGGAATCTCTGTTTTTCCTCCTACGAAAGCATCTAATACATTTTTACTTTATACACACTTGAAAAGTTTTACCATTGACTTCCATATGCTGTGATCAAGTTCTAAGTAAGCTTTGCCATAGGATTTTTAGTCAGCTCAAAAGTTTTTCTTTCTTCTGGGACATTTGCACATATGGGTTAGTTATTATGTGCAGACTGAGTTCACACAAACATTCATAGTGCAGTGCATAAGACTGTGGATCCAGTCATAATTCTAACATTAAATGCATCTACCGCTAAATAGGAGAGAAAAAGAAACTGATCCCTGGCCCTGGAGAAAAATGAAACACAGTTTTGTGTCCTTGGTTCTTATGACTAGCCCCTTTAACACTGACTTGTCTTAGAGGTACCTATGTGGAGTACTCAAAAACAGAGCCAGAGAATAAGCTGTTGGCTTGCTGCCTTACTCTTATTTATTTAGCAATGTAAACATGCCGTTTCAGACACCCTTCGCTACCAAGACTCCCTTTGTAACCAAGAGGGAAGCACGCTACCAAGGAGAATATCTTTCTTGCTCTGCTTGCTGGTCCTCTCTGCAGGCCCTTGAGCCATTCTGGACAAACTTCCAATACCTGTGTTTGAGAAGAGAGCTTTGGAAGACATTTACAGGTGCTGAGAATCAGTTTGGACCTGGGGTTTTCAAATCCCTTGAGACAACTCGGGCACTTTGAGCTTGTTTAACAGCGACAGCATCTAGTAGAGAATCTCATCCTACCACTGAAATGCTCAACCTGATAAAAGGATTACTCATTTATTTATGTATCAGAGGGGTCACACTATACCCGTTATGCAGAACTCCACTCCCGAAGGCCCAATTTTCTCACAAATACAGGATGATGAGTTCTGAAGGATCATACCCTTAATTATCCATCTTTTGAGACCTGATGTTTCTGTGTGGGTTTTTTTCCTCCTAAACGTCTTTTTTTTCTTAGAAGGCTGCACTACCCTCTTCTGTTTTATCTTGATCTGCTTTAAACAGCTTCAGCTTAATTTCCCACTGTGCTTCAGTTTAGTTCAAAGTGCCTCTTACATGTTTTAAATTTGTTTACATTCTTGTATACACATAAGAGAGGCATGAAGATTACTTAACGAATTTCCTTTAATTTATTCATATAAATAATTTTTTACAAAGATCAATATATTATCCTGAATATTTTACATTATGTTTACATTCATGTCTCCGTGTATTTGTACATATTTTTCCTCTTTTGTGGTCTTATGTTTATAATTTTTTAAGACTAAATGTATTTCTAATTTTTTTTTTCAAACTGTTCTCTGCAAATTGGAAAATTGTATTGAAAATAATGTGGTCATTCTACTTGAAGTTAATTCTTGTTATATATGTTGAAACAACCGTTACCTTTGCACAAGATTTTAATGTATCTGAAACAAATTTAGCATTATACTGTATCAAATGACATCTGGTGATTAAAAGATTTAGATGTGTGTAAAATGTTTTCACTCTCAGTTGAAAAGCTGAAACAAAAGCCTCATGGGAAGTCATCCTTAAAAGTTAAATAGTCTGTACTAGAGAAAATATATATCTTTTTAACATCTTGTGAACAATGTGAAAATAGCTTAATATGCCTTGTGATAGATGTGTGTTCTGTTGTACAAAGGAGCTGGCTGCTACAATTTATTTTGCAAATGTTTCCACTAAGCTTTTTATTGTAAAGGGACAAAGGCAGAGGCTCACTTTTTATTAAGTCTTAAAACAATTGGACAATGTAATAGAAACATTGTTAAATGTCTCTTTAAATTAACAGTTTCAGCAGTCATAGTTCCTTCTGTATTTAGGGAAATTGAAAAACACCTACAGTATGTTTCTGAAATAAGTTTTTATCCAGTGTAAATAGTAAGCGGGAATCAAAAAGAGCTGGATTTGTTTCACCAGCATCTAATAGATTTCAAATTTAAGCATTATTTTACTCTCATATAAATTGCCCAACATATTAAGTACTTTTTTATCATAAAATCAATATGATATTCTAAAAATTGCATTTTATTAGTCTACAGACAAAGTTACTTGAATGTTTCAGCACTATTTAACAATCAGCCATTTAGCACTTTAATCTGAAATCGATCATTAAAGATTCATTTTGTCTCACTACAACTATTTGTAAACATTATCCTCACTTTACTTGTGTCTTCATTAGTACCCTGTCATCTTCACATTAGTTTGTAACCTATTAGAGCCACTTTAAGGCCTCAGCAACAGTCCTTTCATTAGACTCCCACTGATAAAGTGAACCATCAGGTAACAACTGAGGTAACTGATCACACTAAAATGAATCATTGATTCAAATTTACATGGAATGAAGAGGCACAAACACTGTGAACTATTTCTCTCCCTCCTCTGCAACCAGGGGTAAGTGGTCAGTGCTCAACCATGAAATTAAGACAAATTATCATTTGAGATAATCACTGATAAACCTATCAATAACAATTGCTAGTAAATAGATGTAAGCAAATTTTGCAAATAATTTTCTGCTAATATCTCATTTCAGACTGTTCGACACATACAGTCTGGCTGAAGAAAAAGTATCTTGTTTGGCTTGTAGAGTATCTAGAATAAGCAAGCTCTGGCAGCTACCACTGTTCAAACCAGTTGTCCCATGAGCAGAGGACCAATGAAGCTTGGTTCCCTGAGGATCTGCTTCCTCTCTCCCTAAAGAGTTTTACTCTGCCACTGACAGGTCCTTTGTTAGTTCCTTTTAAAGAAAACTTACTGCAGTCCCCTCAGGCTTCCTTAGCTGCACCAAACCCACAATGTTTTCCTCTCCATTTCACGTCTCTGGTATGCATTACAATAACCCTAACTCTTTTCATATGAGGGCTCATAAACTCTCAAACAATGTCCTTACTTTCTTTTTGTGTTTGCTGCTAGCTGGGCAAATGAAAGCACACTCTACGTCTGGTTAGGAGCTGCAGCTGTTGTGGCTGGCTAGCAAATAACACAGCTGGTCAATTCCCAGCTGTCCCTTAGGGAAGACATTAATAGATTCTCTATCCCTTACCCACCTCCTGATTTTCCTTAAAATTCATAGAAACATAATCTCTTTCAGATCTCTACTCCTTTGTGAAATGTGCTTGAAAATGCCTAATGACATCAAAGGTTTCTGCAAGTGAGAGGAGACAGAAAGAAAAATTGTACTAATTTCCTTAGGACAATGGTTAAAGAATAAATATTTCTAATATATCTGTTTACCAGCATGGCAGTTCACATAAACAGTTTATTTTCTGTGTAACAAAATGGAAAGGACTGTGCCTTGGTCCACAGGACATTAAGTTTAGACCCTCACCTAAACGTGTTCTTTTTATGGTTAGAATAGAGCATGTGTGAGCCATGTAATAACATGGTATGAAGGTGATATTCACACCATTTGAGCATAAACCAACCCTTTTTTCTAATGCCTTGATTTTAATGGGAAGAAAACCTGTATGTGTGCTCAGATGTGACATGACCCCACATGCAAGAAAGGTCAGGATGTACAAAAACTCCTCTCTATTAGATTCCAGAAAAAAGAAACCTGGGATCATAGCCTGCAAATGAGGTACCCCATGGGCCAGGCTCCCAGTCTGGACTCTTGGAGAACAGGACATCTGATATCAATATCCTTGAAAACGGAGGGGATAGACATTTATTGCCACATAAGAGAGAAGGGAAACAGGTTTTTTGTCTCAGAAGGATATAATGCAGGATAACACATCAATCTTTTATTCAGCTCATGTTAATTTCCTCTGTCCTCTTAAGTCTCTTTAAAAAATAGAAAATAAAACACATCACTTACTGTATTTTTTCCTCCTCAGTTTACACCTTAATTCAAAAACAAATCCCTTAAATTCTACAGATCCAATTATCCAGAATTAGCACAGCCTGGAAAAGGCTTATTTTGAAATTGATTACACCCGTGCTATGACGACTACAGAACACTTTGCAATGGTTAAACAGCTGGAGGGAAATCCTGAGTCTGCAGAAGTTAATGAGAGCTTTTCCACATACTTCAGTGAGTTCAAAATTTTACCTTCAGTATGCTGTGATCTTTGCTTCTCACACTCTTCATAACCATCCCATTGTGATCTGGCTCCCTTTCTCTTTTTGTCATCTCTCATTTCTTATATTTTGGTCTGATTAAAGGACTGTTACAGACAACCATCATGCTCAGAACACTTTGCCTTGATCTCTGATTTCAGGGGTTATGTACAGCTGCAATACCAATATGTAAGAATACTTATTTTAATATTTATCTGCATATTAAATATTAAATATCTATTGTCTATTTAATATTTTTAAATATGCACTTTTGAAGAGACTTGGAAGATATTTTTTTATTCTAGGAAAAATGAAAGGCAATAATCTCTTGAATAGTGACATTGACTTTGCTAAGATGAGACCATAGTTGATGTAAGTGAAGGAATTAAAAAGTGTGGTTGCTTATTGTTTTATCTTTTAGACCCTTCCCACATACTTCTTACGTTGTCCTTCTTCATTCTGGTAGGAGTAGGAGGGGAAGAGGAGTGAAAACCTCATCTTTCCTTCATAGAATAATACTGTTCTTGTCCTTTCCTGGCTTCATAAGTAAGGGAGAAAAGTTTCGTGTTCTCTGTTACAGGGAAAAAAGTGGCCTACACACAGTACAATACTGAGTAAAAGTAGTTAAAATTTATATTGAGATTTGCTTTTCAAAATAACATCAAGGTATAGTTTGACATGGATACTGAAAAAAAAATAAATCTGCAACTTCTTCCAACACCTGCAGGCATGAGGATAAATCATCTTATTCCCGTTTACTATCAATTTGTTCTTGATTTTTTTCCCCCTCTAATAAAGTTGTCTCTTGATTTTCTTTGCCGCCTGTTAACTACTACAGAAAAGTGCTGAGATGTTGTCTGATTTCTTGGCTTACATGTTTGCAGTGCCATCTTCCTAAATGTCGCTATGCTCCAATTCTCTTTTTGACATCCATATTGTTGAACCCTCATGAGTGAGGCCATTAGCCTTCACCACCTGTTCTCACTTTAGAGGAGGGAAAACTGACTTGCTCTTTCACTGAATTCTTTCAGGTGAGCCTATATTTTGGTTTGGGGTTGGTTTTTTTGTTGTTTTTTAAAGGATTGCATGATGCTTTTGTTAAGTGACAGTTAAATATTAACAACAATAATGAAATCTCAACAAGGCAACTATGTTTATTTTGGTACTATCAGGATCATGAAGATCTGTGATTGAGAGAAGTCATATAAAACCAAAGCAAAACACAAGCAAGCTAAACATTTTTGAAAGAGGGAAAGAAACTGGATGCTAAGTGTTAGGCAGGAGAGGAGCAAGAATTGTTCAAAGCTCCTGTTGTTATTAATACAGACTACACTTGCAATACTTCAATGACTGACCACAACCGAATCAACCATATCCCCAGGCCCCCGCTTGCTTTTTAATTCTTCCTTTCACCAGTTGTGTTTCATATTTCTTTTTGTGACAGTTTCTCTGCAAGTTACTTTTTTTTTTTTTTAATAGAAGAAAAGGCCAAGTTTTAAATTATGTTTATCTCCCTATCTCACCCAGCTTTCATCCAAAGTAAATTTGGTTGCGGATAACCTGTGTGTACAACAGGGCCAGGGAACTTTAGCTGAAACTGAGCATCAATCACCAAGTATAATTGGAGCATTGATAGCCTGATCCATCTGCATTTAAACAAACTAAAAATAGAAGGTATATAATACTATTAGAATATTTTGATGAGTAACTTCTGCACAATGTTTTATTCAATAGATTTCAGATGGGCATAACCTTCCTACACCTACATAATGCAATAGTGTTAGCATATTCATTACTGTGTTCAGCTCCCTTCATTCACTCTGTGATGCAAATTTTCGGATTCATCTGCACACTAGGATAAGAGAAATCTGAACACAATGATCCTACAAACCTCCAGATTTTCTCTTTTCTCTTAAACTACCTGACTTCTCTTCTGACTCCTGCTGAATGTCTTCTATATTCCAACCTCATGTGTCTAGTATACTTCTAATTGAAGACTATTATTCTGCATATTTATATTTCACTGCCCTAGACTTTCTTTTTCTCTTAGACAAGTGTAAGCCAGTAACAGAATGTTTAACAGCTAACCAACATTTGGGATTATTCTTGTTTTATACACATTGAAAATTTCAAAATGAGACTTTACCATTCTTTACCATAGCTTTCCCACTGTACTGAAACAGAGTAATAAAGGTCTTCCCAGTCTTTTTGTTCAATTGTAGGAGATGACATGTAATTTCTTAGGACAAACTTGTCACTCCGTAGATTCAAATATTTTACAAAAGAGAATGTATTTTTAATAACTATCACAGTAAAGTTACCACTTTGAAATCCAAATTGATGTCCATTACCATAAATAATAGATCATTGGTTTCCTTTGTGGTTAATAATGGAAGCCAAGTTCGTAATCATGAGATTAATGCTTAATCATGATGGGAAGCAAAATTACCATTTACAGTAATAATCAGCTCCCATCATGACATAACAGCAAACTAAAAAGTAATTGAACAGGATTATTAGCAAAATCATGCTAATATTAATCAACCACTTTTATTGATTGAAGAAAAGCACTATAAACCTTGACAGTTTTGTTATTCAGTTGACCACTTCATATCATAAACTCAAACCAGGTGGTCTTTTTTAGGTCACCCATGTGCAGGAGATTACAGTGATTCTGTAGACTGTTATAAACACTTTTGTATCCTGATTTACTTAGCATAGGAATCCTGTATGATGTTCCATTCCTAAAGCAAATACATTCTCCAAATACGTATTTTTTTTTCCTTGCAGAAATTGTAGGGCAATCTTATTAAAAATGACTAGGATATATTATTCTCCAGACTGAAACATGCTTTTTAGAGTCTAGCGGTAGACAGAATTCCTGTTAGTTTACTGTCACCATGTGAAAAGAATGTAGTAATTCAGTACAGCAAGTATGTCGCAGCACAAGAAATGCTCAGGACTGCATCCATGGTTGAGAGTAAGGGGAATGTCCTGAAGGATGATTAAAGTTAAGCAGCTCACAGAAGAGGATCAAATAGGTATCACACTTAGCTCTCTGCTCCAAATCTTAATTGCTTGAGTAATGATAATGTCTGAAGTCCTTGACCCATATAAAAAGTCTTTTGCATTTGGTGGCATACCACCATACACTCTGATTTCTACCCTGAAGCATAGAAACCCTGCCCTGAAGGGCAGGTTTTTCCTATGTTTGTGGTTGTATTGCCTCTAATTTTAAAAATGCTGCCATTGTATTTTGGATATAGAACAGGATGCTATGAGTTCTTGGGACAAGCAAGTAAAATAAAAAGATGGGAAATAGAACCATTTTAGATTAGAACATTTAGAATCACACTTAATAATCCTTCTGTCATTTATTTAGTATTGCTTGGACAGCACAGTACTGAGAACACTAGAAGTGAGTTAAGTTCTGAGGAGAGGAAGGCAGGAGCTGTGTAGATTTGATTCACAGTAATGTTTCTTTTACTTTCAAAAAGGTGGAGAAAAAAAGGATGTCAGTGAGGTGGGAAAACAGGGGAGTGTGTCTCAGTTAATTGCAATTCCCCCAATTCCTTTATGAAGGTTGGTTGAAAGTGTTGGGTAGCAGTTGCCACATGGGATAGGAACTCTGAGACAGGCAGACTACCAGATGAAAAAAAGTTCTGTCAGACTGGGTCATAACAGGTAACCACTGGGAAATAAAATGTGTTGGGCTTCAGACCTACCAGCTGAAAGGTGCTATAGGACCCCTGTACTGGCTGTCCCCAGCAAGGTTCTGGTGACAGGGTGGGGATGCTGGAGGAGCAGCCTCTGCGAGGAGAGGCCGGGGTTGCCCTGTGGCAGACACAGATGGTTCCAGCTGGCTCCAACGGACTCACCGTTGGGCATGGCTGTGCTCCTCAGTCAAGGTAGTAGTGCCTCTGGGAATGTATATTTAAGGAAGGTCAGAAAATGCTGGATGCAGAGAGGAGGATGGAACAATACAGAGTGAGACAGAACAGAGGGAACACCAAGGTGAGAGAAGGAGGGGGAGGAGGTGGTCTAAGCACCAGAGCAGAGATTCCCCTGCAGCCCCTGGAGGACACCACACTGGAGCAGATTTTTCATGACAGGAGCTGCGTGGAAAGCCCATGCCAGAGCAGATTTTTTTTCCTGAAAGAAACTGCAGACTGTGGAAACAGGCCATGCCAGAGCAGAGTAAAAGCGCAAGGAGGAAGGAGCAGCAGAGAAACATCTATGTACTGACCATAACCTCCCACCGTCCTTCTTGTGTTGTTTGGTGGGGGGCAGGGTAGAGGAGGTGAGAGTGAAGGAGCTGAGTCTGGGAAACTGGTGATGAAAGGTGTTGCTTAAAGTTTTGTCTTCTTTGTATTACACTACCCAAATCTACTTTAATTAAAGTAGATCTACTAATAATTAAATTAATTTTCCCCAATTCAAGTCTATTTTACCCCTGATGGTAACTGGTAAGTGACCTAACTGTCTTTACCTTGACCCACAGGTTTTTCAACCTATTTTCTTTCCTATTCTCTTGAGAAGGGGTGTAAGAGAGCGGCTGAGTGGGAATTTGTCCCTCAGCCAAAGCTAATCTGCCACAAAGACCCACCTACAAGGCATGGAACGGAGGTCTGTAAAAGAAGCAGAATTTCTTTTTCCTTTTGCAAAATATTCCTTCTTTTTTCGGAACTGAATAGCAGCCTAAAATCTCTCATCTTTTCTTACAATTTTCTTCTCATTTATTTTTAAGTTGGTGTGTGTTTATGTATGTCTGAGCACAGACACACACAGAAAAGTGTAAGTAAGTGGGAGCACAGTGAATGTATTTGCAATTTCAGAAGCTGCTTATTCTTCCTATAGAATAGTAGGTGAAATACCAGGGAATGTATAAGTGGCAAAACCGGAAAATATGCAAGTTTTACTTTGAGTGCAAATGGTTTTCCAAAAATTTCTTGTGTAAACATAAAGTCTTTTCCTTGCTTTGAACAGTATCATTAATAGATTTTATTACTATTTTCACATTCCAGGGAATCTGAAATCTGTAACAGAAGGGCAAGCATCAGACTCATTCTCAGTAAGGAGCTGTTGTCTTTAACAATAAAGAAATGAACTGAAGAACTGTGCCGTCGTGTACAGTACGGACCTCAATTCAGCCCAACACAAGCAAATCCTCTTCAGAAAAGTTTGTTATACCTCAGGTAATGTCAAATGGAAATTGCTTTCTACTTCTGGTTAAGAAGCTTTGGTAATAAAAGCATTGAGGAGCCTATGCCCACAACAGAGCCAAGAGCATGACTTGCAGTGTTACGGAGCGACAAACAGTTTTGCAGTCCTGAATTTCTTTTGTATGTACTTAAATATGGGATTGCTATGTAAAAGTAATAGGTCATGTATCTCTAGTGCAGATAAACATGCAACTCCCAAATATTTGGCTCATGGTGGTAACAAGATTGTCTTCAACTCTCTTTTCTACAAAAACACACATGAAAAATATTGAGGTCCTTCTTAGCAGAGCAAAAATTTCCATTAATCTGCATTACAAATTTAATACCAGTGACAATGTCACTTTTTTTGCCAGCAGACCTCACTTTTCAATGAAAAGTCATCATGAATGGACCAGATCCTGAAAAGAAAAAAAAAAGAAAAAGAAAAAAGAAAAGAAAGAAAAAATCCTTACTAGACAAATTTTCTGAGAGATTAAGAGGGAACACGACATGAAGGGTTGGTACACCTTATCCTTCCCTTTCTCCCCAAACAGTTCAGACCTTCATTCCAGTTTTGACTGAAAAGAAACACATTGAGGCAAGCACATAGTCACTTTGCATAGTACACTTAATCACCTGTATGTTTCGGGTTTGTTAGTTTGCTTTTTACCTTATAATTCAATTATATTATTAACAATGAATTATTTCTCTTTCATTCTGAGAGCAATATTCTTCTGTGGATTGGGTTTTTAGGAATATAAGTAGAAATGTGAAATATCTGGAGATCTTCAAGATTCACCTGGATGCAATCCTGAGTAATGTGCTCTAGGCAATCCTGCTTTAGCAGGGGAGATGGACTACATGATCTCTAGACATCCCTTCCAACTCTGACAATTCTGTGATTCCATGAAAGAAATCAGAACTCATATCTGTTTTTACAACTATATTTAAGTTACTGCTTGCCATATAGCAACTTCACTGTTGCATAAGTCTGTTTCAACCTCCTTCATTTTGTATAGCAAGTCTAATATAAATATAGAATCATAGAATCATAGAATCGCAGAATCATAGGATAGTTTCGGTTGGAACAGACCTTTAAAGGTCATCTAGTCCACCCCCCCTGCAATAAGCAGGGATATCTTCAACTAGATCAGGTTAGTCAGAGCTCTGTCCAACTTGATCTTGAATGTTTCCAGGGATGGGGCATCTACCACCTCTCTGGGCAACCTGTTCCAGTGTTTCACCACCCCCAGTGTAAAAAATTTCTTCCTTATATCTAGTCTAAATCTTCCCTTTTTTAGTTTAAAGCCATTACCCCTTCTCCTATTGCTACAGGCCCTGTTAAAAAGTTTGTCCCCATCTTTCCTGTAGGCCCCTGTAAGTACTGAAATGCTGCAATAAGATCTCTCCAGAGCTTTTTCTTCTCCAGGCTGAACAACCCAAACTCTCTCAGCCTGTCATCATAGGAGAGGTGCTCCAGCCTTCTGATCATTTTTGTGGCCCTCTTCTGGACCTGCTCCACCAGGTCCATGTCTTTTCTCTGCTGAGGGACCCAAAGCTGGACACATTACTCCAGGTGGGGTCTCACAAGAGAAGAGTAGAGGTGCAGAATCACCTCCCTCGACCTGCTGGACACATTTTTTTATAATGCAGTCCAGGATGCAGCTTTCTTTCAGCTCATGTCCAGCTTTTCATCCAGCAGTACACCCAAGTCCTTCTCAACAGGGCTACTATCAATCCCTTCATCTCCCATCCTGTATTGATACTGGGGGTTGCCCTGACCCATGTGCAAGACCCTGCACTTGGCTTTGTTGGATCTCATGATGTTCACATGGGCCCACTTCTTGAACCTGTCCAGGTCCCTCTGGATGGCATCCCATCCCTCAGGCATGTCAACCATACGACTCAGCATGGCGTCATCCACAAACTCGCTAAAGGTGCACTCAATCCCACTGACTATGTCATTGATTAAGATATTGAGCAGAACTGGTGTCAATATATATAACATGTTACAAGTTATTCTGTGCTTTTGGCATCAGATAAACACAACTGAATATTAAAAAATTAATTTTGTGTTAAAGTGCTGGGGATTTTTCCACACTAATGCAATCCAGTAGATGTCTAATTTGCCCAAAGATTTTTTATTTTTCTCTGGCTTAACCTGATGAGACAGCAGTGCTAAGAGGATAATTGACCTCTCAGGTAAAACATGCACGTGGCCTTGTGTGCTTCATATCGGCAAATGATCTAAGTAGCAGCAAAGAACTTGTAAAGTTTAGTTTCTGATTTTGAAATCTGTTTTATGAGAGTCACTTCAACAGGTAGTGTCCTCACATAGCGGGCCTGTGTTAATAGCTGAAACTCTGTCGTGCATTTGAATAATATCTTTTTGCAATGAAAATTAAGTTCAAGTAACAATCTTTCATGTATTTGTATAATGTAATGTCTTCTGCTAATTAATGTCCTAAGTAGTTAATCTGTGTTATCACCAAATCCTGCACATAGTGAAAAATGGAAAACCATAATATATTGGCCTGTAATTTCATCATAAATTTGTGCATGCTATAGAGTAATGACATTCAGAAATTGTATTAACCTTTGGAATAAAGTGAATTGTCAAGGCAATAACAGCTGAGGCATATGTATCACCTCTACCTGGCAAGGTATAGAAAATACTCTTTCTAAGCCCATGTAATGTAGCAAAACATTTCACTTATGAGTAACAGGGCATGTTTGTTCTGCGACATCAATCATATGCAGGTAAATCTTAAGCATTTACACCTACATTCAAATCAAAATTTGTGAACCCTTTGAACAAGGAAGAAAGATAACAAGTGCTGGAATAGCCACAGAAAGAAATTGGCTCATCACCAGCTGTTCTATGTGTTAAGGTAATAAAGACAGATGGCAATAGATTAACAATGACAATTATTGCAGACCACTTCTACTGTCTTCTTGGATGCTGTAGTTTTTTTGAGTATTACCAGAAAACATAATTTGGGAGAAATAGGACTATTTACAGGCAGTAGTGTGCACTTTTTATTTTTTTTGTCAGGGAAAAAAAATATTTTTGCCCAATACTGATTAAGGAGATAGTTTTTAATTAATAAAGAACCTGGTCAGTGATGGGAAAGAGTTAAACAAATTAATTGCTGCAAACTTCTTGTGGTAGATGTCCTCTGCAGATTCTGGTACGAGAGGGAGGAAATACTCCAACACACAGACATTCTACGTGGAGTTAGGACAAAGCATTTAAGAACCCATGAAAAAGTGATTGAATCTTCTAGTGTCTGATACAGCAAGTTGGTAACCTTTCCTCTGTAGCAATCCCACTGCCTGAAAATATTACAATTATCTGTCCTATCTGGAAGAGGGATGCCTGGTGTCTATCTTCCAGAACGGTGAGACCATCAGGGAAAGAAACAGAACTGAAATTTATTGTTGAGTAGCTTTACCGTATGAAAGAAAAAAGTTGATGCCTCAATAAGCCAGATTGTTTGTTTCTTTTAAGGATGTGATAGGTATTTCTTCCTTTGCAGAGACAATTAATATGGCACAACATAACTTTGTCTTTTGCAAAAAAAAACCCATCCATAATATTTTGTGTTATATTTTTAGTGCAGCAAAAAGCAGTTCTCTTGGACTCTCCAGGTTTTAAACACCTACATATATGATGTCAAAACACTAAGTCAGGTTAAGTATGCAGGTGTCTGCATTGTAAAGGCAAGTGTCTTTTCAGCTTTTTCAGACATATATAACTGTTTGGCTTTCTCACCTAAGGCCATGGGATCTTGTTAAACAACCACAACAAACTGTTTTCAAAATTCTTATTCACCAATATTTGAGTGGCTTAGCACAGAAGAAAGACTTAGTCAAAGACTTTTGGAATCCAAAATGTATTGAGAAAAGTAAAAGTGAACTGACATTCACTCTATCACAGAGCTATAGCCTTGCTAAATAATCCCTATGTCGTAATGTTTGGCTGGTTCCAGTTATAAGACAAAAAACCCCAAAATAAGTATTAAAAGTTAATGAAATTTTATCTTTGCTTTTTTTTTTTTCTTCCATTTGGAAAATCACTTGACTTGTACATAAATTAGTGAACTATTTACTGAATATTTTTATCAGGTTATTGGTTGAAGATAGCAAACAAATATTGTAAAATTCTTTAAATAGAGTCACATCCTACAATAGGAAATTGCTAGCACTGAGTAACAAAAATTATGCAAAGGTACATCGACTGATTGACTGGAAGACAATGTTTACTCATCTAACTCTAAAATATGGATAAGGAAACCGCATATTCATCAAATAATTAAAATATTGCAAAGCTGTTTAATGGCAAAATGAATCAAGTCTATGCAATCATTCTCAATGGCTTTGGATATTAATATTATTAGGTTAGGTAAGATTGCCTTTTGCCATTTAGACGTGACCTTTTGCCTTGTGCAAAGATGCATATTTTTCCCCAGTGAGCAAATAACCTAACATGAGTGGACACGTTAACAAGAGAAAGTTGAGACAGACTTTACCCGTGCACTCCAAACATCTTTCAGACTGTGAATTACCTGTAAGAGACAGATGCAATTCTGTTTGACGATTTGCAAGAAGAGGAGCTGGTCATGCACCAAAAACACACAAAACACTGAGAGAGAAAACACTTATTTGACAGGATTTTAATCTTTCCTCTGTGTGTGTAATGGAGAAGACAGACAATTTTCAGTTATTGCATCACATATATACATGACATACAGAAGGGCTTGCGAAAGATTAGGAGAACTGAAAGTTAAAGGGGAGGGAGGAACTGGAAGGCTGGTGGTAGAAGAGGATGAAAGAAATATCCTTCAGGACATTCCATACTGTGTTATTTTCTTCTACTATTCTGTAAAGAAATTTTTCCATAAAACTTAAGAAAACCTAGCACCTGTAATAAGCATAGTCCCAATGCACAACTGTACTTAGAGAAAAAACTAGACAACTGGATAAAATAATTTCCTAGCTAATTCAAGTTCAAGGATCCAAAGAAAGATCAACTCCATCTCCTCTTTTCAATTTTGAGAAGGTTAGCTGACACAACCATCTTACCCTCGTGTTTCAGAAAGGAGTTTTGGTTTAGCTTACATCTTCAACAGTACTTATCATAGTGAAGATAAAATGACTTTTGAGGACTGTTAAAGCAGAAGTAGAGTCATCATCAGCTTTCATCTGTGTCTGAGTCATTCCACAGAATAGGGACACTTTTTTGCCGTATACTTTTCTGTTCCATTGATTTGCACCTCCCTTTCACTTAAGCCTGATTCACCCTTCTTCACCTAGAATATTCTGAAGTGAGAGATAGCCACTTATACATAGAATTTTAATACTAATTAGGTAAAATTATATTTGTCTCAGGGAAAGCCCATTATTTACTTTTTAGAAAATGACCTGTAATACAAAAGTTCACACTCTAAAAAGTTTTATGGAGGGCAAAATTAATCTTTCTAATACTCGGTGCAATTTCAAAGGCTCTTAAAAAAAAAAAAAGCACCACTATATGTGAAAAAAATTATTTTTGCATTGGATCCTGGGCAGAAACTACAATGCATCTATTGTCAACACAAGTGATACACCAGCAAAGTGAAAAGTGATAACCACTAGAAATTATGAGTTCCAGAAATTTAAGAAAGAACAAAACTAAAAACCAAACCTCGTCTCCTGAAAACCATTTTAAAATGCTTCTGGAATTTCTCATTTCTCTTTGTTTGCAGAAATCCTCAGCAACTAGTCAAAAATAAGACAATAGAAAAAAGATAAGGGGGAAATCAGAAAAAGATTCAGTATCCCCTGTCTTAGTACATGTTTCTAAAATAACAAAACATTCATATCACTTGTATTTTACTTCAACCCATCTGTAGTTGAAACAGATAATAAACAAGCGACTCATTTTATTATATAATACTTATAATAGAAACATGGAAACGTTGGCTTTGCACCTTGTAGTCTAGTTTTCAAACTGACCACAACTGGTTTCAGAATTAAATAACGCTGAAAACGCAGAAAATTTTGTGTGAAAGATGAAATATGTAGTGATAGAACTAACTGGGAGGATCATATTAAGTTTTGTGTATAATCTTGTAGGTAGCTTTCTCACATTTGGGATCAGAATTTGGCAATAATTGTCTAAGAACCTGTTTTATCTCTTCTCCAAGAATCATACTCCTCAGGTTTAGTGTGATTGGTTGCAATAACACATGAACAACCGTAGGTGTTTTATCTTTCCGCCATAGCCAGTATGAAAGTTTTTAGTGGATGGCAAATACTACACAATTACAAAGTATTCTGCTCCGAAGGCATCCTCCATGTTCATTCAAAGGTTATCTCTTAGTTTATGAAATTACAAAATTCTAAACAAATGAAAAGTTTCCAATTTACTTCACCCAAACTGTGGGTGATATCAGTATACATCCATGCATCATTATTCATGTCTTTCTCTGGCTGAATATGTAGAGAAATATCAATTAAAACAAACAAACAAACAAACAAAACATTAAAAAATGCCCAATTCTCTTTTTTAACAGTATCTTGTGACATGAAATTGAATAATTCAATTGGAAATGAGCAAAAAAATGGTCGGTTTTAATTATTAAATTAGTAGTAGTGTCATTTAATGGAACATTTTACTGTTGCCACATAATATTAATCTTTTGCATTCATAAAATTTACCAAAGACATGTAAAAATGAATTTTCTTGCTTGCATGCAACAGGCATCCTGAATCGATAGGTGAATCCTGCTTGTTATCTAAATTCTTCATCAGACATTTTAGTCCCCCAAATGAAGTCAGTTACAGTCCAGTGAAGCCTAAAATATACATAGAATACAGCTATCCAAACAGTATCAAAAAACATGTAAAGTCATGTGACTTCTTATCATCAAACCACTAAATAAAATTCATAAAATGGGTGAAAAGTATTAAGAGTTTTCTTCCCATCACTGATCCCATAAATATTTTTAAGGAGATTTTTCCTCTTCCATGTTTTAATAAGTTTGCCTTTCTTCACATCCTTGTTTATATCTATTTAGCTGTACTATTTGAATTGGGGAGGGGTGAAGTATAGATTCTGTTAGTGAAGAATATCTGTGTTTGGTTTCATTCTGAATTTGAAATAAACTTGAATATTCCATGAAATTAAAGATCAAAATGATAGTAAAAACATTTCACTACAACTAAAGTACATAATTCTTTCTCAGTGTTGACAATTTATTTTTTATTGTACTCTAAGAAGAAGTAGTCTAACTGAAAAGCATTTTGAAAATACAAATCAAAACACTCAGCTCAAGATATATTGAAAAACAGCACACTTAGTCAGTGATGAAGGTTTCCAACTTCCATGCCTTGTGTGTTTTTTCTGGAAGGAAAACACATTTGACAGCATTTTACAAAACTTTCCTGTTCCAATGCCTGAGTCCATTGTGGCTTGCTGATCAGTTTTATTCCCTATACTTTGTACAGCTTTGCCTCCTTTTTTCTTTTCTTATTTTTTTTCCTTCCTTTTTTTCTTCCCCCTCAGTTGCCTAGAAAGGAGATGAGGTTTAATCTCAGTCCAAATTGTGCAGATGGGCTCTGCTATTGTTTAATAAAACTTTGAGGAGGGTCGTTGTGTAGCAATGAACCCCAACAAGGGATCATCTGTTTGGTAGTCCAAAAAGGTTTTTTTATGTAGCTGCCTCTTACTTTTATCACTATAATAATTTTTAATTCACTTTTAATATGCATTAAGTTGTCTTATTTTTCAAGGATGACAAAGTGACATTTTGAAATTAAATCATACCTGAGTAAAAACCACATCATTAATGTTAACTGAGATATTGCATTTAAATTTCTTTAGTAGCCATTGGTGAACTGTACATTAAAAGTAAGTTTTTTACTACTTGAGATATCATCTACTTTTGTTTGTAAGCTACTTATCAGGTAAATTATACTTCATTGTATAAAACCTTGTGACCTGCAGCCAGCAAGCAATTCCAATGGCAAAAATCGATATTGTCTGAAGGTTAAATGATCTAAGAGAACCTGTAGACAGTGAGCTACTCATTTGGGTTGAGGGGAACTTGCATTTATCTGTTTCGCTTCCCTAGCAAAATCCAGCATCATTTCAATACCACTAAGCAATGAGAAAACTGCTATTACATGCACTGAAACAAGCCTCTTAATATTATTACCTTTTTTTATTACCTTTTTTTTTAATTTAAAATTGCAAATAGGATACAGTGGCTGCAGTTTAATTCACTGTACATAGTGCACATTCCCTGTGCACTTTTAAGTGCACCAATTTATCCTTTTTGGCCTCCATCTGCTGCTCCAGTAGCTGGACATAGCATTACATCCACCATCCTTGTGCAGGTGCATCAGACACCCTAAAAGTGTTAAAGACACAAGGTCCTCCACTTGGGTTTCTTTAGGCAAGTGATTCAAGCCCTTGTCATCTGAACCTGAAACTGAACCCATTTTGTTGGAGATACACATGTACTCAATTTTCAGGTTCCTAACCCTGAAGACATGGTCCTGAAGTAAACACTTAAATTCCTTACCAAGATGTCCTAAAATTTCCTTGAAACATTAAACCTCCTAAAAATTCCTTTCACTCAACCATTTCCCTTCATCAAATGCTCAAGGAGCCAATGCCTTTTAGAGACCTACCAACCTGGGATACAACCAATCAGTCTTTTTTTGAGGCAAGGTATTTAAAAATGCAGGACTGCTACTGTTCCAGCCCCTTAATTATTGCAGTTGCCCTTTTCTGTGCCCTTTCTAACTCCACTCTGTCTTTCTTGAAATGTGGAGAAAACACAACTGCACAGTAGTCAAGATGTGTAGACTGCAAGGTTTTCTACAAGAGCAAGATAACCACCTCTGATGGTGCCTAAAGTTTTATTGGCTTTTCTTGATTGCATACTGACCTGACATTTCCAGAAAACTGTCAATGTTGACCCCAAGGTTCTTCTCTAGGTCGTGACTTCCAATTCAGAGTTCAGCAGATGTGATTTATAATTCTTTTCCCAAGACACATCATCTTACATTTATTTACATCGAAACTCAAGAACTTGGTTTCACCTGAAAACTTGGAGATTTCACTGCAGACTTCTACTCCAAGTCATTGATGAAAATGTTGAATGAAACCAGTCCTCACACTGATTTACGGGGAACTTACTAGTGATTCTTTTCCATGCAGAAAAGTGAACTTGCTTTCCCTCCTTTAGACTCATTTCTAACCAGAAAAAAAAAGTCTTTCCCATTACAACTTACTTTCTTTACTGAATTTGATCCAAAGACTTGCCAAGGACTTTTTCAAACTCCAAATTATGATGTCCATCTTACCTGTCTTATCCACTTGCTCTTCAAAACCTCCTCAAGCACCAGCAGGTTTTTGGGTGTGATTTCCTTTTACAGAAGCCATTCTGATTCTTTCTGAACAGATTATGTTTATCCAAGTTTTCATTATTTCAGTGATTTTATCTTTTATTACTAACTAAATTCTAACTTTATTACTGACAGATGGATACTTGGGACAGAAGCCAGGCTCACTTGTCTGCAGTCCTTAGGATTCCCCCCAGAGCCCTTCCCATACCTGTGAGTTGCATCAGTGACCTGCCAGTCCTCTGGCACAGCTGTGGTCTGTGATGATAGGTTTCACAGTTTAGTTTCTACTTCTGCAACTTCACATTTGGGGTCCTTCAGAACTCTGTAGTAAATGTCAGGCAGTCCTGGTGACACATTAACATTGAACTTACTTGATCAAACACTTCCTTAAAATTTTTTTAGTGCTTTTGACTTACTTGTTAAAAAGAAAGTATCGGGTGTGGGAATCACCCAACATCTAATTGTCTGCCTGGCTTTTATTTTAAATACTCCTCTATTGCCTTTTAATTTTCAGTCCCAGCAGCTTTGTTTCTTTTTGATTAGGGTGCAACTAGTTCATAGAATCATCATAGAATGGTTTGGATTGGAAAGGACCTTAAAGATCATCTAGTTCCAACCCCCCCTGCCATGAGCAGGGACACCTCCCACTAGAGCAGGTTGCTCAAAGCCCTATCCAGCCTGAACTTGAACACTGTGAACACCTCCAGTGCCTCACCACCCTCACTGTAAAGAATTTCTTTCTAGTATCTAATCTAAATCTCCCCTCTTCCAATTTAAAA
>JAOXJK010000001.1:176740106-176750570 GCA_025774025.1 Xenus cinereus | reverse complement strand
TAATGCATCTGTGCAAGAGTAAACATTTGTCCCAGTAAATTAAATTTCTTTTCCTTCTTCTATCCCAATCGCCATGAAAGCTGTATTCATCAAGTCTAGAGTATATACTACATTGTCATGGATGTAACTGAATGGAATGGTTCAGAATTACTCTCACATTAAATATCTGCGCATTACATTTTTATAACAGTATAAATTGTTCATATATTTTAAAATGAGAGCTCTTCGCAGGTAATTCTTTAGTAAAATGAAAGCTAAATTCATCAAATATGTTCCTGTCTCTGTGAACGATACCCTGAATTTTACAAAGATACAACCACTGTTTCTTAGTACCAGCTTTCTCTCTCTCTTGCTGTACCCAGCTCTAAAAGGACAGTTACAACAATGTTTATGACCTGCTTTTTAAGTAGCTTAATATAAAAGTATCAGTGGCTAAGTCTCACTGCTTTGCCTGGGCCATTTACAGATGCTAATGAATTCTCATCTAGCACAAATGTGATTAGCAATGCACTAGGTAAAGGAGATTGATCTCTGCAATAGTTAATGAAAATGAGCTGAATAACAGAAAAAAACTGCTGCAGATCCAGGTTTTGCTGCCCAGAGTGTTGTTTACCCTTGGCAGACCACCTCTTTTACCACATGCGTGACTGATGTAGTATCATGAACCACCTTTATCTGGGAATAAAGGTTATGAAGATCAGAATGCAATGAGACTTTGGAATGTTTTCACAACTCTTCAACATGTTTTTACTACTAACTGTAATGCATCAATCCACCTTTTATGAATATTAAGACAGCAATTATGTTTCCAAAATTTTTACCTGTAGTTTTCTTGTCAAAGCAAATTATATTTATTCAAGCTTGGCTACTAACACAACTAAAAGCAGTATTAAAAATAAAATTGAAATACATAGAAAAACAACAGCAAAAAAAGCCAAAAAACCCTGAACCCAACAAAAAGCAAAATCATATGTTGCAATATATTATTAATCTCTAATAATGCAAACCTCTTGTACGTGTTCCAGAGGCAGAGGCAGAAAACAAGCAAACAAGAAAAAGTGGTGTACTAGAGGGGAAAAATAATGTCTCACAACAATTTATTTGGCAATCAATAGAGAGAATAGACATTACCCTGTTTTAACAACTAATGAAACATTAGTTTAAAGTGCCCAGAGACATAGAAATTTCAAATGCCACCACAGGTTGCCAAGAAGTAAAGGTTTCCGCATTTGTGAGGTTGTTCCTTAACTAGAGAGGTGGTTTTAAGGCAGTAATTCATTCAAGGGGTTCAACGGACACCATAACTCATGAATATTTAGAAATGTCAGGTGTTTTTGAGATGAATTGCTGCCTTACAGCAATCTCTAATTATACATTATAGATAACCTAAATGACAGAAAACCACAATTAAGAGTAAAAAAAAAAGTGATTAGTGTGGATCCTGCTCTATTTATAACCCTGAATACCGTACCAATTTCATATACACACATATCAAACAGTACAGGAAAAAGTGGGTTTTTTAACTGGTCTAAAACTACTTACTCAGAAATATCTTGAGACTGGATTTCATTATATATCCTCTGTCGACAGATTTGATGAAATATTTCAGTTATGTACTTCATTTTTGTGTATATTTTGCATCTCCTTGGGAGGTTAAATATATTAATTTCACTTAAAGATTTTTTAAAGTAGCAGGACTGCTGTAAACCAGCCTTCATGTTAATGTGAATCTGACCTAATGCACTGATCTTTGTAATTTACTGGAAGCTTTCAACGCTGAGACCAACAGAACCTTCTGGAACTCCATAACACTAAGAACATATGGGCTACAAAAAATAACATGCAGAAAGAGTTTGTTTTGCAGAAGAGAGTGTGAAATTGGATGAAAAAAAAATAAATCACAGATTTCAGAATAAATAATTTGTCTGTTTGCTTTTAGCTGTTTGTCATCAGAGTTTAGGGGTACAAGAGTGATATTACATGCTTACATACCTCTGATGCACTCTGAGGGGTCGTTTCTGACTGTGCCATATAAAATTCTCACTGAGTGTTTATTAGGTTTTGACTGAAAGACTTTTGAAGGAGCCTACACATCCCCTGACACCCAAGAGTATATCTGGGAATCAGATGAAAGCCTGGTCTGTCCATCTGGAGGTGTTGTTCCTCTCTGCTGGCCCTCATCCAGCAACACTGTCTTTCCTGGCAGTTTATCTCCAAAACCTGCACTACCATAACAAGTGATTATGTTTATATTGTGTAGAACAGGAGCTGCTGACAGAATAATACAGTTTGAATCTGTTTTTTTAATTACTTCAAAATTTGGGCAAAAGGTAGATTGTGAACAATATACATTCTTTATTAAAAATATCACTTTTCCTATTTCAATGTTAGCGAGGTAGTGACAAGAAACAAAAGAAATAATGTTAGAGGTCAGCAAACCCCCCCCACTCTAAAAGGTTCTCCCCTCCTCTATTATTTATTCATGTGGAAGAAATTATACTTTCTTAAATCAGGAGAATTATTTCACATGATATATGGAACACAGTAGGGGAGGAATTCCATATGTGCTCTGAAAACAATATAAAATCTTTTTAGAACTTTTTTTTTTTTTTTTTAAATGAGTGAAGTGTAGTCTTAAATGAGCTTTAACCAGTTAGTTATTTGGTCCCACTGCTTTGATCCATGCTATCCTTTCATTACAGGCATATTAATTAAATTTTATTTATCTATCTCGTTTTCAAACAAACAAACAAAAAACCTTGAAAATTAGTTCTGTTGGCAGAGTTTGGGCTAAACAAGAAAGATACTGTATAATCAGGAAATTCTGCATTTTCCTATGAAAATCTGTTCATCACAGCAGATTTTTTGTAATGTCAAAAGTGGAAAGAAGGATTTAGGAATGCTTTACAGTTTTCTCATGTTGCAAGTGATGGAATGAAACACACAGGGTATTTAGATCAAAGTAAATTTTGTGTGTTTTACAATGACGTCAGAAATCTCCATAGAAACTTGCATAAACAATGGTTAGATTTCAATGTGATGACGTGCTTTCTATATTTATAAAAAATAATTATTATAATGAAACTGAAAAGCATCAGTGAACTGTTTATATCCATGCTCACAGAAATAAGATTGTAGTAATAGATAATAACATTAGTCAGGGTGGGTACTCTGAGTGTTCTAGAAACCCAGTCATTTGTATCCATATGCATTTATTCCATTCAAAAGTTCACCAAAAACATCACAGAAACAAATCACATTATGGTTGCTCCCCTGAAGAAGTTCATAAAGCAAAGCCTGAATTTGTTTCATTTAAATTTATGCTTTTGATTTAGGATCTGTGAGGCTGTTTTGTCTCCCCATAATCACTGGGAACCTCAGGTCTCGGTTCCACTCTGGAGCGTCATTGTAGCCTGAAGGCGCGTTACTCCTAAATTGAATGCCTAAAGTTCAGTGGGATGAAAATGGACCTTGGAATTCGCAGTTGGGATTGTCAGTACTGCGACAGCACCGTGCAGGATCAGGCTCTCAGCTTTACCCTGTGTGAAGTCGGTGGAGCTCCATATGGTTATAACAGTTTGCCCACAGGCTGCCTATTTAAAACTGGGGCCTGAATGTTATCCTATCTCAAATCAGTGGGGCTCTGTGTTGGTTCATTAGCTCACAATGTGCTGCCAATTTGAGGATTGGGGTTTTAATTGGAACTTATTTACAAGCTAAATTGCTGCTGAAACTGTTATTATTGTTATTTTTTGTACTGGTCGGGGGACTTTAGGGAGAATTATGAGGAGGAACACAGGAGATCTAAACAGAAGGCTGTGATGAAAAAGGACAACCGGAGAGAAGTCAGTCTTTTCTTCTCCTACAACAGTCCTTCCCATATATCCACCCTGACTTCTTTATCTACCTCCTTATTTGTGCTATGTAAGAAGGTGGAGCAAAAATATTACCAGAACAGCTTACAGCCAATAAAAGCAGATGTTGTAATTCAAACTATAGCAGCTGTTTTTCCTTATACTACCTCACTCACCAACTCAGTTTAATTTTTCTTGATTCAAGAGTTTCAGTATCTCACACTTAAGTAGTCTACTAGCAACAAGCATATTCAAATCAGTCATTAAAGCAATTTCCATCAAGGAGCTTCTGTGTACTTAGCCATGTATCATCAATCAAATGCTGTCAGTCCGAGTCAGCTTCAACTCCTGTGCTGACTCATGCTACCAATACTAGATGGAGTGAAGATGCCACAAGAATGCACTGGACACATCAAGGAAGAGAACTTAAAAAATAAATATTTCCACCCTGCCATTGAAAATAAAGGGAGTTGAGTAGATTTGATAATATGGTTACAACCCACTGTGTGAAGAAGATGATAAATGTAAAAATGAAGATGTATTTCCACCAGGTTGCTACAGATCTCAGGCATGACTAGAAAAACACAACTACAGAGTTACAGTGCTATATGTGCACATGCTTATTTGGCTTCTCATCACATGACTCACTTTTTTTTTTTACTTCAGCTGTACAGCTGTGAGAAAGATGAAGAGCTTTTTACTTCTCTCCTCCCCAGGCCATAGATAACCTAATGGACAAAGTTCTTACTAGAAGAAACGAGAAAGGCAATTTGGGATTGGATTTCCTTGGGACAAGAAGAGTATTGAAGTTTGGCATTTACATTGTTTAGAAGATCTTCATATTCTGTTTATAAGAGAGACAAGTTTCACAAAAAGATTGTGTGCTTCAGATTTCTTGTGTTCCAGAAAAGGACTGGGTACAATTTACCCAGCAGAAAACAGATTCTAACTGGCTCCTGATTACCATCCAAATGTACCAACAATATGATTTTAATATTAAAAAAATATATTTTATATTTACAATAAACTAATTTGAAAATAAAATTGTTTACTATATTAATGTTGTTTAATTATTTCAACAACAACAAACAATAAGAAACAAAAAACATAAGAGTATTGACATGAGGAATTTGTAGAGACACACCAAAGACATTTAAAAGTAATTTTCTATTCACTCCTTCATCTGTGCTGCTTTTAATTGCGCACACTTTTTTTAGTTCAGCCTGGTTTGCCTCTTCTGCTCAGGTTCTGTTCTGGCTTTGTGATTTTCTAATCGGATTACTGTAGCCTACAATGAGATCTAATCAATAGCAAATAGCTGAACTCCCCAAAGAAAAGTTTAACAGGTAGGAATAACAGGATTGAAAAAACCCCCCCAAAAATGTGGGAAAGTCAATCTTATTGTTGTGCTTCCTATTATGATAACTTTCTGGATAAATCACCATAAAAGAGGAAAGGGCTTCTCTTCATCTCTTTTAGCTTGTCACAGGAGTGCCTGGGAGAAAATTCAAGAATCTATCCCCATATTTAGGTATTGTATTTATGATTTTGTAGAGCTAGTTATTAAGCTAGGCATCTTTCCCTCGAAAATCACAAATAGGGGCCAAGTTAATTAAACGTTATGGGGCAACAAGCCAAGGGTGGCAAATTCTGCTGAACTTAATAAAATGATTTGGATTAGGAGTACTGGCAAGTCTGTTAACATCATTCCCTTATATCTACCTACTCAAATGTAGAACATTTGAGGACCCATTTCCAAACAAGTCCAGTAACTGAAGTTGGGCACACAGGTGCATTTTTAGGAACTTTATCCCAAGTTGGATGTGGATCTCTGGATATTCATGTTAGGTTCCTCTGTTCTGAAATTGAGCTGTGTGTGGTATTTGGCAGTGTTTGACAGATGTATCACATTCTGTTAACTTAGTTGATTACTTTGATTATTTTATTGGACCCAATATATAGCAGTTCTTTTAAAACTGTCACAATTCTTTCCAAGATGGTGGCTTACAAACTTTCTTTTTGAAGTGTGAAGCTGAAATTCTAATTATTATTTAGAGGGCTTTTTCTTAAGACTTTTTTTTTTTTATTTGAATTATTTATAATTTACATGTTAAATCTTTTTCCAATTAACAACAAAGCGACAATTATTAGTTTCCATAGTTAACGGCTTTGTAGCTATTTCTGACAGCATTGATACTGTATACACGCAGCAGCCAATTAAGAAGACACTTAAAATACTTGCCAGTGAAGATATTTTGCAGCAGATATTGCAGCTTAACATACATAAATGAAATATGTCTCCTGATTATGTAGCAGCTGAGAAATTAATAAGGACATGGAATTAATCACGGGTGGGAGATCCTGCTGGAATTTGGATACTGAAACTGTGATATGCCACTGCCCCTTTCTATCAAGTCACATAGACCTTTGACTAGGCTATGTGGTGACAAAAATTTACTGTTTGATGTACAACAGAGGTATAAAAACCTTGTTTCTCAAAGTAGGTTAATTTGACTCCTATGTATTTGCTGAAGGCTGGTCACTCCAACTCCCCTTTCAGTGACGGGGAATTAGACTCCTTTCTCCCCCTGATTAATCCATTTAAGTTATGAAACTCAACGTGAAAAGTATGCCAATGAGGTTTGAGGCTTTTTTTTTTCTTTTAAAGATAAATCTCTAGTACAAACTTAAAGCTTCTGTTTTAGGGTTGCATTGTTGTACAACAAGAGCAACTTCACTGGATTCAGTGGTCCTGATTCCTCTTTCACTGACACTTAATTGATAAGAGTGTCACAGTCAGATCATAATCATGGCCTTAGTCTGAAAGACTGTAAATTTAACTAAAAACTGTGTCTGCCTAATCTGTCTGGTCTGTCTCTTTGCTTCTAAAGTGACATCCTGACATCCATCTCTCTTCCAATAATGCGCTGTCTCTTGTCTAACTTTTGCATTCCTCTCCAGAAAGCTGTTAGTGGAATAAAACTATTAAAAACTGTGGGAGAACATCATAGATGCCTCAGAACGCTATTCTGTCCTTCCCAACTAACAGTGACTCTTCTGTTACTAGCATGTAGATTTAGGTCAGAAAAAGACATTGGTTAGCCAAAGAGAAAAATGATTCCTCTGCTCCTTCATCTGGACAGCAAGCATGCAATTTATAGTTTTCATTACTTACACAACATCACAATATATGCAAAGCATTTTGTGTTGTAGGGATAAGTGTCCTACCTGAGATAGTCAAGAAAATAAACTGAAGGAGCAATTAACTATATATGACAGTATATCTTGGCAGGAGCAGATAGGTGCTGGCTAGCATATGATGAAAGCTTTCTATGTCTACTTATACATGAACAAAAGCATTGAATGTAAAATAAATGTATATATAGTAAAGCATTCATCAAACCATAAAGACTTGGTCCTACACAGAAATAGTCACCAGCAATCCTGTTATTAAAGCCCTGTCTGTTCTGTTTTTTAAAACTTAGGGATAATAAAAGGAAGTAATGATCTGTTGAAAAATGGTTTTCCCTTTTCTCAGCCTCTAAAGTTGATCAGAAGTATATAAACCCCAAGAACTTAACTTTAAAGCTTTTCTCTGTGAATTTTTCTAGTAAGCTTTAAGTATCCTGGATACATACTCCTGTATTGTTTTATGTACATGAGTCAATAAGTACAAACAAAACATTTGCAGAATGACCCAGCATACAATATGATTACCAGAAACTTCTTAAATGTTATATATTGTGAAATACAAGTCGTAATACTAGTAACAATACATGCACCGTGACTGTTAACACATTGTAATTGAATTAAAACATTCTATATAGTATAAATTACCAAAAATATAATAAAAATTATGGATAATGAGGCTGAGGGAGCTGGAGTTGTTCAGCATGGAAAAGAGAAGGCTCCAGAGAAATCTTATAGCAGCCTTCTCATACCTTAAGGGGGCCTACATGAGAGATGGGAGGGTCTCTTTACCAGGGAGTGTAGTGATAGGACAAGGCATAACCATTTTAAACTGAAAGAGATTAGATATTAGGAAGAAATTCTTTACTGTGAGGATGGTAAGGCATTGGGACAGGTTGCCCAGGGAAGCTGTGGATTCCCCTTCCCTGGACTTGTTCAAGTCCAGGCTGGCTGTGGCTGTGAGCAATCTGGTCTAGTGGTAGTTGTCCCTGCCCACACCAGGGGGTTTGGAACTAGATGACCCTTTCAATTCAAACCATTCTATGATTCTACAGACCTACTCTAAATGGCCCATGTCTTACTTGTGCTGGGAGCTGCAAAGCTGGACATGGTACTTGAGGTGGGGTCTCACAAGAACAGTCTAGAGGGGGACAATCACCTCTCTTGACCTGCTGGCCATGTTTCTTTTGATGCAGCCCAGGATATGACTGGCTTTCTGGGCTACAATTGTACGTGACCAGCTCATATCCAGTTTTTCATCTACCAATACCCCCACGTCCTTCTCTGCAGGGCTACTCTCAATCCATTCTTCTCCCAGTCTGTATTAATACTGGGGGTTGCCCTGACCTGAGTACAAGACCTTGCATTTGGCCTTGCTGAACTTTATGAGATTCATATGGGCCCACTCCTCAAGCCTTTTAAAGGTCTGCTCTGGATGGCATCCCTTTCCTCCAGCATATCTACTGCACCACTCTGCTTGGTATCATCTGCAAACTTGCTGAGGGTGCACTCAATCCCATCGACGTCATTAGTGAAGATATTAAATAGTATTGGTCTGAGTATGGACCCTTGAGGGACATTACTGATTGCTGGCTTCCACTTGGATGTTGAGCAGTTCACTGACACATCCTGGTTAAATTGAAACGTATGTGCAACACACATTTCTTTAAGCCATTTTCAGTTGCTATTAATTTTCACTTTCCTCTGGCATTGTCAGTTAAACAATTCCCTTTATTTCACTTAAGAAAGGACTGAATTAACTTGTAAATGTCTCAAAGGTACAGAAAAAAGTTGTTACTACTTCAAGGGTTTTTAAAGATACAGAGGAAATATCACAGAATTGAATGTTATTTGTGCAATCATCCAGCCCAGTGTTTAGAAACATCTGGGAACATTTGAATAGTTTAGTCAATACTTTCCAGTGACACCCATGGATGAGTGAGTCTACTTTGGCAGAATAACTAATCATTTCAGCACATTTTTTTTTTATTGTTAGGCCAAAATGAATTATTGTCCTATCACAATTATGTCATTCTGTTGCAAAAATCTAGATGAAACAATTTTTTACCTAACCTTGGGAACTGATACTAAATTATATTCAGGCAAGTGCTTATACCATTCTTGTTTGTATGCTTCAATAAAGGTGTCAAATAGTATATTCTAGAATATTTCTTTAAGGAGTACTGTGCACTATGTGTCTACTCACAGAAAGACATGAAGAGAATGATATCTAATTTTGCCATGGGGTTTCTAGAATTAAAGATGTGAGTTATGTATAAAATAAGGTCAGTAACCCCCCACTCCCTGACAAAGCACAAACTAACCAACCAAAACAAATTACATACTGTGCAAGTATGCTTAAAAACAATGGTCTTCACAGAGGATAATGATTTCTTGTGGCCAAAAAGCTAAAAAGGAGTTTAAGCTTCTCTCCAATGAATTTGAATGCAAGTTTCTCTTTGCCTATGAATACAGAGCATAAAACTGGTTTGTGTATTCCACCATATAATACAGTGTTGAATTAGATTTATTATCACTGTTAATGAACCTAAACCAACTTTTATAACTCATAAAATCTCTGGACACTCTCATGGATGTGAAATAACCTATCCCATTTATTTGGAAACATTCAGGTATTTCTGAAACCGTCATAGCTGTTGATTGCACAGCCCAAAGGAAAGGCCTTGTTTCAGTACCAGGTGAGAACATCCCCAGTACAGTGAATTTTAGAGAACCAGTCAATGGAAGTTAAGATTCAAATGAATCATGTCTCTCAACATTAAGCTGAGTGGGATTCATTTGACCTGACTTTATTCATCTAAAGTCTAGATGTCTGCTTTAAGGTCTGCTCTGCTCTTAGGTTAGCTATTAAGAATGCTCCTCTTTTACTGTGCAACTTTTTTCCCCTTTGACTGAGTAGAAGTCTAAAGAGTTTAAATAGGTACATAGATTTAATATGGATAAATTTAGGGAAAATTAATCTGCTCTTTTTTTTTTTTTTTAATATGTAGATTTACTTTCCAGTTTGAAACTACTCCAGCCTGAAAGAGAGAAAATTGGTGACCTAGTCAATAGTTCTTCTTATCAGGTACTTAACTATGCTCTGAAATTTAATATATTGGATTTATGAAAGGAAAATACAATCCTGGTTATAAAAATACCTAACTCCTGGTTGGCTCAGGAGTCGGTCACATGATCTTTGTCAGCTTTTCAGCTTTACTGACATTTCAATGTGTCTCTCACTGATGCAGAGAACACTATACACTATACCACACAATAGATAAAAGTAGATGAAAACTAAAAAACTATAAAAACTACAAACTTAAAGTTTTATAATATATAAAATATTATATATATAAATATATTATTTTTTTTTCTCAAGGGTGAAAGTTTTCATCTACTTTTATCTATTGTGTGGTAT
>JAOXJK010000001.1:176716929-176728405 GCA_025774025.1 Xenus cinereus | reverse complement strand
CTAGAGCAGGTTGCTCAAAGCCCCATCCAGCCTGGCCTTGAACACCTCCAGGGATGGGGCATCCACAACTTCTCTGGACAACCTGTTCCAGTGCCTCACCACCCTCACAGTAAAGAACTTCTTCCTAATGTCTAATCTAAATCTCCTTTCTTTCATTTTAAAACCATTACGCCTCATCCTATCACTACACTCCCTCATACAGAGTCCCTCCTCACCTCTCCTGTAGGTCCCCTTCAGGTACTGTAAGGCTGCTATAAGGTCTCCCCGGAGTCTTCTCTTCTCCAGGCTGAACAACCCCAACTCTCTCAGCCTGTCCTCACGGGAGAGATGCTCCATCCCTCTGATCATTTTCGTGGCCCTCCGCTGGACCCGTTCCAACAGGTCCATGTCCTTCCTGTATTGAGAACTCCAAAGCTGGAGGCACTAGAGTAGTGGGGCCTCCCACTCACCCTGGGTGGGGTCTCATGAGGGCGGAGCAGAGGGGCAGAATCACCTCTCTGGACCTACCGGCCACGCTGCTTTTGATGCAGCCCAGAATGCAGTTGGCTTTCTGTGCTGCCAGCGCACATTGCTGGCTCATGTCGTTCTTCTCATCCATGAGCACTCCCAAGTCCTTCTCCTCAGGGCTGCTCTCTAGCCGTTCTCTGCCCAACCTGTATTTGTGTCTGGGATTGCATTGATTTATAAATGCTTTGAAAGAGTTAAGTGAGTTATTTTCAAGTCTGTAAGAGAGATATCACCTCTTCTGGTTTATACAAAAAACTTTTCATGTCACTCTCTGCTTACTGGTCTTTGATAAACTTCTCTTGTTGACTTTAGCAGTTCCCAGTCCTTTACAAGCAAAGAACAATATACCTGCTATAAAGCTGCCAGTGGCCTTCACAGCAGCTCTTGTGCTATCAGATTCAAGATAAACACTGGCAGCAGTTCTTTAAAGCAAGTAAAATGTATCCGTGTATAACACATCTATGGTTCAGTCCTGCAAAGTTGCTTTTATGTGACTAACGTCACCTAAACTGAAGGAGTATTTCCATGGTAAGAGCCCTAAACTGAAAGTGAAATCAGCCTGCACCAATCAGATTCATATACCGGTATATTGTCACAAAGTCACTGGCCATCTCAATAGCTTTACTTTATCACAAACAGAATAAAAAAAAATTTAAGGAAGAGATTAATGAAAAAAGAGTTCTATTTTTTCTTGCATACTCCTTTTGTTATTTCTTTTAGTTTTCCTTCCCTCTATTGTATTCCTGTTATGTCTTTACAGACTGAGGATCCACAGTTACATTGGTTTGGTTTATGAAGTTGCCAGTTGCCAGCTGCTGTGTAGGAACTGCTTGTGTATATGCTGTAAACCTGTAACAAATGCAATGTAATTCAGCTTGTTGTAGCACATAATTGAAGCAGTATAAAAGGCTTGAAAATACATTAAGTTTTTCAAGGACTAAAAATGTTCACACACAAAGCATGGCTTATGTGATGTGTTATAACTTGTTTACCTGTAGTACTTTGACAATATGCCTGAACTCCAGCACTGTCTTATTCTGAATTTTTGAGTTAACTTCCCAATTACTTACTTCCACACCAAAATTCCACTTAGACTGTTATCAGACTGTAATCGCAAATGCTTGATTTAGTGAGTTTCCCTTCGTAAGTTGTAGGCTATTTCTGTATGTCCTTGCTGGAACTGGATCTGTGTGCTGCTTCCAACCTTTCTGCTTCCTTTGGTGTTCTTTGAAATTGCTGAGGTGTTTCGGTTGTTTCCTAATGCAGAATGTGCATGTTGATTCATACCTCCCACTTTCATCTATCCTTGCCAACCACAAAATTACTCTCCTTTCTTTCCATTCTTAGGCTATAATTTCAAGTAATTCACTAGAATTCCTATCATTATGGAACAGAAAAATCATCAGAAATCTAATTATTTTCAGGGGCAAAGAAAAGCTTTTGAACTTTGTAACATTATGGAACGTGGTACATATCTTATATATCCTGTCATATGTACTATATGTCTTTTTTTCCTTTTTTTTCTTTTTCTGGTCCAAATTTCCTATTTTTACTAACCTTAAACATGCCGCAAGCCCTTATTTTGAACAGATGAGTAAAGACATAATTACATGAGATCATCCATTCAAATTTGAATGGTTTGTGAAATTAATATCACATTCAAAATTCACCACTTTACCAGTGGATCCTGAGTGCTTATATATTTCTCTAGTGCAAAGCAGGCTAGATCAAATAAATTATTTTAACTTGTACTAAAATGTCTCACAGAGCTCATGTGTCCAAATATCACAACATATTGGGAGAATGGTGACTTCCAGTCAGTGTAAGTGGTCACTCCAACTGAATGAGAAGAACACCTCTTGCCACACCTAACTAGTCGACATGGAATGGTGAGGGTAATACTGCTAGAGATGTCATTATGTGAAATTTTGTGACAGACATACAAGTGGAAAGCATCTACTTTGTGTTAAAGGCCTCCCTTGTATCACTGTTCATGAGCGTTCACATCTAAGGAGGAATTGTCAATTCCATTGATAATGCTCCTCAGCCTGAATTCTTTCTAGAGATTACCACAAAAGTATTTCAGAAAGTGGCAGCTGAATGACAAGAAGACTGAGGCCTGATTGTAAGGCACTGAAAAGGATTTTAAAAACTTCTTTCATTTGGGAGCTGAAGAAAACGTAAGACCTGTCTATTATCTTGAGGTAGGAAAGGGTAGCAAGAGAAAAAGCTGTTCCATTGAAACATATTTTGTTAGGACAAGGAATAGATTGCTTTCTCCTTAGTAGCCCGGCTCCTGCAGCTAAGAAAAAGAACCAGGATTTTCCACTGCTGAGGTCCCACATTAAATCCATATTGAACCAAAAATCTTTTCCAGCATTTTCACCCACCATCTGAGTTCAAGCTGTTCAAGTGTCATTTTTTTCTAGCTTGTCTGATGTTGTATGCTTTGAGTAACTGATATTTTGTTGTGTACCTAGAAAGGCATAATACTGTCACTGTAGTATGAATCGTGCTGATGACATAGAGTAGGACACAGCTACTCAGCATTACCAGTAACTGTCAAACAAAAAAACAAAAGAGTTTATCTGACAAACATAGCTGTTTAACATTTTTTACCTACTTGAAAAAACACAAATGAGGTATGTATTTTGGGGCAGCTTTCTAAAAAACTTTCACTGATATTTAGCTCCAGATTGCCACTGAAAATAAAAAGGTGAGTGCTTGACTTCCACTGTGCCACTGAAAATTCCCTCTAATGTGCTTCATGTACTTCTTTGTTCTTCATTCTTAATCCAATGAAAAGTGTTTAACTCACCCTCAGATACTCCCTTTTGTTTGTACCAAAATAGAGGTGGGAGGACATTGTTAAGTATTTACATGAATATTAAATCCTGTTCTTAAGTGGGTTCACTTCAACTGTTTTCATGCCTACTTTGTGCTTGCTTCTTGGCAATATTGCACTGATAAAGCTTTACTAGTGATGAAATTCTTGAAAGGTACTTTCAGCTTGAATGCTCATTTTCCAAAAGCAAAATCTGAATTGCATAGCCAATCAGTGGTGCGAATTTCAAATACCTAAGTCAATATTGCACTTCAAAAATGTACCTCAGTATGAGATTTAACATTCTTAAAGAATGAGGTTTAGTTCTTTTGTGTGGGGTAAGACAAAGCTAATTCATTGGCTGTAAATAAAAAATAAATGAAAGTCAAGCAAAGACAGTCTGAAAGTTATGATGGAGGTGCTAAAAAGCATTTGGGTATTTAAAGATGCAGATCGGGTTTACAATTTACATCATCAGATTCAATTATTACTTCTGTTGCTTTCACAGGAGGTTTAAGCACCAAATCAGTTTACAAATTTGAAAAATTCTACTAAATATCTATCTCTGTCTTTATGCACTCAAAATGGGATTAATCACAGAACAATTTCTAGTCGATGGAGAGCTGGGCATCATCAAAGAGAAATTTACTCTGTCTCTTTAAGGCATCTCGGTTAGATGCAATGAATCCTGTTCTTGCTGCATTGACTATATGTCATGACTGGCCTAGACTAGATGTCTCAAGGCAAAAGTTATATTTTACAAATCCTCTCATATATTTTGGTAGGATCATAACATGAAGTAGCCTGAAAAAACACAGAACCTCATAGCTCTACTAGTTAGAGGATGAAAATGCAAACAGAGTGAAAATTCGTGATGTTTTCTTGAGCTAAACCCAAAGAATAGTTTAAGCAGAAGAAACTGTAAAACATATTTTCCTATTTATATGTGAAGACTGAGGTAGTGTGAATGTTGATATCTGTGTATATCCTCAGTTTTTCCAGCAAGATCAATATTCAAGATCTTTACTTTCCTGTAGTTGCTTGCTGATTTTCTCTTAACTTCTTTTAAACCCTTAACATTGCATTTTTTGTTTGAAATTGCAAACTGTTGAAAAGATTTTGGATTGGGACAAATTGGGCGATAATACAAGACTGCCTTCCTTAGGAAACTAAGCATAGAATCATAGAATGCTTTGGGTTGGAAGGAACCTTAAAGATCATCGAGTTCCTGTCCCCCTGCCATGGCCAAGGACACCTCCCACTAGACCAGTTTACTCAGAGCCCCATCCAGCCTGGCCTTGAACACTTCCAGGGATGGGTCATCTATAACTTCTCTGGACAACCTGTTCCAGTGCCTCACCACCCTCATAGTGAAAAATGTTTTCCTGGTATTTAGTCTAAATCTGCCCTCCTTCAGTTTAACATCAAGATGAGCCTTGATGCTATTTCTGTGTATCTTGCATTGTTTCTCTTGAAGAATCATAGAAGAAAATCAGATTAAAATTTAATCCTTCTGTGTAATCACCATCTGGGTCCTGCAAATGTTGGCAAAGGTCCCAAACAAAATGTCATAATCTAGAATGCTCAGGGTGAAAACCTGGCTGCACTGAAGTAAACAATAAAGTTTTTATTGATTTCCATGGACCAAGGAATTCATTACAATTATAAGCATAAATCATAAGCAGTATATCATTACATTTTTTTAATGTGTAAAATGATTACAAGATATTGACAGATTTTCTTTCTCTTTATATGTGACCTTTAGCTATTACATGTCCTCCTATGACCTTAAATTTGAGCTCCTGAGCAGTTCTAATTATTCAGAGCAGACCTACTGCAGAAATGGCTTACACATCTGTCATATTTCCCTAAAAGGCAGATTTAAAGCCTATACTGTATTTATTATGCTAATTCACTTTGAAATCTGTGGTGAAGGTGCCTCATGCCTTTCAAACTGAGTTTGCATAGTAAATTTAGCATGGGTTGCAGTGTCCCACAAACATCATCCCTGAAGCAGCTTGAACAATTGAAGCTGTGTAGTACACACACTGTGAAACATACATGCAGTGAGGAAATGGGGAAAAAAAATAATTGCTTCCTTTCTGTGCTCTGTGTTTTAATTCTGGGTTTGGGTTTCTTTATTTAATATCTTTGGTTGTTGTAATCATGCTTTCAGAAGCAAAAGCACTTAGCAATTGTGCTGCTAATGTGGTCTTTCCATAAAGTGGCTAGCTTTTATGAGAATTAACATTTTCCAGGCATAAGTGTTAAAAAGTGTTTATCTTGTTGCCAAACAGGCTATTTTTTTCTGAAAAAAAATCCTACCACTGCCCACTATCAGTGACACAAAAAAACCCAAATAGATGCTTAGGTCAGTTTTCCTGTCATTTTAACCACCATTGGTAGTGGTGGTTTTTAGTACCAAGAGGTCCTAAAAATTCAGAGGCTTTTTAACACCTGTTAATGTAAAATATTATATTCAGCTTGAAAAATGACTATGCCTCCCCAGTGTATGCAAAGTGCTATTACAGGTTTTTTTTTTGGCTAAAATAATAAAACAAAATGAAATTCAGGGTTTCTGCACATTCACTACCTAAGAGTGAAAATGATAGTGGAATGCAGCCATTATCCCTCCCCACCAATCATTACAAGGCATATAATTTTAAAGTTAAATTTAAGAGAAATATAAATGTGTTTAAGTACACAAATGAACAATTAGGGAAGACAAACAACACTAATGCTGCTCCATAGTGGCAGTTCTGGCAATAGCATAGTAGTTTGTTTTTCCAGGTTAGATTAAAGTGATTTTAAAAATTTGCATTTCTTTCACTTTTTTCCTAAATGAGTCGTTAAAAGGTGGGTTTGAAGTTGTTTTCTTGCCTTAAATGCATTTCAACATCAATATAATAGATTTTTTGTATACATAAGATTCACAAAACCTGCTCTGCTCACAAACTGATTTGTGATCGTCATTGAGTCATTTCCTTGCTTTACTCCAGATGTCTTCTTTAGGCATCTGGGCAATGCACTATGCTAATGAACACTAATACAGTTTTTATAGTCCCTGGGTTCCACTGTTTACACAGTGTCTTTTAAGTAGCAAGAAGACCATCAGATATTATGAGACAATTAATGAGTAGTTTAAAAAAAGAAAAAAGAAAAAAAATGTATGCTTTAGAAGTTTTTTATTTATTTTTTTTGCAAAAAATTCATGCATGTTTCACATACCTATAAAAATCTGTACCTTTTACACATGTGGTGAGAGCATTTGAATAAAAAGGAAACAATATTAAGTGAAAAAAATAGATATCAGAAAAGTCAGATGGGAACTGCAAACAAAAACTATTCAGAAAACTAAAAGGCAAGTATGAAAATAGTTCTCTACAATCATCACATAGGCTTTACATTTGAGCCAGTGAGGTGCATCTATATACATGTGTATGGATCTGTATGTGTATTTATACACATAAAAGTGAATGTGTTTGTGGGCATGTGTGGATGAAAACATTAATAGAACTCTTCATTTAAAAGTGAACAGAAACCAATGATTTCATTGTCAAAAGTGCCTTTCCTCAAACTACAGTCCATCCTGCAAAAAATCATTAGTTTGCTATAAGCGTTATTTATATCGAGTTGTAACTGAAAATATATATATAATGAATACCATTAAAATACAATAAAAGGAGTCCGAAGGAGTCTTGATGATGTAGAAAACACATTGTTTTATTGTATATTGCGACTTCTGTAAAATATTTACATCCTCAGAAAATGAAATTTTTTAAATGTAAATTTACTAAAAGAAAAATGAAAGGCTTGCTCATCAGGAATACAGAGAGACCAGGGATTATGCCTTGAAAAGCCACAGAATAGATGCAGGCAAGGGTGATGGGCTTCATGGCCATGTATGATGGCAGAAAAGACATTTAAGGCCACTGCGTCTGTGCTGCTGATCACATTGCCTCCTTGACACCTCGTCAGGGAGGCAACTGCAGAGCATGTATCTGATGAAGAAGGCCAGCAGCTCAGCTTCCACCATGTTTGACTTTTGTCCAAACTCTATATGTTATCTTTGACAGCTTATGCTTTCCAATGGCAAACAAGTAACATTAAAATTATGTGAGCCTTGATCTCCTTTTTATAACTACTATATTGCTTTTGCAGGTAGGGAATTTATTCTGCCTTCTAACAACCTAGTCAGTAAGTGTTGTGATGTCCAGATGTAACTTTTCAATCAGAATGCTTTTTTTCTCATGCAAATTTTTCTCATCATCAAAATTTGTTACCTCACTATTCCTACCTTCTAGACTACTCTGAACAACACAAATAATAGCACAGATACCTGAGACTGGCTGTTACCCTTTGTTGATGAAATAGCAGTTTATTCTTATGATTTATTTTCTCTCTCTTAACCATTACTTAATGCATGAGACGATATTTTTCATTGTATTTTGAGACAGCTGAATTTCTTTAAAAGCCTATTATAAAAGATCTCTTGAAAGCTTCTGAAAATCCAAGTATACTAAATCCATGTGAATAACCTCATCATGCTTCTTGAGTACTTTAAAATAATTCTAATAAATTTGTGAAACATAATTTCCTGCTGAAAGATATCTCTTTTGTTCACTCCTCCTCATGTTCCTACTTCTCACTTATTTTTTATTTCTACACTAATTCTACTACTAACTATAATTTTTACATATTTGACATATATTGAGGTTAAATGGACTGATCTGAAATGTATCAGATTTTCTTCTGATGATTTTTTTTAAGAGTTCACTTTGTTAATTATTTTATTTTTTAAATAAATGACATAACAGACATTCAGGAGTTTTATATTACAGTTCCTTCAGAATTCAGTGGCAAGCAACTGCTTTCCTAATGTTACTAAAACTACAGTACAGATAGTAATTATAGAGGAATGATTCACAGGTCCTGCTTTCAGAGAGGTGATGCTCTCTGATCTCCAGAAATTGTAGAAAACTTTTTCTTCATTGCAGTGTTTGTTTGTGTCGATTTGAGAATTGTCACAATACAGCTGGCTTTATTCATGAACCCATTAGTCTCATTCATTCAAAGTGAAAGGCAGACACCACTCACCCTGATATTATGCTGACATGAGGAGGAGTGTGAGAAAGTAAGATACTCCACCCTCAAGAAGACTTTGCAACTAAATAATGATGAAGCCTTGAATTAATTGCAAAGGGAGGAGTGTGATTTTGCCAAAACCCATTAGAGTAAATCAGAATGTTAGACAATGATCAAACAGTTAAAGCCAGAGTACTTTTGCAATGTGCATTTACAAGCAGTTCCTGTCATGTAAATTTCCCATGTTTCTCACCACTTTACCAACTCTAGTAAAACTCAGACTTGCAAGTCAGCTCATCAGATAGGCTATTCCCATGAAGCCCATAGAAATTCTTGTGAATATTATCCTGTTGCTGGTGTTTCCAAGACTTGTAGTCCTGAAACATAAGAGCTGTTACATCCTAACTGTCAGGATTGCAAGGACTGACACATCCATGTTTCCAAGGCTAACAACCCATAAGCCTGATAAAGTCATCACCCGTTAATGGTAGATCTCAACATTTTCTTGTTTGTTTCAGTTTCTAGTGAGAGAAAAGATAAATATCAAACTACTGAATTGTTTTACCAACCAAAATTTCTTCTTTTCTATAGGAGTTTCATAACATAAGAGTGAGGTCAGAATTTCATTCATAATCTATGATACACTTGGTTGTTTTGGTTTTTTTCTTGCAAAAGCAAATTTCTATATCTCTGTGAGGAAAGCAGGGGTATGCAAAACAACAGGAAGATGCAGATATGATTAAATAAAAAAAAACAAGAGGCATACATTACCAGAATAATTCCAAAATTCAGAAGATTTTTAATAGATGTGCTTGATTTCACTGCAAGCTCTACAAACTTCGCAGATCTCCATAGGTGTGTCTCAGGTTTTTTCCTCCCAGATAACCTTAGAAACTTCATGTGAGTCTTTAAAATTAATGCAAAGTGTATAAAAAGCTTTGTATAGTATGGAGTTCAGACTAATGGCCATTGCAGATGACAAAATCATAAAAAAAATCTTAATGATATCCTGTTGCCCAGAACTTTTGATATTGTATGCTGCATATTTTTTTTCTTTGGTGGCAGGAGTCATTTGAATGGTGATGATTAAGATGGTCTAGTCAGCTTCATTTGTCTGAGGCTGCGATATGAAGAGGAACACAATATTCTACAAATTTTCAATGCTCCATAAATGTTAAATAGTAGTGATGGTGCAGCAAAAATATGTAGAAAATGTCTCTAGTTTCTCTATTCTTCTTAACTATTTTTCGCTATCATACAATTCCACTATTTTTACAGATAATAATGTATTCAGTCAGTTACAAAAACATACTTTAATTATAGTACTACACATAATTAGTGGACCCTTTGAACATGTAACAAGACATATCAAACCAGAACAACTTATTTTACTTTCTTCCTTTGTTTTCAAATGGTGTTTTCAAATAATATTTATTAAAATATCCTATTGTTGGTCCCAGTAGAATTCCTTTCTTTTTGTCTTAGATGAAAATAATGATATAAGATGATGCATGACCAGGAATATGATGCTGTCAATAAGAAGCATTAATTAACAAATTAATTAGATACCATTTGTTTCTTTCCCTCATGAGAGAAGAAAAGAGTTTTTCCATCTTGCTGGAAAGCATACTAAATAATGAGAAACATGCATATATTGGTCCCCTAAATACTGCAGACTTAATAAACTTCCTCTAGGGTTTCTTTCTCCAGGGTAGATACAAATTGTTTTCTTAAACTGGCTCGCCCATCCCTAATCCACAGTTTGCCAACATAATTTGCTTCTGCTATTCGTGATGTCTCAGCAACTGCAGCAATAAAATAGCCCCTCATGGCCCTCACTCACATCTAAACCAAAACCACTTTAATGCAAGGGAATAATTTATGTTTAGGTACATTTCCTCAGGCCAGATGTATAGTAGAGTATATTAGATCCTCTGACCTCTGTGCTGGAAGTGTTTTTCCATTTTAAATAAACAATGTAAATGCTTAATTCTTCGCTGTTTCAACCTGTGTCCCTCCTTAAGGCTAAGTGTACGTAGGTGTCATAAGGGGAAAAAAAACATACAAGCAAATTAAAAAAAATGACATAACTAAGAATATATCTCATTTTCTCACATGCTTTGTTGTTCTTGTTTGCAGAAAGCAATTTTTTTTTGCAAAAACAGCAATGCTGTGAAGAAATCTTGTAAAATCACTTTCTTAAAGTATTATTTAAAGTAATTACTTAAAGTAATACTTAAGTGCCATTATTATTTCAACTTTTTTCCCACAATAATCATCAGAAAATTACAGTACATTGAAAAATCAACAGAAGACTTCCCCCCTCCCACTGTTAACTAATACATTTCTTCTCTTTTTTATTTCTTTATTTCTTTCATGAGCTAGTCAATATTTTTTGAAGGACTCATGTCACGTAAAATAAACGAATGACACCATTGGCAGGAGCTTCTTTAGCTGTTGTAAAAAGCCTCTAGGACACAGCAGCTAATCCCATCATGAAACAGACATTGTAAGACTTTTAAGGTAAAGGGATGAATTGCCCTCTAGAGACGCCTATTTGTTGCCAACTATCAAGAAACCATAGATAACTAACTTAGCCTAGGCACCAGCTTGTTCTCAGCTAAAGCCGGATGACATGAATCTCAAATGAAAAGTTATTTTCTGGAACTTTCTCTGTCCTAAAATAAGAAATACACTTCTGAATCTAAATGTAAGGTTTTGGTTGTTTGGTTAACATTTTTTTTTTTAATTGAGGAAGAAAATACTCTTAAAGTTGAAAGACTATGATAAAACACTGAGGAGAAATGAATAGAGGATTTAAAAAAATGCTACAGTGAAGAGACCAGGATGCAAGAAGTAACTGTTCCTAAAACATGACGGAGCTTTGCCTCTTTCTTGTTGCAATATCTAAATAATCATTAAAAAAGACAATGGAAAAGACTCTGGCTGTTTGATAACAGTGGAACTGTCAGTGTCAGAACTGTCTTTTTCTTTTTCTTTTTCTTTTTCTTTTTCTTTTTCTTTTTCTTTTTCTTTTTCTTTTTCTTTTTCTTTTTCTTT
>JAOXJK010000001.1:176697006-176716527 GCA_025774025.1 Xenus cinereus | reverse complement strand
CTTTTTCTTTTTCTTTTTCTTTTTCTTTTTCTTTTTCTTGTTCTTTTTCTTTTTCTTTTTCTTTTTCTCCAAAATGGTGTTTTTCCAGCTTTTCCCTAAGTGTGTATGATGTCATGATATGACAGAAATATTGATATGTTTTCATATTATAGTTGTAAATATCATCATCATAATAATCTTCAAAGCCAAGAGCTGGATTTTTTGCTTCAGAAAGTAGTGTATTTTGTGTCCAACACAGCAACTTTGACCATATAAGTAAAATAGTATCCACTTACATAACCCTGATGGCTGTCAGGTGATAAGGCAAGATGAAAAGTTTGGTCTCTAACAGCTTTCCCATGTATCACAGCCTTGCCAGCTAGGTAAGCAGCATGCCACTGCTGTATTTACTGTAATCAAATTTCTCTAGAACATCAAGTTGTTAGAGCTATTAAATGTCTCAACTGGAAACCTCCCATATGGCTAAATTGAAAGGTGGCAGCTAAACAGGCTGAATGAACATGTGCTCATTTAAGTAGTGTGCTCCAAATGCTTCCGTCATCAAATATACAGTTCTCAAGATCACTTGTTTACTGAGATTTATTTTGAGCAACCACCAGATTTCTCTTAAGATTTCTGTCATTAGCTGGTTTCTCCTTATGCTGAATGCTGCAAAAATGTCACTGCACCAGCAGTCAAGATTTTCAGGTTCAAGTGATCTTCAGCTAGGTCACAGACCCAATTATGCCCTGAAGTCCAAAGTTGGACTTCCTTTTCACAAGCAACATTGCTTCACTAAATGACACTGTACTGAGTCTGCCCTCATCTGATACAACTTAATGGAAAGAACAGATGCCCTAATTAACCATTCCTTAAAAAAGAAACAGAAGCAATATTTTACTTGCTTAGATAAAATATCTTCATTTAAAATTAAAAAAAAGTATGTTTTCTATGATTTCTTTAGTTTCGAAGTCTCCATTGGCAAGTTCTTATAACCTGACCTTTACCCTCTCAGAAAGAATTTTGTGCAAGAAATTATGTATTTTTGTGAATTTGTATATATCTTTATAAAGAATATCACTGATTTCATTTGGATTTGGTTTTTTTTTTTCAAATACGCTTCTGTATTTGAAGGGTATATTGTTGTACACTTTTTTTTCAAATACACTTCTACATGTCTGCAAAGTAATACTTAAAAAAATTAAAAACTATGAATTTTAAGAATTAATCAAATTACAAGTATGCCTCCCTGTAAGTGGATAAGATTTTGCATTTAAGTTAATTCAGTGTGATTGTTCAAAACCTGTATTTTTACAGCAGCATGAAATGAGACGCAAAACCTTAAAATCTTGGGATGCTCTATAGATAAGAAATTGGTAAAAAAACACTTGTTAAGGCTCATATGACTGTTGCTGACACATATTGTCCTCACAAAACTAATTAATTAGAGATATTTTAGAAAATTAAAATTGCCATTTTACAATTGAAGTATACACCAATTGATATTTGGAATATCCACTTAAAAGCAAGTAAGTTTTTGTTTGTTTGTTTTGCTTTGTTTTGTTATTACTAGGAGTCGTCTATATAGCATCTGTTTTGAATAGATTCCAGATAATTTAAGTTTGTATTCACAACATCATGTTCTAGTTAAAGATTACTATCGCCCTTCCCTGACATCCTGAGATGACCTCTTGCCTTCTTTTCTCTCTGCCTTTTCTTGTCTCCAGGGTCATGAGGTTAAAATCTGGGTCTCATGCCTAAACTAGTCTGCATCAAGTTCTCTAATGTGTTGATAATCCCCTCTGTTTTGGGCTATGATTTTTCTTTCTTTCTAATGATTGTCTGTTTTGGTTTGGGTTTTTTTTTCATTCTAGATAATGGAGCATTAAAATCATTAACTCTTGTTTGCTGTTAATGATCACACTCCTTTTACTTATGATCTTTGCTTTTAAATTTGACCTTTTCTTGCTGTCTGCTAGAAGTTAGAGAATTATGACAAATTCACAATAGCTATTTAAGCATCAACATTAGATTAGAGAGTTGGTTTTAACCTGCACAAAGCTTTTAGCTTTTTTTTAATTTTATATTTTATCTGCTTCTGCTTGAATATATTTGTGTGATGGTGGACTGAAGACTTGTCATTCACTAATCTTTATGATTACTGTGGACTAATTAAACTAATGTAATTTAGGTTTTATTTAAATGAAAAAAACTTATTAAAAAACCCTGCTTAAGGGTAAGACTGATCTTCTGTACCTTCTCTAAAGTCTAATACACATCAACAGGATATTTTAATTTGAACAGATCATAGACATAAAAGATGAAGATTGGCTTTTTTGAAGTAAATAACAAACCTCCCACTGACTTCACTGAGGCCAAGATTTCATTTCCAGATTGGTTTGCAGAAGTTTGTGAATAAAAAAAAGAAGTCTAAATTGACAACTAATATTACTCAGAATGAATAATTCAACCAAGTCTATTTAAGAGAATAGTCCAGGAAATATTTACACCATTCATTTTAAAAGAAAAAAACAGAAAATGGTAATAAATGAGGTGGTGACTTTTCTGAGCTATAGCTGTAAAAAGATATTTCCCTCTGGATAGAGGTGTTACTTTTATTGTGCAATAATAGTCTTCAATCTTGGGCTTCAGGCATTTTATCAGGATCTCAGTAAATGGTCTACCTTTAGGACAATATTTTATCATGATTGCCCTTAAAAATAGTTACTATTTATATGACAGAGCATTTATAGTTTTGATGGTTTGGCTCATTGGACATAGTCATGCTACTGAACAGACAGTTCTTACATCTAACTACTAAAAGAAAAAGCTGTTTTAAATACAAGAAATTGAGTGTTTGCCATGAATGCTAAACCAGTTCAGCATGCTGTTCCCTGAATCCCTAGAATATCCCATATTCCTGTCTCCAACATGAAGAACAATGGAAAAAACAGGCAATGGAGAAAATTTTCCTGTTATATTCTTTTGATACCTCAAAGAGAGAATCTGGGTATAAGTACAAGTATTAAGTAAATAAACCCAAAGAAAAAAATTGTGGTATTCACTCCTCTATAGAACAACTTGCCACTCTTAACAAGTCTTTTCAGAAGCCAGAGATCAACCATTATAAAAAAACTGTAAAGTGTTCTGAATATTAAAGATATATACTTGTATGAAAAAGGAACATGATGTTGTGGCAAACTGAAATGTATTCTACTCATATGTCACTGTCCATTTAATATGCAGAGAAAAATGTAGCTGTGCCGTTGTACTGCTACTTCTCTAGTATTATGTAAGCAGTTTTAGAACTGTAGTAAATCAATAAAGTTCACTAAATCCTGTTTTTTGTGTCATTAACTTCTCGACTACAGAATTCTGGTAGTGACATAAGTATGCTGATTAGTCCTTTGTGAATAGAGCATTTAAGATTATTAGAATTTTAATTATTGTCTTCTGTTTTCACCCAATGCAACTCCCCTTTTTCTTTCTCCCCTTTCAGTGTTGTTTGGAGTCATAAAGAGGGAAAAAACAGACAGCCAGTAAGAACAATTTTTTTTAGGGGATTCATGTAATTAAACCAAATAAATCTAAAGGGAGGAACTTTAAAGAATCCCTTCAGAGAAATTTTATCAACAACAAAGGTTTAAAAGACAGTCTAAACACTGTTCGTCACATATGACATCATCAGAAAATGCTTGTATCTCTTAATATATGTAGAAGAATCAAAGTTTCTATGTAGAGATTATGTGCCAGATAGATTCAAGCAGAAAGACTCATCTAATGTAACTTTAGACCCCTACTATACAGCTGTTAACATCAGAACTAGTCATCCTACAACTGCATTGGTAGTCAATGAAAAGAAAAATGTTCCAAAACAGGCTCCTTTAGAGCAATTTTGGCTTAATTTACCTGAGTAAAGGATGAGATGAGGTGCCCACATCAACTATACAGATGTAAGAATGATTAGCTGAAGCAAGTGCCCAACTGTCTCTTGCTCAAGGTTCGAGCTGACCAGACACCATGTGGAAACAGTATAACAGAGCCTGAGCTAACAACTGTACAGCAGTGGTCTCCCAATCTTTTTAACTGAACACCCTTATCAGTAAAAAGTTTTTGAGTATGCACCCCCAGTATATGTATATTTGTTTATCTATAAATTATATACCTTTGTATTGGGTTTACACAGTAAGATTTTAGTAGCAGGAAGGTGGGCTACAGGGGTGGCCTCTTTGAGGTGACACATGGGGCTGCCCTGTCAGACAGAGGTGTCTCCAACTGCCTCCAAAATGGACCCACCACTGTCCGTGTACTAATATATTATGTACATTATAAAACATATGGAAAAAATATAAATTCATAATGGATAAGATAAAGATGCAAATGATGAAATAAGCATTATTTTTAAAAATTTATTTCATTTGACTTATTAAAGGTACGAAAAATATTTTCTTCCTGCACCCCAGGGGATTGCCTTGCCCACCACAGGGGGTGCACATATCCCACTTTGGAGACAACTGCCTTAGAGTTTTACAACCTGATTTAGTCTTCTGTTCAATTTGCAAGTAACACAACAGTATAGGAATATCAATAGTGGCATATATTTCCAACTGGGTTTAGCCACTGATTTAATAAGTTTATCTGTGGATTTTCTGATTGGCTGTGAATTTTGCCCTTCCAAAATCTCTCAGGTTCCCACAATGAAACCAAATCCTTTTAAATTTTGTTTTGAGCACACATCTCTGTTAATCTATCTGCATGTTTGAAAAGCTTTCTTTCTGATTGACGACGAAACCCAAGGATATAAAAATTTACTTAGATATTCTTTTCAGTACTTTTTAATAACTTATATAGGAAGTTGGATTTCTCTTTCCATATGTTTAAAAAGTTGTGTGTTTATTTAGCCATTATACTGACATTCATTTTTTCTTTTCCATTAAAGAAATTATGCTGAGTGAAGAAAGAGAGATTTTGTCATTAGAGAGAACAGGAATTGAAGGAGTGAGGACTTGCTGAAGTGGGATCAAAATATTGTTTCGGCTTCAGGACCTATTGAGGAAAAGGACCCAGAAAGGAAAAGAATAGGAACATTTGAGAAATCTTGAGAGTACTCTTCCCACAGGAAAAGACATGAGAGAAATTGTGAAAGATATAGACCATAGTGATGCTATGGAGATCACCAGGAGGAAAAGGTCTGGGTCTTGAGAGCATTTCAACTTCCTTTGCAGAGGTTACCATCTTCTGTTGACTCTGTAGAAAGTCTTGGAATGACATCCTCAGTCAGCTGCAGGAGACATAAATCCCCTGTAAATGTTTAATGGTGTAGTCAAAAGAGAGGCAACAGAATTTCTTTCTTTACTCTGTCTCATTAAAAGCAACATCACTCATTTTCAAACTTGAAATACCTTTGCCACATAAACCCTTGTTTCTCTACTGCTTATTGCTTTGAATTATTGATATTATTTGTCACACTTTATAAAGGCCAGCATCACACAATTGGGCCTTGGCAAGATGAACATTGTGCTTGCAAAGGGAGCAAGAGTGAATAATGTACATTTGAACTCAGGAACAGACAAGCTCATCTCTTTATAGAGAGCTTTTACTCTTGATATTTATTTGTTTATTAAGTTTGCAAGCTTAAGGACCAAACTGTGTAAAATATCTTGCTACTTATTTTTGATAATGTACACATGAAGATTATGTTGAAGGAAAAATTAAAACCAAGAGTTAAAAGATGATTTTAAATGAACCTTAAAGGAAAGTAAAGATTTGTTTCTCTAAGGTATAAGACTCCACCTCTACTTTCCGGAACTAGTGTGTGCTATCCCTTGCTTCATCTGTAGATTACAGCCTCAGCAGTATTCATTTGTGGGTTTTTTTTCTAGTCTTAAAACAGTGTTACCCATTGATTTACCAAGCTTGCAATTTTTCTTAAACACATAATCATTTATATTGTTTGTTGGAGATGTAAGAAAATTTTCCTGCTGAGCTACAACATCTATCACTGTGTTTGTCATTTCTTGTCGTCAGTGATGATACATACTTACTCACACATTTCAAAGGATCTGTGATATGGTAGTTACTCTCCACTTTGGTATTTAGTGGCATTCGAAAGAACATTTGCCATTTACACGTCCTATGCAATGTAGTGTAAACAGAACGTTAAATAAGGCTCATTGTAATGAATAGACATTTTAAGACAGCTTAAGGGAGAAATAGTGGAACTAGTTGCATTTATGAACTACACAGCTAAAAAGAGCTGCTAGTATCTCTGTAATTCTATTTTTCCACTGGCAAATTAAAGGTCATACTAGGGTAGGAATATTTTTATATGGTGTTATTATAATAGACCTGTAGTTTGTTAACTGAAATTTTCAGCGCACATCTCTGCCAGTACTTATGGTGACAAGACACTGGTGAATGCAATATAGTTACAGAAAAAATAACTGATACTGTGTCCATTTGCATATCAGATGTGATCAGGACCTCAGTCCTGCTTATATTAACTTCATTTCCAGCAGTACTGTTGTATCCAAGGAAGAAAAAAAAATGCAAGGAGACATTTTTACTAAACTGTTTTGTAACTTTGCCTTTCCACCTCCATTCAGTTCATTTTTTTTCTTGTCAACTTTTGACATACAACATAAAATTTTCAGAAGTGCCTAAGGGCCATACTAAAAAAAAAGGACTGGGGTGTCTGAAGTGGGACTTACTCTGCAGATACCTACAATGAATAGTGTGATCCTGAAAAGCCCTGTATAACCTCTGCAGGCATTTTATGATTCAAATATAAAGTTTTCTGGCACTAGAAATAAATATATACCCAGATTTTCCTAAATCCTCACACAGTTACGTTCAACATTTGAGTTTTCTTGGGGTGCAGAAATTAGGTATTCCTCTGCCTAAATCCCTCTGGAGTTGGCTCTGGGAGGCAATCTCAGAGTATGTATAATACAAAAGACACAGAACTAATGTCTTTCAAACTGCCTTAGCATTTGCCACTCTTTTTTGAAGCACTGGTGGAAGAGAGAAAACCCTTTAGTTTTTATATCCTGATCAGAAATTTCACCAGGCTGCTTTGTTCCCTATTGTCCCTGAAACACTGTGTATTTCCATTTCTCAGCTTAGTGAAGCAGACTTATACCACTAGATAACACCCCAGGTGGGGAGTTCACCTTGTCTTCCTCTTTGTAGAACCCATGCCACAATTCAGACAGAGATTCATCTGGCCAGAAAGAGGGAATAAAAGAATATATAGTCTAGCAGCTACTGTAAGTGGGAATCCTTGCTTTCAGGGACTGTTTAGCATTTTAGATTAGACTTTCTTGTCCTCCCAGTTGATTTCTCTTTACAAATAAGCTTATTTTTGCTGTCTTGCAAGCACAGAAGTGGCATCTTCTTATTTTAGATTTTAATGATTTATCGGGGAGTTGGCTTCAAAAATCACTTAGGGACTTGTGAGTGTTTGCTTCTACACTGTAGACTATGGGATAAGTACTTCTTTAGGTACTATCCCTTATAAAATGAGGTGCTCTTATATTGTATGTAATAATAATAATTATCATTATTTATAATGTATATAATAAATGTATGTAATAATTTTATTTATAATGCACATAATAAATGTATAATAAATTATTGGATTATTAGTTTTTAATCTTAATGACCATTTGTTGTAGATCATTTAGGCTGTCTTTCCTCTCTCATTTTGTTATGTTGTCCTGCTACTGGAACAAGAACATTACAGAGTGAAACCTGGACTTCTTAATGCTGCAGAGACAGCAGCAGGAGCTCCTAACCATTCCCTTTCAGAAAAGATGAGCAACAGCCAAATTTCTCATCTCGATCAGAGAAGTGACAATGTCTACGGCCTGAGCATGTTGCCTCCAGGTGGAAAGGAAGAACAGACTGATACTTGCGGGGTCAGGTGAATGTAGGAAAGAAGGGAACAGGGAAGAGGACATATAAGAGCTGCCTGGTTCTAGCAGTGTGTAAACTGTTGTGCTAGCAGTAAGCTTTTGAGCAACTCGCCTGAGTTATGGTCACAGGAGCTGTCCTGTCCCAAGAGAACTGCTCCAACAGCTGAGTCACTGACGAAGTTTTTACAACATGTGAAGAGATCATTCACGCAGGTATCTTTTCTCATCCCAGTAATAAGCAAGCAGAATCATGGTAGTTGGAAAGCTTTCCTTTACATGAATCTCTGTTTGGCAGCTAAAAGCAGTAACTCAAAGGTGTGTATCATTCCTTAGTTGCCTGAATAAACGGATGGGACCTTCTTTGCCAAAACTGGTATAAAGCCTATCCTTGAACTCTTCTTTTATACATATATATATTATTATATTTTTTTAATATTCAAAGCTGTATTTACTTCCTAATAATGAATGAGACTGAAAAAAGTTTTCCAGTAGCACAGTAGAAAGTGATCACAGTGGAAACCTTTTCTAAGACAGAAGTTTTGATTTCAAAGAAAACTTCTGTTCTCTAATACTGTCCATGTAAGTGGGGGGTATCCATTACTGATAGCGAAGGACAGAAAAATGTTTCTATCCTTTGTGCAATCATTGTAAATAATAATAATAAAAACCAACTACTTTTAAATAAAAGACATGCTGTATTTGTGCTTTTTGATAGCAAATTTTAGCCTGAGCCCCTCAGGATTCACATGAGCAAGACCAATATAAGATTACTGCTGAGATTTGACTGCTCAATGGCTTCAATACAGCAGGGAATCAATTTGAGGGGAAAAATGATTTTAACAAAAAAAAAAAAAAAGCAATGAAGTCAGGGAGTTTGAGAATGAAATTTACAAAATGATTTCTCATACAGTTCACCCTTGTGTCACTCCCTCCCTTGAGTGTCAAGCAACGTTATAAAAGGTGTTGCTATAACAACACTAATTAATTATAGTGGGATTTCATGTATGGCAGTAAAAAGCCAAGACACAGTAGTCCTATTTTATGTCATAGCCAGTGGTGTAAGACAAGAGCTATATGATACTGAGATCAAACACAGTGCAGTAATTAACAAGAAAGGCCAGCTTGTGTTAAGGCAATGCATACACATCTACCTTTATGTTTTGGGTACATGAATGACCCTCCAAAATACTGACACTTTTCACACTGTATATTAAAAAGTAAATTGAAAGAGAGTGTGAAATTTGTGAAAAATAGTAAAGACATTGCAAAGTTTTCTTACTTCAAAAATTACAATCGTCATAAACCCAGACTTGTGCTGAACCAAAACCCTACGGTTTAGGGGCATCAGGAATTCTGAGGTGACTATGAAATCTACCTTGTGATCTCTATAAGCTTGAAAAAACTAATGTAAAATATTAGATATGAGTGAAGAAATACCTGAGAATAATAATACCTTGATAAGACTTGGTTATGCTAGGATATTACTGCAATTATGAAGAGGAATCAATCTTCAGGGAAAGCGGATGTTCCCTTTCCATGATTGTTAACAACATATGTTTTTATTTTTATTTCTTTTAGCCTCAAAAACTTGTGACAGGAGAGCTTCAATTTAAAGAAGTATTACTCATTACAAAGATTAATGTCTATTGAATAAATGGTAAGCTTTAGAGTTACTCAAAAAGACTCCGTGTTTTTAGGAGAGATGATTGACATTAATTTCTCCACTTTGATGGATACATCAGAACTGTCCAGAAAACACTGGCATGTCTGTGGCCTGAGCACGGAAAGGCGGAGAAGAGGGATTATATGAAAACTGCTATGCCAAATTGGTAAAGTATATTTGATAAAGTGTAAATATCTCGCTCTTAAGGATACTTTAAAGACATTATGCATTGGATTAATTTTTATTTCTTCTTTAGGATGAGTACCTGGTTTGATCTTCCCAAATATAAGAACATATAGTTTCAATTGTTCAAAGTAAGAGAAGCTATACCCTTATTCTTTTTTTTCATGATAACATGAGTCATAGTTGCTCTGGAACATAAATAAGAAAGACACCCATATGCTTATTTGTCTGTTTCCTGCAATCTCATTAGGCAGTCTTAGGTACATTTTTAGTTGCAACCTTTGCAGCATGACAGATGAAGTTTTCATTCACACTAGTGTAACAGGAAGAAGCTAATCAAAACTGATTAAGCGAAAATAAGGCAGAAGTCTGTAGAACAACAATTTCAGCTCTAGTACTTTTTTGTTCCTTGTTGGACATTATAATGGGCTTGAATCATTTTCACAAGTGCTGCATACCTCACCATTTTGACCAATGCTCCCTTTGAATCATTTTGTAAGTTCTTACTATTGAAGAGTTAAAAAAAAGCTCACGAGTGTAGAAAGATGCTGGCAAAACAGAAATAAAACCTCTGAGAATCACTTAGGAAATCTAGAGTAGGTGTCCAATAAGTCACAAAACCTTTAATTTTTTATTATCATTGATATTTCCTGTAATGAACTGTGTTTTTCATTGAAGTGGCATCTTCCAGCTTTTGTTGTACAGGTCTGAGGTGTTCTGACTGTAGGTCTGCAAAAGCCTTTATGGGTTAACTCACAAGAGCAAATGCTGCCAATGCTGGTCCAATCATAAGTTTATAATAGCTCCAGTGCTAGGTCAGGATATTCAGAACCATCATACAAAGAGTAATCAGTGGATTTTACATCTAGAACTGTTGCTTTTGTCATCATTAATGAGAAGGTATGATACTTCATCTCATCATGTGGTTAATTTCACCTATGTTTAGACAGTTTCTCCAGCTGATGACACAACATACATATCAGTTTGTTATGTTTGCGTCAGACCACAGATCCTGATCATGAGAACCCCTGACAGATCTAGGAAAAAAAAAAAAATTATACCCTGAATGATCCAAGGGCAAGTTTCCAAAGGCCTGTTAGATATCTAAGATGTTGATTTTGCTAGGAGAAAAACATCTGTAATTCATTAATCCATTGGCCAATAGCAACGTTTTGGGATGCTTTAAGGCTTCAGAATGCATCATTCTCCAGAGAATATGATTAGAAACACAAACCAGTCTGAAAAGGATGTTGGTTTGCAGTAAAGGTTTACTTTCTGAGACCAAATTGTGGAGCAAGCTCCTTTTGATGAAAATTACTTTTAGCAGAACTTAACAGATGAATCAAGTTTCTGGACTTCACAAATGCTTATGACATGCCAAAAGACTCTAGTCTTTTGATCAAAACACCTGGACTTTTTTTCCAGTGATGAGAGTATGAAGAAGGCTCATGGATATGAGAAATGAACAGTCTTTGTGCTGTCACATGTTATCCAACCTGTGCATCACAGAGTCTTTGTTCATTTATTCAAATGACATCTGTCTCAGTATCCATGCTTGACCATTCTCAGAATTAAACACACGTTGAATACCAATGCTTGAGGTGGTTTCATCTTCCCCCAAGTACAAAGAAAATGATATCTAGTGTGTTCCTTTTGCCTAATGTTCCCACTGTCACTCAGTTTTAAATGCATTTGCAAGATACCTCAGTATTTGTTACTCTGAGACTTTGCAAGTGCTTAAGAAAACCTTGCTGCCAATCAACTGACAGTGAACTTCTGAATAAACTATCTGGCTAAGCATGAAATAAATATGCTTGCATGCCCCGGATGTTCTTACTTGTCACTGATCTTTCAAGTTCAGAATATCATGATCTGGTGTGGTGCTGTTGATACACAACAGGAAGTAACACTGTTACAAGGAAAGAGTTCAGGTGTTGGTGGTGGTTGGTTGGGGTTTTTAATTTTTTTCTTGTAAGTGTATTCCTTGATGTCTGTCTTACTGTATACTTTCCTGGTTTTGACCTTCCAAGCTATTAGTGAGCCATGACGAACAACTACCTCATGGATTAGAATCTGTTTTCATAAAAAGGGGAAAGGAAATAAGATAACTTGCCCTGCAGCTTGGACAAGAGAAAGCAATGAAGAAGCACTTTGTAGGGAAGTGCCCTCTATGGAGTTTCAGAAGCATCCGGTTGACATTGAACACCGCCAGTAAAACACCTGCCACTTGGCTCTACAAGTCCTGCATTCACTAAGTACACATAAACCTGAATGCAATTTTATAGATGGTATAGATGGTATTTTTCAGTCTGCAATATATCAAATGCCAAGCTGCAAAACACTTTGTTAAATTCTGTTTAAATTATCAACATTTAATTTTTTTTCCATTCTCCTGTATAAAGAATTGCTTTATTTTCTGGAAATTGCATATTCTGGCATGGATTGATGACTCTGCTACAGACAAGCAAGAAGCCCTAGGTGACCCGTTTACCCTTCCCCAGTAGGGTACCAGCTGCCAATTGCCCCCACTCTGTGATGGCTTGTCCTTCTTCTCACCTTGTCATCAAGCCAAGCCTGCACACTGTAGGAGCACAGGTAAGCATCTGCCTCTATAATCATTGCCAACAACTCTCCATTATCAGCTGCCAGGGGTGCTTCGAAGAACTGTGCACAACTTCCCCCAGATGCTTATACCAAGTGTTTTTATGTCTGCAACAAATCCTGCCTTTGCAACACAGGGAAATCTCAAATGTCAAATCTGTTTCCAAAGTTGCATTTCATCTCACCATGAAACTTAATACATGTTAGTGCACTTCTGTTTTTTTCCCACCATAACTGGCAGGCATTCCCAGCTGGACTAAGTACACAAACTTCATCTGAATAATAGAAATATCTTTTCTGATGAGATGATCTTCTGCAACACAAAATTAAAAGGATAAGGTTAGCATCTATTGGTCATCTTTAAGAACTTATCAATTTTGCCATTGATAAATGGAGAAGGCTACTTCATTGTCTGCCATGTCTCCTCATGGACACCCTACAACTTACTTCAGGTGTTGGGAAAAATACTTAATTATCCAAGCTGCTCTATTAGTCTGTAATCATGTAAAAATAGGGGCTGTACTCCTTTCTGCTTTCAGACAGTTCTATTGACTTCATGCAATTGTAAGGGCTAGTGCCTGAGGACTGCTGTGCAAAATGGCGGCCTTCGGTGTATCAAAAAATACTATAATACATTTCAAGCAGCTGCTACTTATAAAGAAAAAACCTGACCACTACCACCACCACCACCAACAAAACAGCACCCTCCATGAAAACAACAACAGCAAAATCCTCAACTCCCTCAAGAGTCAAAACACGGAAAACCCAAGTGATCAGAAAGTTTTGGTTGTTTTCTCCTGCAGATCCTGGCTTCAACCTGATAGTGATTGAGGAATAGATAATTTTTAATTATATTTAAATTAACATGTTCAAATGAAAAAGAATCTCAGGAACAACCTTAGCAATATTTCCCTTGATTTCAGTGTTTCTTTTCCAGAGAAAAGTCAAACTGAAAAAACAATTTAATTATCCTAACCTAACTGTTGTGCCATTCTAGGGATTCATCAAAAGTAAAATGAAAATTTTTGGATGAAAGAGCTATTATAAGTACTTGTGTAAGAATATGAGCGGTGTCTTTATTTGCAGCACATATGAGACTATGACCTAGCAGTGTTCCCTATCATATGGTGTAAAACATTTTGCTTGTCATCATCATGGTTTTTTTTACAATAAATAATACATTACCAAGACTGACTATAAAATGTCAAGAGAAAATCTTTTTACCTTTTGAATAAGCTAAAGGTAGCTTACAGAAGAAGGTTGATTTTTCCAGAATTTTCATCTAAAAATTTCATTTAATTTTGTTTGTGTTCACTTTCATTCTTTAATTGCTTGATCAATTGGAATATCTCATGACGTTATAGTTGGGTCCTTCAGTCCTGTTTCTTACTAAATGACAAACCACATAATCAGTACAGTCTGAATCATCTTGATGTTTTGCACTTCTGGCCAGGAAAATTTCAGATGCTCATTTTGATATACTCAGGGTGATTGGTAGCATTTGATAAGAAGTTCTGAAATTCTTGAAGTACTGAAATTCTCAAAATTTGAGGCATAAGAAAAAACACAAGAAAGATTTTCCTTGAAGCAGTTTTAAATTTTGGCTACATTGCAGAATGAGCAGGAAGATGTGAGTTTTTGGTATCTTTGATCTTCATTTTACAAAGAGTTCACCTTTCTGAAACTCTTGATGATACCTTTACCTTTCCTTCCGGTATTTTTCTTTGCCACATTTGATGGCCTTTGGCTTGACACACTGCTGAGAATGCCTGTTTAAGTATCCATTTGAAGTATAGAGAGTCACAGTACATTTCACTCTCAGAGGTGTCCACAGATTTTCAATATTTTACCAAATTAAGGATTATAGAACATAAGGTCCTTCATTCATTGGTCAAATATTCATCTCTGGGGTGATATCAGTGGTGAATGCAAGCAGTTTTACAGTGTGCCAGGTTATAGTGCAATGTAAATATTAGGCATTTACAATTTCCTTATTGTTTGGAGGAGAAAAGACACTCCTTGTGAACATTCAAAGTGTTGGAAATATGAGTTTTGGACTACATTAGATGGCTAAAAATTGCTTTAAGTTTTCTTGCTTTCCGTAATTTGCATGGACAAAAGGATAATTTTTTTTTTTCAAATTTAACCTCTTTTAAACCCTTGTTTATAATTGTTAATATACAGTGAAAGTTGTAGGATATTTAGAATAGTCCTGCATTTTTTTTACTATACTTATGTTTTTATTTCCTTTTTGGGGAGAAAATGAAAATTATTTTCATTTTAAAAAGCAACCCTGACTAAACTCTTACAGATCCTGAATAAAAGCTGCCTTATTATACATTATCAAAGCTCTTACCTGTAACTTGAGGTTATTTCCTGTGCGAATGCATTATTACGGATAGGTAAGCAGGTGCAATGTCTCTATTAGAGATATTAATAGAAGAGATATTTATAGATGATGTATATTTCTCAACTTTCAGCTTTTCCAATGGGAGGCAAGTGGATCTTGGGAACAGCTGGTGTCTTTTTTATTATTTCTGTGTTCCCTAGAAAAATAGATGTTTTTCCTTCACCTCTGTGTTTCGAAGTGGAAAGGTTAAGTCGCCGTAGTATCTGCCGTCTTCAGAACTTTTAATATTGTGTTAATCCTTTTAGTTAAAACCAGCTAATAATATAGGAACTTAGTATCACAGCTTCAGTTTTTTCACTCTGTTCTGAAAGCTCAGGTAAAGTGTGGGCAGCCCAAGGTAGTTTTCTTTGCTTACCAGACATGAGGGTAAAGACCATTAAATATTAACATGAGTTACAGTAACTCAGTAAAGAATGTAAAATTATGATGGCATAATCCACTATTCATTTAATTCGTGCAGAAACAATAATTTACAGGAATCTATATATGAGACATATGGCTTCTCTGATGGACGCAATAGTTTTCATTGATGTTATTTGACTCATAAGAATTATCCCAAGGGTTCATAATTTTTTCTTATTTTTAGAAGTCTCAGAAAATAAAAAGAAGTGTATGTCTAGTTCTTTTACACAGTTCATTTTGCTTGTTTGTTGTTGGGTTTTTTTTTTTTTTAGTTTTTATTTTTAGAAGGTGATAGTGAGATGAACCAAAAGGCCATAACTAAGGCCATGTAAGTGTGTATTCTGATTTTTATTATTCATACTGTGTTGTTGTCAACCTGCTTCAGAAGAGACAAAGGAATGTTATGTGAGGGAGTATAGCCAAGTAACATTACATCATATCATCAGAAGTGGAGAGTTCGATCAGTGACACTTGGCAGGATGAGGACCAGTGACTGCGGACAAAAAATAATGTGTGACAAAAGAGCAGAAAGGCAGAAGGACAGTGTTCAGACAAAGCCTGGGGAAAGAAGATGTCTCCGTGGGCTGGCAATGAATTACTTGAGCAAAGCTTAAGTCAATGCAGGGTTTTTTTGGCTTGCATACGGATTTGAGGATGCATGTGCCTTAACAAAGCTGCAGTTTAAAAATGTAATTCAGAAAAGTAAAACATATAAAAATTTAAAATCAAAGGTAGGAGTTCTCTTATGTCAAGATCTAGATGGAGTGTTTTTCTTTCCAGTATCTTCTCTGGTCTTTGTTTTGGTAATAAAATACTCAGGGTGGGATTCATTTATTTGCTTCTTTGCGAGCCCCTCTTACTTCTTCAATACTTTCTTCATTCATTATTTATATGACTTAATGCCAAAAGTTCCCATATGGCTGAAGGGGACGAGAACTAATAGTGGGAACTTTGTTAGGTGGTGTAGGTGAGTTTTCTCCTGCACATATAAGCAGGTAAAACTATGAGGAATGATTATGTGATACATTTTGGCTCTTCAAACAAGACATCACTTCTGGCTTTGTACCCCCTCTGCCAGCTCTATAATAATCAAGTACTTGAAAAGAAATGATTAATTTTCTTTTTTTTTTCTTGGAAAATAGCTCACCATTTCTCAAGCATGAATTATCAATGGCCCTGCTGTTTTCATGCATTCATCTCAGGGATATCTTAATGAGACCTCCTACACAGCATATTTTCTTATGCTGTACTCTTATTCTACTCATATTTTTCTTCTGCGGATGTGGTTATTAAAGTATTTATATATTGTCAATTTAAGTTTTGTAAAGACAAAAAATGCTTGCTATCACTTTTTTTAAGCAATAACTATGTCATTAGACAGATCATCAAAATAAGAATCACCCTGTCAGAAAAATATTTACTTTCTCAAAAATAATTGTAATTGCTGTTGTTTTCCTTTTCCCTAACTTGGTTAATATTTTGAATTCATGTTTCCAAATAATAATGTGGAAGAGAAACAATTCTATCAGGTCAGAGCTGGAGGTCTTTGGCTCACCGTTTATACAATAAAATGTTCTACTGAACGAAAGTGTAGGTATGTTTGGAGCGTACCCTTACCAAAACTATGGGGATGTGGCTGCTACAAAATATATAAATATATCTCATGGAAGAGGATTAGCTGTCACCAGTTTCAAGATATCAGAATATCATGATCAACCATATTTATGTGGCTACCTATATAAGGTTGGGGTTTTTTTCATTTAATATATAAGTTTCTAGCTCACATTGCATCCTGTCCCTCACTTGCTTCTCTGATCTGTTTTCTGATGCAATAGGACTCAAATACAGTACTATGTCTTTTGTCCAGGGAATCACAATTCATCTAAATAAAGACATTAACACCACTGGGACAACAGCTGCAGTGTTTGATATTTTTTTCGTTATTTTGTTCAAGCAGTGCCTAAAATAATTAACAGGTCAGAACTTTGGTCACTTATTTGAGCCAAATAATATCAATAATAATAAATACATAAATAGTAATTAAAATAACAGCAACAACAACAATAGTACTTACTGCAAGTGATGAAAACTAATATTAACAATAATAGAAATAATAATAAATGAATACATATCTCATACAGGTTGAGAGGTTTGCAACAGGAATCATGAAATCCGCAGAGTCCCTTCATCATTTCAGCAAATGTCAACACAGTAATTTCCACTTAAACAAAATTAGGCTGTGTAATCTATATAGATTATTTTTTGTTCTCTGGCAGTGTTTAAAATATGTAATCCTGTACTATGTCCCTAACGAGCAAGACACTGAGTATACAGGAATGGAAAAAGACAGTCGCTGTATGTAAGAACTAAAGTTCAAGAGGGGAAATAAGCAAAACAAAACAACAACAACAAAAACTAGGTACGTAGAACCAGACAGAAAGAATACATGATGACAAACAAGTGGCATTGGTCAGTATGGTAAGTTCTCTGCACAAAGAGTGTGTGATTTTGCCTAGTGATATTTGTCAGGCCAACATTCATTCTTCCCTTGTTATGCTTTCTTTTGAAATTGCAGCTCTTGCATTTGTTATTGACTCAGCAAATATCTCATTTGGAGACTTCAGAGACTTTGAAAACACAACCTGAGTTTTCTTGCCTTTCTCCTTTTCATTAAAATTGTTACTGTCACATTTGTTTCCAGAGCAGTTTATTCTAAATTGCTACTCTGAACATTTCCAAATAGGTCTTCCTGCAATCTGGTCAAAGACAACCGAAATCTGATTTTCATGAAGTGTCGCAGCAGTTCACTTTGAGGTATTAGTCTTTTCAGCTTCTGAAACAAAAAGAATTTCTGTATTCTTAAGAAGGTTTTTTTTTCAATCTTTGGTCGTCATGAATCACAAAAAGCAAGTTGAAGAAAAAGGTGTATTGCATTTGAGTGTAAGGCACAGTCCAATTATTTCTGGAAGCGCATGTCCTCAAGACATTGTGTCAATGAATGACTGAAAGATTGATGGCACAAGGGATTGGTAATGACATCTAAAATCTTCTCCTCAGGTTAACAGTTCCAGCACACAAGAATTTAGTAGTGTCAAAAGTTGGTAATTACTACAGGTACTTTCATTTCCAAAAAGCAATTCTCTGAATCTACCTCTGAAGATAAATGGCCTCATCACAAAAAAAAATAATCCCCATCTTTAAAGGTAGTGTTAGTAGAGGGCATGGGGTGCACATATGTCCACAGTGTGGGACCCCAGAGCTACCCCAGCTCTCAAGTTTAGCTGCCTGTACCAGAGATGTGATGACTGAACATCCCAGGGACAGATTGGGACCACATTGTCTCCTGAGCCTTGCTTTCTACTGCGTGATGTAGGCAGGGGACAGCGATATTCCTGTATGCTCCATTCTGCTCCATTCTCCGGGTGGTTGAGAAAGCCTGATGCAGAAGATGCATCATGCACAGCTGCAGAGAAGTCTGAGCTTTACTCACTCAAAGTCAAATTGTGGGACTGAAGCGTATCTTCCTGGGAAGTAAGCTTGCCTTGCCAGGATGCCAGCATGCTGAAGGTTCATACAGGGGTATCCACGGCTGGATAGAGTTGAAATGTTGGAAAGATAACAAGAGGACTTTGGCACTTTGTGTTTCAGACTGCACAATCCCTCATTGTCTTCCTGTGGTATTCCCGCATTTCGGGCAGAGCTGGATTCTCACCCCACAAGGCAGCATATTGGCCCTTCTGCACTTATTTAAAACCTTTTTTTCCCATTTAAAATGGCCTTTGTCTTCAGGGTCAGCCTTTCTATAAGGAAGGCTTTTAAGGTTTGTTTATATATGTATGTGTTTTTCCAAGCTTTTGCTAAAAATAATGAAATAGTACACAGTGTTTTTCAGCAAAGCCTCAAAGTCATTTCCAAAGGAAGACAGCTTTAGGTGGACTAAACGAAGGAAAAATTAAAAGAAATGGAAAATATAAATTTTGAATGCCTGAATTGTTTTTCCATAGATGAATATCTAAGGTTTGGAAAAAATATAGTAGAAGAGACATAGAGCTATGACTCCTTTAGATTTTTTTTTTTCACAAATCACCCCTCTCCTTCCTCCACATATTTGGATTAGCTGTGTTTTTACCTGTTAAAATGCTGAAAGAAATTTGTGTACATAATTATCTGAGAATATATATACAGAGATATGTATAGGAAGGCTATATTATATGTTTGGTGCAAAATTATAACCACTAACAATTTATCTTAAGGTTCACCATTCTTTCAAAGATTCAGTTTGAAATCCTGGAGCTGAAGAAGCCCATGGAAGCTTTACCGTTGACTTCAACAAAGTCAAGATTTTTATCTAAAATATTTTGGACAGA
>JAOXJK010000001.1:176679371-176689785 GCA_025774025.1 Xenus cinereus | reverse complement strand
TCTTTTCTCTTGTCTTTTCTTTTCTTTTCTCTTTTCTTTTTTTATTTTTCCCTCCCTCCCACACCCCTAGGAAAGAAAGTATACACTCAAGTAACTGACCACAATATCACTTAGGTTCATGTTTATTTTCTCAATTAAATCGACTCACATCAAACCTCAGAGTTACTCTTTAAAGATATAAAATATTCACCTGTGAAGCAGCGTAAGTACTAAGTTTATGTGATACATCTGGAGCTCATATTGTGTTCATATCACAGATCTATTCTGGTCTATTAATGCCAAAAAACAGTGTAATGGTACCTTGGAGCTGTTCAGCTGCCAGGGATGCCTCAACATGCATCTGCTCTAGCATGAATCTGAAGAAAGCTTCTCTGTTCACTCTGAGTTTACTAGTAGCCATACGCTCCTAACTGGGAAAAAGTATTGCCCAAATTAGTATCTCTGATGTCCTAGTACACCCATTTATGGTGTACCTAGTAGCACATTTCTAGCTTGCTTTAAGTACAGATCATTATTGTTTTCCCCCAAAATTCACATGAAGATAAAAATTGTCTTAAAGTCCTTGTAGCATTTTCCAATTGTAACTAAAGCAGTAAATTTGAACAGAGCCAAGTCTCACTGACAAAAATGCACATTTTTTTCTCTTTTCATGCAGTTGATATGTGACTGTTATTAGCCGAAGGCATAAAGCTTTTTCAGTATACAAAGGAAGTCTTTGTGCTATAACACCAATGTGAGACTGATGGCCCATGAGAGACACCTTTGCACATCTCTTGACTAACCCTCATAAAAGAAAGACACACATATACATACAGAAATTCAAATGTGGGAATACAACATTTTTAATAGCTTATGTTTCAGTTGCTTTTTATTTTTGGTATGATTATTTTGTGTTTTTTTTTTCTACATGACATTTTTAATTTGAAATATAAAGCGGATATTAGTTTATGAAAGCTTATTGAAAATTTAGTGCAATATGGTATTTTCACACTTTCATTCCCAACAGTTCTCTAATATTCTCAAACAGTCAGCAGGATGTCTGGCTGTCTGCAATATGAATGGCTGAACATTTCTTGTAAAGAATGGAATGCACTACATTGCTGGAATCGCATAAAAAAAGTCTTTAGCGATATGGAAAAAGGCTCTGGGACCTTGGATGTCAGTTCTAGGAGAGATGAATTTATAGGTAGAGCAATCTCTCTCCTAGAACAGACATCCGAGGTCCCAGAGGCTTTCTCAGTAATACTGAGGATTTTGGTTTTTTCATGCATTTACAGCAATATAATGTACAGTCCATGTAGTATTTCGAACAATTTCACAGTCATAGCAATAATAACAAATTTGGACTTAGAAACTGCCCACCTCCACCCTCTAACATGACTGTATAACTTCTTGCGTTAGCGGTAATTTGCTTAAGAAAGCAGGAAGCAGCTCTTTACAATGAAGGGCAAAGGAGATCAGAGTTCAAAATCAAATGGTCACATTTGCTTTTTATTGAAACCTCTTCTATGTGTTCAGAATGGGTAAATGAGCCAGTCTTGAAAAGTACATTACAAAGTCTCCATACACATAAATTAGATTTTTTTTTTCCCCAGTACATCACTGGCTTTATGTCTCCATTTCAATTATTACAGTAGCTCTCTTATCATTACCTACACTTCTAGTGGAAACTGCCCAAGCCTGCACTTTTTTTTTCCGTAGAAAATAGTGTGAATTTTCTGAGTCCCCTTTCTTAAATACAACTGTCAACATGAGTCTGCAAGAGTATGCCATTGATTTGAATGGAAACTTGTCTTGGTCTCACTGATTGCAATAACCTTACTATCTTGGACCAACCAATGCTGATTGTTTCACAAAGAGGAAAGTCCACACAACAATCTCTTTTCATTCCTCTGCAGATATTATGGAACTTTAATATGTAGGGCCTTATACATTTTTCATTGCAGAAGTACATCCCTTAAGGAAGTTTATTATTAGACAATTAGATTCTGAATATATTTGGAGATGGAAAGGTAAAAGTTAATATTATGCAGAAATTATCAGAATTTGCAAATCAGTCCAGCCAAGGATCTCAATTCTTACAAAATCCTTAACTATTAAAAAGCACTGCCATTTTAATGTACTTCTTCAAGCACACAACTCTAAACGGTATATCTTTCAGTATTATAACAGAGTAATGAAACAGGTGACTCCACAGATTATTTAGAGAAGTGACCCCAAGCGACATCTATAATAATTCAATTAGTTATTAGAAAACAGAGTTCAAATTATATGAAAGGATTTGAACTCAATTAGTATAAACAACAATGCATAGGCACCCTACATTTTTCAGATTAATCAAAAAATTCTATTGGCACTGATTTGCCATATATAAAATAGTGTTTTTAAAGGTGGTTTGGTGGTAGAATAAATAACCTAAAAAAACCCTGCCTCCCATCTGAGAGAAATAATTAGCTAGTAAAAAGCTGAGAAAAATTATTTGACAGCAAGAGGCCAGTTTCCATAATTTAAACAGCCTATTTCTTTCTTTCTTTTTTTGGATTTTCCTGCCAAGCTGGAATATTGGGTTTATAATATGTAATGTTTTGTATGCTCACATCAGACAGTGTTTGTGATGAATACAGAGACTTTAAAACATCACATGTGGATACATACCAATGTACTATTAAATTTTATTAAGATATTCCATTCATTATCATCATTATGTCTCTGTGCAAGTGAATATGTGAGTCAATTATTTCAGATCAGTTGTCAAATGAGTGCAAAGAATATTTTCAGGTCATCACAAAAGAGTACTGCAAGTGTTAATCAAAGTGGTATTTTTCTCAGGGAAGTAACTAAAAGTAAAAGTTTGTTCCAGGCACAGTGGCATATTTTGGTAAGCTGAAAAGATTTTATTTATTTTATATTATTTTTAAAGCTTTTTGATGCTGCTCATATTGTTGTTATTTTACACTTCATTAAAAATGAACAATTGAATTGTCAAAACATGCAGGCTTTTTTCACTAAAGCTTTTTTTGTTGAAATTGCTCAGAGAATTTTATCTAATTTCAGAAATAATTTGAATCCTACCTTTTGCCCATACAAATATATAGTTATTTTGGGGGAAAAAAATTATTCAGTGAAAAAAATGCTAATAAAGAATTTCTTACTAGCAGTTGAAAGCTGATCACGTCTGTCCCTGAGAGAGTGGTAGACAGCAGTAAGAGTAAAACCTCCTTTATATACATAATGTTGCTGTAGTATCAGCGTAGTTTAAGTTCAAATGCTAAAATCGTCCTTCACATAACACTTTTGAAGTCACTTAAACCATGATCAGGTTTTAGCCATGGTGGTTACGGAGGCAGTTGGGCTTTGATCTTGCAGCTTTTCATTACTTGCTAGTTCACAGTGTTTAGTGTGCCCGTAGCGTTGTATGAGATAGAAAGTACCACTCTCCCACCCCACACATTCAAAAGTTTTGTCTTTTGTACTGAGGCAGCTCTATCAACTTCAGTGAAACTGGCGTAACTGAAAAAAGAAACTAGACTAGGAATCACCCTGTTGCTCACACCTATCCTAGTTGTGTATATTTATCTGTGTCTGTAAAACATATCGTATAAAAATGTACAACCAGCCAAACAGTGATATATAGTGTCAGTTTAAGGCAGTGCTTTGCACTTTGTATTCCTCCCCCTGATTCCTATTTAGGTGGCAATCACTAGGCTTGGATTCAAGATAAGAAAGAGATTTTACTGGCAGCGATGCCCATTTTTCAGCAGACTCCATGAGTAATTGCGTGGGCAGCTCTCGAGTTGCCTGTGGGTCACTCTCATGATTAGACTGCTGATGAGAAATCTGAGCTACCTTCTCCCCTTACATGTCATTTCCTTTTAATTCACTTTGATTCAGGGAATGTATATATATCTATTTTTTTTTAATCTAGCTATGAATAAAAATAAGCTCCTGTAAATCCAGTTACTGAAAGTGCACACAAACAGGTCTGTTGTAAGACAGTACAAGAATATGTGTTTAACACTCCAAATGTACAGGTTTTATTAAGCTTAAGGTATCCCCTACTTCTTCTGTATTTCCCCACACTTTTATTTTGATGTGCACAGGAGTGGTAAAATGCACACACTTTTTCTTTTGATCATACAAAGGCACATATTTATTTTAGATGAATAAAATTAAAATTATTTTCTTTTTGAAAGGGCCTTGCATTACAGTGTAAAAGCTGTAATTTGGAAAGGTCACAGTCCTATATTTGGAATCACTGAAACGTTAGTGGATAAAGCTCATTTTTCATCCCTGAAGTTTTCATTTGTTGCTTTCAATAATAATATTTGCATTTCCATTCCGGTGGAAGAAAAACTTGTCTCTTTCAGTAAAACGGACAGAGATAGGAAGCCAGATAATTGCTATTTTCTTGTACCTAACAAAGAGGGACAATAACAAAATGTAATCTTTTTGAGCCAAAACCAAAATTATTTGTGAGGAATACTGCTGTCAGGAAGAGGATGCAGGATGATTTCTATATTTGCTTTTGACACCATCAGTTTTCAGGGCAGAACACGATGCTGTTTGTAAAACAGGAGAGGTCTCTGCCTGGAGCTCACAGGGGTTTTGAGTGAGCTTAGTAGCCCTTGATGTGTGGTTTATAAATAGAAAACTTATTTAAAAGGGTGCGTTAATGTCAACGTTGATTTCTGTAGTGTCCTGTAGCGCTGCTGAGGATTCACAGCACCCATCTCAAGGTCCTGGCCATCAGAAGTGTGGAGTATCTGAGGGGAGGTATATGTGAAGGTAGGGTAAGGAAGTTTCTGATTAATTATAAAGAAAATTAAAAGTAAACTGTGCATATTCACATTCTACTATAGAATATATATACCTATATATATAGAATATATATACACAGTTTCTTGAGTCATGGCTTTGAGTGAGACACAGCACCCATGAGGTGAGCAACAGTTTTGCAATTGGCTCCTGTTAGTAGGATTTCACCCCTAATTACACCCTCAATTACTAAAGCACCCAGGAATATAGAGGCCAGTGTTTCAGTTTGTCATCTTGAGTTTTAAGGTTATTGCCACTGCCTCTTGAGTGAGCAGAGTCTAGTGTTTCCAAATGATCTAGCTTTTGGTGGAGATGTTAAAATTTCCTGCTTCCTGCATCAGTGAGGAAGCCTGACAAAGCAGTTGTTCCAGCTCTTTGCCATCAGCTCAGACTCCTTGCACAGTTTTGAACCTCTGCTACTAATCTGAATTCTAATTTATCTCCAGCTCCTATTATCCCTTAAGCTGTAAATGTCATCAAACTCTAGGACTTTTCTTCAGAGAAAAGCATCCTTCCAGGATGCTTTTATTCATTCAGCAAGGAAATATAGAATCTAAAGGATTCTTGATTTCAGTTATTCTGGAATAGCAGTTGGATGAAATCAGTAAGTAGCACTAAAAGCATGATCATTTTAGGTGACTGTTCTGTACCAACTCCAACTGAGTGAACTGTATGCTTGGTATCTGTCTGGTGTGTGAATCTTGAATAGTGAGGTTGTTTTTGTATTGTTTCGGTTCTTGAAAATGTAATATTTTATTCATAGGAAATCTGCAATCTGGCAATTGCTCAGGACAAGAGGAACTATTGTTTTATAAGCTTTACAACGTTGCCCAGCATATGTTTTAAAATCAAGAAAGGAAAACACATGTCAAGGGATTCTGCATTGCAAAAAGTCTTATGAAAGGGAAAAGATTATAAGGAGGCAAGAATGAGAAAGTGTATTAAAATAAAAGGAATCTTATGAATATTCAGTCAATAACTCTTGTCACTACTGATATACACTAAGAGTTCCTGACTACTGAGCAGCATGAGTTAGGTGAGGAAAAAGTAAAGCATACATCTCTACACCCTTGGGATATTTGGGCACAAAAAGACTACATTAAAACTTAAGAGTACATTGTCAAATACATAGTACATTGTGATCCATGCTTGCCGTTAACTTGTGTTGCATACTATGGGCATAATGTTACTACAGATCCGAAAATACCATCAAATAGCATTTTATTTTTTCAAAGCAGGGTTTAATACTTGTTTTAAAACTCTTTAGCAGCTGCTGACAAGAAAGGGTGCCATTCTACATCAAATGTACATCTCATGTCAAAGATAAAAAGTCAAAAATATATGGCAATGTCCACTGAATAGAGTGAAGAATAAATTGTAGCAGTCCTGGTTATCTGTGTCTTAGTCCCTCTGCTAAGACCCTGCATTTAAAGATAAGAGAATTTAATGGGATCTCTCATATTCCTATTTTTTAAAAAAATAAATATCTATGACGGAGTAACATTTACTTTCAGTAATATTGTTATGTCTTGCAACGTCTCTGTAAAATCTTATGTTACAGTTATTATACTAAGTAAATTTTATCTGGCCTAGACAATTAAGTTATTTTTAAAACATTGTTCTTCATACATAAAAATAGAGTGTTAGCTATTTAATGAGCCATGTGAAGATGTGAAATTTCTGCTTCTCTAACAATAATGACTTGCAATTGCTTATCTGAAAGGGAAAAGAGAGTCAAGAGAAAAGGTTAGTGCTTTTGATTGAAATATTCCTAAGAGCAGATACTTTTAAATTTAACTGAGAAGGAAAGTAAAATAAAAATATCAACTGGAGGAGAGACAAAACACATACAAGATATGACTGTGAAATGACAAGTCTGTTACAGATGTCTCTGAATACCGGGGAATAAAAGTGCCTACACTACGCTCCAGTACCACAAGGTAAACACCAATTTAGAAAGAGTGCAAGTTAACACTGTAGAATTATATCACCTTTTAAGAGGCATCTATAGAAAACATTCAATGACCTTTAGTCTTACGCTTATTATTTCTGCCTTCACCAATACTTTAATTGAGGGTGTTCCATCTTGTTTCAACATACAAGAGTCTGGTGGGGGCAGTAGGTCCATGCGCATACATGTTTTATATAATCTTTTTACCTGAACAACATGCAAGAGTATTATACAATAAACATACACCATTATATGTCTCATAATGAAATAAAGTAAAATAAGCATCTAAGTGTAAATTTCAAATGAAAAAAACCTCCTTTTTTTTTTCCTCTCTGTGATAAACGACTGAAAATGGGGAACGACAGTATATATTCTGAAAAATTTCAAAGTGTAATTTTGGATTTATGCAATATATGTAAAAATTTAATCTGGTGCTAGAGCCTTTGTAAAAGCTGTAAATAGAATCTGTTTGTCCTGTGTAGCAGTAGAATAAAAATTTGTAGTAAAATACCTCTTACTCTTTTTTTTCAGAACAAGGCAAATATTCAAGGTGGTAGAATTTACTATGTAAACACAAGTACACATATTAAACACTACCTGATCTGAAATAAACAGATAATATACAACAACGCTGTTCTCCATTATTTGCTATAGCTTAGACTGTGCAAAATCTTTAATGTGGTATGCCTAGAAATAAACAAAAGCAAGTGTTCTGTAACCTAAACTTATTAAACACACAAAGTCACAAAGCAAATAAGAAATAAGAACCCCATGAACTCAGTAAAGAATAGAAATATTACATCAGTTATACGTCCATTAACAATTTTGTATTTTCTGTAGATATTGAAAAGTGGAGTTAACATGGTTAATTTATAATATCTGCCAGGATACCAACAATGGCTAAGATGCTGGTACTGAAGAGATGATGATTATAAATGTATGAAATTCAATACTAAATACAATACCAAAAATGATTAATCCCTAATTTTGCTATCACCTGCTATGCTCTGTATAGCCTCTGGCTTTCTAAGCCCATTTGGCAGAGCTGTGTTTCTTTCTGCTCTAGTGCTGTTAAACGAATGACCCGGAGAAAGCTTCCCTTTCTGTCCCTAGAGCTGTTTTCCTTTTTGCTTTCAAAGCAACAGACCAGAGAATAATTGTTGTGCTTAAAGTACTAGTGGGGTCTGTGCTGGGGTATCTCCTTGTACCCTAATAGTTGGCAGGAAAAGGAAAGGGAATTTCAGCCCTAACATGGCCAATGTATGAGGCAGCTTCCATCACAGGCTTGAGGCCTCCAGCAACAATGCCAGCTTCCCTATGAGACCAGATAACCTGCAGAGAAAGAGGTAGCCAGGAAATACAGACCTCTAATCATACTCCTTTCTTACCCAAAATTTTTAATAGTACCTAAATATTTGCTAGTATTGAGATAGTTACTCTGATTTCAATAATGTACAAGATTCAAACGGTGTTGCCCATCACTTATGTGTACGGTTTTGGGTTGTCAACTGGAAAGTTTACTTACTAATGGGTACATAAAATCTACTTATGTATGTTAATTAGTATGTGTTTATGCCTTTATCTTTTGTTCAGATCACCTAGTTGCAACAATAGTTGCAGACTCAATGGGTACAAACGATTGGAAGACGTGAAGATTACCTACAATATTTACCAGTAATTTCTCAAATGCTTTATTGTCTGACTCATGTGTACGACACAGAATCATAGAATCTTCTTCTAGGTTGGAAGGGACCTTCAAGATCATCTTGTCCAACCATCAGCCTAACTGACAAAACTAAACACCCACACAACCAACAAAATGCAACACCATCACTAAACCATGGCTCCCAGCACCACGTCAACCCGTCTTTTGAACACCTTCAGGGATGGTGCCTCCACCACCTCCCTGGGCAGCCCATTCCAATGTCTGATAACTCTTTCGGTGAAAAATTCTTTCCTAATATCCAGCCTGAACCTCCCCTGGTGTAACTTGAGACCGTTTCCTCTAGTCCTGTTGCCTGTGACTTAGGAGAAGAGACCAACCCCCACCTCTCTACACCCATCTTTCAGGTAGTTGTAGAGAGCAATAAGGTCTCCCCTCAGCCTCCTTTTCTCTAGGCTGAATAACCCCAGTTCTCTCAGCCTCTCCTCATAAGACTTGTGCTCCAGACCCCTCACCATCTTTGTTGCTCTTGTCTGGACCCGCTCCAGCACCTCAATGTCTTTTTTGTGGTAAGGGGCCCAAAACTGGACACAATACTCGAGGTGGGGCCTCACCAGTGCCAAGTACAGGGGGACGATCACCTCCTGAGTCCTACTCGCCACGCTGTTCCTGATACAGGCCAGGATGCTGTTGGCCTTCTTGGCCACCTGGGCACACTGCTGGCTCATGTTCAGCCGACAGTCAACCAACACCCCCAGGTCCTTTTCTGCTGGGCACCTCCATCCACTCTTCCCCAAGCCTGTAGCGCTGCCTGGGGTTGTTGTGACCCAAGTGGAGGACCCGGCACTTGGCCTTGTTGAACCTCATCCCGTTGGTCTCAGCCCATCGATCCAGCCTGTCCAGATCTCTCTGCAAAGCCTTTCTACCCTCCAGCAGGTCGACACTTCCACCCAACTTGATGTCATCTGTGAACTTACTGAGGGTACGCTCACTCCCCTCATCCAGATCATTAATAAAAATGTTAAAGAGAACTGGCCCCAGTACTGAGCCCTGTGGGACACCACTCGTGACCAGATGCCAACCGGATTTAACTCCATTCACCACCACTCTCTGGGCCCAGCCCTCCAGACAGTTTTTAACCCAACAGAGGGTACGCCCATCCAAGCCAGTTTCTCTGGGAGAATACTGTGGGAGACTGTATCAAAGTCCAGGTAAACAACATCCACAACCTTTCCCTCATCCACCAAGCGGGTCACTTTGTCATAGAAGATCAGGTTTGTCAAGCAGGACCTGCCCCTCATGAACCCATGCTGGCTGGGCCTGATCGCATGGGTGTCCTTCATGTGCTGCATAATGGCACTCAGGATGATATGTTCCATCACCTTCCCAGGCACCGAGGTCAGACTGACAGGCCTGTAGTTCCCCAAATCATCCTTCCAACCCTTCTTGTGGATGGGCGTCACATTTGCTAGATGCCAGTCAGCTGGGACCTCCCTAGTTTGCCAGGACTGCTGGTAAATGATGGAGAGTGGCTCCTCAAGCATTTCCGCCAGCTCCCTCAGTACCCTCGAGTGGATCTCATCTGGTCCCATAGACTTCTTTGTATCTAGGTGTTGGAACAGGTCCCTCACCACCTCCCTTTGGATTACAGGGACTTCATTCTGCTCCCTGCCCCTGTCTGCTAGTTCAGGGGTCTGGATACTTAGGGAACCCCCTACTCCACTACTAAAGACTGAGGCAAAGAAGGCATTCAGGACTTCAGCCTTCTCCTCATCCTTTGTCACTACATTACCTCCCTTATCCAATAGAGGTTCTCCTGAGTCCTCTTCTTGCTATGAATATATTTATAGAAGTTCTTTTTATTGTTTTTAACATCCAAGGTTGAGTTCTAGCTGGGCTTTGGCCTTCCTAATCTTTTCCCTACATAACTTTACTACACCTTTGTAATCTTCCTGAGTGGCCTGCCCCTTTTTCCAAAGGCCATA
>JAOXJK010000001.1:176668764-176679271 GCA_025774025.1 Xenus cinereus | reverse complement strand
GGGAGTTGGACTAGATGATCTCTATGGTCCCTTCCAACTCTAAAAATTCAGTGAAATTCAGTGAAATTCAGTGAAACTAGGACCACGAAGCCACTTGTTCACTACTCACAGTTGGGATGGGGAAGAGAATTGGACGAGTAAAAGTGAGAAAACTCATTGGTTGAGGTAAGATAGGTTAATAGTTAAAGCGAAAGCCATGCGGCCAGGCAAAGCAAAACAAAGAATTAATTCACTGCTTCCCATCGGCCAGCAGGTGTTCAGCCATCTCCAGGAAATCAGGGCTCCATCACACATAATGATTACTTGTGAATACAAAAGCTATCACTCCGAATATTCCCACCTTCCTTCTTTTCCCCCCAACTTTATATACTGAACATTATGTCATTTGACATGGAATATTCCTTTGGTCAGTCGGGGTCAGCTGTTCTGGCTGTGTCCCCTCCCAACTTCTTGTGCATCCCCAGCCTACTAGCTGGCAGGGCAGTATGAGGAGCAGAAAAAGCCTTCACTCCTTAGCAACAACCAAAACCACCAGTGCGCTATCTACACTATTTCCCATACCAAACCCAAAACACAGCACTATACCAGCTGCCAGTAAGAAAATTTGCTCTACCCAAACTGAAACCATGACACTGTAGACATGAGTAAGTAATTCTTTGCTTCCCTGTTTTCCTTTTTTTTTGTCTTGGTTTATCTTGCTTGCTTGCTTGCTTGCTCATCTGCTTTCTTGCTTTTGCCTTTGTATAGCTTTGTTAGGAGAGAAGGAGTACTTTATGAAAACAAATTCAGAAAAAATCTGGCTTCACATCCTGTTTTACTGAAGATTAATCTAAAAAAGTATATTTTCTGTCATATTTCTTTGCAACATAAATGACCTGGCTTTCAATGGCATATTTCAGATATCTGCTTTACTTATTTCTGCAGTAGTGAAACCATCCCTTCATAAACCTTTTTCGAATAAGGATTGTGAACACTAATTTTCAGATGTTGGTGCATAAGTATTTTTTTCTGTCTTATATTAGATACAATAGAATCATAGAATCTTCTAGGTTGGAAGGGACCTTCAAGATCATCTTGTCCAACCATCAAACTAACTCTGACAAAAATAAACACCCACACAACCAACAAAATGCAATACCACCACTAAACCATGGCTCCCAGCACCACGTCAACCTGTCTTTTGAACACCTCCAGGGATGGTGCCTCAACCACTTCCATGGGCAGCCCATTCCAATGTCTGATAACCCTTTTGGTGAAAAATTCTTTCCTAATATCCAGCCTGAACCTCCCCTGGTGTAACTTGAGACCGTTTCCTCTAGTCCTGTCGCCTGTGACTTGGGAGAAGAGACCGACCCCCACCTCTCTACACCGACTTTCAGATAGTTGTAGAGACCAATAAGGTCTCCCCTCAGCCTCCTTTTCTCCAGGCTGAATAACCCCAGTTCTCTCAGCCTCTCCTCATAAGACTTGTGCTCCAGAACCCCTCACCATCTTTGTTGCTCTTCTCTGGACCCGCTCCAGCACCTCGATGTCTTTTTTGTGGTTAGAGGCCCAAAACTGGACACAGTACTCGAGGTGGGGCCTCACCAGTGCCGAGTAGAGGGGGACGATCACCTCCCGAGTCCTACTCGCCACACTGCTCCTGATACAGGCCAAGATGCTGTTGGCCTTCTTGGCCGCCTGGGCACACTGCTGGCTCATGTTCAGCCGACAGTCAACCAACACCCCCAGGTCCTTTTTTGCCAGGCAGCTCTCCAGCCACTCTGCCCCAGGCCTGTAGCGCTGCCTGAGGTGGTTGTGACCCAAGTGGAGGACCTGGCACTTGGCCTTGTTCAACCTCATCCAGTTGGTCTCGGCCCATTGATCCATCCTGTCCAGATCCCTCTGCCAAGCCTCTCTACCCTCCAGCAGGTCGACACTGCCACCCAACTTACTGAGGGTGCACTCAATCCCCTCATCCAGATCATTGATAAAGATGTTAAAGAGAACTGGCCCCAGTACCGAGCCCTGTGGGACACCACTCGTGACACATAGCAGGACATCAGTAATACCTCCGGCCTGAATCCTTATAGCTACATAGCATTTGTGCTAGTGGAATCATCACGCCAAACTTTAGACAACTGTTGAAGAAGGTACCACTCAAAATAAGGTAACCAGGTTCCCCCTCAGAGTGTGTTGGGCACAGGTTACCTTAATCAGGCGTGAAATATGGATAATAGGACTGTATTTTCACACACAATTACCTATAAAAAGCCAAATAGAGAAGCATATGCCTGATTATGCATATGTCTCTTTCACATGAAGGATCCTTCAACATGAACTCTGTCTTGGAGCTAACGCATAAGCCTGGTCAATTGCATTTATATCATCTTGTAGGTGAGTAGACAAAGAATGAAGCCACAACAGTTAGACAGGCTTCTTACTTGTTTCTGTTGTTTCTGCTCACTGCAGCACCAGCTGCTGAGCAATTATATGGTGCTGATAAATTCCAGCCACTGAGTGCAGCAAACATCTCTTAGTCTTTTCAGCTCTGAGTGATTACTAAACACAGGAAAGCAAGTCACACACGTGGAAAGTAATTTCTTTAGAGCCCAATCAAAGAAACATGGATGACAAACAGAGAAGACTTCAACACACCTTCACTTCAAATACCAGAGAGTTACACGCATGCCCTACAAAATTTATAGCCCAAATGCTAGGGAACTGACACTTTTTGAAAAATGCACAACTTGCTCTGGGCATTAGTGTTAGGTCTGACACTTCCCTGAAGCATCATTACTGTGTTCACCCAAGGAATCCCCAAATGACAAGTGGTTGGCCTGGAATTGGCCACCCTGGTTAATATCAAGCTGGTTACAGGTGAAGAAAAGGTGCTATCAGTGAGCCCAATGACAAGCCACAAGTGATGAAGATGAATGAATTTGACTTAATACACTAAGCTGTATCCTCAGAATAACTGGATAAATTAGATGTATGCTGCATCTGAAAAGAACAAGAGGGGGAAAAAATGTTCAATGTGGTGTTAAAACTGTTGAAAATCCTTGGTCTTATTATGAAGGTGTGTTACTCATTGGAGTAGAAGAGAAGTTGAGGAAGCATATGATGATGTCTCCAGGGAAATGGGAGCTCTTAATAGAATACGGAAAAGAACTGAAAGCACGCAACAGACCTTCATGCCTGTGGGAAAGCCTTTCCCAGCTTTGGGAAGAGGATAAAAGAAAACGCGGATGTGTTCATTGTTTTGGGAGTCACAGAATGAGCAAAAGGATAAACAGAGTACATAAACCCACTAATCATTGTAGGTAAAAGTAAACAAAATACTTTCTTTGATACAGAACCCCAAAGAATTTATATATATACATATGTATATACACACACACACATGAAAAGCAACAATTCTACTACCTTCAAGGATGGAAAAGAGAAAAGATGCAGAGGCAAACTATCCCAAAATTTTTTCAACAAAGAGACTACATGCACACAACCAACACCTTACAGGGAATGCCTTAATGAGAAAGACCTGAAATTCTCCACATATTAGGAGCTGTGCTGCCCTTCCACATAATGACGGCCTTTATCTAGCTTAGACAATCATGCAGGGCCACCTCTGCAGCTCCCACTATAAAAATATTCCCACCTAAGCTCAATACAGATATTTGTCTGTGCATTGCATGGATGGGGGCAATTTATATGCATGTAGCAGCATGCCAATTCATGCAGAGCTGGCTTATTGAATGATGATTAGTTTATATCCTCCAGAACCTGATCCTTCATATCTATTACACAGTTCTAAAAACTTCTGGTTCCTAAAAGTTCATTTCCATAAGGTCATACATGTTAGCGTATTACTAGAGACAACAATAACACAGATTTAGAAAACAGATCATCCATGCCTCATCTCAACTTGTGGAAAAAAATTATGTGGTTAGAGTAAACTAATTTTTTTTGTGGGGGCTTATCTCCCATTAGTATATTTTACAAATATAAATTTGAACACTAATTCCCAAAGCAGAAAATTCCTGAAGTAACATAAAATTCATCAGAGCCCTCAGATACAAAGCAGAAGGTATAATATGCTGATAAATAAACATCATAAATAAAGTGAAATGAAAATGATAAAAATGAGTCAAGGGAACTTCAGATGATTTATGCCAGCTAAAGGTCTTGTTTATATAATTGAAACATTCATAGTTAACCCAAGTATATTTTTCTCAGGTGGTATTCAAGCTATTTTTCCTCAAAATATCTCAACTGCAACATGTCACTTCCACCCATAATTCTGCAGACATTCTCACCTGAGGATGGCCTTTGCAAAGATATATATTCATACCTGGCAAGCAACCCCAGCTCCTTTCAGAAAGATTCTTAACTTCTGTTTAAATGTCAAAAGAAACCTACAAAACCAAACTGTTGCCAAACCCAAACTGTCTGTGTGAATGTCACAGTGATGCATGCTGCATACATACTGTTTGCGTACTTTTTATGCATGTCAAATTCTGTCAGATTCACCTTAAAGAAATGTTGTATTTTAGAAGCAGCTACCTGTGGCCTACAGTAAAATAATATTTATGCTCTGCATGGGTCAGTAGTTACCAGAGCTTACCACCATCAGGATGAATAAAGGCACTTTGCACATCTCTGTTTCCCAGGTTTTAACACATTCCAGTGTCTGCTATCACAGAATGACCTTATTAACCATATTTCCATATTTCATATTTTTTTCCTTTCAACAATTAGTTTTGAGTCCTAGGAGTTAATCTGCAAACACTTTACTGGAAAGTTTGAGTTAAATGAAAGGTCTAAAATGAACAACGGTGGCAGTTGTTCTTTTAATTTATATGGGCATTAGATGACCTGCAAGCACAATCCACAAGAGATTTTATGAAGAACATGGGTAGTCACCAACAGAACAGCAGCTCCCATTATGTTCAAAATCTTGTTTATGGGTAAAGAAGAAGCACATGCTGTACATAAAAGAGGACAAGAATTTATTCTTAATGTAGTGGAAAACTTTACAGTCTAATTCAGGAATCATCATTGGTCTAGATCTAATTTCAGGGAAGAAAAAAAAAACACGAGAAGAAACAACAAAAAAATCCCAGGTAGCATACAGAAAAAGGTACAAACCCAGCAGCAATATAATTAAAATAGTAGCATACATACTTCTGTGTTTCTACCCTTTCCCTAGTGTTGTGCTCTCCCTTCTACTGCTTCACTGGGTCCTACAGTCAGTGGTTTCACCATGATGTTCATGGTGGTGAGGGAGGTGTTACAAGAAGTTGTCAACATCTGGAGTCCCTTTGCTGGGGCTCATATTGATGATTTCATCTTCCACAAAACAATTCTTTTTTTTTTTTTTCTTTCTTCATTGGTCTGCAGCTCCAGGTTACATACAAGTTTACCATGTATGGCACCTTATACATATGTCAGATACTGTTTCTTTGCTTTCTTTGTTACCCCTAAAAAGAGTTTTGTCCCACTGTAGGTCTGCATTACTTTTTAACAGACCGTTACTGAGCTGTTTATAGCTATGGCATCTCCAGTGCTAGGGGAAACTCATCTGGATCTGGCATCTCAAAAGAGGTAAGGCAGTTGCAGGTTCATGCCCCCAGCTCCACATCCCCAGCTCCACCAGTAGTGAAGCTGAGTGGAACGAGCCTGGACACACTGTTTGTTCCTCAGGAGCCTGTAGTTTTTGTTCCTGCCTCCATTGTGCCTCTGTGTTCCTCTGAACTTGTGGAGTTTGGCTTCTGATGGGCCTGGTAGGAGTTAGGGCAGAATTTGAGCCCTCCCATCTGCTGCTGTCTCTGCCTTCCTTTGTAGGTTGCAGATGAGCTTTTACTACATAACCTAACGCCAGCTTGTGCCCCATTCCTTATCATCACATACCTGCACTGTCTGTGCTGCATCCTGTGCCTCTGACTCTGAAAGCCTCTGCTGCCCTTCCAGGCATGTATTTCTCTGCATTCTTATGTTAGAGCCATAAATATCTCTTTCTGCCTTGAAAACCTGCTTGCTACTGCTATCTATATAAAACTATCATACCACACAAAGGCAAACAAAAGTAAACCAAATTAGATATGAACACCAGGTCAGTTGGAGAAACTTCTTCCACAGCGAAATCGTCAGACCTGGAGGCATGTCAAGAAAAACCCAGTCAGAGACTCACAGGACCAGGATGTCTTTCTGTCAAATTATCTCTCAAAGTGAGTTGCTGAAAGACCATCACCATATCTGGGCAGTGTATGGAATAATTAGGGATTTTAAAATCACTATTTCATGCCAGTAGATCTTGCAAAAGCCCTCTGTTTTCTTCAAGCTACCTGCAGAATACAAACAACTGCAGTCCTGGTCTTTGGACAATCACAAGGATAGCAGCTACTATCTACTGTTTCTGAGATTCTCAATGGCTCCAATATTAAAAGAACAGTGCACGATACTGCTAATTGCCAGTAAGGAGTAAGCTACTGATTCTCTTCTCCATTTTTTTCAGTATTTTTCTTCTCAAATAGTGCAGCTGGATGATTTAAAATGTTAGAGAGAAAAGTACATGGCTTGTAGGAATTTGTAAAACATCTTCCTACTTGCTAAGACTGTCTACGAGAAAAGAGGTTTTAACAGCAGAATCATAACACAGTCATCCAGAGCTGGAAGAAGGATTGCAATCCCAACTCTGCAATTCTACAATATGGTGAAGAAACTTATATTGAAGTTAATACTGCCACTTGCACTTCAATTGGAAATTTGTGTTTGCAAAAGTTTTTGTCAGTCAATATAACCACTGATTACTATCTTAGACAATACTTGCATAAGTAGAAACAATGCAATATCCTATCGAATGTCTGAGAACTAAGTAGAAATTTAATATTATATATGAAGTAAGCAATTTATTTATTTTTTTAAAGCATAGATCTGCACCTTATAATAGTCTGTCATTGACACATTTAAGAGGACCTGTTTAACTTTCCATAAACATTTTTTGAATAGATTTAAAAGTAAATGAAAGTATAACCACTATTTTCTCTTTAAATAAGTGATACAGCATGACATTTTGATCTGGTTTAGTCAGGTCATATCAAATTATGTCACATCACAGAATACGTTTAACCCAATGAAATGCGATATAAGTGCAATGTCTGCATAAAATATTTAAAGGATTAATTTAAAACAAGGTTTAAAAGAAGTGGAATAAAGTAAGAAGTATAATACTTGCATCTGTTTATTCCACACTTATCTCTGCTTTCTTGTAATAGACAGATGCTCTTATGTTTTTAGAGTCAGTAAGTACTTCATCCCCAGGTAGTTACGAATAATATTAAAAAAGAGGACGATTTCATTGAAATGCCACTTACTTTTTTCTTGTAATGGGTCTTGACAAGAAAATGTTCATGCTGTGTGACTTTGAAAATGCCCTTTTCTGGCAGGCAGCCTTTGTGCCAGTGCTACTGTTTGCTGCCTTTAAACAACAGGAACAGGGGCCAATTTAAAGTCCAGGAATCAACCAATTTGAGATGCACAGGCTCCCCATGAAGCAATTATTCCCTTGGATAGACATACTGTCTTCATTATTCCATAAATTTTACAGAACTTAAATATTGAACCACTGAGGTACGTTCTTTGCACTGTTGGTAACATATGTGCTGTGACTGTCCAAAAAAGACAGCACAGTTCTGTCTCAGAATGCATAGTGTGATATTCCAGCCCACAGGGACGGGAGTGGAGAAAACATACATATATACTAGGTTTAAATTATGTCCTGTAGAGATGAAATGGACAGGTTTAAAAGAAAGAAAGAAAGAGAAGTTTTCAATAGTCTTTGAACAGGAGAGTCTAAAGATGTGAACATATGCGTTATTCATTTCTTGTTCAAAATATTGAGATATATTCTCTGCCTTCTTTGAAGCATTTTCACAATTCCTACCATCCCCACTAGCTGGTAGCTTATTTTTGTTCAAATTATTGGGTAACCTCAGCACTTCTCTCCCAAGCAGTTTGCTTAAGTGTGCTAGCAATTCTTGCTATCTTTCAAATATGTTACATTTTTTTTAAATATTATTTTAACAATAGGAGAGCAATAGAAGACCAGGAAAAAAAGAAAGGAAAAGAAAAACAAACCCAAACTTTTAGCATTTACAAAGTCTGTGGAATTATCATCTGAAACTCAATTGGAAAAAAGTAAAAATATTTTTAGTGTTCTTTATTGTAAATATGTTCTACTAATCAGTCAATGATTTGGTTTTTATAATTTTTTTTCTCCTAGGTTTTTGCTAGCAGTACACACTCATCCTATAAAGTGAGGATCTAGCAACTGGTACCTCACATTTCTGAAATTGGAACCTCCCTCAAATAATGGCCAATACCAAACCCAAAAGACTAATCAAGATCATGATGTTCTGTCGTTATAGTTACTTAGAGTGTAAACTTTCATGGGCTAAAACTGTAGCAATGAGAGTGTTTTAGTGGGAATAAGATCTACCTCTTGAAATTTAAGCCTTATATGCGTTAACTAAATTTGTTTCTGAACCTGTTTTCTAATCTAGCTCTATCTTCTATTCACTATGCTTCCTTATGGGCGTGGATTTAAATTGACCTGAAGAGATGTCTGATATAGGAGAGACTTTGCCAGTTTAACATCTCTAATTTGTGTTGTCTGCTGAGCACAGGTAAAATCATGGAAATTATGCCACCTACCACATGTCCTAAGTCCATCTCTTCCAAAAACCTGCAAGAAACCTTTGAATTCTATCCACATCCCTTAAGAAAATGCATGGAAGCTTTCAGGAACCTGCAGACGCTCTCTTCTTCTTACAGAGTAGAAAATCACCAAATTTTAATATACTGTTGGGATTATACTTTAATCTACTTTTTCAGGTATGGAAATAGGATGGACACTTGAGGCTAAGTCAAATAGAAAATTCAAATGTGTATTACAATATAAAAATATTTTGGTTGGACAAAACTCACAATTTCCAGTGCCTACAATGCTAGACTCTACAGACACTTTAGTTACACAGATACACAGAAGGAGAGAAGGAGAAACAGACATGCAGACAGACAATCTGATAAATCTGCCAACTGCTTCCTCTCTTCTTTTAATAACACCTAAAAGTAACAATCTGCTGTCTAGCTAACAGTATCCGATTTCATTCTGTCATTTTCTCTATGGGCGTGTTGTATCCTGTTAAAATAATTAGATGTAAATCTATGGTCTTGATGATCTGTGTTTGATTAAAAAAAGCATTTTGTGGTGCTGACATCCTCAAGATAGCTCTTAGTAGATCATTTATGGAATCAGAGACCAGAGAGCTGTATTACTGAAGCAGGAGAAATAAACCAGCTTTACAGAGAAGGTCTGAGTCATGTTACGTTGGTTCAGCATTTTGTCACATCATATTGGTTCAGACACCACAGAATCACAGAATGGTTGAGGCTGGAAGGTCATCTGGTCTAACAAACCTGCTCAAGAAGGGCCACCTAGAGCAGGCTGCCCAGACATGTTTTGAATCATGAATCATAGAATCACAGAATGGTTAGAGTTGGAAGGGACCTTAAAGATCATTGAGTTCCAAGATCCCTACCATGGGCAGGGACACCTTCCACTAGATCAGATTGCTCAAAGCCCCATCCAGCCTGGCCTTGAACACTTCCAGGGATGGGGCATCCATGACTTCCCTGGGCAACCTGTTCCAGTGTCTCACCACCCTCACTGTAAAGAATTTCTTTCCGGTATCTAATCTAAATCTCCCCTCTTCCAATTTAAAACTGTTACCCCTTGTCCTGTCACTGGGACAAGAACCCACATGTCCTTGCAAGACGTCTTATTACCAGGACAGGTCTAATTTCAGCTTTATGCAGAGAAAGAGCTCAGATATTTACCCTTTTTTACACGCAGCAAAGTGTTCTGCTCAAAGGTGGATACTCAGTTACCTGAGCTATTTCAGTTATTTCAGAGAGAGGTTCACCTCAGCTACTCTGAGGAAACACTGACTTACAGTGGCTGTGACCTTCTCCTTGCAGATGTTCTCATGTTTCTCTCCATCAGAAGGGGAGAAAATCTTTCGCAGGAGTAAAATTTGTTTGGGAGTAAAGGGAGTGTTTTATAGTTGCCAAACGGTTCTTGTCTTTTCCAGGCTTCCAGGTGCATATCACCTTAGCATCAAAACACCACATACTATTAAATAGACAATCATACAAGCATACAGCCATAGAATGGTTTGTGTTGGAAGGGATCTTAAAGATCGTCTGGTTCCAACCCCCCTGCCATGGACAGGGACACCTCCTACCGGACCAGATTACTCAAAGCTCCATCCAACCTGGCCTTGAACACTTCCAGAGATGGGGCATCCACAGTTTCTCTGAGTAATCTGTTCTAGTGTCTCACCACTCTCATAGTGAAAAATTTCTTCCTAAAATCTAATCTAAATCTCCCCTCTTTCAGTTTAAAACCATTACCCCTTGTGCTATCACTACATGCCCTTGTAAAAAGTCCCTCTCCAGCTGTATTCTG
>JAOXJK010000001.1:176645592-176657031 GCA_025774025.1 Xenus cinereus | reverse complement strand
CCTCCTTTTCTCTAGACTGAACAACCCCAGCTCCCTCAGCCTCTCCTCATAAGACTTATTCTCCAGACCCCTCACCAGCTTCGCTGCCCTTCTCTGGACCCATTGAGCCTTTCACTCCATAGACAAAAAACTTGTTGTAGCTCCACGTGATAAAATCTCTGCAAATCTGTATGCTGGCAAAGAATCACATAAATAGCAGTTGGTAGCAATATGGTACCACATTTCAGGCTAAGAACAATTGGATCTTTATCATTATGCATAACTCTTTATGTTAATAATCTTATAACATGACATTCTGCAAAGAATACTAAGCTAGATCCTCCATTCTACTTGAACAATTTAAGGTGGTGTTGCTTATTAAGGTTGGATCAGACCGTCTCCTGAGGTCCCTTCAGACCTAAATTATCCTATGATTTGTAACCAGTGCTAAACAGAAGGAGAAACAAAGTAGCAATAGCTTTTAATTCCAATTCATTTAAACTTTCCAAATCATGCTGTTGATTACCAGAAGAAAAAAACAAAGAAATTTTTTGTTGTTTTTTATGTTGATTGAATTCAGCATAAAAGATGAAGGTGTAATTTAATCTTCACAGAATTCAACACTGTATTTTTCTCAAATTTACTTTTAGTCAAAAACGCACCCCCATTGTCAGTTATTCTCATATTTTTTGGAGCACAGAAATACAAGCTTATGAGGAACTACTCCTTTTACAGCAGTAATTATGATGGGAACTGTCAGATCAATCCTACAAATCTTTCTCTGTTTCTGTAAAGACAAAAAGTTAACACCTCGCAATCTACGATATAAATAATTTGGAATGAAATTGAGGTAGTTCTTCATTATAACAAGTATTTTCAGGAAGAAAGAAAAACTTTTTATTTTGAATCATAGCACATAAACTTTAATTAGTGACCCAAGAGAACAACCCAAGCTGAATAAAAACAAACTAAAATTAGTAACAGGCTAACAGCTTGCCCATTTCCTTGGGCAACATGTGGCTGACAGATGATGTGATGTTTGGTGACAGAAAAATTGTGATCCTCTTTCCCACTTTTAAGTTCTATCCACTGAGAAAAATATATAATTTCATCAATATCATCAACAGCAGAATCACTCAAATACAGCAGATACTGCTTAAAAAAAGTGAAAATAAGAAGTGTTTATGATTCAATATTCCTAATCTGATCCAAGTGATATACAGGTGGTAGTAGAGATAATAGTCAGTGCTTATTTCATGACCTAATAGCTCAGTATCACCTATCCTGATTTGCATTCTGGATCAGAAACCCCTTCTTTATGATATACACTACTGGAAAATAAATCAATTGTTCTTCAAATATTACCTCATAAAAATTCCACAATTTCAATTATTTTCTTCAGTAAAAATTAGACCCTATATTTATTTCTACATATGTATTTTTATGAAATTGTCTGATTTTTGAGACCAGAGAACTGTTACCAAATAAGCAACTTCAACTTACTTTGTCCAGTTGTTTGGTGTGTTTCCTTGTGATGTTTCTCTACTTACTCATGATTGTATTTTTAACTTAGTCTTCCTTCTGAGGACTCTGCTTAGTGAAAAAATTTCCTCCTCTAGTAAGTATGGTATTTCAAGTGAACATAGGTAACACAATTATCTTTGACTTTATGTCTCCTGTACTTCCACACACAGCTGTCTTTTTCATCATAGGAAAATTTTAGAGTGGGATTTTTTTTTTTTTTTTATTATATGTGACAAGTATTATCTATTACTCTTATTTATATGATGTGAGTGGTTCAAGGGAAGGGTCTGTTCTGCAAAGAACTTCTATACACCAGAGTTAATGAACCCTGGCATTCCACACATCTGTGTCCTTCACTTCCATCTTCCACTGTAAATATCTCTCGGCCTTGTTCCTACTCCTTTCATATGTGTCACTTTCAACAATAAAATATGCCATGTTTGTGGCATATCTAAAGTGGTATGCATGTCTACTAATTATCTGGCCCCTGCAAATGGACTATATGATAGTTTACCTCTGCTAGTCTCTCCTTCAGTGTAGATATATAAAGAACGAAATTTACTAATTTGGACTGTTCTTCTCTACTCAATTAAAATGCCAAGTACAATTGTTTCTGATATTTTTTTTCCTGTCAGATTTGGTAGTTACTGATCAATAGTTAAAAATACTTATGTATGTACATATATAACTTTGGGTTTACATGTATATATGTGAAGGAAGAAAGAAAGAAGGACAAATAGATGGACAAAAATGATGAGAGGAACACACAGAGAGAGTGTTAAGGGACTTTTATTTTATTTGGAAATTGAATCATAGAATCATAGAATTGTCTAGGTTGGACTTTTATGATCATCTAGTCCAACCATTAACCTAACTGATAAAAAAACCATCACTAAACCATGTCACTAAGCACTATGTCAGCCCATCTTTTAAATACCTCCAGGGATGATGCCTCAACCACATCCCTGGGCAGCCCATTCCAATGCTTAATAACTCTTTCAGTGTAAAATTTTTCCTAATATTCAATCTCATATCTGTAGATATATAGCTCTGATTCTCCAAATTCATATATTTGTGCTTACTATACTTAATGTGAATAGTCGTATTTATGTATAAATTTCATGAGGGCCTTAGGGTCTTACTGATTCCTGCTTTCTTCTTACTTTTAGAATGTTGATGTGTTACACAGCTAACACTTCTTTTTTAATCCTGCTGGCTCCTTAGCTTGATCTTTTGTTCCTAGAAGAACAGAAATTTGTTAAAAGGAGGCGAGGATCTAGATGTACAACTCTTCTTCAAGTCAAGGAAGGTTAGATAATAAACCATCTGTTTCTCCAGTCCTGTGTAATTCATATAACAGATCTGAAGCAACCAGGTCATTCCACTATTTGACACTCTAGCCAAAAGGGTTCAACATAATTCTTAAAGTTAAGCTCATTGACATAGAAGAATTCAGAATAAATTTCCTTTCTGATCTTAGGTTTTGTGACCACAAATTTTGTATAAAAAAGGCAATGAAATAATAGTGTATCCCCATTAGAAGAAATACAATTTTTAATACTCAGGTTAATGACTTATGAAATGTCAATGAAAGCTTTACTTACCTATGGCTATAGTGAATTTTATATCAGTAGCAATTTCTCGACTAAGATTAGATGTCTGTTCTTTAAAAAAATGTATTTTAGCTTAGGGAGGAACTGATTAAGAGCACACTTACACTTTATGTTACACAGTAGAATAAAATGAATTATTGTGGTAGTTCCTTCTTTCTTCATAGAGAATGCATTATTTCTACATTGCCCATACCAAACTAAAACAAATGAAAATCACATGTCTTGCCAAGACTATACCATGAGTCTGTGGCAGAGCAAGACTAGTAGCCTAAATATCATGAGTCATGGTACAGTAATTTAACTTATAAATATATTTATAAATCTAAGCTTCATCCTTCAAATGGGTTATAAAGTTTATCTGGTTTCCTGAGAATCAGGGCTTAAAGTTGTTTTCTCCTAAATACTGTACAGTGGAAAACCATCCTTCCCCTTTGGGACAATCCAATTACCATGCTCTTTTACATCTTTAAAGAAATAAATTTTCTTTTACTTTTCCTCTTGTAATTGAATTCTTAATAGTTTTTGAAAATACAATTGAATGTAGGTTTAACTGCAAGTCAGGTACTCGGTATTCAGATCTTTCAGTAATTAATGACAGTTACAATCATTCAGTGCTGGAGCTACTGAAGATTGGCAAGTAATCCCAGCAGGTTTTTTTTCCCAGTCTCCAACTAAATTTTGTGAATCTCAACATTTTTCAGTTGCTTCCAAGATTCGAGTTTTAATGACATCTGGGCAAGACAACTTTATGAAGAACAAGAATGTTCAAACTCGGTTCCAGATACTTGATTTATCCACACGGCATTAGGAACCGTTCACCTAAAGGTCTCTGTTGTTAGTACTGATGGAGAGGCATGCCCTTCAGAAGGAGCCTTATATTGCATAGTTAGAAATCTGCCCTGAGTGACTCTGTGGAGGCTGAGTGTAAAGCACACACATTAAGAGTAAGTCTGATTTAGATGGAAATTAGATGCTTTGAACGTTGTTCATTCTTTTACTATTTTCTCAGCTGTCTCAAGTGCATGCAAATGTTTGGTCATTGTTATCCATCCTCGGAAGTGACAATTTTATTTATTTTTTTTAACTGAACAGAAGACTTTCAACCTATGCATTACATGTTAAAAAATTCCTCAGTAAATATAACACCTGTGTAAAAGAGAGCTTAAAGACTACTTTATGTTCATTCAAGATACCTTTCACATAATATTTCATTATGATCTAATGGCACAGCATGTTGACTATGAAGCATTCTGGAAGAATCTGCTAATGAACCCCCTAGCAAATGTTATCTATACATCTGTATTTTTCTTTAATATTTTCCTCCCTGAGACATAATCAGGCCTTCAGAATGTATTCTATATTTTGTAGGTAGCATAGGCAGCCAAATAAAACTTATTGATGACAATAAATTTTGAAAGAGATCAAGAGTTTGAGACCAAATCTAAAACCTGATGACAATGCAGAAGTCAGAAGTCAGCTGTGCTATTGTGATATGAGAGCAAGAACAACATATTTTAAGCAAAATATAGACTAGAGCAATGTCCACAATCAATAATTTTTTTTAAAATGAACACACTACTCAGTTGCATTAATTACATTAACTACTTAGCTAATAATTATTTGTGAAAAACTGGTAGCTGTTTCTTTGAAAAGAGAGGAGGGAAAGCAAGCTTCACATAATTTTATAACTGTGCCTAGTGGTATATATTGAAGAAGTAAGTGACATTTTTCAGAAGCATCTAACTCACTTAAAGGCTCAAAATATCTTTCCAAAACTGCCTTAGAGTTATAGTCCTAAGAGTACTAACCTCAGTGTCTTAATGAAAGGAACCTATAATTTTTCTCACACAATAGTTAGATTTGTACCAAAGAAAGACATCCACAGAAGCTAGGAATGTGGATCTACCTAAACAAGCCAAGAATATGAAGAAAAGCAAGTTCAAATTTAGTGGTGGGAAAATGGCCTCAGAAGATAACAGCTTCCATTAGGACTGGTAAATGTTGATTGCACCTAACACCATGGAAGGTAGCGATGTCTGTGCACATGCAACTTAATCCTCACTTGGCTCCTGTGTCTGTCTTAGAAAAAAATGTGCTGTTCTCAAATTAAAGGTTCACAGTCCTGAATTGTCCTTTGCTTTTATAGACAAACATTTTCTCTGAAAATACAGGTTACAGCTGTACTGGTATATTAAACAGTGACCAAAAATGTTCCTGGAGCTAGAACAAGTAATCCATATTGCTAATTCGTAATAATGACTTTTTGGCGTAGATATGGCACAGGCTAGCAAGAACTGTTGCAGATAATTCCCAGGCACAGTTAGAAGAGACTTTATTACTATGCTGGTTTTATGTGACCATGCTGTTGGGAAGTAAAATTATATGATGGTATGTAGATTCACCAGTCCGTACCAAATGACCTCTGCTCTAGAAAATGATTCTGGACATGTTTGACTCACTAATCATAGTATGATATGTCCTAGTGTCATATTATTGACAGTGTCATACTGTTAGTCATAGAATATTCTATACCTTACATACTATTAGTTTATATGATAAAAAGCTAATCACTGTGAACACGAAAATGAGGATCAGAAGAACAATATTGGGTAGAGGAAAAATAGTAACCTAAACAGCGAAAATGGAGGACTTGAACTGAACAATTTCCTGTGTCCATCAAGCCCTGACACTGGCTCTTTATTTTTCTGTAGTTACTTATTTATTTAATCATAGAACATTTTCATCTCTTTCTCTGTTTATTGTATTCATTTACATTTCTGAAATATAGCTTTTGTGGGCTACCAGGATTCTTAGCATTCTTAATGGCAAGCAAATTCTTCTTGGAGTGTAATGATAGGATGAGGGGCAATGGTTTTAAACTGAAAGAGGATAGATTTAGATTAGATATTAGGAAGAAATCCTTTACTGCGAGGGTGGTGAGACACTGGAACAGGTTGTCCAGAGAAGTTGTGGATGCCATTTCCCTGAAAGTATTCAAGGCCAGATTGGATGGGGCTTTGAACAACTCAGTCTAGTGGAAGGTGTCCCTGCCCATTACAGGGGCAGTGGAACTAGATGATCTTCAAGGACCCTTCCAACAATAATTGTTTTAAGATTATATGATTTCTTTCATATTTTTTTTTCCATTCTACCCATGTTTTTATTGCTTCCTACAGGGATCCAAACTACTGATATCACTCTTTGCCTAAGGACAGATGATTTGACTTTCATTTTTGAATCCTAGATTGGCCAGAAGGACTTCAGTGGAGCAGTGGGACATGGTATTTTCCTCACTACCAGCGACTCCATGTTCACTGGTCTTTCAGTGACTTTGACAAGGTGTTATACTGCATTTGGGTGACTCATTGAAATTTGCTGAATTTATCAGTAAAATCACAGAATTATAGAATTTTCTAGGTTGGAAGGTACCTTTCAGATCATCAAGTCCAACCATCAACCTAACACTGACAAATACTATCACTAAACCATGTTGCTAAGTACCGAGTTTACTTGTCTTTTAAATACCTCCAGGGATGATGATTCCACCACTTCCCTGGGCAGCCTGTTCCAATGCTTGATAACCCTTTCTGTCAAGACATTTTTTCCTAATATCTAATCTAAACCTCCCCTGGCACAGCTTGAGGCCATTTCCACTTGCCCTATCGTTTGTTACTTGGGAGAAGATATGGCCCCCACATCTCTACAACCTTCTTTCAGGTAGTTGTAGAGAGCAATAAGATCTTTTCTGAGCCTCCTCTTGTCCAGACTAAACAACTCCAGTTTCCTCAGCTGCTCCTCATAAGACTTGTTCTCAAAACCCGTCACCAGCTTTGTTGTCCTTCTGTGGACTCTCTTGAGAATCTCAATGTCTTTCCTGTAATGAGGTGCCCCAAACTGGACACAGTATTTGAGGTGTGTCCTCAGTGCCGACTATGGGGGGATGATTACTTTCCTAGTCCTACTCACCACACAGTTCCTGATACAGGCCAGGATGTTATTGGCCGCCTTGGCCACTTGGGCAAGATGGGATAGTGTTGCACACTCATCTAGAATAGTGCCTTTTTAGAAAGAAAAAGAGATAAATCAAAATTAAGTCACAGAGTACAAGATGGTGGAAGCCTTCATGAGAAAATAACTGAGACATTAGAGCCTGTATGGTCCACAACATATATTTTTTTTCTGTTATATTGAGTTATAATGCTTAAGTATCATGTTGTATACTGATGTGACACAGCATAATATGATTTAATTTAATATGACAGTTATGACTTAGAAGAAAACCGACTTTGAATCAGGTACTTACCGTCAATTTCAGCTGTGAGTATCTGAACTAATTTGCTGCATATGACAAGACTGGGTATTTGTGAAGTGCAGGTCCTTGTGGGTAGCCATTACAATCCATACACAGTAATCATTCCTGTCTTCCCATCCTTTGAGGCACGCTCAGTGACATTTGTACCATACCTATTAGTTTGGATAACTGTGGGATTTATGAGACAGAGATAATAAATAAACTAACACCAGTAACGAGCATTGGATCTGTGAGACGAAATGAAGGTTTCCCTGTGCTGTCAGAAGAGACATGAAAAAATACTGTGGTGCTGAGAATAATTGTCCTGGAGGTCTTCAGAAATAAGTGTAATGTCCCAGTACTGTAGACTGATTACTTCTTACCACATCTGTAATGGACCCTGGGAGTAGTTTTATCATTAAAGAAACCACAGTTTTTCTCATGTTAAAACATGAAGGTGAAGGGAAGCTAAAGATGTCCGTAGTGTTTGTTTGTTTTTTCTGAAAGAGAAGGAGAAAGAGAGAGATCTAGTTTTCCTTTTTTTTGCAAAGACCTTGAAATAGCATTACATCCTGTAACACCATTTTCTACAGAAGCTGGATCTTATCCAAGGACATCTGTTACTGACCTAAGCCAAATGTGCTTAATGTGCAAAATGGTAGTGTTTTTGTGTTTTGTTGTTTTGGGTTTTTTTCCCATGAATTCTGTTTTCTAAACAGTAACATTGACTTGCATACTAAAAAATATAACGTTTTCTGAGCATCACAACCTTCTTCCACTATTGTGATTCCCCACTGTAAAGAATTGATTCATTTTGGGGGACAGAACCACTCACATATTAGAATATGACAGGAAATCTTGTTGCATCCACGTTGAATATTGCCTGTGGAAAATGTATCCAGAAAACACAACGCTGTTTCTGGGTTTGTCTACAAGGAGCTTTTCTTCCTCTGTTCTTTGTTCCCCAGTTGACATAGCTGATTTCTAGTATTCCTCACCTGAATTCTGGTGTGTTCTTACTGTTAGTCTCTAATGCATTTCTTTGCTTTGTTGTATAGGTATGTCTAAATATTAATGCTAGCTTCAAGGGAGCTAGCTTTAATGCTAGCTCCAATTTGAGGGTAAAAGATAATCCCAGTTATGTGTAATCCAAATCTGGAAGCAGTACCAAGTAAGAAATAGGGGATAATATTTTACTTTGTCAAATAGCTCATCCTCTAAAATGATAAATAAATATAAGATTTATAAAATCAGATTTTTTTAAAAAATCCAACATTATTAGATATTATGTTTCTTCATTTAGTTATTTAATTTAGTGTTATTTTCTCACCTGAGATACTCACTGTATGCAAGGAATATATGTCTAATGGACAACTGTGTAGATCAGGTACCTGTGGTCTCCACAAGTGTTCCATATGGATATACACTGGCATCTTAGTAGCTCTGCCAAGAAGAAACCAAAGAGGCCAAGAGGGCTAATAAGTTCACGTAGTAAGGACAAACCAGCAAGGACTTTCTTTGATAAGAGTCCTGGAAATGATAAAAGAAATTTCTCACAAACTGCTTTTAGAGAAACAGAATGGGAAGAATGTTGCTACAGATAAGGGGGAGGAAGAAAAATTGTGTTCCGTGATACAAATCACATACAGAAAAAGAAGAAAATATAAAGCATCCAGAGATACCTAGATGACTTGTTATTATCCAAAAGAGTGGTTCAATAGTAGGCAGAAATTAATTTAAGTGTTGTGACAGGCATAGGCGTAGTATATTTAACATAACATAATTGTATTTTTGTCCTGTATATAATAAGATGCAAGATTTTTTAAGAGAGCCTTTCAAAGTCTCTATATCCTTTTACTTTTGTTGTTATATTCCCCAAAAGAACAAATAAATCTAAAATTTAGTTGACACAATGTATGAATATAGACTACAGGAGAATTAGGAGCTCTAGAAAAAGATAGGATTACTAGGAAAAGGCAGTGGAGCTTCTATGAAGCTTATGATGAAATTGCAGTCTGGAGCATCTGCATCCAGATACCTTGGATGCAGTCTCTCAGATCTACATAAGTACTCATGCGAGTTATCCAACAAGAAGGTTAAGAAGACCAGATGCGTGAGATGAAAAAGAAAAATGTTTGTGTAGAGAGTTACACTACATTCCATCTTTAATATTTGTTTTCTTGGGCTATTGAATTCCAGAAGAATTCCAGAAGTGCCTCCCTTTACAGGGAGCTGAAAATGTTCCAAGCTGAGATAGAGCCCAGGTAAGTACAGGCTGCATTATTTAGAAAATAACCATCCTCACTGTGTGGAGGGGGAGTTCCTATGCAAATGCCACAGATTCAGATCTCATGGTCCAGGGGCAGGTTGTTTCTCTACTGGGCCTTAGATTTACTGAAAGTTTGTAAAGCCTAAGATAATTCAAACAAAACACTTTGGCCTGAAACAGCTAACTGTTCTAGTGCAAGTAGCAGGAGAGGGTGAACTTTGCAGTTTAAGTCCATTTCTTTTTTTACCCTCTTCTGAAGAAATCTATAGAAAAAAAGGCAGGAAACTCTTCAAGCTTTAATTATAAAGTCAATGACAAAATTGGCAGGAAGAAGAGTAAAACTTAATTGTGCTGTCATTGCTCTGGACTCACATTTTTTTCCCCTCCTCATTAGTTTCATTCTCTTATAATAAAACAATTCAATCTCCACATACAAAACTACAGTTACTGGTAGCTTTCAGGCTTACTTCCTAGCACAGTTCATGAAGATAAGTTAAATAGAAGTGAGATCCCACACTTTTCTATACAGTCCTATTTTACATCCTCATTTACAGCTCACCAACATCTATTCCTTCATTGGCTTCAGTATTCCTCTCCTGAATATGATACTGCTTATGCATGTTTGTTTGCATAGGAACTCCTTTTCTTTAAGTGATTCACTGCACCTACCACTGAGGGTCATGGTTTGGAGAGGATTTTTCCACACTTTGAATACAGGTCAATACTATTTTGAATAGTTGAACAGGAGTCTGGAAGACACACTGGCTTGAGCTGTTCCTCCCTCTCCTCCCAAATTTTCACCCCCACCCTGTCTGAGATTTGAAGGAGGTTGGTTGTTGCATCTCACCCAGAACTTCAGTTCCACTCCAAACTTTGTTGAATAATAATAGCAATAGAATCAAGGGAATGGTGAAAGAAATTACTAGGGGTTTAAAATTGCTATTTTATTTTATGGTTTATGGTAATTACATTTTACTTTCATATTCTAATAGGAACAAAGACATGGTGATATTTTGTCAGTTATCCGATATTACATTAGTCTCAAAAACAGAAAACCTGATTTACAGAGGCAAAAGCTTTTAAAAATCAGTATAGCCTAGTAAATTCCCTTTGTCTATCATATTAGAAATGTGATTTGTTGTGATGGACAAATCCGTTTTGGTTTAATCTTTTAGGAACTTAGGAGCTCAGAAGAAAATGTATTTGAGCTCAGCATTGTGAGTCAAAGATTGTCCACATTAACATAAAGAATATAAATACAAATGCTGCAGGATTTGTATTAAACATTAAAAGCCTCTATTCATCTGTAAAGAATAGACATACTGTACCTGCCAGACATTTAGCATTGATGAGAGTTGCATCTCAAGTCATGTTGCAGGTTAGTGTTTGGACAGCAGTAGGGGGAGGGATTAGTAGATCCACTGGAGATTACAGATATGTCAACTTTGTTCTGTTCAACCTCACAGCAATCTTATAAACAGGATAAAAGCAAGGTTCATGTTTTTTAATGGTCAGTAGGGCACACATTAATTTATAAATCTCCAAGAGTTGTTTTCTTGCTTAATGTTCTTAATGCACTGACTTTTATGACCTGAATCAATTCTCTCTGTATTTTCTAAAAGTAGAAAGTGCAGGAAGTACTTATATTTCCTTAGATGAGATTGTTAGAGTAGATAAAAAATAACCTAAAGAGCGGAGAAAAACTCTCTGTCTAGTGTATGCAAATACACATTCTCAGCTTAAGAAAGACGAGGATTTTGCTT
>JAOXJK010000001.1:176621059-176638281 GCA_025774025.1 Xenus cinereus | reverse complement strand
TCTGGCTAGGATAATGTGACCTGCTTTTTTCATTTAAGTACCTCAGTTAATTGCTTAACTTTATTTGGGAAAGACTTGGGCCTGGGAACTTGCACTGAATTAATGGGAGCTTCCAAGGAATGGCATTCATACCCTTGTATGAAAGTTAAGGATGAATGATGGCTGCGGCACTTTTTTCCAGTAACTTCATGGCTAAAAAGCAATAAACTGTATTTAATATGCTCACAGGTGCCTGATTAATAGTAGGAAGTTGTACCCAAATCTTTTTTATTCTGAGCTACTTGAAGGAAAATAGAAATAAGTCTCCTGTCTCAAGTGGACACTAATATACTCTCCTTTAATGATACAAAGTTTACTCGACTGATGAGATAGGAAGTGTGAGTGTTTCTGAAGGTTAATATACTTTTTTTTCAAAATTAGAACCCTTTGGTTAAAGTTTCTTTCCCAGGAATAAGTCGTTGTTCTTAATTGTGAAACCCATCAGCATGATTTGCAACTGTGCATCTAAAGAAGAAGAAGCCCTAACCAAAATACTCACACATGGAATTTCCTCTCCACTGATTTGATAGTCTATGCACTTATTTTATGAATAATCATTCATCAGTCATCTGAAAAGGGGTAAGTTAAGAATGCAGCATCAAAAATAGAGACAAACAATATGTATATAATTGCAAGTGATTTAATTAGGACAGATTGTCCTAATTAAATTATCAGTTGTAATGTAGAAAAACGTATGTCTGCATATAGTTTAATGACATTGCAAACTCCAGAGGTAAAAATCTTCTCTCCACACCTGACATACATTGTTGGATCTTCTCAGTGTGAAACTGCTTGTATAAAATGCGATGAAGTGGAAAAAAAGGTATGGCAATATGAAATCCGTGTTGTCCTTTCTTATGGCTATCATACTTTGACATCTCTATCTAAAGGATTTCTGGTTGTTTTTTTTTTTTTACTTTTCTCTGTTCTAATCTGAAATGCTATCAGCTTCCTTTCTATCCTGTAGAGATACACATGAAGAATGAAGTGAGAAATTCAGGTGGAGGCATAAAACAAAAGAAAGACTATATTCCTTTTAAAAAAAAAAAAAAAAAAAAAAAAAAAAAAAAAAAGAATTCCTTTCCGGTAACAGAATGTGTAAGTAAGAATAAGATTCTAAGTCTGAATGTTCCTGATAACTGTTGAGGTTTAAGGGAGCATTGAGGTTTTTTGTAAGGGAGTGGATGCTAACCTTTCACTAACAAACCACTTTTTACAGTGTTAACATTTTTCTCACATTTAACTTGTGGAAAATACACTTTTTGCCCCATTGCTAGAAATTATTATCTTATTGGACAGATTCAACATATACTAAAATATCATTAAGAAAAAATAATTGCATAAAAGTCTTCCACAAGTTGACTGTATGTTTATTCAGACATCTTACTGTGCTTCCACAGAGCAGCTAAGGATATTTATCTGCATTTTCCAGAGGAAATATAAAGAAAGAATTTTAGCTCTTTGTATGACAATATTTTTCCCAATACAGACATCAATGTTTAAGAGACTAAGTCTCAAGTTTTCATTTCTTGTTCTCCTGCAGTGGAGGTCTACAACACCTCTGCCCAGATTAGATAGCCATTAACAGATTTTCTGACAAAAAACTGCTGTCATTATTGTGATCTTTCCATTTTCTCTGTCTCAATACATACAGATACTCATTCAAAATATACAAGATCATGTTTCAACAATCATCTTTGTTTATGTCCATGGGCCATAGATGATTATTAAGGGAAGCTTCAGAATTGGCATGAAAAAGGTAATTGCTGGGCACCTATGTGGCTCAGGGCAGGAGTAGGAGGCAGGGATGGTGAGAATACAAGGCAACAAAGGTGGGGTTTGACGGAGTCTGCAGTTTTATGTTTAAGGGGAATAAGAGTGGGAGGTTTAGTCAACATATATAATTTATCACACACCACCAAATGAGTCTTCTTGATAGGACTTAAACCTATCTAACTTTTTTATCAAAGATAGATGTCTGCACTGCCACTACTGTACATAGAACCTAATCCTGTAGACTTGTGTTAAATCTGCTCTGAACTGCTTAATGCATGCATCTGAAATGCTTATGCATGTATGTTTATAGAATTACAAATGGTATTGTACCAAACTCCAATTAAGTCCTACTTCAGTATCCTACCTTCTTTTTAAATCTATCCTTTTGTTCAAGAAGAATGGACTTTCTCCCAGATCTTTCCTCCTGTAAGACGCTGATTAATAAGATGGTGTTATCTACCTCTTTGATTTTTATCATCTCTCTCTTTCTACCCTGAGATGACCCCTTTGGCAAGCTGATACAGCTGGTACTGTGCCTTCTGCAACACTATCAGTTCCCCTCTTTCCTCATTTGGCAATCAGGAACTTGGTCAGTAAAAAAGTCACTGATAGTAGTAGTAGTCGTGATAGAATCTGCTTGTATTTTGTATGTGCTAAGTGCCTGACTGGCTATAAAGAGTGCTTTAACAGGGTTTATACTGAAGGACAAGACCTTTACCTATTTTGATCTGCTGTAATTAAGCAATTACCAAATATTTTATAAAAAAAAAATATTACCAAACACAGATTTTCAAGAGTCAAGAGACTGGATTAAAATGTCATCTCTTGCAGAGAAAAAAAAACAACACAACAAATAACATCATGAACTTGCATGGTTTGCATTTTTGTCAGAAAATCTGACTTTCAAATTTGTTCTAAAAATAAAGTCAAAGGTTTCAATATAAAACTGTTGTCCAGGACTCATGTTTCAAGGAAAAAGAAAAAAAAAAAAGAAAAGGTGTTATTATGTTATTGTATATGTAAATATAATCTTTATCACATGTAAAACAACTTTACCGGCTGTTAGATATAGGGTAAAATTAATTTCACCTCATTTTTTTTTTCTAAAAGTTAGACATCTATAATGCAGTCATCTTAAGTCTTCTTTCATGTCCTAGCAGAAAAAATAGACACCTCCAGAGGGCAATTAATGTAATTTTTATTGCCCATCCTAACATGACATTAATTACCTTCTGGAGATGGTTAAATGTATCTTACTCAGTGTAAAAAAAAAATGCATGACATGAATCTGTTAGACAGTGAACTGTTAGATGCACAAGTCAAGGTAGGTCAGAATATGAACTTCTATTTTTCAGGGTGAGATTTATCTATCTCTTTTGTCATTTTCAGGAAATCTAAGGGGACCCTATAGCTCTACAGAGCTTACCTGCATCTCGCAATTTATGGAAAAATGGGGAAAAAACCACATTTGTTTCACCTCTACCTTAAGACTGGAGGAGAATGGGAATAGAGTTTAAGGTAATAAAAGGTGAATTAATACTGTCTCTCCAATAAGCCAGGCAATGCAGCTACAAAGACTACTAAAATATTCTCAAACTAGCCATAGGATATAGCAGCTATAGAAAGTAAAAAACAGCTTGAATGTTGAGTAGAGATGAGAAAGAAAGTAAGAAGCTTAATGGTTTAGGTTGGTACAGTTTCATACTAAAGTTTCACATCCGTTTATCTTGAAACAGAAAAGCTAGGACTTAATTTCACTCGTTTGTGGAGACCTGTGTAGTACCCACTTCAACTGGTTTCTAATTAAAATAAAAGCATAAGACACCCATCCTGTTATTGTTTAATTAATTTCAGTCATGTTAACCACCAGCCTAACTTAAAGTATTTTCAATTTAAGGAAAAGATAGATTGTGAATATATTAAATCTATAAAGTGTGTCAGCCTGTACAGTTTCATAAATGGAATGGAAGCATTGAAATTGTCAAAAGGAAAATAGGTAATGACTTGGATGAAATCTGTGATCTGAATAGCTGAAGAGTATCCTAAATCCAGTTAATCATCTTTCAATGAGAGCTAACATCAGGGGGATAAAACCTCTCCACAACACCAATCAGCAGTCTACATCTTAAGACATGTAATTTTATAAAGCACTTTTATAAAATAGTTACAATTAATTCTCAAAACAAAGTTACAGTTCCAAGTTGACTAAAAATAAGATGTTCCTGAACCTAAGGCTAAAAGAAGAAGCCTTGTAAATCAATGTGACAGAAAAGTACTGAGGACAATTAATTCATCTGCAGTGCCATCATGATTTATTTGTTTTTATGTTGTGTTTCCCTGCTTATGAGTGACTCCCCTCACATGATTATTAACTGAATTCCTACACTACATTTTTAAAATATCCAATCTTTACTCTTTTCACAATACATAATATAAAATTTTCAAAATGAGGACTCAATATGACTGATAAGTAATAATGAATCATCTAGTGTGTTTATACCAGCGAAGTAAATTGGCTGTTATCTGCCCCTGAGGCCAATTGGCACAGACTAGACTATGTCGATACTTTTAAAGTCTTCTGCTCTCTGAAACATGTCGATCACATCCAAGCTGTTGATTAGGAATGTTTCCCTAGCCATGTTGACTGCTGAATCACACCAAGAAATTTCTTTGGAATTACAAGTTGGATGTACCAAAAACCATGCAGTGATCATTATAGTAATTAACAGTGTTGATAATGTAATTCTGGTCAAGAAATAGACATTTTTTCAAAGGGGTGTCAGTTTGAAATTTTCATGGACTTCATGTGTGTGTATTTTCACATTAATATTCTATCAAATAATAAGCACAAAATGAATTTATGTGCATGAAGTCACATAAGTTATAGATAATTTCTCACTTTATGTACAAATATAAAGTTAAAATAAGAATGTCTTTTTTAACAGCAGTTTAAATGTAACATGAACATAGGAATATGGGAAACCTAATGCATTTTGCTGATAACTTGTAGCAAAAAGACAGCTTTTTATTGTAGCACACTGTGTTGTTAAGGCAAATTTGTCTCATGATGTGGATATGTGAATTGGCCAAAAAAACCCCAAACCCGAACAAACTACAGAAATTATATGCTTATTCTCAGGGAAATAAATTATGAAGTTGTGTTAGATTCAGCTTCAGCGATAAAAACTGATTTCTTAACCTCAGAAAATACAGAGTTCTAAGGGTAGTGTAATTGAATGGAGAACAGGAGAATAAAGGAGATAAACAGATTTTATGGCAGACGGATAATTCAGGAACAAAGCTAGTTCTAACATTATTAGAAGTCTTGCTAAATTTGCGATCATGCAGTAGTGGAATATGTGGCATGTTGTGATGGGTTCATATTGGAAAATGAGGCAGGGAAGAAAACAAAAGAATGTTGTGCTTTATGTCAAGAAGTTAACTAAATACATGGAGTTTTGCAATGGAACGTACAGCAGGCTGATCAGCTGCTTTTGAGACTGGATTTGAGAAGAGACAACCAGAGAGAATCTCATGGCAGGCACTGGATACTGACCACCTGATCAAACAGTTGATGAAATTCTTCAACACACGTGAAGATGGTTGCAATATGAGATTATCATGGAGAACTTCAACTACCCCAACATCTAATGGAAGAAAAACATGTTTGGATGCAAGCAAATCAGGAGACTTCTGGAGTGCATCAAGGACAATAGTTTGATGCAGATGCTATACTGACAGAAGTTGAGAAGTCAGATCTGCCAGATGTGCTACTTGTGAATGAAAATGAGTGGTGTGATTGGTCAACAGCAGCCTTCACTTCAGGGTTCATGAGATGATATAATTAAATATCCTCAGGAAAATAAGAGATCAAGCTTGATAAAGGCAAGGGGTTCAAACTATCAGACTTTTGCTTGTTCAGGGAACTGGTAGAAACGCTGCCTCAAAGGGAAAAGGATAAAAAACAACAAATGAAAATCCAAGAGAGCAGGTTATCACCAAGGATAAACTCCTCACAGCACAAGGATGGTCCGTCCTGTTGTACTGAAGTCAAACTGGCTTGACATAAGGCCAGCATGGTTAAAAAACTCCCGGCTGAACTCAAAAGCAAATAAGAAGCGTATGGAAGGAGGAAATAGAGACTGCCAGGAGGAAAGCAGAAAAATTACACGAGATGCACAGTTGGAATTAGACAATTAGGCAAAGTAAAGCTGGTCTGTAGTTGAAACTGGGGGATGTGAAAGGCAACAGGAAGGGCTTCCATAAGTACATTGGCAAAAACAAGAACAGAAATCAAAGGTGGCGTAGGTTTGCTATTAGTGAGGCCAGTGACTTGCTTACGGAGGACTGAAAGGCAGAGATACTAATTTTCTCATTTGTGTCAGTTTGTACTTTCAATGTCTGCTGTCAGGCCTCCCATGTCGGACTAAATCAAGTACATCTTAACAGCAGAAAAATAAGAAGTTAGGGACCATGTTAACAAACTGTATAAACATACAATGGGGACAGACTGAAAAATTCAAAAGAGCTGAGAGACCTGGCAGATGCCATTTCAAGGTCCCTCTCTGTCATCTTCAAAGGGTTGTACCTGTCAAAGGAGTTCCCTGTAGCCTTGAAAAAGGCAATTATCATGCCCATCTTCTAAAACAGAAAGACAATCCAAGGTAATATAGAGAATCTGTGAAGAAGCTGCAGCAAATTCTTTTGGAAGCTATTTCCAAGCAAAAAGGTAGCTGGAAACAGCCAGAATGGATTCACCAAGAGCACACCATGCCTGTTGAATATGATTGATTTCTACATTGAATTAACTTGCTGAGTGGACAAGTGCAACAGGGTCACTTGTAGTACCCCTGTAGTATAACTGCAGAGAAATGGCCTAGAAAAGTGGAGAACAAGGTAGGTAAGACTGACTGTATGGATGAAAAACTTGCTCATACATAGTCAACAGTTCAAAACCAGCTTTTTGAGTGATGTACCTTTGGGACTAGTACTAGGGCTGATCCTGTTTCAGATCTTCATCAATGACCTATACTGTGGGAAAGAAAGCACTTAGTAAGTTTGCAGAAGAAAGCAGTTTTGGGGATGAATTAGTACGTTGTCATTCAGAGAGACTTCTACAAGATGGAGGAATGGGCTGACAGAAACTTCATAGAGTTCAACCAGTACAAACACAAAGTCCTGTGCTTGGGATGCAATAGCACCATGTCACAATGTAGGCAGATGCTGACTGGATGGGAAGTTATTTTGTATGAAAGGATCTGGTTGCCCTGGTTGTCAACAAGTCGAATACAAGTCAGCAGTGAACCTTTGTTTCAGTGGAGGCTAGCATGATCTGCATGCATGAGGAAGACTATAACCAGCAGGCAAAGTGAAGTGATTGTTGTTCTCTGTGTGGCACTTCTGATGTTGCACCTGAGGCTCCACAATAAAAGAGAAGGATTGACAAACTGGAGCAAGTCTTAAAAGAGGGTTATTTAGATGATGAAGAGCACATGAACACATGAAATAAAGCAAGAAATAGAGGCATCAAGAACAGAAGGCTATGAGACAACCTGTTCGATGCACTCAGATATCTTTTGCCAGAGAGGAGAGCACTAGAGGCTTCTCAGAAGCGCGAAGTGAAAGGTTGAGAGGCAACGGCGAAAAGCTGCCATAATGGAAATTCCAAATATATATATAAATTCACAGTGAGGACAGTCAAACACTGAAACGGGTTCTCCAGAGAGGCTAGATAATATTAATCTTTGGAGATTTTGAAAACTCAGTTGTACGAAGTCCTGAGCAACCTGACCTAACTTATAGCAGGAGGTGAGATCAAATGACCTTCCAACCTAAACTATCTTATGTTTATTGTAAAAGATTTTTCTTAAAGTCTTTTTATTACCTTAGAGGAAAAAAAAAAAAAAAGAGAGACAATTTCACCAAAAAACAAATTCTGAGCATTATTTTCTTTTTTTTTTTTTCCCTTTAGTACTTTGTGGCATACTTTTAACAACAACATGATATAACACGCCTTATACTGTCATGTAGCCTGCTATCTATGGCTATTGTTATGTGACGTGTACTGAAATTTTAAGGGTTTGGGGTTTTTGGAGGGTTATTTTAGGAATCTTTGAAGGGTTTTTTTGCTCCATTGCTGTTTAAATTTCCCCTGAAAGAGAAACTAAGTTTTTATAATTTCAAGACAGTATACCTGCATAATGAAAAACATGATCTTGTTTAGGAGCAGCTCGAGAATTTGGAATCACTGCACTATAATGTGCATGTACACTGTTTTTAACAAAATTCCTGTTTATAGATTAGAATTAGTTATTCTGCAAAAAATGTGAATAACAGCTGACAAACACTTTTTATTATTGCTTATTATATACCTGCACCCCATCTCTTGCTTGTTGTTGCCACTTAACATTAACATTCATAGCACGTTATCTTGAAAGCAGAGATAATAAAACAATACCACTGTGGTCTTCCCCATAGCAGAGCCCTGGAAGAGATCTGGCTCTCTGTGAGTCCTCAGTGATTTACAGTCAATCTTATTCTATTGCTTTTTTTTTTCTCTACCTCCTTCAGGGTAACAACATTAAATAAAAAAGATGCTTTCAAATCATACAATGAAGTTAGAAACATGTCAATAACAGATTCACTTGGTGATTCTAGAAATCACAACACAATAACTTTTTTACAAATAAATAAAGTACAAGAGAACTACCTGTCTGTCTGGTACACGTAGGAGTACTTGCTATTAAATACTTTAATATTTCCATAATACTTAATTAGTGGCTGTTGCTTCTTTTTCAGCCAGGGAACAAAAAACTCTTTGCCAGGGAAGAACTGGAACTCATTCTAATTTCCTGATGAAGAAATTAAACTTCAGAGACAAAATATGACTTCCCAAGGTCCTTATGGCAGAAAGGAGGGCAAAGAAACAAGTTAACTTTGCTTTTTCCCTTTGCCTCTACTGCCTTACATGTCACAGTACAAGGACCGAGGAAAAAAACATGGGGGTAATCCCAGTAGAAGTTGAGATATAAAAGAGGTGTCTCTAGGGCAGCCTGCAGAGCAGAACACTGTTAAAATTTTCAATAATAATAAAAGAGCCAAGATAGGCTAGCTCTTCTCATAGAGAGGCCTTCATCATTATCTGTACTGTACCAGCTAACTCTCCATATTTGGGTTCAGGGTTTGGATAAAATTGCCTGCTGTTGATCTGAGCTAGACATGCAGTGTTATGAGAAGCCTGTCTTCCCAAACTTTAAGAAATTTTAGGACTTCCCAATACTTTGGTCAAAGCGATGGTCTTGTTGAAGAAAGTTTCCTCAGCAGCTAGAAAGTATAGATAGAAAGCAAATTTGGTCCTTGTGTCCTGTCTTACATGTTGGTCTAAAATGAAATATTTTCTCTTAGAATAGCAATTCCAAGGATTTGGAATTTTGATTCAGTTTCCTAATGTAGCATCTTTCTTATTCTCCATTCATAAAAAGTACCAGGAGTTCTTTGGAAAAAAATCAAGTTGCAGTATTTGCTTTTAATTAACACAGATACTCAATGAAATATAAATATTTGGGATAGGAGTACTCTATGAGGAGCATGATACCTTCTACTTCTTGCAGAAGCTTTTGTGTAATAACCAAACTCCTTTTTTGTGTGTTTTATTTTGTCCTTCGCATTCTATCACAAAGACAGAACACTCAGACAGTCTGAAGCATGGAATTCACTACACAAATGTTTCAAATTCACTTCACATACATGCATTTTGTGGGCCTTGAGTACATATTCCTGCTCAGGAACTCCTGGGTAGATATGCGGATGCCGTTATTTTCAAAGTGTGTAGCTTTTATATTTCAGGAATAACAAACATTATCATGAGAAATCATCTTTAGCTCTGACACAGCAGAAAAGCCAGAAAATATATCAAGATTTAGCTCTGACTTTCTCAGTGAAAGAAGAATTAGCTAACACTTGTCTATAAGCATTTAGTTTTGGGCACATGATACTTGAAACTGATTGAAAAAATGTCCAAGTGATTTAGCTTTTACTGGTACACACAAAAAAAATTACAAATGTATCTAATTATTGAAAATGTTTTTAATATTTGTACAAGAACTTGAACATACAGAGATGTAAAATGATCAAAGAACTTTAATACCAATTTTGTACAAAAGGAATAGGAAGCTCCATAGAGAGCATACATACATGATACTGTGGTGTTTCTGTTGAAAAATCCACATTGAGACTACAAATGCTACTTCAATTTTTGCATTCACCTTTAAATAACTATAGTACTTAGATCTGAATGACTGTGAGTAGAACAGGTCACTGTACATTTGCATGAGGATGTCAGGTACATGACAGTGGGATAATGAAAAATGCAGAAATAGAACAGAAAATGTAGCAGGCTTCAGCTCATGAATCTTGCAGTGAAATTAAAGAAAAAAAATCATAGTTGTACTGAAAGATCTAGTAGTAAAATCATGTGCAAACTGTAAGAAAGATTTGTTTTGTGAATACCAATGATACTGACTGCTGGAATCACTCTAATCTTTATTTCAAAAGTCAGCTATGAATGGCAGTTATTTTTCATTCTCTTCTATTAAAGAAAAAACTTCACATATACATTTTAGTAGCATTAGCCCATTAGCCAGCTTAGGACATTAGCAAAAGCAAATACACAGCACTCTCCTGTGTATTTGTACTCTCCTAAATCAGTATGAAAAATACTGGATCAAAACATAGCTTAAAAATTTTATTTAGAGAATTAACAAGGAGCATTATGGTTTTGATTGAAGAAACAGAAAGTGGTTTTATACAGAGATACAAAGCTTCTCAAGAATAAATAAAATACTCTGAAAATATCTTAGTTTTGGAAATATATGAACTCTATTTTAAAATTAAATGATAGATTACTTGAATGAAAATATCTTATGATAATTGTAAAATAAATAAAAAGAACACAGTATTTTTGTGGATACTATTTCAAAACAATTAACCTAAGAAAATTATAAATATCTTTTCAAATTAACAGAGCAACTCAGACATAACTATCTGTAAATGCCACATGGTGAATCTTCTGTGCTGTTATTTAAAGCCAATTTAAGATTTCATGTTCAAAAATTACATGGCCATTTTGGACTTTGTATAACCTATTGAATACTTAAGGATTTTCATGTTCATTATTTTCAGATGTGAGACTGGATTTTTTTTTCCTAAGAAACACATCTTTGTGCATATGTGTTTACCTAAAGTTTTAGTAAATGGATAAATATGCTCTGCAACATTGTTCCTACAGTTTTGTCTAATACAAAAGGGTAAAATAATAATATACTAATAATTAAAATAATTATAAATTCTTTTTTTGGTATTGTTGTTTAAAACAATCTTTCCTGCTTTACCTTTGTTTTCTGCAGTGGTTACTATATAACGTTATCAAGTATAACTGTTGTAATCTGATTTCTTTAGATAAATTTTATTGGTCTCCAGAAAATGAGACACGTTTATTGGCTGTAGTCAAGATTGCAAGCCACTGTAAGTATATACAACTGCTTTCATCCAACAAGCTACTTCATTGCCAAATATGTGCCAAGTATTTATAAAAAGATGACTAAAGGAAAGCTAAATCACCTACACATAATACAGATAGGATTAACAGCTTTGAGTTAAGGAAGATGTATTAAAGGAGGCTTATTAAAGAGACTGAGGCCATTATGTCTAGATTTAATCAGCTGGACTTGGAAGATCTGCAATTTAGAGCAACTTTATCACTAATTATGTCCTGGATGATCAAGTCTAACAACAAAATAAAAGATACTCATCAACCCATTGCCTCTAAGTGGCTCATAGATATCAATTATTTTATGGTTATTTTATGAAGTTGTTCCAGCAAGCCAGTCTTCCCATTTGCTTCCAGGCTTTAGATCAATGATATGCTTGAAACAGAAAACAAGATACTAGAACAGAACAATTCTTTAAACAGAGAAAACTGCAGGTGTCATGATGAGTCAAATTAAATAAAAATAAACTTACCCCTCCGCAGTTTCAAAGGCAAATCTTTCCTTCCATTTCTTCCACTCCCTTTGAGACTATGAATTTGTGAACAGCAGAAAGAGTCATTCAGTCATCTTTGAGAACTTCAGATAATTTCCTTCTTTTTGTGATTTTTAAGACTTGGATCTTTCTAGGTGCAAGAAAGTACACACTTTTCAGGAGTTTCCTAACTTCATCATGTGCCAGAAGATCGCAGTTTACTGTATCCCTTTTACTGCTTCTGTTGCTCTACTCTCCAGAAAGTTCTTCCAACAGGACATGGACAGTTATCTATAGTTAATTTTCTCTCGATCTAAAAATCAGAAGCTGAGGCAATGCAAATATCTAACCTTCTTCACTGCTGCTTAGCCAGAAAGCATGCAATATTTAGTCCTTTTATCATAAACACCTCTGTGATCTATCACACTTTCCATCTTAGCCCTGAGACTCAACAGCACTGTGTAATGGTGAGGATTTTTCCCTGGCAGAAGCATGAATTCTTGGACATTCTTCTAGTCGCAGAGGGTTGTTAGGCTTTTGTCCACCCTTCTTGGACCAAAATTCCTCTCAGAGATTCAGACTGAAGTTCAGAGTAAGCCGGAGCAGAACGGCCAGACCAATAGTAAGGAGAACTCCGGCCAACAGGCTCTCACCTTGCTTCAGATAATAGGTGGAATTTTTCCAGGTACTGCAGTCTCAGATGCTTTCATTTGCTGCCTTGCCTGGCAGCAAGCTTGGGATCCTCTAGGAAAGTATAGCTCATGTCACTTTATCATCATTATCTTCTTCCTAGGCCAGGAAGACAGCTACTGCAGATGCCACCACTCACAGTTTAGGCTTGAGCTGGAAAAGTGGCATGTTATGTGACAAAAGCTGGATCAGAGAATTTCTATGCCTCCCTTCCAGTACATGAGAGTGGTTGGTGGACCTACAGAAACTACATATATATTTGGAAGGAGCATCCTGATAAATTAAAAGGGAAAAATATGCCTGGGAGTGATGAAGACAGAAATAAAATGCTAAGAGGCAAAATTTTAGCTCATGTACTCTCATACACTTTTTGTGCGGTTTTTTTTTTGGGTTTAGCCCTTGTTGAACATATTAAATAAACTTTGCCTTCTTAGTTTAAAGGTAGTTAATGTCTTAAAATGAACCTGAATGACTCTGCAGATACACTTTAGGAAAGTTTGGAGAAATACAATCAATTATATGATGGGTTTGAAGGAACCACCCTGCTTAATGCATGTTAAGAATATGTCAACAAAAGCTTCAGTAAATTTCTATTTAAATGCTGAAAGTAGGACTTACTTTCTTAGAATATATTCTTATCTGTTGTGGCTACTCAGGAGCCGATGCATTTACACTAAAATGATCTGGAGTTTCTGGGTGAGTGGGACAGGTTTTCCTTTCCTCCTCTGCACCAGTTTTTTGGTAGGATGGTAAATAATGGACTATTGCTTTTACAGCTCATAACCATATCACCAAAAATAACAGGAAAACAAACGGTCTGAAATAAAAGTATAAACCCATGAAAACTGAATAACACAATGGTATTGAAAATTTTGTTCTGAATCAGAGACATTAATTAGTAGGATGAGTAATAAAGCTCAGATTTCCACATGCCTTTAATGTTCTTCCTTTATTCAGGAAAGAACATAGTCCTGCAAAATGTAGGGCATCATACTAAATGGCTCACATGACCTGATTTTCTTTTTGTTTTGTTGATCCCAGAGAAGTGGCAAGCAGCGTAGCATGTTTAATTATTTCTGTAGTAAGAATTTTCAGTATCAATACAAAAAAGCATGTCTAGGGTATGCATCTAAATACTGACAGATTCGCGGTGGTGTACCTCAGCAAAATTTTTGTATGATATCCATGTGAACTTGGTTAGACAAAGCACACAAATGGCACCTTCTACTTAGCATTCCTCCAAATGTCATAATGCTCAAAATAATTAAAATATTTATTTTAGAAACTAAGAACGAGTGAAGTTATATCAGGACTGGATAATAAATCTGGAAAATAATAGGGAGTGAACAAGGATCTCTAACATTAAAAAGAAAATCAGAGCTTTATTTAGAATTTATTTTGAATGACAAGCATAAGGACGTCATATAAAAGCCAATGACTATTTTTACTTAAAAAATAAACATAGGGAAAAAAGATATTAGCTCCAGAGTGCCATTTGCCTAGTGATTACACTTGTGAGAGTACCCTGAAAAATACTGTTATGGCTCGTGGGAGGAGACACTGCTCATTAGCAAAAATATAAATATAAATGCAAATAGAAGGTTTCTATTGATCTGCATAGACACACATTGTGAATTTAATTTAAACATGTATGTTTTTTATGTTTTACTTTTCCTTTTCCTAGAGAATACAGGAAGATAATTTGGCTTTCAGTGTCACACTTTCAGCACGAAATTTTGTTTAGAAGCTGCAATTAAATAATTCAGAAATAATTAATTCAGAAGACAACCCATTAAATTATAACCCTCCCCACTGGTTAACTTGGTGCCAAAATGTATTGTTTAATTTATCATTCTTAGTATTTTTAGAAGGCCTCAAGGCAGGGCATGAAGCAATAATAAATAGGGAATAGTGGATAATTAGAGAAGGAAATGTGGAACAAAATTACTAAGGGCTTTAGGTGAAGTTCATTATTACTATTTAATAGTGCCCAAGAGCATTTGATCAAATTATGGATCATGTTTAAAAGTGGGCTGAGAGAAATCCTGGTGGAGGAGAGTTTTTTCACTGTTACTTTCAGAATTTTGCAGTAAGTTTTACAGAATTTTAACAAGCAGTACAAAAGCAAAAGCATATTGACCAAACTTTCTACTTTGTCACACATGATGCTCTAGTAAGAGTTGAAGAAGGCAGAGTTTCTCCATTCTCTCAGATGTTGTTCAAGATGAGACTATTACATGATTAAGCAGTAAAACACTTCAAGCATGAGTGATAAGGTTACATATTGTAAGTGCAGCCCTTAGGGCTTTTAAGCACAAGGTGAAGCTGATATTTTTTTAAATCTTCAGGGTTTTTGTTTTTTAACCTATTCTTAAAAGAACCCTGTTTTTAACACAGATCTTTCAAGCTGACCTGAACTTCCAGTATGTTTTTTTTTTAAAAATTTATTTGATTATTTTCCTTATGTATTTATGTTATTTCTTTCAACTACAATATCAAAAATCAACACTGAAAGTATTTTTGAACACAAAACTCACTTTTTCTTTAGGCTGAAAACTGAGATCCTCTTTGTCTTTTTTTCAGTTGGAAGACTTAAAAATATGAGAAAGCGTGAGTTCCATAGCACGCAGCAAATAAGAGCATTTAATTTAAAGGGTAAGAGAGTGTTTAATTTATGTAGTATCCTTTTCTACTTAAATATGTTTTATGGAAGTCTGTACTGCTGAAATATTAAACAAATATATTTTTTTATTTTTTTAATGTCAATTTTCCACTATGTTTTTTCTATGCTTTAAAAGAAAAGAAAGAAAGGTAAAAAAAAAAAAAAGAGAGAGAAAAAAAGCCCATCTGATTGGTGTTCCACAGAAACAGAATGATGGAGTTGGAAACTTAATTATTTCTGAAAATTTTCCTTCCAGGGGAACTGCTACATTTCCAGATAGATATTTTCACTCAAAGTAAAATGGTGTCTTTTAAATATGAGGAACTTTGTGGAATGGAAATTCTAATTCCTCAACAGTTCTGATTATTGGAACACTGAGATCTCTCTCTTTCGACATTTGATTCCATAAAGAAAGAGAACTTTGGGCATTATGTTACTTTTTTCTTCTCATATACTTTGTTAAACATCAAAAGAATCAAGTTGGTTTACCTTTGAACTGAGTTTGTATGACTGGCCAGGTTGCTTGATGTTTTTCATGTGAGGTTCTGGAAGTTTATAAAACCACTGGCACCATTTAATAAATAATTGTAGTAGTATCAGTACTGGCAGTAATACTAAGAATAAATCACTATTCCCAATGTAGAAATTGCCCTAATTAATACTTTAGCAGAGAAGCACGGTGTTTACTACCTCTGTCAATATGGGAATAATTAAAATCGAATACTGATCTGTATCCAAAGATGTGATTTATGTACACAGTTCGAGGTAGCATGAAAAGGCAGCAGAAAGCACCAGTAGATTTTCACTCAGATTCACATGATGGGGGAACAACAAGCCTTTAGAACAGGGAGAGTCATAATGTCAAAAAATGTCTACTTGTCAGCCAGGGGAAAGGAGGCAATTGTTTGGGCAGATATTGCACCTAAGTTCTGTGGCAATGATTACTGAGCACTCTTTGAACTAATCCACTGTACGCAGAAAGAGGATGGAGCAGTTTTCCTTGAGACTGCGTCTGCAGTGCGGAGAGTATCTCATTTACGGATCCCAGACAGATAGTCTGTCTTCTGTGACTTGGACCTCCTCTCTCTGATGCGTTCTCTGATTTCAGAGGCAGTTCCTGCACTACCTGTTGTATTCTGTAATGATATTCACGTCCATAACCTTGAAAATAAATTATTTACTTTGAAGGCTGGATATGTTATCATATGTCTAAATCCCTCTACTATACTTCTTACTGCATGTGTGCAGGTACTTGATATCTGATTCATCACACATGGAGATTGTATAGCTTAAACACTTTTATTTTAAAATCATACTCTTTATAAATGGAAAGTTGAAGAAAATAGCTAAGCACATATCCCCGAGTACTGCAAGGAAAAGATCAGATGAGTCAAAAATAACCCCATAAAAGGTATCAATACGCATTTTAACTGGTTAGACTGATGTATTTTTGTCTTTTTTCATTTGCTTGACAAATTGCTCTGACACACATCTGCAATAAAGAGAGCTCCAAATGTGCTCAAAGGTAGAAATTTTCCATGTTGTCTTGAGAGGAGCATCAGGCTTCCAAGTGATGATTTTTCCTATCCTGATATTGTTTATATTCCCTAATATTCCTTTAGTCTTACTACACAGATCATCGTTTACTTGTCTTTTTCTTTAGCCTTTTTTTATTTAGCATATAATTTTTTATTAAATTTTATTACTCTTCCACTATCAAATTCCCTTGTATGTTCTTCTGTAGTCACTAACAATGTTCAGCTAGCAATCTAAGCTGTCAGGTCAGTGGTTCATTTAAGAGTTTTGTGAACTTCAGAACAGATTTAAGAAATACTACCACTACTATTTTGAATTTATAACATCTTTTAAGATGTTATGATCATGAAAGACATTAATGATCATAAATTAAGCTTCACAACGACCTTGAAAACCTGACATATAAATGCATGTTCTTTTACATTTTGCAGCATGAAGATTATCACACTGAGCAAGTAAAAAAAAAAAAAAAAAAAAAATAACCATTATTTGCAATGGA
>JAOXJK010000001.1:176575733-176608774 GCA_025774025.1 Xenus cinereus | reverse complement strand
CGGGTAGACATGGTCCTCAGGAATATGGTTTAGTAATTTTTATTCCTATTTCTTATTTATTTTTTTGTCAGAGTTAGTTTGATGGTTGGACTAGATGATCTTTAAGGTCCCTTCCAACCTAGATGATTCTATGATTCTATGATTTGTGCCATACTAAATGAAGGAAAAAAAAGATATCCTGCAAACTTGCCCTGAAATGTAGGACCTGAGTTGTTGAAATCTAATAGTTAAGGCACAAATGAAATACTTATGGTATAAATGATTGCATATTTCAATCAAATTGATAACAGTTTTTCTACTGTTGCTAGTCATTGCAGTGTTATTGAAGAAGAGGTCGTTTTAGCACATCAGATTAACTGAGGACCCATGCCTAGTAGCTTTTCTATTTCATTAGGGTAGCATACTGTTTCCATTTGTGTGATGTGATCAGGTTGTTTGCAAGCTGGAGATGGAGTGAAATTTGTTTTGGTAATTCCCAGCTAGAGTGTGATCCCCTGGAGAATCACAATGAACAGTCATAATTTAGAACAATACCTAAATTGTTTAAATTCATGTAAGTGCAGAAACACTTAGAGTTTTAAATATCAGAAACTGTAATCAGCCTCTTGGTAACTTTTCCCAACACACGTACAGAACCATGAAGAACCTTCTCCCAATTATTTTAGTTTTGTAAAACGTAATCATCAGTACATTATTTTTCTTCACAGAAAATAAACACTAGAGTCCTTAGCTTAAAAGAAGAGCATTTATTTCATGTATTGTGATGTAGATAACCTGCATTCATCTCAGATCTGTTAAAGACATGCCTAATAAATAAACTTCTAATTGTTTAATGAGTTACTGGCTAAAATTGGGAAGCAAAACCAAAATTATGTTTTGAAAGGCAGCAAAAATAACATAAGAATGTAAAGCAAGGTTCCCTTTCTTCTTAAGTCTTCTGCAGTGTTCGATGTGTTAAGTAAATGCATCAGTTAGAGAGATATCTGCTAATTCCTAGTGTGTCCACCTCCCACTGACCTACTCTTATCCTACAGTTGCTGTTCATCATTCCATTCTGATATGGAATTCTCTCATGCATCATTGTCCCAATAAAACCCTCAAAAAGCTAGGTCAGGAACCATCTTAAATTATTTTAATTGCTAATGAAGCAGAGAATAAACAACACACTAGGGACTGAGAAATTCTGTAACAAAAAATTGAGGTCAATGAGTTCCTACATTTCTCTGGACCCGGACAACAATACTAAGTAAGTGACAGAGCACTTGTGTTGTAAAGACTTTGCGTAGATAGAATTTTTTCCTTTTTTTTTTCATATGAAATTCCATAAAGGCAGTAGTAGCTTCTTGTGGACAGTGAGTAAGATTAGAAGAAAGAATTGATGTACATGAAACAATTTCTAGAGACCACAGATTTGCGTGGGTGAACATATTGCGTACCTAAGTGATGCATGAAACTGAGAAGAAAAATTTCTAGATGGATTTGTATTTTTGGAGTATTACACAGAAGCAACACTACAGTTTAATCTATTTAAAAAACTTGAGCCACACAGTAAAGGTTAGGCTCTTTTGGGTGACACTGATTTTTGGTGAAGTTTCTTTCTGATACTGTTTATAGGTAACATACAGCAGTGATCAAAACTCCAGACGTCACTACTTCTTAAGTGACAATTTTATGTCTAAATAGGTTACGTAGTCAGATGAATATCTTAAGGAACAAATTAATTCTGTGGTTCTGATTCAAAATAGACAGAGAAATATTGTGAGATTGTCTGGTCACATCATCTTTGTTGAATGCTACTTTAGAAAACTGCAGTACATACTTCTTAAGCATGCTGGTTCTCTAGTTGAGACCACAGGTGATAAGATCTTTCCTCTTATCATGCAGAGTGCTCTCAGGCAGTGCTCTTTCATCTCTGCATGTCTAGTAGATGCCATCATGTAACCCATCAGACATCAGTCTACTGAGATGTCAGCAGCAACATGTTCTTGATAATTTCAGACCATTTTGGTTCATTTATGCTGGAGAACTGGCTGCAAGTTTTTATGCAACCAAACTTTATAAAATAACTATGACTTTATCAAGCATATAGGTGTGTTGGGTTGATCCCAGCCATCAGCTAAGCACCCACAGGGCTGCTCACTCTTTCCCTGCCGCTTTTTCCCCCGTGGGATGAGAAAGAGAATAAGAGCTAGAGAACAAAACTCACAGGTCAAGATATAGTTTAATAAGTAAAGAAAGATTAAAAAAAATAATGCAAAGAGAATTATTCAGTACCTCGCAGAAGCAGACTAATGTCCAGCCAGTGTCTCACCCATATCCACCATGGAAGACAAAACTCTCACCTTCTTCTTTGTCTACCTCAGTTTTTATTCGTGAACATAATATTTATATGGTATGCAATATCTCTTTGATCAATGTGGATCATCTGTCCTGGCTATGTCCCCACCCAGTTTCTTGATGACCCCCAACTTACTTGCTGTGGGGGAAGAGTGAGAAAAAGAAAAAGCCCTGTGTATTTAGTTTTCATGGCAAGGTTTTGGTAGAGAGGAAGCTACAGGGGTGGCTTCTGTGAGAAGATGCCAGAAGCTGCCACCATGTCATAGAATCATAGAATCATTGAATGATTTGGCTTGGAAGACATCTTAAAGATCATCTAGTTCCAGTCTCTCTGCCATGGGCAGGGACACCTTCCATTAGACCAGGTTACTCAGAGCCACATTCTACCTGACCTTGGTTGTGTGTCAGACGGAGCCACTTCCAGCTCACTCCAAAACAGATTTGCCACTGAAAGAAGCTGAGCCAATCAATGATGGTGGTGGCACCACTGAGAAAACATATTTAAGAAAGGGTAAAAACTGATGTACAGCAGCAGCTGGTAGAGAGGAGTGAGAATATGTGAGATATCAAGGTCAGTGAAGAAGGAGGCGGAGGAGCTGCTCCAGGTGTCAGAGCAGAGATTCTCCTGCAGTCTGTGGTAAAGGCCATGGTGAGGCAGGCTGTCCCTCTGCGGCCCATGGAGGTCCACAGTGGAGCAGATATCCATCTGCAGCTGGTGGAAGACCCCATGCCAGAGCAGGTGGATTTTCCTGAAGGAAGCCCATGCTGAAACAGGCTCCTGGCGGGACCTGTGGACCTGTAGAGAGAGGAGCCCACACTGGAGCAGGTTTGCTGGCAGGACTTGTGACCCCGTGGGGGACCCATGCTGGTGTAGTTTGTTCCTGAAGGACTAAACCCCATTGAACGGACCCACATTGGAATACTTAGTGAGGACCTGCAGCCCATAGGAAGGACCCACATTGGAGAAGTTCATGGAGGATTGTCTCTTTTTGGAGGGACCCCATGCTGGAGTCAGGGAAGAGCATTAGGAGGAAAGAGCTGCAGAGACAAAATGTTATGAAGTGACCAGTAGGACCACAATCCCTATTCCCGGTCCGCCTGTGTTTCTTTAGGGGAAGGAGATAGAGAAAATAAGGAGCGTAGTTGAGCCTGGGAAGAAGGGAGGGGTGGATGGAAGAAGTTTTAAGATTTTTTTTTTTTATTCTTTCTCATTATCTTACTCTGATTTGATTGGTAATAAATTAATTTCCCCAAGTCTGTTTTGCCCATGATGGTAACTGGTAAGTTACCCCCTTGTCCTTATCCCAACCCACAATATGGGTCATATTGTGGGTTGACCCATGACATAATTTTGTCATATTATTCTCCCCTGTTTTCAATGGAAGGGGAGTGATAGAGTGGCTTGGTGGGCACCTGGCAGCCACCCAAAGTCAACCCAGCCCTGATACTGTTCAAGTACTACCCAAGCAACAGCCAAAATACTGGTGTGTATTTTAGGCACAAATCCAAGACACAGCATCAGATGGGCTGCTGTGAGGAAAGCTGACTCCACCCCAGCTAGAGCCAGTACAATAGTTCAGTGGAAAAACAATTGCTAGCATTATGAAAATGTTATTGTTTCTAACAAAGTTATATTCATAGTGAGAGAAAGTTGGCATTTCAAACACAGATGTTCTAACATAAAAAGTTCCTGTATTCTTTCTGATGGGAATAGGGCATGTTTTCCTCCACTGTATCTTTGCTGCTTAGTAGGGGAGACCAGCTTCAATATTTTCATCTTGAAATAATCATACTTATCGCCTATCTTCAGCTCTTTAACATAAATATCTAGTAGTACTATTATATTATACATGGGATGAAGCACTAGATCAGACCACTTTTAGCTCAGTGGATGATTTAATGTTTCCAAAGACACACTGATTATAACACAGTGTCAGTGACTCCTGAATTTCTTCACAATGACATTGTAACCTTTATGAATGGTTGGCTCCTTGGGCTAATGATATAGGAAGAGAACAGATGCAGTTCTCTGGTGATGAGAGCTGCTACTTTGGATGGTTGCTCTTTTTATGGTTTGATCCAAAATCCATTAGTGTCAGTAGAACTTCTTTTGTACTCAAAGGTCAGCATGCTCCAAAGAGTTTGCAAGACTAGGCTGAATTACTAGGCCAGATGTACCTTTCAGGTTATTATGAAGAATTTTATGAGCTCCTAGTAAAAATTCTATAAAGTTTTATCAAAAGCCTTAGCTGACATCGACAACTATAATCTACAAAAGCACTTCTAAGATTTCTGAAGTTTTACTTCAAAATAATGTTAAAACCTTGTTAAAAATGCTTAGGAAGAAGTTACTTTTAGAAGTATTTTACTCAAATAAATAAAACAATAGAACATATTTTTAAAATTAATAAAGCTGTAGTAATTTCTCTACCCAAATGCATGAAGATTTGCATTAAAGGTGTCAATCAGCCTACACACAACATCATGTTATACATCTCTTTCCTAAATTATAATGTATCAATTTTGCTTACTTCAGTTTATGCTGTATATTTGTTCCTATGAACAATCAAACCAGGGCCAGGTTAACGAAGAAAATATATGAGTACCAACTACCGAAAAACAGATTTTTTCAAAATTTCCCTACCCAAGTCTCCCCTTCCTTAACATATGGCTGGTTGCTTTGTTTAGTTATTTATGTACATAGTTATTTATTTAGGTACTTGAAATTTTGAGGCTCTGAGATCCAAATACACAAACTAGTCTATACTATTTTCCGTTGAAATGGCAAGGAGCATGTGCAGTATCTGCATTTCTATATGCCAATAGAAGAATAGGTATATACAAAAATGTGTAGCTAAATTGCTAATTATAGTAGCCAGCACTGATTTTTTAAATGGCTTAGATTAGGTTTGATTGGACACACAAGTCATGTGTTATATGATCTGATGTTGTATTTCATAACTGGCTGACTGCAGCTCTATATAATTAGGTTTCTAGCCTAAATATTTTTTAAATGAACTTGTTATGATATACTTAATACTCAATGAAAAATGAATGTTTCTAGCTCCCAGTGATAAACTTATTTCTTAGAAAAAAAATTGAAAGAATGAGAATTGGGGGTCTTACTCAAGAGAATAAAATTCTGGCGTTTTTATAGTTTTCCATTGAATAGTCACACACAGTACTAAGATATTTATCTGTCATTACTAAAAATTCTTGTTTGTTTGAACTAGACAAGCAAAAGAACCGAGTGTGATACTGAACATCCATGAAAGCAGAGGAAATATACACAATTAATCAGAACCTATTTAGGACTAGCAAGCTTCTAAGACCGTACTATAATAGCAAAACTTGCCAAAAGAGTACAGAAATGAATCTGGAATCCCTTTTGGCTTTAACAGACTAAATGTGCTTATTTAAGTAATTTCAGTGTTCAAAAGGAACACAATTCAAGGAAAAGTTGATTCTTTCTTAAAGATCCTTTAAGATCTTTTCATTGCATTTTCTGGCTTAGTAAAAATGTCTGGAAACTAAATGTGTTAATGATCTCCCTTAAGTTGCTATAAATACATAAATCAAAGTACAACTGTTGTTCCTCCTTTATGATGAAATAGTTTTTGGCTAAAGCCAATTATATTTGCAGTGGCTTATCACAGCAATTATATGAAGCAGCAGGCCAGTCAGTAATGGCTTTTTTGTTAGGGGAGTGCTAAGAACACTTCCAGCAGAGCTCCATTACCTGGATTACAATCACAGTTTTAAATTAGGTACCAATGCAAGTAATTTAGTTTTGTTTTTGTACTTAATTGGTCATTAACTTGTTCATGCCAATAATTTTATTTCTATGCCACTCACTCATTAAATACTCCCTGAGATGTCTATCCAGAAGCATTCCTTTCTGAAAAAGAAGCAGGAATTCCTTATAAAACATCTCTATGTCTGTGTGCCACCTTCATCTCCTTGTGAACAAATTTGAATGGCAAAAGATAATTTTTTCCACAGTAGTAACTGTGTGGTCATTAACATAAGTCAATAGGAGCCTGGTAATTGCTATTCTTGGTCAAGCAACATTTGAGTGTAGTCCAGCATCTTGCTGCTGTCAGTGACTAGAACCACATGCTCATAAAGAAGCTGAAATGAACAATTATGCAGAAACTTTCCTGAGAGTGGAAATTTCTTCCTATTCCCAATGGCTACTTGTTGTTTTATGTCCTGAAATAGGATAGTTCGTCTTTTTCTTTTTTAAAGAAATAAATCTAATCCCATGCAAATGTGAGTGTTCTCATTATCCATATAAAAGTTTAATCCTTTTAAAAATTCTGCTAATCTTTAAGGCCTCAGTGATATTTTTGTGGCAATGAGCTCTCTAGGTTAATTATGCATGTGCAACAAAGTATATCCTCTTATCAGTTTTAAATTTAAATCCTGCCTATTTACTACTACACACGGGAACTTTTTAAATCTATATTGTGCAATTTTCTGCTCCAGGCATTTTCCTCAAGTGAGTGTATGCATCAGTGTAATGTCTGGAGGATGCCCTAATATGCTCTTCCCATCTCTGACTGCTCTCCTCAGTGTGTTTCTCCATAAAACTGATTTTTGGATCACTGGATTCTACCACCTGTGTCTAAGGTAGAAAGTTAAGTACAGACTCCTCCAAATAGTTTAGGAAGAAGGTCAAAATACATGAAAACTAAGTTTAGTGAAAACTAAACACATTTTTGAAGCCATACTCAGACCAGTCTGCTCAGAGTAGGCAGTAACCAAGGATAAATAATAAAGTAAAACATTATGTGAATATGCACATAGCCCACAATTAGTGGGGTATTCAGTCCCTCCATAGTGACTGGACTACAAATCATTTTTTAATCTAATCTAGCCTTAGAGCTAGGAAAGCCAGGTCATTTAGTTCAGGCAATGAGGACTCACAGCTTTTACATCCAGAGGTCCAGCTGCTCCTCCCCAAGAGGCATCTATCACATTTGTTAAATTTTAAATACAAGTTCAGTTATATTTGGGCATATGCTGTGTCCAAATACCAAGGGAATTTGTGCAAACAGATTTTGTATAAGAGGGACTGTTTTGAAGAATTATTAAACAACTGATTAAATTTAATGTTGTGAACTCCTCCTGCTGACTTTTTAACATTAGCAAATAACATTTGAATGATTAAGTAATTCTCTATTCCATCAGAATTCTCATTGATTTGAGAGTTTCTTACATAGAGACTTTCTACAGTTATTTTTTCACTCACACTAGTTCAAGGGAAAAAATAGGGGAGAAGAAAAAGATGAAGGGAGATTGTTAATAAGAATAGAGCAGCCAACTCTTTGAGATAACTGGAACATGAAAGTGAGATATTCAGGTACTGGAGTCTGAGAAAGAAGAACAATGATAGCATAAAACATAATAGTTCTATTCCATTAATGGGTCATGTAAAAGAAGTTGGCCCAGCTTCTTGGAAGATAGCACCAGTGGCACAGCCTGGAATCAACCAAATGTCTTACTTGGGATCAAGTCATGAGGACTAAACAGACTCCTGTACAACATTTCAAGATCAATCTAATTGAAGTACTAGGATTTTTTTCCAAGTGAAGAAGTACTTTTTCTCTGCATCAGAAGTACCTGTAATATTTATCTATATTGGACTAAGGGAAATGGAAGTTTAAGATTTTCCTTTTGTTTATTTTAGTAACATAAAAAGTTTTAGAGAATTTTAATCAATATGACTGTAGCCGTTATTTGTTAAGCAGAAGGGTATCGATGTTAACTTAGGAATACACAAAAGATTGTCTTAGACAAGGTGCTCTTGAGGTAGATGGAACAAGAAAAGCTGAAATTCACAGGTATCAGTCAGAACTGCACAGCTGTTGACTGTTTATTAAGAAAAACAAACAGTCTTATAACTGCAGTGGATCTGAAGACTGAAAAACTGTGCCACATGATTAAGGACTGCTGGAAAGACTGGAGAAATCATGTATAAGTTTTGCAGTTGGAAAACATTGCAGTAAGAAATCACTCAAGAATTAATTAGAATTCTGTCAAGACTAAAAAGATGCTGAGGATGACTGAGGTTCAGATGATAGACTCACAGAAAAGTAGAGGTTGGAAAGGACCACTGGACTGCCTTCAGTCTTTGGAGGTTAGGACAGGTTAATCAAGATTAGCAAACAGAAGAACTGGAAATAAGAAAGTGATGACGACAATTTCCAATCCTGGTATTAATATTCATGGTGAGGGAAAAGCTGTTGCATTAGGGAACAGTAGCAGACAGAGAGTATCAGTAACAGAAAACGTGAGAAAGGACCTGAGGGTGTTGGTTGACAGCCAGCTGAATATGAGCCAGGAATATGCCCAAGGGGCCAAGAAGGCCAGTAGTACCCTGATTTGTATCAGGAATAGTGTGGTGAGCAGGGCTAGGGAAGTGATTGTCCTCCTGCACTGGTGAGGCTGCACCTTGAATACTGTGTTCAGCTTTGGGCCCCACAGTACAAGAAAGACATTGAGGTGCTGGAGCATGTTCAAAGATGCGTGATGAAGCTGGTGAAGGGACTAGATAACAAATTTTATGAGGAGCAGCTGAGGGAACCGAGGTTGTTTAGTCTGGACAAGAGGAGGCTCAGAAAAGACCTTAATGCTCTCTACAACTACCTGAAAGAAGGTTGTAGAGAGGTGAGGGTCGATCACTTCTCCCAAGTAACAAGCAATAGGACAAGAGGAAGTGGCCTCAAGTTGCACCAGGGGGGGGTTCAGATTGGATATTAGGAAAAATTTCTTCACTGAAAGTGTTGTCAAGCATTAGAACAGGCTGCCTAGGGAAGTGGTGGAGTCGCCATCTCTGGAGGAATTTAAAAGATGCGTAGATGTGATGTTTAGGGACAAGGTTTAGTGGTGGACTTGGCAGTGCTAAGTTTACAGTCTTTTCCAAACTAAATAATTCTATGTTTCTGTAAAATGGCCACCAGGAAGAAAGGAAAAAACACCACTGCTGATATCCTCAGGAATAATAATAATATAGAGAAAGTGTTCATCCAGAAATTATCAGCTCTGTGTTAATATAAGAAGCTCAGAAAACTGAAAGGAAGAACTTGCAATACTAATACATACTCCGTAAAGGGATAGTGGAATGGCAGCAGAAACCTAGAATAACCACAGTCAGGACTGGAACGTGTTTGAAATGCATCAGCTCTTCAGAAAGACAGAAATAAAAGAAAAATAGTGAGAATTGTCATCCTATTAATAAGATCACTAAAAGTTTGTACAAATAAAGCAAAGATATCAGTAAAACTAAAGAAGTCAAAGATTACTTTGGAGAAGTACCATGAAAGCTATTCTACTCTATGGAGGTAAAAATGGGGAAAATAACATCTAGTCTACATGACAATGATAGAATAAAAATGAAATGAGATGGTCTGTCAGTTGATATAGTTAGCATGAAAATCAGAAAATATCATAGTCATCTCATCAGTGACACCCTAGAATAACTAACTATTGTTACTGTTACCGGTATTGCTACTGTTATGCAAAAGAAACCACTCTGATTCTGTGTAATTTTAAAGATTTGGGAGATGGATTATATGTGGTTCTTTCTCCACAAGAAAGGGTGTAGGGTTAATGAGTTGGGAGATCTTTAGAAATCTTGTTTGTTCAGAATCCCAGTGGGTAAGAGAACAGAAGTATGAAATGGGCCGAGTTGACTGTGAACGAAATCAGTAGCTAAAAAATCTACTGTCAATCATCTTAAAGGATATTGAAAGTAATAGAAAAAAGGTCAAGAATAAAGAAGTTACTGTGCTTTTAAGCAGGATACACTTAAAATAGTTTTACAAAGTAATTTAGACGATAATTGTGTACAGGTAATGGACTCTAGTTGATGACTCCATTCCAGTTCACCAACTGAACTTGGTTTACTTCAGAGAAGAGTCAATCACAATAAAGGACAAGAATTGTACAAGTAAAGAAAAAAAAGAAAGCTTTTAAAATCATTGATTCAAATATTGCAATATAGGTCAAATTTTACGTGTTGGAGTAGGGGTGTAATTTCATATGAAGAACTCCAGGTATCTCAAAAAAAAAATTCCCAGATTCATTTTTATGGGTTTTAGTTCTTACTTGAGTTAACATTTTGCTATTTTTAACTTGTGGTGCACAGTATAACTTGTAAAGGAATGAATTTTAGGACAGATGTTTCAGTCAGAGAGAAAAAGGCAAGGAAGAGAATCAAGCAAACATTGTCCTTGCCCTTGGGATCAGCTGGAAATAAGACTTTCTATGTGTTGGGACATATATACTGATTTTGTTGAATGGGTGTTGTTTGTTGTTCCAAATTAATGGTGGTACTTTTGTCCTGCCAAAGGAGGAGACTCCAAGTAAGGAGAGAGTAGATTTCTGGCAGAGACACACTAAATAGTCTCAGAGGCACAGTTCTGATTACTAGGAACCCACTAACTATTTCAGGACAGAAAGCACTGTGGAATAGCTGTTTTCCCTTACCCAGGTGCATAGAACACATGAGGCTGGTAGTAAAAAAGAGTGCTCACCTTTAGGGTTAAAGTGGGTATATAAGAGACAGTGATCTTGCTGCAGAACAACTGTGAAAGAAGAGGTTAGATTAACTTCTTAATTTCCAGTAGTTGCTGAGCAATGAGAGAGTGAGGACATGGAGAAAGAGGAAGTTGAGAAGCTAAAGTGCAATATAACAAGCTATCACTATCTTTGCACTACTATCAAGAGCTGACTGCAGCTCTTCAGGTTATCATTCTTTTCTGGGTGCAGGTTCATCTTTGGTGATGCAATGCCCAATCTTTTCCTATCTAAAAATAATGATTTTTTTTTATTATTTTTTTTTTAATTTGACAAGATCATCGAAGGTGAGCCGGGCGTAGCATAATCTATTTCTTGAATGTTCTGAAATCAAAAGAAATTAATTGCACCAACCATGGCCCTTATATTTGTGGTATTTGTGACTTTACTGAGAAAGGGCTGAAGCTGAATAACTGATGTCCATGGATTTTCTTTTAATTGAAAAACTGAATAATAGATGCTCTTCTAGGGTCCATTGTTCATAACTAGCAGCAGACTTATAAGAAAAGGGATGATTTTCAAGCGATCTTAAATGCAAATCTGAACTCTTTGGATATATACTTGTATATTTTGGGAAAGATACAGTTCATCCACTGGTTTTGGAAATTTTCTTAAGCTTTGTGCACTCCTGTAAATAGTAAATAATATTAGTGCCTAATTATGAAATAATAGTGCCAAATTCTGTCAGAGAAATGTGAAAAGAGTACAAAACTCAAGACAGAAGAATATGCAATGGCTCAAGAGATACTCCTTGCCATTCTTCTCAAGATGTGCATGTGATTCCAAAGCAAGGGTCTGTTCTGGAATTACTGTTCTGACACAATCAGAGCTGTATCCAGGAGGGTGATAGGCATTAAATATCTAAAGATGTTTTCATATATGTGAGTAGGCTTGTAGGAGGAGGAAGTACTTCATGTGTCTCCTAAACACATTGAACATATTTGCACATGTATAAACATAAAGAAATTGGTGATGTTTTGATAGAGTGCTGACTTTTGAAAAAAATATTTAATTATTTTTTTTCTTAAAAACCTTAAGATAATTTTGAAATGTAGGGCTTTGCTTTTGTTGGTAGCTATCACTGTGTTAATTTTTTGAGAACATGGCATCACAATTTCAGCTGGTGTGGCTCCACTGAAGCCAGTAGAGCTTTTATTATTGTTTATCATTGTCAGTGCAGAACAGCTGAGACTATGTAAGACATGGACTAATTGCCACTTAGGGGTATGTCAGGAGAAAACTGGGACCGAGCAGCCAATCCATCTGTCACAGAGCACTTGAGTAAAGATTAAACTCATGGTTCAATAAACTTTAGTTTATTTTAGCAGAAATCTGTACTGGAATAAATGTTAAATTATATTTGTATGTGTGTGTAAACCAATAATCCAGAATCAAAGTATACCTTAGACTGGTTGTACAGTCTACGTGTAGAGTCTCAAAAGGAAGCAAATAATCTTCATATGAATACTGAAAATATTTAAATTTATGAAAAATTAAAGATTGAGCTCATGAAACTATGCTATAGAGCTAATAGCACTTTGGGGAAATCTGCCACACCCTAGTTTAAAGAATTTAATGAAAAGTATGTGCTGTAACATCTGCACTATTAAGGAAAACAGCGACTGATTGCCTCGATGCCATTGCTTTTTCTTAATTTTCCATCACTATATGCTATTTTAACTTACTTTATCTGTCCCAGCTTTCATCTCAACTGGATTAAATTTGTAGATAAAATATTCTGTTCTTTACAGAAAAATTGCTTCAGAATATTTTTCTTTAGGTTTCCTTACTATGTATATTATGTCTTCCATATGTTCTGTATCCATAATTAGGGTTTTGGAAAGCTAACCTTTTTAATAATAAATACAGTATGTCAGGGAAATGACATATGATTCAACTTAAAGATAATGAATAATTATGAATTATACTAATGGTCCCTTAATGTTAATGTCAATCTGCTAATTTAATATGGCAATTAATTTTGCACATGAAACACATGCAGGTGCTGTGAATCATTTTTTTAAAATCTTCATTTCCTATCTCTCTTGATAGTTTTGCAAATTTAGAATTAATATTGAGTAACTTTCATAGTAATTTTTAGTTTAATATGTTGTCACCATAACAACCACTTAACACTTGGAGAACAGCTTCACATTAATACTATTTATGGTTATATCCATTAATTATATTAAGGATGATTTCTGTGGGTAAACTTACTCCACTGATGGTCTTAAATTAACAAAATTATAACTCGGCTCATTTCCTACAAAAATTATGTGTCATGATCTGCTGTGCTGGTGAGAATATTGACTTTGAGAACCTGGCAAACATCTTGAGGACCCAACATCATTGTTGTTTTCAATTTGAATGGGAACTGATAGATAGAACTGCTTTATGTGGGAATGTATCCCAAGTTGTAATTTGATGAACAGTGTTATGTGCTTGTTTAAAATGAGGTCAAATAGGGTTTTTTCTGTAGTTAACATTCATAGCTCTTTCTTACATCAGTATTGCCTTTTAGGCCACCTAAAGAATAAGAAGTATACAACTCCAGTTTTAATTGAGCTTAGAAAAAGTAATTGTTGCATGCACTAGTCAGATAGTGTCTTCTGTTCTTTTAATCAAAAGGATGGACTAAACTCGATGTGCATTTACTCTCATGTGTTCACTGCATTCATTAAGTGTGTAGTGTTTTGCCAAATAAAGTGTAAGTTTTGCTACACTACATAATGGAAGCTAGATATACCCTACCTGTACACACTTGTAGTCTTTTGGGGTAATACTATTTTACACATGTTAACAAGGAACAAAACTCTCTTCAGAGATGGGATTATTTTTCAAGATGACTTGGCAGCTCACTCTTTCTGCACTCCATCTTACTTATCTACTATACCCACAGCAACATCAGATAGTCACGTAGATTAAGACAGAAAAAAACTTTTATCCACTCATGGTAGATAAAGTGCCTGTCTCCCATTCATTCTGCTTATTTCATAGTTGCTCAGGAGTCGCCAAGCTACTCACTTGGCTTTGTGGGTACATTTTGTTCAAAACTTGTTATGACTTATTCCATTCACACCAATTTTCTAATTCCTTTCTACATCACCCCAACAAAACTTTTTAGTATAGTTGAACTGAGGCAAATAAGATTTGTATAGTGCTATATGAAGGCTCTTAAAATAGGAATGAATTTCTCTTTCCATTATAAAATACCACGTCCTCTCACCCTCTGCTAAATAGCTTATTGTGACCTTCTTTTTAGATAAGAGAGACTGGGTATATTTTGTTTTGTTTTCACAGAAATAATGCAGAATGAATTGCAAAAATGTTAGGACAAATTATACAGGAATAAGAAAATAACTAAAGACTATTTGCTTGCAAAGATTTTAAGAGCAAACAGAGTTCCAAATAGGAATAAGGAAGGAAGGAAGGAAGGAAGGAAGGGAGGGAGGGAGGGAGGGAGGGAAGAAAGAGCATAGTTTGCAATGAAATTTTAGCTGTCAAAAGTACAGCCTACTAAGTATAAAGAGAAATTTGTTTTCTATCCAGAGCACCATAATGACCTCGGAAAGGAAGCATAGTTAATGACAGATCTAACTATTGTGAGATTGTTCTGGAGCCTTGTATATAACATTTCCTCAGTTCTGTTTCCACTATATTCTAATTGCATTGTTATTAAGCAAAGATTTCTGTACATCACAGAAATATTGTCAAAATTAATTTTTTAATACAAAATATCTAGGATTCAAATAAGAACACCATTTTTAAAAGATTAAATAAAAAAGTTTTATTTGTTTAAGACTCTTTGATTGAAATGAAATGAATCAATACCTTTCAAGCAGGCTGAAAAATATCTGCAGAATTTATTTCTTCCAGCAATCAAACACTGTTGTGTTTGTTTTGGGGAGGGTTGTGGGTGCGGTTTGGTTTTTTTTTTGGAGGGGGAGTGGTCTGGGTTTTTTTTTTTGCTTTTTTTTAGTGCTGTTCTCACAGTTTTTCAGATCTATCTGATCAAATACTATCCTCTTTGTACTAACACCCCCTCCTAGGACACATTTGGGCATGACTACACTGCTCAGTGAAGCACCTGACCTGACATGAACACTATTGACCTGAGCAAATATATTCATACAGTCTAGCGACAGTTTAGCTGCTTACAGCAGAGCTTATTAGCTTAAGAATAACGCTCAATACTACTTGTGCACCACAACTTAGGCAATCCTACAGTTAGAGGGTGTCAGCTTATGTCCAAATTGCAACCACCAAAACCATTGCTATAGAGTTTCAGCTAGCTTTCTAGGATTTCTACGGACAATAGTCCAAAATTATCTACAGAAAGAAGTGCTTGATTGTCCCTCTACCCTACCTATATCTTGGTATTCATTTTCTTCTCACGAAGATATACTTTATCTTCACTGAATGCAAGTGATGTACATGATTTACTTAGATTATTTTTGATATAAAGTTAGATAATAAAATTTCAGTCGTTATTGATCTGTCCACTTCCATGTTGGTTCTATCTGAGAGTTCATAAAATATTGTCAATTAATATTTTTATTGATTTTAATATATTAATGTTATTTATTACAAAATTTATTAAATGTCAGAGCATTGATCCCAACTTTGTACTGCAAAGGATCTGGTTGTATTTTACATACTTTAATAGATAAACTGATCCTAAAATAACAACATTCTTAGTCATCCTTGTACCTTAGATATCTTTAGAAGAGGTTCCTTAACTGACAGAAGGAAACAGAAGAATTGAATTCTGTTCTACCTTATTTATCATCAACAACTTGATTATAGGTTTAGAATCAAGGGAGACTTGAATGTGATTTTCATATTTATGTTTCTGCTTGACTTTGACATTTGTTATAGAAGGCACTGTGAAAGAACTAGCAAGTATCACAAGGGAAAGTTAAAGTCACTCTTCTGACTCTAAAATATTCAAATAACCTAAGACTATAACCCCTTTTGTTTCTTTTAAAAAAACCTGAAAGAATAATTATGTAATACTGTGATAACATAAGCTTTAACAAACATGCATTCAAAATGCAATATCTGAGTGATCTCCCCAAGTGTTAAAGGCTGCTTAAAATCTTTGCAGATTTGGGACTATTTCTTTATTATTTAGATCACTGGACAGTGTGTTTGTAAAATTTCTTCGTTGTTGAGCCTGCATTTTTATCTCATACACAAGGAGTCATGACATAATTTTCTATAGTATGGAGACTATAATTTAAGAACTTTGGGTAATTAACTTAAGGAAAAAAAATGGTCCAATGGGGTTGACACAGTTTTGTCTTTAGAGCCATTTGTGGCTTTTGATATACTAAGAACAACCTGAGTTGCAGTCCATGTGCTTGTATCACAGTCTTTAACATTGAGACTTTATCTGGATCACATGTGATCCCATCCTTTTACCTTTGTATTGTAATTATAAGAGATACAGGAGAAGAAAAATGGAAAAAGGAAAGGAAGTTGACAGCTCTGGACTTAGACTAGTACTCTTTCATCATGCCATATGCAAACAATCAAGTGTTCAGCACGGCAGATGAACAGAAAATTGGTGGAAGACTCCACCCCACCTCCCCCACCCCCAGTCAGAGTTTGATTTTAATATGGATATGTTCTCTTCATGAAAATGAGAGAAAAAAACTCCAAAAAATAGCGTTTTGGCATTTATTTGCACAAAAGATTCCAGGCATATTTGAAAGGGAAAAAAAAGGAGAAAGTAGAAGATGATTGGTGGGACATGTTAAAAAAATTGATTGAGAGTGAGGCATTCATCATTTACTCAAAGGAGAGATTTTTACCCTAACAAGGATTTTAGTCTTATCTAGGGAGTGTCTCAAACCACATCTCCCACTACGTGGTGGAATATCCCCCTGGAAGACATATTCAGGAATGAGAAATCATCAGAATGACACACTGATTTGCTGTTAATAAAGACAGCTTACATCAGAGATACATATCTTTAGGTAGGTTTCATTTCAATTAACTGAGGTATCTGTAGCTAATGTTTGAATTTTAGTTCACAAAAATCCCATCATATTAGTGGAAAGAAACAGACCCTTCAGAAGTTGCAACATCCCATTTTAAGAGACGTTTAAGGTAACATGATTCATCTTCAGATAATGCTTGTATTGATAGTTTAACCAAAAATAACTCTTGTAGACCAGATAATCATCTTTTGGTTCTCTATGATTACTTGAGGTAAAACCTGTATTAGATGTATAGCTGCCTGAACAAGTGTCCTAATGTTTGTTTTACTATTTATTTCTGTATCAATAACTACTTAATAATTTTAGATGAAGCAGAACAGATTCAGAAAAATATGTTCAGAAGAAAAGAACAATTCAGAAAAATACCCTTTGCACTGCTGTCTTGCATGTGCCTTAGAACTCTTTTATGAAAAAAAGTGATTTTGAGTCTCCTGCAGATGGTATCTAGCTGTTATCTTGACATATCTTGAGAGAAAACCCGAACTTGTAAATCTATGTAACATAGGAAACCTGAGATTTTTTTAGTTTCTGGGAAACTTTAAATAACTGATTCTTTTTTGTGTCTTCAGTTTCTAAGTGAATAGATTGTAAACTATTATGGAGAGGGGCTGTAGGAGCTTAGTATGGTTGACCTACGTATGAAGGATATAGGTACTGCCAGAGAGCAGATAAATAATTATAATGCTGCACAACACTTACTTGTTTCTATTTGTTCTAATTTCCTTTTTGATTTGGGGGAAGGGAAGGAGAAACATAAGATGTCACATGCAACATTGCATTTCAAATGTGGCAAGTGACAGCAGATAGTGCTATCATCTGAGTTCAGAATATGCCCTTGGACTAAATTTTTGCTAACTGTTCCTGCTGTTATTTTTCCATAATCTTAATGATTACATTTCAGCCAGAAATAATACAATACACCAGCAAAATAAATATTTTTTTTAAATGTTAATTCTTGCAATGATGCAAAATATTGCCTAACAGAATGCTATTAGTTAGACAAAACTAATCTTGGAAATAGTAGAGAGGTCACTCTGAAAGGAAGGCGGGTATCAGAGGTAAAGGATAATTTGCTTAGATATTTTTTCCCAGAAAGTCATTCTTCCCTTATGTTTTACTTACATATTCATTTTTATTTCATAATAGAATAATAAAAGTAGGAATTTTTTATTCAGAAAATATTAAATATTTAATGATGTAATCAAAGCATAAATTTCAGGGGGAAAATCATGACAGTGCAAAACAGTGGACTTTTTAGTGTATTTTGAATATCTAGTTTTGTTTAGTGTTTCCAAATCACACGATTTTCAGAAGACTGTTCCTTCACTCGGTTGTTTTCAACTGAACATAAAATACTTTTCTAATATAGACCGAAGCAAAGGGCTTTATTTGGTTATGAGGTTATGTGTCCTGATTTCCCTGTATTGTACTTTCATATAATATTATTTGAAGATTTACAGTTGTTCTCCGTGTCAGCTTTACTTTTCCTATGCTGAGAAACTGTAAAGTTTTAACACATGTTTTTATACTGAAATACATTTAGCAGATAATTAGATACTATTTGGCAAGAATTTCCGCTCTGAAGCTATGCTATTAGGACTGCAAGCTTTCATTGGGTTTACCGCATGACTGCTACTATAAAAGGTCAGGATGGAGGAAAACATCTCTTCTATCGCTCCACATTCCCGACACATCATTCCATTAAAAAACTGGCATGCAGGAGACTGCTGTTTTGCCATTACGGAGCAAACCTGTTATATGACAGAGATTACAGCTAACCAAAACACAGCAGTTCCTCCAGTACAGCTTGCTGTCTGTGGACTACTTCTCATTAAGTATAAATTAATAAAGGAAAGTAGTGAAGGAGTTAAGTATCTTAATGAGGGCTATTTTTTCTGTCCTTTTTCTTTTTTCTGACACAGCAACAGCTATTTTCTAGACATATGCTGTTTGGATCGTATTTTCAAACCCCATTAAAAATATAAAACTTGATTTTCATAGTTTAATCATATCAAACATAATAATAGACATCTAGCCATCAATAGCTGTTGTGAAAAGCACAATAAAATGAGAAAGTAATATAAAATCATAAAAGACACCAACGCCCACAATGAAAGCTTGAAGAGCTTTTCCCTTCAAGAGAATGGTATATCTAGCATTTTAGTACTAATTATATTCTTCTGTCCACAAGAATGCTCCACCTTTCAAAGCTTAGCAGGATATATATAGAGAGACAGTTGTTCTGCAAGATATTTGTGACCGAATAGATCCTGTTTTCTTTCCCAGCATCTGTCTTAGAATAACTTAATGAGAAGCTTACAGATGATACAGCCACAGCCAGTTTATCAAATTACATCCAGAATCAGGTCAAAAAATCTGGAAAACAAAACCCATCCCGTTTCTAAGGCAGTATATATATCCACCTGTTATCTAGCATATGGTATGATTTTCATATCCCTGATGATATCCGAGACATTTGCATGGTGATGGCTGATACAGCAGGGCGTAAATGAATTACACCTTTCTGGAGCCATAACTGGAGGCTAGTTCGGAGAACTTGTAGCACTGGAAATCTGTTTTTGCTTCCCTGTCTCATCCCATGTGTCCCCTCCAGTGCTCTAAGCTGGGCCTTTGCCTGGTGTAGATGAGTATTATCCTATTGAAGCAACTTTATTTCAGATGAGATATTGACTGTATTTGAGAAAACTTCTATTTCATCTATTTAGTGATATGTATATCTCTAACTTTTTTCTCAAAACTCAGAGGAGACAAATAATTTACACACACATTTTGAAGTGTAATAGGAGGGAGAAGCTAAGACTGTTGGTGGGCAAAAACTGCCCTACAAAAAGAGGTTTCAATTTCAGAGGTCTGTTGGCATAAGGAGAGGGCTTGAGTTCTTTTGGAAACCTCTGTAACTTTGGATTATATGGATATGTGGTTTAAGCTTCTCAGGAATTTATCATGTTCTTCTCTTACTAGGTTTTGGAAGTACTTGGAATATGGTAGATGTTTATGCCTGGTTTGATTGTATTTTGATTCTGCAGTTACTGGCTTCTTTGTATATTTGTAACTTTATTTTCTGATTAGTATAAAAACATCAGAGAAGACATTTGATGATTTATTTACATAAAGCTGTTTTCACTTTTTGAGAGCTAGAATTTGCAGATGAAGTTGAAATACAATTTTAATAAAGAATTTTTATTGCTTTTTGCTTAGCCCAAGAGCTGTAGCTGAATGAAATACATGTATTTTATGAAATACGCTGATTGATATTAGACTCTAAACAACCTCATGACTTGGAGAACAAATCCCAGCTCAAAGATGCTTCATTGAAGGAAAACCAGATGTTTCTTTGGATATTTTGACAATCATATATTGAAAATATACTCCTTGCCCCTTAGCAATCAATCATTCTGTGGGTTATATAAAAAGGAATGAGTTTGAACATAGTGAAAGAGTTAATGGAAAGCACATAGCTTTCCTTGCATAAACGTTTTGGGAGAGAATATAGTACCGTAATAATAGTATATCTTGAAAAGTGGCATCTAAAATTATCTAGGTCTTCATTACTGATCATTTCCTTCAAGCAGGTGCATTTTAAGTAGTTTTACTTTGTTAGACTTTGTACAGAGTTGTTTACATTGGCTTAAATGCTGTCTTTAGTTAATAATGGCAAGATCCTTCTGTGCATTATTAAAAGATATACGCAACTAACTTGGCATTCTGATGTGAATTGACCTGGCATTCAATGAGGAGTCAATAAACTTTGTGATTTCCATAGGATATACATGTATAGAAGACAATTACATAAGGTCATTTGAAAGGGAAATATCAGAAATCAGTAGGCATACATTGAGGTAGCCTTTGTCACTGCTCAAGTGTCTGATAATTGCTATAATAAAGAACTCTCAATTCCGTAGGGCCAAATCCAGCCGTACAGTTGCTACATCTCCCGTGGCTGTTCTGCCCCACAGGCACAACTCAAAGAACACATAAAACTAGTTTAAAAGGCTCCTTACACTTATGGCCACTCTTCTTCACCAGAGAAGCTAGAATTCTTTGACAATCTGTTCCACAAATTCTGGATCTTATCTTTCATAACATCTCAAAATATTCTCTCTCCCTTTCCTGGTTATGTTAGAAATTAATTCTTTATTTTCTTCTCTGCATTTTGTCCTTTGTAACTGAATGAACAGCAAATGTGAAATTGTGCTGTAGACATTTAAACCCTTTGTCTTTTCTGAACTAAAATTTTTACACCCAATTGCATTATGTGTATAATAGCAGTAGTTGCTATTCATTCTATGCTTTCCATGATTAACGGTATGATATTATAACCTAGTAAACAGGACCTTCAAGAATGACTTACTGTCTGAATGAGAATATTCCTCTAGCAAATAAAAAAAAAAAAGCTTTTGGTTAGTTCTGTCCATAGTTTTCTTCTTTGATAAAATCAGAGCACTCTGGGTCTGTTAATGTATGGTGACTCTTTGATTGCTCATATGTGTAGACTGACTCTCCAGCATATCAGAACACTTTTCAGGTTAGAGAATGAACAGAACTTTCTGAGACAGTCACACATCCCAGCCCTCCTCTATTTCCCTCTGATGATCAGTGCCCAACAACATCAAGCCAAGGTCTATGGGCTGGCTAGTCCTTAATTCATTTAACACATCACATGCTGATAAGATCATAGTGATAATATTTGCTTGGCAATTAGTGAGATTCCTCACAGAATCTAAAACGTATGAAATTTTGAATACCACATTTGTAGCCTTATCAAAGAAAGATAACAAATTAGTTGCCAATATTCAGTGGAATAAATTATATTACTTTAATTCTTTACTAATTAAATAATATAATATAGTGTATTGTTTTGCACAGGGCTGATATCTTATTGGCAGACACAGGTTAGCCTGTTTCTTTTTTTAAGTGTTAATCCAACATTAGCTTTGTTCCCATTCTATGATTTTCCCAGTGTTGTAATACTAACTGAAAATTGGTGTTAATGAGTCAGCGTGCTTCTCAGACAGTATTTTCAGAATCCTTTTAGGTAAGTTACAGAAATTGGTGGTTTTGGAAGTACTATTAGAAGCTGCTGTTCAAATGTCTCTCAGATATTGCTAGGATGCAAATAATTTCATCATTGTCCTTGGTATTAGTCTATTTTATATCAATATTTTTCCTATCTACCAAAGTGAAGTTTATGAAAAAGAAAACAACAGCTTTTCTCCTTTAATACTGACTTTTCATTCTTGTTATTAATGTAATAGACTACTTTGATTTCTTATACTTTTAAAGTTCGAAAACACAAATGGAAAACCAGCTTGCAATATAAATTTCTCTATATGTGTGTCTATATACATATGTTGATTAATATGTGTAATAAACATACATATAATCTATATATATACATCTAAATATGTATATAAATAGTTAATGTATTACATACAAATATATAGTTGCCTTCCTATTACCTTAAATTTTACATCGTCTCTTTCATATCTTATTACTCTCCAATAAATTTCTGATCTTGATTTTTGTTCATTATTGTATCTTTTCTTTCTTTCATTTATAGGGTTTTTTTACATCAAAAACTGTTTTATCTATTTTTTTATAAAACAAAATTTATTTTTTTTTGCATCTAAAATAGCAAATGAATACATTAAAATCATAGCATCAGTGGTGAAGGTCATCAAATCAACTGTGTTCAATGTTTTAATAATAATATTTGAAAATCAAACTTCTATATTCCTACCCTTATTTCAACTGAGTTGTTTTCAAAATTATTTCCAAAAAAGGTTTTCTTGACTTCATATTGTTATAGAAAAATTGCTATAAAACAAATGCATATGTACTATAAAATATAAAAGTGTGACAGATTTTGAGCTTAAGATAAAACAATTCAGTTTTAAAAAATATGTAGTGCAAGGTTTTGAAACTCATCTACCCATGTCTAGACAAAACTATTTGGATCTCCAAAACACTGAATTCCCTAAAACAAGGTGTGAGAACTTGGTGAAGTTTTTCAAATATTTGTACTGCTTAGAGTATATTCTTGATAGATCTAAAACATTTAAAAGTTCATTTTTCTGGATAAAAGCAGAACTTGAGATGATTCTTATTTCAATAAAAGGTTTTCCTGTTATTCCTTAAGACTAAGTTCAGTTCTACAACCCTTATTAATATTTAAGACTATTTAAGATTAATAATTATTAGCACTAACATATCCTTCAGAAAGGTACCTTGTTTTGGAATATCCCTTCCTCTTTTAAAGTGTTCTTAATTTTTCATCCTTGGAAAATCCCAGGTATGCTATTATAATAGGAAAATCCTTCCTTCTTTTCTTGTTAATGTCTGGTAACAATTAATATCCTTGTTTTCCAAAAGAGAGTGATCAGCTATAGCCTGGTGTCCTAGACATCTAAAGCAACTTGGTAGAGTTTTTGCATTCAGGAAATGATTGAAGAAGCTGTAAGCTATGTCACCTCCTTCACACTAGGTAAGATCAATGATGCTGTACAATGCCAGCCAAGCGTTTTCGCTGAGTGACAGGTGACAACACCCGAATAACAACGAATATCTTGGCAAACACACAGTAATGAAATACGTGGCAAAACTATGAATTACTACCTTTGTATGCAATGTGATTAGTTAGGTATGTATTGTGAGTACTTTGTGTCAGGATGGTGTGCCTAAGTGATAATTAAAAGATTAAATTTTGGCTCAATTGACTTTGCTGAGTGATAAGCAATTAAGCTGGCTATCAAGAAAAGTCCCGGCCCTATTTGGCATATGATATGGCAAGTAATGTGAATGAGTTTGATGCAACACGTCAGATGTTACAGATTGTACGTATGGCACTTGCTTTCTTCTCTACATAAACTCTCTGGCATAATGAAATAGAAAGTATTAATTCCTAAGCATCGTTAATCTTTACCTTTTAAAATAAATGAAGGGAAGAAAAAAAAAAGAAAAAAGAAAAAAGAAAAAGACTATTTCTGCAAGTAGATTTCTCAATATCCATTCCAAACCTAATGCAGCATGCTCTGTAACAATGCTAAGGGTTAAAGATGTGGCAAGTGGAATGTGATTTAAAAAATAAGATGACAGCTAATACAGTGTAAATATAATCACTGAGAGAGCTAAAGTATTTCAGTATTTCACAAAATAGCACCTAGAGTACAAATCCTAAAAAGGAACTCTGGTGCAGTTATTTTAATTAGGACAGGAGAAGTTAGTTATCTGTGCTTCTATTTTAACACATAGTCTGTTTGATGAAACAAATGCTCCCAAATCAGTTTGTGTAAAGCTAGATTCACTGAAAATTCCATGCTGAATTTGACTAATTGGTTCAGCTTAATAAAAAGGAAAATGTCCCATTTTAACTGGTTAGGCAAGTGCTTAAAAAAATGGTTTCTAGGAAATAGGAAACATAGATTCAGGCCTTTGCTGCAGTCTGCTTTAGAAGGTGGATTTGATTTGAGGTTTCCCACATCTAAATTGAAGAGATACTTTTTTTTTTCAAGCATATCCCCACTCTAAAGCATATTCTGTACGCCTTTATTATTTTTTCTGTAACAATGGGATGCAACTTTAGATCAATTATTATTAACATATAATATATTGAAATCTTCCTCTAGGTATCTACAGAAGTGTTTCAGCTCCTGCTATAGTCCATGGAGGTAAAACTCAATCTGAATGCCCTCTGAGACTATAGGGTATCAAAGACATCTACACAAGTTTAATGGATAACAACTCAGGATTTATGATGACCTATGCCCCTTTGAAACGGATGATGAAGTTGAAGAATACACTCCATTTCAGTATCTACAACACCTAAAATGTTTTTGTGACAACCCGTAAGCAGAAGATACTGAAGATAGCATTCTGGTATCATTTAAAATGACCAATGCTAACCAAGACACGTACATACCCATATTGTGATGTCAGATCTTCTAGAAAACCTGTGCCCTTCTGGGTGAGTACTTGAACGCAGAGGAAGGATGATACATGAAAAGGGGTAGAGACTAAGGAGTTTGTGTATAACGATTTTAACTGCATTATTATTCTTGATGAAAATGTTTCTGCATATGTGTTCCTTCTCTCTCTGTAATTAATTATTTTGATTAAAAATGATTTTTGATCAAGACAAGTTCAGACAGAGTAGGCCTGACAAGTAGTCCTGAGGTCTTACAAGTTTCCTAAAGAGCTTATGGCATGTTACTAGGCAGGCAATGTTACTGTTACATATAGCAATACCATATCATATGACTACAGAATTATAGGTTGGGATTTTACCCATGACGTGTGTTTTTTTAACTTCTTGTGCAGACACTGAAAATTGAGCCTGATTCACCAGTGCTTCTGTACTGCTCTGGTGGTGCAGAATAACAAAGAACTGATCATCTACCCTTCCACGAAGGACCCTCATTGCCGGTCTGCAGGTAGTTCTGACTCATAGGCAGCAGACAGAAAATAAATTATTCATTTCAAACCTATGCATTTTGTCAAATAACCCTCGTGCACATAGCTAAACATGTTCAGATGTTGACTCAACATCAGGTTGTCACTGAAAAGTCAACCTTCTTCAAGAACAGATATCCAGAGAATATATGATTTCACTTCAGTTTGGAGAACCACAGAAGCGAGGGCTTTTTAAGTCTATATTTTCCCAGATATTATTGTGAGTAGTTTTTGGAAGGTTGTTTTCTTTGGTATTCCCAGCACACTTTACAGAGGCAGACAAGCACAATCACATTTGTGCAACATTATATTACTGAAGGCACCAGATATACTGCAAATCAGACTCCCACTATAAAATACAGGGGGAAATTGCCTGATGTTTTGGGCTTTTTTTTGTATGAAGAAATGAGAACACCTATAAACATCTTGAAATAACAAATTAAGAAAAATAGATTGCTTTATAAAATATTCATGCAATCCTTTCATAGGAAGACAAGTCAGTGATTTGCAGAAATTAAAAGGAATTCATACTTCTGAATAAAAAAAGATAAACCTACACATTAAGTCTAAAAACGCTTCAGTATAGAAAACTGCATCACTTTCAAAAGCGTTTGAGACATATGTAAAATAACTACATAGTATAAGAAAGAGAAACAGTCATATCTAAAAAAATTACTCCAAGCAACATAGTAAAAAAACTGAAATCTGAAGGCCAAGAGTAATACTTCTTAACTCATGGCATCATAGGAAACTAGGAGAATTTAGGCTACACTTGTATGACTGTGTCTTTCATTGTTGGAAATCCACTACCTTACTACACTAATACACTCAGACGATGGAAAATCTGCTAAAAATATATATATAAGAGAAAATTAAATGATGCTTAACTTCTAAACAAAGATAAGTACTCATAATAAGAATATATAAAAAAAAAAGTGGTACTTCTTTTGGGAATGCCAATTTCTAGTCACTTTAGTTATAATAGCGATAAACAGACAGAAAGATCTTTTAACTCTTTTTTATTATTATTTTTTGTTTAGTGTCAATAAGAGATGGTCTAGCCAAACTTTTACTATTTTTTCAGAAGCAAGAGTTCATAGTGACTTCTACTACTTCAGGCAGAAAAGGGATGAATGCAAAGAAAGGCACCTAATTGGAGTAAAAGAAGGGCCAGAAGGTTCACTTCTAATATCACTCTGAAAATAATCTGTAAAATCTTTGTATTTTAGTTTTGTCTGTCTGAACGTATACGTCACAATAAAGTCATTCTAAGTATCACATCCTGTATCAGATGAATAGTTTCAATATTCCCAATTCTAGGATGAAGGGAGCAGTTAAAGCAGTTCTTTGCAGATCACTCAGAGATTAGGCCTGACTGGATGAAAAAGTTATTTGTGGCATCTCGACAAACCTAAAATATTTTTGAAGTATCAAACCCTTTTAGAATTTCCATTAGAGATTGGTTTGGTCCTTTAGATTGGTATGAGTGGATGAAACGACCAATGGAAAACCCTGAAGAGCCACTGAAGTTTCTTCTAATATAATATGGATAGTACTATAAGCAGTTAATAAATGAATACTCAAGTTCCAGTTTTTATGCCTGTGTTTGCCTATATCCATACTTTTACTAGTCTTCACAGGTCTATGAATGCTACCTCATTTCTGAACAGCTGTTTTTAATGAGCAACAACAACAGCGAAAAGATGCAGTAAATTTGCCAACTTGTGTAATAATAGTTTTAAATGTTCCTCTATCAATTTGTCATCCAATCAGCCTACCTCAAGGTGTTGACTTTTCCCCTTTCAATTTATATATTTATTTATTTATTTATTTATTTTAGAAAATGGGAGATGAAATATAGTTATGGTCATTATTTACATATTGGATGCTTTCTTGGCTTTAACAAAGAAAATGTCACAAGATTACCTGTATCACTTCATCATCAAAAATAATTTCATTTAAAGTTTTGTACATTTATTTATGTCTTGGATGAGTTATAAATTATGCCTTGGCATTCTTTTGAGGAACGACCATTTTAGTTCCACTTCAGTTTCTCTAGTGCACAGATACCTTGTTACATGAATTTCCCTCCTGATGAAAGGAAAGAAGAAAAAATTTGAATGTGAGAGAGAAGCACAGGAAATGTCCTTCTACAGTCATATCAACTAAAACATAGACAAGAAACACTGGCTATCATCATAAACTGTACTTGTCTCATTTTATCTGGTGACATGTTTAAGGTAAATTAATATGTAAAGTCTAAAACGTGTTCTAAAGCCTTTGGTTTTTTAACAGTTTACTGTGTAAACCAGAACATCCTGTTATTCCTGTGGATTTCAGAATCTCTTCCCTGCCTTAGAACTGAGCAAAATTCTAGAAAAGGTCTGCATTATAACATTAGGTCATTCTGTTATGTTTTTAAAACTGTATTAGACTAGAGAAAAGACCTGTCTGGTGTCTGACATGCAGAGAAGAATTGGAGAATCCCAGAAAACCCACTATAAGACTATGACAAACATTTTCTTAGAGCTTACAGTGGTTTATGCTCCACAGACTTCTGGGGCCAGAGGAAGCATCCTGGGGTACGTCTTTCATCAGACATTTTCTTTAATAAAAAATATTTAAATTAAAAACATTACCCATGTCATCACTCAGTAAATAAAAGGTGAAAGAAGATAACTTAATGTATCTATATGGTATGGGTAGAATTTTTCTGTGTATCTATCTGAAAGTGAGATAATTTTTGTGTTTTGAAGCACCACAGAAGGAAAAAGGAATAAAAAGAATATCAAAGTGTATTTGATCAAACTGTTTTTCAGCAATACAGCACAGTGGACAAGTACCAGTCATTCAGGTTTGATATCCAGCACATTCATAAATAAGTTTAAGATTAAGTTTAAAGAATAATGTTTCAGGGAAGTATGAGAAAAAAAGAGATTTCTGTAAGCAGTTAGAAGTCAATAAGGCAAAACCAAGAGAGTACTTTACAACTCTTCTCCATACATCTCAGAGGAACAGTGTTAAAGCCTCACACAAACAATATCACGAAACCTGATATTTCTGTATTCATTTCATTCTTCAGTGTTCAAGAAGCTATTGAGATGAAAACCTATTATCTTGTATAGTATGCATGATTTACCTATATGCCAAATATCTGTGCGTTTTGGCACTTTTTTGTTATTATTAATTTTTCTAAACAATTACTTTAATAGCAATATTTACAATTCAAATTTCTCTTTTCATCATTTTTTCACTTTAGGGTGAATTTTTTCAACATGCAAATCAATAATTCAGAACTTACTAGAGACTGAAATAAAGAATTGAAAACAAGAAAAAATAAGGTAGCTTCTGGTTACAGGCAGCTTTTTCTCAGCTTCTGGCTCCCACGAATACCACAATTACTCGAAATATCACTTCAAAAGATTCATTGCATTTGCTACTGCTTTTACACCTTACACTTTTTTTTTCTGTGAACCTAAATTTACTTTTGAGATCTTCTTTCTTTTTAGGACAGTGTGTTCATTCTAACTAAAACTATTAAAAATTTAGTCAAACAGCTAATTGCCAGATATTTGGCTAATTGACAAAAGTGAACTGATGATTGCAGAAGATGAGTGTCATGAACTTTCCAAAAGGGCCTGTCCACTTAGCCATCAATGGAACGGATGAAAGGTGCTCAGAAATCAGCCTGTACCTGGATTAATCACAACTAACTCTGACCTCCTAAAGAGAGGATGTCTGTAGTCACTGATGAAACACGAGTGTCTAGCATAGATGGGATGATTTACCATTATGAAAGGGCTCTTATTATGGAGTGAGTCACTCTATCAATCTAAAATCTCTCTTTCCTGTACTCTTTATTCTCTTTACTCTTCACCGTCTAACAACGGTGGACTTCTGTTGTCTAAACATAAGTGTTAGATGCCACATCAAATCTGCTGGTCTGTCCAGAATGTTTACAGAGGGCTAGAAGGAGAACTTTGAGAGATACCTTTCTGGAGATGCACCAGGAAACCAGCTGAAATGTGTCACTTCAACTCAAATGGCTCCAGACACTTCAGGGGAGGGATTCAGCTCCAGATGACAGGCAGTTTTGGGTACCGTTTCTTAACTCCTACTGCGGTCAATGGATCGACAATCAATATAGAGGACTTGATTCAGTTGCTTTCACATGGACATCTGTTGTCATATGAAATGCCCGGTGGTGTCCTGACTGTTGTCTATATGCATGGACGTTTCATGTGTCATTTCCATCCCTCTTTGGTTATCTTTGATATACCAGCACTGCTGAAACTGTACCAGAAGTCTAAGGTCGGCCAGTTGAGTAGATTCTCTCATAGCAAACAGCAGTCCTTTAAATACAACCTTAGACTTGAAATTTACATTTGTATATTTCAAATGGTGTTGACCATTAAAAAGCTCCCATAGCTTCAACTGATGAAACTTAGAGTTCAGTATGTTTCAAAATTGGAAAAAACTAACACATTGCACAATGATGAGGATAAATTTTGTTAATAGTTACCTTGTAAAACACTCAGCCACATTTTTGGCAGTATATAAAGAGTAGTATTTTCATTTCCTAAGGGCAAATCGGCAAAACTTGTCTTAGATACCTTCATGACCAGCCCTTGAAAATTCTTCTTTTTCTCAATATTCTGCTAATTCTTTCTGAATTATGGCATTTCTTTAGTAAAATCTAGATGTCACTTTACAGGAAGATGTAGGCTTTTCTCTCTGAGTCTCAAGGCAGACAGATTCTAGCAGTTCCCAGACTGCAGTTAGTAGGTCTATAGAATGATGTAGAAAGCCACCGTGTCGGCAGTAGGAGGCTCATAACATTTACTTTAGACGTGGCAGAGACCTCAATGTTTATAATGGCTCTATTCCAGTGATCATTGTTTATCCTCAGCAAGCAACGAGGATGAGGCAGCCACCAGCTCACTCCCCACATGGCGGGATGGGGAAGAGAATCAGAAGAGCAAAAGTGAGAAAACTCATGTGTTGAGATAAAGACAGTTTAATAAGTAAAGCAAAAGCTGCACAAGCAAGCAAAGCAAAACAAGGAATTCATTCACTACTTCCCATCAACAGGCAAGTGTTTGTCCATCTCCAGGAAAGCAGGGCTCTGCCACGCATAACGGTTACTTGGGAAAACAAATGTCAGCACTTGGAATGTCCCTCCCTTCCTTCTTCTTCTTCCCCAACTTTATATACTGAGCATGATGTCATATGGCATGGAATATTCCTTTGGTCAGTTGGGGTCAGCTGTCCCAGCTGGGTTGACTACTAGCTTTTTGTGCGCTCCTAGTCTACTTGCTGGTGGGATGGTGTGAGGAGCAGAAAAAGTGTTGACTGTTCAGCAACAACCAAAATCATTACTGTGTTATCAATATTATTCCTATCCCAAGCCCAAAACATAACACTTTACCATCTGCTAGTAAGAAAGTCAACTCCATCCCAGCTGGAACCGTGACATCCAGTTATAAAGTCTCTTTGACATTGTTATTTCTATAGGTTTAGTCTAACCCAGATATCTAATGCAGGATAATTGGTTGCCTTTCTATATTCATACAATCGAAATTTTGAGTTATCCACGCCCAGTCATGAAAACTGAATGAGAACCTTTTATTTTCTTTTCTGCCTGCAAAATAGTTTTTCAACAGATCATTTCATTGAAGCGACCAGAAGCTTTAAATATTTGGGCCTTTTTTTTTAAAAAAAATGCATTATTTAACACAAATTTATTTATCCCCTATCAACATTTTAAGAAACTTTATGCACTGATGGTGTTACCATGCAAAATGAATTTTTTTAAAAATGACACACCACTTTCAGCTGTTGTGTCAAAAAAAGAAAAGCAAAACAAAACTACATTCACAACTCCTTTCTTCTGAGCAGTTATTCTACAGAACAACATGGAAAAAAATGCAGATAGATACATTATTCTTTATCATCTCCATTCAATACATTGGTTTAGCAAGAATTTTTTTCTATATTAATGTCATGTACCTGAGTGGTAGGCCTCAGGACTTTTCCCTGTGACATTAGCTGAATAGCTGAGAGGAACAAGCTTGTTCAAGTGAAAAAGGGAAAAAAAATTATGACTTATCTTTTGTTCTTTCAATCTTTCACAATGTTCTGACTGAAGCCAAAGTGTGAAGAACAGACACACTGAGCATCTGAAGGAGGAGAAATACTGAAAAGAAAAAATTACAAAGGATTTTTTGAGTCATATTTCATTTCAATGTAACTTTGTTCTTTCCATGTTCTATCTTTTCATCTGTATCAAAAATAAGAACAGAATTCAGCCACTCCAAAGGGAAAACAAAACAAAACAAAACAAATGAAAGCCTTCTCAAAAGCTGTCTGTAAAAATAACTGTAATCCAAACTTTTGGATAGTGCTCGTGTAAGTACATTATGCAGCATATATCAAGCATGCACAGTTCTAGAAAAGAACCTATCAACCTTAGATTATCCTTTAAAGTCTCACACAGATTTTAAGAGAATGCCTATTAGATGGGATACTTTCCTGGAAACAGTCATATCCCTCAATATTCCCTTCTTATTTTTTTATAAGGAGGCACTCCACAGATGTGAATGATTGTGCTTATGGAATTATTTCAAATACTGTGAAAAGAGAAAGGAAAAGATTGCATCATTATCCAAATAGCTACATACAGTAAGCCAAAGAACAGTAGTGAAGTGTGTATATCAGCGAACATAGCTTTCACCACTGTGAAATCCTAGTCATATTGAAAAACTAAAAAAAATATAATTCATAAATGTACACATACAATATATTTGTTTATTTAGTAGCTGTCAAAGGCTAACTTCATTAGCATAGAAGCCAAATGACCTCATTTTGAATTCTAAATTTTCTTTCCAGACAAATGCTTTCTATGGTGGTATATATATACAAAAGTGGGTAAACTGACACATCTAATGTTATGAAACAAGTGTTTAAAAATGGTAAGACTATACTGCCTAAACTAAAAATGAGTAAATTTCATTTTCCTGTTTTTATTCACATCTAGTATATATGGCCTGTTTACCTTACTGTAAAGAGCTCAGATAATTGATTTTATAACTAATCCTAAATTGACATAGGCATAATTCCAGTCCTGAACATCTGATGCAGACATAAAGTGGATATACAACATTTCCAAGAATGGACCAAAGGTTTGTTAAATGTGTACACTCCTTGCAAAGGAGGAAAACTTAAAAGGTACGTTCTGTAATTATTGCCTGGATGAGAGGGGATAAATTTAGCTTTAAACTGATGAGACTTATAAAATGGAGAAACTAATATTAACTCAAATAATGTTATGCATAAGAATGGAATTGAAAACTGAACCGTTGATGCACCGAACTGAGCTGTTATTTGTGTTACAGAAGAGTTCATGGACTGATAAACGTCTATTCTAATAAAAATTAGAACTTAAAATGTCTGTAAATGACAAAAGTCCTGTTCTCAATTTTGGAATTTAGTTTACACTGAAGTATAATTTACTACTCTATTGTTTATTTCCAGATATGGATGAAATTAATACAGATTTTGTAAGGATTTTTGAAAACTTTCAAAATCACACCCAGGAAAAGCAAGTGTTCTGAAAATGCTAACAAATCTGCTAACGACTTTTGAAAT
>JAOXJK010000001.1:176557090-176573093 GCA_025774025.1 Xenus cinereus | reverse complement strand
GAAATATCCTGAATGACATGCATTGGCTTAAAAGCGAACTACAGCTACATCATCAGCTGAACTGGCCATTTCCAACTCACTAGAATGCTGTTTATTATGTGCTTGAGAGACTTGGGAGCTGAAGGGTAAGGGGGGGCGGAAAGCGGGGGGAGCTGTGCGTGGAAGGCAAACATGAGATAAGCAAAGTTTGTATTCACTCCAATCTGTGCCCTAGTTGCCCTTTTGAAATAACCTCACACTGCTCAGTTCTACAACCCTTACTCCTGCTGAGTAGCGCTTAATCGTGAGAGAAGACTCCTGGGTATCAATGAGACTGCTCAGAACAGCACTGCTCGGGCTGAGTAAGCGCTGCAGAATCAAACCCACAAGAACATGTGCTGAAAGATCTGCTGTTAAAGCAATTAAAGCTGTAAGCAGGATAGCTCCTCTTCCGGGATTTCAGTGTGAAAATGAAGGTCTAATAACATCCATTTTCATCATGTTGACTTGATGAGCCGGTCACAAGTAAGGTAGGCAAGATGTGATCGAAAAAAAGGAAGACTAATGATAAGACTAGGAGCACACAATGGCATATATTGCCCTGAAGCTTCTGGGAGGAAGGACACGATTGACTGAATCAAACAGTGTGCTCTCACTAGAGTTTAAAATAAATAGTACTGCTTTGTAAACACCATTTATGAGATGAAAAATAAACTGTGAGTAGGGTGAGGCTTCCTTTCTGGGGTATATCTCCTTTCTGGCTCCATTTTTTTAATTAACGTATCTGGTATTCCATAGTGTATATTAATAAACATAATATAGCAATTAAATACTTATTAAGTAATTACTTAATCTTTCTGTGTTTTTAAACAATGTTGACCTCACTTTTTATTAGTAACTTTAGTACAGTCTCTTGTGTTGCATATTTATTATTATTTCATAAACTGAGAAAGTTGAAAAAACCCAAGGTCTATAGGGCTTGATGCTAGCAATATCACTGACTCTGACAGTGAAGTTTTACCAGACATTGCCTAATTTTTTTATACTGACATTACTGCTTATATATACATATCTGTAAATATATATAGTTGCAGAACTTAAAATATGTTCAAAGCCTTGTCCTCTTTTACACTAAGCTGTGTAGAAGTAGGTGGTAAAAAGAACTTGTTTCAAAGTTCAGAAACAGAAGGTTTAAACTTCTAATTGTGCTATGGAAGCAACAGAAATAGATCTCAATATCAGATCATGGTAGCAAAGTCCAGACAATCTAATAATAATGATTTCGGATCATATGTTGCCAATATATCAGCTCTTGCTTTCTAATTAAATGTGTGAGAATCTATATCTAAGCAGATTTTTTTTGCAAATGTAACTGCTTTCAATAAATCAGTGAGGTTTTGGTGGTGATTTTATTATGTGAACCAAGCAGAAACTTAGAAAGGGAGAACAATATGTTAAAAGAAATTTGTTCTGAAAAAGGAATGCTTTGATACTAGAGACAAGTAGCACAGCAGGAGCTTAAACAAACGAAAACAACCTTGGTGTTTGCTATTCTTCTCTGGTGACAGCTTTGTGGAGGGCATCTAGCTGTTAGAGAGCAATTTAAGAGAAGGATCTGGCAGCATGTAGCATCGTGGTATCACAACAAAGGAGGAAAATGAGATCCTGTTCTTTTTTTTTTTCCAAGAAATTCATGTTTATAGTCTCTGTTTCTATGTTGAATGTACTTATTTGGTGCATGTGTGGTGGTGCGGGGGGATGTTTTTGCAGTACTATGCATTAAACTTACATTCAAAAGATGATGCTGCCCTTCTGGAATTCTTTGTATTGGTTTGGTTTTTCCAGAGTCACTCAATAAAGAATTTGTGGTTGGAAAGATTGAAAAAGAGAGAGACATTCCCCAGTGAGGCTAAGTAGCTTCAGAAGTAGAGACACAATGTTCCTTCTTTTTCCCCTCAGGCAAGAAACAGTGGATGACTCGGGGGAAATGGTGAAAATGTGGACATACTTCTTACTGGAACACTAATAACATTCTCCCATTTTGCATCACTCATTTCTTTGATGACAATTGTTGTTTCCCCTCACGTGTTGCCAGTCCTTCCTCTTCACAGGGGACATAATGTCATTCCCTGCAAGAAGTAGCTCTGTTTATGAAATAGTAAGAATGAAATTTCTTCTCACCTCACAGTTTTTCATATGGTACTTTTCCAAGGTCTTTGCCACCAGGGACCTCTAACATAATGCAATGCAGCAGTGACTTTCTTCCCTCTGTTTCTTTCTCCAATAATGTTACAGGTATTCTGCTTTGCTGCCCAAACTGTCACATTTTTCTTGGTTTTCTTTTCTTCCTTGATTTCCTTCCTAGATTGTCAGCAGCTGGGGTCACACTGCCTGAAGAATCATTAATCCTGAGCAAATACATCTTTCCTTCAATAACAGATACGCCTTTCCCACATCTATGTTATAGTTAAAAAAAGAAACATCATTTGCAATAAGCAAGATGATACTTTTGTAAAAAGATAAAAAGAAAAGTTTTTAAACAAGGATTTTTAAGAATCCAGGACATATAAACAAATTCTTCAGTTATACTGATGCTATTGGTCACAGTAATGCTGCTACAAGTTTGAGATAGTCCTTCAGTTTTTTATAGGTGATGATTACATAACTGAGACTTATGATTTCTTTTCATGTATCTTTTTATCAAGAGTTTTCAGAAATTGCTGGTCTTCGCTTTGATTTTGTTAACCCTGAAACAATTAAAATCAAAATAAATCAGAAAAATAATATGGGCCAGCTCCAAAATTAATGGAAGACATTAAAATTTCCCTTCATTTCAGTGAGGCTGAGATGAGGCTTTTACACATCTGTAAATTTTAAAAGATATTTTAAAAAGAAAGGAAGCAACAAGATACATGTAAATTAAACTTCAAACACTTTTCTCATATTAAAAATGTTTGGTTTCTTTTTTTCCATCAGAGTTTGGGGGACCCAAAAATGCAAGAGAGAAAGAGAGGAAGGAAGGAAGGAGGAACAGCTTGTGTTGTGTTTGTTTCCTCAAAAATGGGTAGAAGTATAAATGTGGAAGTAGCATGTTTGAATTTTGTCTCTGGGGAGAAGGAAAGAGAAGGTCTTAGTGCAAACAGGGATGTGACTGTAAATGTCATGAAAAGGAACCTTGCATCTTCGGCATTGCCGAAGTCTTTCTCCCTGACCTCCAAGCATTTTTACATTAGTGGAACTTTCACTGGAATTGCTTCTGGTCTGCAGAGAACACTGACATCCTTTCTTTTACTGCAGAATACCCCGGAAGGAGGCTTGGTATAGTTGTGGTTGCATCGTGATTTTTCTCAAATCTCTGTATGACTAATAGAATCAGAAGTAAAAATGAACTAACTTTTTTTCTTTTTTTTAATCTTCATATAGTACTTTACAACATACATACTAGAAAAAAAATGTATTTATTTTTAAATTACATTCTCTTATGAAAGCCCACAAACTGAGTGTTAGAACTGATGAACAGGTCTATACTTCATTCAGGTAGCTTTCAGTATATTTAGGTGTTTAGATCAAGATCCTGCAATCATCAGGCTTAAGTTTAGACACCATATATAATTTCATTAAATAACAATATTGCTAGAAAGGTTTAAAATTAAGCATGCTTATTAAATTTAGGGAGTTTAGAGATAAGAATTACAAGTGTTTGGGTTTTCCCCTGGGTTGCTTTATACATATCTCTTTTTATAAAAATAATATTGATAAATACAAACCTAATTATTTCATTGCTGTGTAAACTGGCTGCCAGTGTTCTACTGAAATCAAGGAAGCAAGGAAGAGAAAATAGAAGAGTCACAGATGAGAAAACATGCCCACCTGTATTTGCTCTTTTTTTGGTTAGATTCAGTGAAACAGGAACATGATAAAGATGCCCATGGGAAACCATTTGACTGCTGGGAAAAAAAAGCTAATTTAAAGGTTCCTACCTGTCTCTGTTGCTATACTTTACACTCCAGATGAATCCAAAAAACATGCCAGGTCTGAAGCATAAAACCACAAACATATGCCAGTTCATGCCTTGCAAAAACAATGGTTGTGTAACTTTGTCCCTTAATTTTATCCTTTTTTAAAAAAAAATTACATTAATTAACATTATCAGATTGAACAGTAGAGGAGCTACTTTAGGTCATATTTAAGTTTAAGTAATATTTCAAAATAAATAAAATATTCAGAAATAAAACTTGAGTGGCATGTTTTAAAATGTCATTAGGAATTTAATAACATGATGCCATCATCTGTCTGTGGAATAGAGGATTGTTCTTGGAAATCTATTCTTTTATCTATTTGTCCCTGTCCTGCTCCTATTTTTGCTAGTCAGGAAAAGGTTTCCAGCCCATATCGTCTTCCATTTAGAAGCCTTTCTGTTGTGGGTTATAGTCAATGATTTAGCTAGTTTGTTGTAATGCTTGGCAGAGCATCCTCGGGCTTATTTCACAGCTAAGCAAGATTTTGCTAGATGGCTTCTGAATTCAGAGTCTTTTTCAGACAACTCAAGAGGGAAAAATGCTGATTCTTTGGAAAATGCTGCATTGTATTTATTCAGTTAAAAAAGCAATCTTCACTTTGGATGATGTGGATAATTTACGTAACTCAACATAGCTAAAATTTTTAAAGAAAACTCTACTGTTTTTTTAACCCTTACAGTATGACTGCAAAAAGCTACAAATAAGTTTCTATCTCCTCTGTCATGGCATTAGCAAATATAAGTCAATGTTAATGTGTAAGCATTAATCGCTTCTGATGCAGCTTTCAAAGCAAATTCAATAAGGCTCAGACTCCTAACAGATTTGCATACAGACAGTGTCCAACTAGTGTATTTGATTCCAAGTCACATTTTTGATAGTTCTGTTCCTGAAAGATATTCCTTCTTTAGATAATGACGATCTAATTTTGATCTAATTCATGACACACAAAATGGTTTTAAGCTAAATAAAGAATCATGGCCTGCAAGCTCCATTCAAACAAATTATCACATTGTTAAGCCACATACTATATTTTGTTCATTACCTGCTCTCCCACATCCTGAGTGCCCCAACCATTGTGCTATAACACAAAAGAAAAGCATCATCCTGTGGAACAGTAACTGGAAAAAGAAAAAAGATGAGACACAGAGTGCCAAAAAAGAAGAGCAAATGGAGCAAAAAGTCCCTAAATGAAGCAGCAGGAAAGCTATAGAAAGAAATCTCTCTGCATTAATCCAGTCTTACTCCTTTTTATGAGTTAGATTAACACTTCTTTCTATGTAAAGGATCGTTCATAAGGGATAAAATTTATTCACACACCTTCAGAACTAAGTTTTGGGGAAATTAAGAGAAAGTCTGAATACTTTTGCTTTGATTTGATTTTTTGGGGTTTTTTTTCCAAATTCTCCCTTTAGATTATTTCTGCAGCCAGTGGTGGCCTATTCCAATACTTCTTCTGGGCAGTAATGAAGAAGAAGATGTTTTTTCAGGATTAAAAAATAAAAATCAAGTTAACTTTAAGGGTGTTGTTTTTTTTTATGGAGGGTCTTCTTGATACTTATACCACCTTCATCATTCTGCTTAGTGCTGCAGATCACTCAGTTTATATTGGTTCACAAAGTTCTAAAATAACCCACTCATGTAGGAACTGTTACCTGGATGGAAGACAGTCTCCAACCTTTTCATTCACCAGATGTATGTGAGGTAATAAACACATCTCCATGATTGTCAGCGTTGCGTATACATCAGGGCTTCTACAGTGTGCCCATGAGATGTTCTCATTTCAGGCATTGCGATATTTGTGGGCCTGACTCCAGTGAAAACCAAGGACTTTTCAGGCTAACTGTTGCCACACCCATTGAACGGAGGGCATTAGAAATCTGAGAAGGCAACCAAAACCAACCAACAAGAAAACAGATTTGCATACTAAACTGCAGAAAACAGAAAACTTGTAAGAGGAGTATATAGGCCATTTCCTTGTTAATGTTTACACACTTACCCCAGGACTGCTTGAAAGCTTCTCCTCCTAGGAAGGATCTGTAGGCAAGAGTCTGTCTAAAAGAAAGTCATCTTAGGATGTCTTTACAGTCAATGCAGAGAAATTAGCACTGTTACAGCATAAAACATTTCCTAACACAATTGTATGGTTTATGCCTCAAAAAAATTCCGTGGACTATATAGCCCACAATGCTCAATTAGACCCATACAGAATGTCTAAGTAGACCACAAGGGCTTGAGGTTTTTGTTTCTCTAATAAACTCAAATTCAACTGACTATATGTTTCTCAAAGTTTGGGTATTTTATGAATTCACTTATGTTGACTAATCTTAAAACAATGGTTGTGCATGTATCCTTTATCAACAGTGAGCTTTCATTTAAGACGGGATTTTATTACTCTGATATACTTAGACAGTTTTTTCTGTTTAGCTACGGTGGTCTAAACTCCACTTCAAGCCTTCAAAATCAATTATGTCATGTCAGGTCTAATCCTTGACCAGTTCCTCAGTAATCTAAGGTATGTGTTTTATTCACAGACAATGTGTCTAGAGAATGTGACAAAGTCTTTTCAATTCCAGTGGTGTTGGCAGAAGAATGAGATCAAGTCTTGGGTCGTCACTTAATAGTTATTTTCCTCGCATTCCTGTTACTTTCACTCTTATTGTTTTGCTTTTGTGCTATAGAGAGTGAATGCCTTTAAGGGAATTTAGTAGTTTGCTTTGATTTGTATTAATCTATCATGCTTAGCATTACAAAGTAGGAGTTAAACAGCATTGTTGTAAGACTATTACCGAATCTCCTTTCCATATCAGAAATAATTCTAACATTCATAATCAATGTCAAAATGAAAGTAACATTTACCAGGATTTATACACATACACACACACAAACACAATTATTTTAATTGCTCAGGAATAAAAAATAACTTTGAAATTCAGTGTGTCTTGTTTCTCTTCCTTCCTTTTGGAGCCTGATTTCCTAAAGTTTAAGAAATTGTCCCCAAATTCTTCATTTAGGAAACTTATTTCATTATATTCTTTAAACAGTGTCTTTAATATTTTTTATTTATTTATTTTACTGTTGGGGTTTTTTGAACAATATGCTATTCATTTCATTGCAAAAGGCACATTTTCATACATTACCAACTCCATTTAAACACATTTATTTTTTTAGAGGAAAATTAAGTCTTCAGTAAAAATCACGATAACAAATAGAAAATTACATTGATCTTGCGTATTAATGTTGCACAGTGGTTAACATCAGATGACAAATATAACTAAAATATACTGTATCTATACTAAATTATAGGCAGTTAGCCTTTTAGGGACCTGCCTCCCATTGATTTAGTTGAGAAAAGGTTTTCTAAATGCATTTGTGGCTCTAGACTTCAATTTTTAAATTAGAATAAATTGTGTTATTATTTTATTAGGCAAAACTGACAATACCACTGAATACATTGTGCAGTCTATGCAGCTTGCCCTACTTCTGTGATGCAGAAAGTTGCATGTAGTTGTAAATATTTTAAAAGAAATATTTATTGTTATATTACTTTTTAATGAGTTGCAATTTTTTTTTCTTATTCCTAGACTATAACAGCACGGTGAGATATTTATTACAATGGGATAAATATTTCATTTTTAACATGTGCCTCTTAACTCTGATGATGATGGGACTTCACTAGTCAGAGAGGAAAGTAAATATTCACAGATAGCTCATGGAGAAAGAGAGGAGGTATAATGTTATAAGGCATGCGAGTAGAGTAAGGAATAAGATTATAATGATACATAGTTTAGAGGCGTAAATCCCAAGATTAGAGAAGCTTTTATAAATATTTAACATTTCAGCACTGTGATTATTTGAAATGAGTATCTGAATTCTTTGAGAATTATCCATTTCCTACAAGTATCTTTTTTGTGATTTTTCAGACTATTCCAATGTTCTGTCAGTCTTAAAACCATGGTTTTTCTGAACTACATGTTGTTGACAGTTTCTTAACTAATATGAGTTGCAGTTCTTGTTGGCTTGTTGAAAATTGAAGCCCATTTGTTTGTTCCATGGGTGGAACTGGAGAGCTGAGGGTTCATGTTACCGTTGCCCTGTTTCTTGTTCTGTATGGTCCACAAAAAATTACATAAATCCACAGTTGCTTGATATGGGATAGATTTCCTACTTACTGCTTAAAATTGTCAAAGTCCCTTTATATGCAGTTTATTCAAATTTTACTTCAAATAAAATATTAATGTCACTATTTTCCTATAAAAGCTTAAAGATTTCTATGCTTATATTACTTGGGCACCCTAGTGCAGATGACCACAGCTGTTGTAGCATGGTAAGATGTACGGATTTAAGAAATTTGGACTGTTCTTTACGAATGGATAACTGTACTTGTACGACTGAGATTAATGACAAAGTAATGTTATGAAGCCAGCCTTTCCTTTCTTTGTGATCATGGATTTATGATCAATAAAGAATATATCTAAAGTATTAAAAATGGACAAAGTGAGCTGCCTCAAACAGCAACTGTCAATGGCAGTTATTACATGATCTGTGAGTCATGAATGTGTTTGTGGGCCCACGTTCTCTTTTAACAATACTGAAGTAACGCCATTTCCTTGAAGTCCAGAAGAAAATAATTTGGATTAAAAATTAATTTTTTTAATTATTGATAGCCTTGAAAAATGTGGTAAATAAATAATGGAAGCTATTCATGGTCGAGTCAAACAAATACATCATTGCAACACAGAAAACATTTAAGAATTGGTACATCAAGGTGCTAGAGAATTATATCACTGTATCTCATCCTTATAATTCCTATTAATAACAAAAACAGGATTAGCTCCTCCAACAAAATTAGCACTCATCTGAAGAGCTATGTCCATAGTTACAGTGAAGAACAAGCTTAAATAACCATGGGAGAACAGTAAGTAACTTGATATTAAATAGCCATTGCAGACAGTTTGAGGAATAAGGCTACACTCCAAGGAACAAAGTAAAAATAAGTTTGGACATAAAAGATACTTCAAGATAACAGCATTAACAATGGGATCTGGGCAGGGGTGCTGGCAGGTGCTTGGGGAATCTGTGAATGTGCACGTGGTTGTGAACCTGGGGTGTGTGATGTGTGTGCTGCACTGGTGACCTTCTGCCTCTGCCAGCCCAAATGGAGGAGGTGACGTGGTTGTGACTGTGTCTACTGTGGGTCCTGAATGTGGGTGCGGCTGGAGGCTGGGCCTTGTCTGTGTGACCGGCCATGTCCGTGTCTTCTGTTTCTGTGTCTGTGTGTCTGCTTCTGTATGTCCGTGTCTCTGGGATACATTTTCAGCTTTGCTGCTGGTTAAACTTGAGAACTGGAAAGTGACAGCTGCGTCCTTCAGCCTGAGCAGAGACCACAGGGCACTGGGCAGAAGGAGTCCTGGCGTGGACCTGCTGGAGAAAATGGATGTTCTTAAAATCACTTAACATCCTCATCCTGTTCTTATCTTTGCAGTGGGTTTACCTCGGCTGGCTGCTAGATGCCCACCCAGCTGTTCACTCATTGCCCCTCCTACACAGGACAAGGGGAGAAAATAAGATGAAAAATCTTCTGGGCGGAGATAAAGACAGGGAGATCACTCTCAGGCAAAACAGACTCAACTGAAAAACTGAATTTGAGCCAGCCATGTGCGCTTGCAGCCCTGAAAGCCAATCACATCCTGGGCTGCACCAAAAGAAGAGTGACCGTAGATCAAGGGAGGTGATTCTGCCCTTCTGCTCTGCTCTCGTGAGACCCCACCTGGAGTACTCTGTCCCACTTTGGGGACACTAGCAGAAGAATGACTTGGACCTGCTTGAGCAGGTCCAGAGGAGGGTCACAAAGATCTTCAGGGTGCTGGAGCACCTCTCTTTTGAGGATGGGCTGAGAGAACTGAGATTGTTTAGCCTAAAGAAGAGAAAGCTCCAGGAAAATCTTGTAGCAGCCTTTATCAGGGAGCCAAGTGATAGGATGAGGGGTAATGGTCTTAAACTGAAAGAAGGTTGATTTTGATTAGATATTAGGAAGAAATTCTTTACTGTGAGGGTGGTGAGACACAAGAACACGTTGCTTCGAGAAGTTGTGGATGCCCCAATCCCTGGAAATGTTCAAGGCTGAGCTGAGGCTTTGAGCAACTGGGGCTAGTGGGAGATGTCCCTGCCCATGGCAGGTGGATTAGAACTAGATGATCTTTAAGGTCCCTTCCAACCCAAACCATTCTATGACTATGTGATTCTATGATTCCATGATTCTGTGACTTGGGAAAATTAATTTATTGCCAACAAAAAAGTAGGATGGACAGAAAAAAAGACTAAATTAAAACACTTTAAAAAGACTAAATTAAAAGACTAAAAAAAATTGCCATTCCGCACTCCTACCCCTTTTCCTGAAGCTCAGTTTTTCTCTTTCTACCTCCACCCCAGTGGAGGAGGATGGGGGAGAGCAATGTAGTGGGATGGAGAATGGGGTCTGTAATCAGTCTATAACAGCTTCTCTCTGCACCTCCTTCCTCCTCATACTTTCCAACATCTCCAATGTGGGTTCTCCATAGGCTTCAGCTTCCTTTAGGACCTAATCACCAGCCCCAATGTGAGTGTAGTGTGGCCATCTGCTCCATTGTAGTCCTTCATGGACTGCAGGGGGACAACCTGCTTCACCGTGGCCCTCTCCATGGACTGCAAGAGAATGTCTGCTCCAGCACCTCCCCTCCTTTTTTTTTTAAATTACTATTATTTTGTTAAATGAACAGATATGTTATGCTACTACTTGAGTTAGGATTGTTTCTTCTTGTGTATAGAGACTATATAACACTTGAAAAACAATATTAGAAAATTCATCTCATTCTTATTGACTTTGTGTGTTGTGGTAGAGGTTAAGGATATATTACTGTATTACTTTTCTATCAGTAGCCTGCAGTGAAAAGGAAATCAGTGTCCAGTGTGTCTATAAGTTATAGAGACTTTGAAATGCTGCTTAGGTAAAATATCTCTTCTTTCCACTAACATTTTTTTAAAACTGGGGACAAAGGACTTGGATATTTATTATTATGGAAATCAAGTAAAAAATCTAGACAATGCAGAATTTAAATACTAGGAAAAATACTTTTATATGTTTTTTCTCCTGTTATCCATTATATTGCATCAGATTATTTGAGGTTTGCTCTTGTCCAGAGAAAACAATGTGTCACATAAGAGGACACGAACTTTTAAGCAACAGCAAAAAGAACCCTAAATAAATTTTACCTAACTCCAGCTGCTTATCTTCTCTAGTGTCCTTTCAGTGAATGGAGGTCAGCATCTGCTATGAGGCTATTACAGGCCTCAGACAGGTTCATTTGGGTCTGTATCTTCTTCTTATAATTTTCCTTATATTAGAAATACATTATTTCATTAAAATAGGAAATTAGGCAGCAGAAGAGTGGTCAGACAGCACAGAGAAAGCACAGAAAGCTAGATGAAATATACCGGAGGAATTTCATGCCATGCTGGAACATGTAAATGATAAGAAGTTGCCTAGAAGAGCAAATAATGCACTGGAACACTGCTACTTTGACTCTGAAAAAGAAGATTAGGAAACTTTAAAAGCCCCAACAAACAAACAAGGGAAACTTTCCCTGAAAACTTTAAGTATTTCAGTCATATATTCCTATGACATTCACCCACTCCTCTCCACCACTCATTCAGGTGACAAAGAGCGAAAATATTCAGTCTGCTCTACTGCTAAGAAACACAAAGTTGTATTGTCAATGAAAGAACAACTGTGAAAGACAGTAAGAACTGATGCACTTATCCAAATGCAGATATTTAGCACTATATGAGACACCCTAGGATATCAGAAGAATTGACATAGATCTGGTATGTGACATGAGACCTTTGGCACTCTTATGTCCTTCTGAAGTTGCAATGGAAACCATGAGATGTACCTTAGGGCATACAGGATAGTACTACATATTCATGTTCAGGAAAACAGTAATGCTCTGGGTTGAATATAACTTAAAGCATTCGCATGTTGAAGGTAAAAAACATCAAATTAGAATTTTGCAAGACTGGAAAAAGGTTTATTGTATAATAGTTGTTCCCAAGGTCTACTATAGAAATGTGTGTTCATCATATTCTAAATTCTCAAGACCAGAAATTAGTATGAAATCTGATTTCTATGCCTTTGCATATTTTACGCAGAAAAATATTTTTTATCTAATTAATCATTTTATCGAGAAAATTTTTGTCGAGCCATTTGTTTTCTGCTCTATTTTCATGCCATTTTTCTGATTCTATATTCCTATTTTTGGCCACATTGTAGGTTATTGTCTTCCAGAACCAGCATAGACCTACTCACTAATCACTAGCAGAAAAGTTTTAGGGTATCAAACTTTTCTCATGAATTAGTAACTTAAAATAGGTAGGGAATCTTGGATTATTGCACTATGTTTTGAAGAACTGAAAGGTATCATTAGAACTATCTAGCCTATGATAAAACTATAAAACTAGCAGAAAAAAAGCTTAAAGCCTTTTTACTCTGTTTAAGACTATTTCTTTCTTTTGCTAATTGCTTTTCTTTTATTCTGAAACTGGAATTATTCAGCATTTGCCTCCTGTTGTGACTTCATTGGTATTTATACTGTGCTTTTAAAATGAATGCTTCACAAAACATTTTGGATTAGTAATGAATTATATAGACACCATATGTCAAATGCTGATTTTATTGGACAGTCAGCAACATCCTGTGTACATTTATGAATATTTGCTTTAGTGGTTGGTCTCTATTAATAGTTGGTTGCTGATGATAACATAAAGAGTCTTCTCCAAAAAAAACTTCAGATCAGGTCCTATAAGAAAATGTTGGCACACGCAAATTGACTAGTGTGCATTTTGAAATTTTTCTTTTTACCTTCAGATAGAAAATGTTTGTAAGGAGCCCTTACTGTTTTGAAAAAGTGATGCTAGTACAAACCATGCATCACATCAGATTTCATCTTGTAAATAAATATAATAATTTGTCTGAAAATCACTTGTAAAACAGTAAAATTAGGGATCTTCAAAAATCTCAATTTTTTTCATAATCTGCTAGCACTTCTGCTAGCAAGCAGATCTAGTGGACATCATATAGGGTGTCAAGATACCTCAAAGGTGGTCAGTACACATTATGTATACATTACCTTGGAAAAAACAATTAAAATTTCCCATCTGTAGACTAAAGTAAAATATGCACTTTTTGTTTGTTTTGAGAGCTACTGTTTACTATTCCTAATGCAGGCCTCTCTTAAGAAACTATGAGCTTGAAAATATTTTCTAAATTATTTAAAGGACAGCATTGGGATGACGGTAGCTCATAATTTTCACAGGTAAGTGAGATGCATGAATCAAACATGCCATAATCACAGGGGGCACTGGTAGTTACAGATAAATGTTTCCTCATGTGAATAGATATCCATTTTACTTCTCAGTTTAGTTTAATATTTTTTGGCAATTCAGTTATGAATAGATAACAAGGTAAAATGTAACTACAATGGTAAGAAGCTGTTTGGTGAAAATTCAGCAATCATCGATAGCTCACTACTGCATGCTTCTTTAACATTCCACGGTATTATTTAAATGACCCATTTACAATGAGAATATCATTACAGTTCTTAGATGTCACAGAGAAAATACTTTCTATGAAGAGATTTGTATCAGAAAAATTTTCAAGTTTTGGTGAAGAGAACGAAGGATTCAGCCACAAAGACTTGCATGTAAAAAGATTAAAAAAAAGAAGAGTTACAGAAAGTAATGAAAACAATTATGGTGCATTGACCCTGGCTGGCTGCCAGGTGCCCACCAAAACTGCTCTATCACTCCTCTCCTCAGCTGGACAGGGGAGAGAAAACATAACAAAAAGGCTTGTGAGTCGTGATAAGGACAGGGAGATCACTCAGCAATTACTGTCGTGGGCAAATTAGACTCAACTTGGGGAAATGAGTTTAGTTTATTACCAATCAAATCAGAGTAGGGAAACAGGAAATAAAAACAAATCTTAAAACACATTCCCCCCAACCCTCTCTTCTTCCCGAGTTCAACTTCATTCCTGATTTTTCTACCTCCTCCCTACAAGTGGCACAGGGGGCCGGGGAATAGGGGTTGCGGCTGGATCATCACATGTTATCTCCATCGCTGTTTCCTCCTCAGGGGGAGGACTACTCACACTCTTCCCCTGCTCCAGGGTCCCTCTCACAAGAGACAGTCCTCCATGAACTTCAACATGGGTCTTTCCCATGGATTGCAGTTCTTCACAAACTGTTCCAGTGTGAGTTCTTTCCATGGGGTGCAGCCCTTCAGGAACAGACTGCTCCAGCATGGGGCCCCCCACAGGGTCACAACTCCTGCCAGCAAACCTGCTCCAATGCGGGCTCCTCTCTCTACAGGTCCACAGGTCCTGCCAGGAGCCTGTTCCAACATGGGCTCTCCTCAGGGTCACAACCTCCTCCGGGCAACCACCTGCTCCAGCATGGATTCCTCCACGGGCTGCAGGTGGACATCTGCTCCACTGTTAACCTCCATAGGCTGCAGGGGGACAACCTGAGTCACCATTGTCTTCACCATGGGCTGCAGGAGAGTCTCTGCTCTAGTGTCCAGAGCACCTCCGACCCCTCCTTCTTCACTGACTGTGGTGTCTGCAGAGTTGTTTCTCTCAGTTATTCTCACTCCTCTAGATGCTGTTGTGCAGCGGTTTTTTTCCCCTTCTTAAATATGTTATCACATAAGTATGTTACTGCCGTCACTGATGGGCTCAACCTTGGACAGCAGCGGGTCTGTCTTGGAGCCAGCTGGCATTGGCTCTATTGGACATGGGGGAAGCTTCTAGCAGCTTCTCATGGAAGCCATCCCTGTAGCCCTGCCGCTACGAAACCTTGCCATGTAAACCCAGTACAATGATGCTTAAATAACTGGAATTAAAAAACAAACAAACAAACAAAAAACAAACTAACAAACAAAACCCCCAAAACCAAAACCATAAAGAACTTTAACATGCAAATTATTTGACTGTCTCAGTCTCATCCTAAATTCATCTGCAGCATATTTAACTGTAAATGGTTTGCAACTGCTCCAGGTTTATAAACTGTACACATAAATCTCACACATGGCAGGAACTACAAGATTTGTGAATGAAGTTTTGAAGTTAAATGGACTAGGGTGAAAGAAAGAAGGGTGTAGAAGGTGGGGTCCTGAGTCCCATCATGGTGTTTTAACCCTGTTACAATTCTTTTATTTTGACCAAAACTACCTACCATATGAATACTTGAAAAAAAGGTTTAAAGAGTTCTGTGAGACTCCTTTTTCCTGAAATTTGCTTTTGTATTATAACTACCTGCAACTATCTTCCGATTTATATACTTGACAGTATAAAAAGACTTGATGATTTTCTGTTTTTCAAACCTGATATAAACCACGCATTCATTATGCAAAGCTGATTTTTCTTCCTGTTTCAGCTTATAGCTTTCATTCAAATAAAAGTACAAAGCCATAAAAAAATTCCAATATTTATTATGTTTTCTTGCTTAAAGAAAATAAAACTTGCTTTCAAAGCTAGACTCTGTGACTCTCAGCCATCAGATGGCAGGGGGAGAAAATAGAAACAGGTGAAACAGATGATATTTGATTTCCACTGTAGATCGTTCCAAAGCAGATCTATGGATAATATATATAACTCAGCAATAAGCATACAACCCTGGGAGCAAAGATCCTTCTTAAACAAAATGTGGGTAGTGTTGATATGCCTTGTTTTTAATGAAGTATTATGTTCTGAAGAAGCGCAAAAGTTTTCAGGCATTTTCTAACTACAACTAAGAAACAAATGAAAAAGGGTCGAACAATGCGATTGCTAATGAGAGAGATGCCCAAAAGACAACATCTCCATTTAAGTATCGTTTTCCTTGGAAAAAGAGGCAGAAGACAACAAAACAATGCCAAATGCCCCTTTTCTGTGTTAAAAAAAAAAGGGGGGGGGGGGCGACATTATAATCTTT
>JAOXJK010000001.1:176502996-176538888 GCA_025774025.1 Xenus cinereus | reverse complement strand
CTGAGGGTGCACTCTATCCCACTGTCCATGTCACTGACAAAGATGTTAAATAGTATTGGTCCCAGTACCGACCCCTGAGGAACACCACTCGTTACTGGCCGCCAAGGGGCCAGTAGGACAAGGGGTAATGGTTTTAAACTGAAAGAGGGGAGATTTTGATTGGATATTAGGAAGAAGTTCTTTGCTCTGAGGGTAGCGAAGCACTGGAACAGGTTGTCCAGAGAAGTTGTGGATGCCCCATTTCTGGAAGCGTTCAAGGCCAGGCTGGATGGGGCTTTGAGCAACCTGCTCTACTGGGAGGTGTCCCTGCCCATGCAGGGGGGTTGGAACTCGATGATCTTTAAGGTTCCTTCCAACCCAAACCATTCTACAATTCTATACTTATTTACTGATCATATTTTTTGTAATTTTACTAAATCACCCATCAAAAGTGAGAGAATCGTTCTGGTGATCATTTTAGTTATAAATGAGAAAGTTCTGTGCTGTCAATAAATTATCATCACCAGCAAATTCTGATTGTGCACCTATGAGTGATATAGAAAATGAGATGTAGTAGAAAATACCCTCAGCTGTATTAAACAAAATCAAAACAAACTCAAACACAAAAATCCAAACAGTTGTAATATTAGAAGAAATAATCTAACCACTAGAAAACCACGGTGGTACATGATAAATTTACAAAGCACTATTATTTTGTGGACTCAGACCTAGTGTTCAGGGTGTAGCACTTTAATCCAGAAAAACTGGTTAATTATTAAAAAATGGTTACTGTGCCATGCCTGTGCTCAGGTGGAGTGTTCCTTTCAATTCCTAGGGGAAAGTTTTTGACATTTCATGAACCACCATCAGTCACAATTGTTGGATTCATCCCATTCCATTTTAGGAACTTATCTGAGAAGTCGGGGTTAGGACTGTAGGATTTCTAGGAGCTGATCCTGAAAAGCCCATCTCTTCCCACTGGCTACAGAGTGTCTGCTATTCTCTGATGCAGTAAATGGCTAAAATTAGCTTAGATTAATTTGGTCCTTAAAGACAGGCTTGAGTATATTTTTTTATGAGAATGGACAGATTTCATGTAAGCAATATATTGACTGCAAGAAACAAATGTGGAAAGATGCAATTTTGAAAGAAATCCAGAGCTAGGACAGAAGAGAAAATTTAGACTTGAGATTACAGATAGTATCGACAGTGTACAGTGAGATGAGTTTGGCTGTAACTACAGCAGCACAACTTAGTTTGGCTGTGGGCACTAAGTATTATAAAACTGAAAGAAATAGAAAATTTTGGGGAAAAAATTAGATATCGAACAACAAACAATTAAATTAAGAAATAACTTCATTAGCTGGTAATAATAAAATACTTTGTTATTTTTTAATGTATGATACCCACTTGAAAGACACATTATAGTCAGTGTGTTACAAATTCCTTCACTTCAGTTTCTGAAATACATGGCGCTTCAGTGCTTAACTGGGGATGAATTTTTGGCAAATGATGCAATCTTTTAAAACCATTGTTAATAGATAGATAAATGGATAGATAAAATGATCATCATCTCTAGAAGACTTAATTTTTTATTTATACTGAAAGACTAATTTTAGTTCTCCAATGATAATCTGTCACCTGACAGGAAAATTTCTTGGCATATACAAACTTCAATTACATTATGCATAAAAAAAAGGTTTCGTTTAGCTCTTATATTGTTGTGCATAGTCATATATAATATTCATAAATAAAGATATCAACATTTGGGGTTCTCATATTCATCTTAAGTATGCTTCTAAGTATAAAAAATGACCTGTGTATGAACCTTTTCAGATTTTTAGAAGAATTGTGATTTATACATAGGAAAAAAATAAACTGAGTGAAGGAATGAATGCTGTCTAGACATGCACATTTCAGACAATCATTCCATAAAAAGGTCAGAGTTTATTGGAGTGGATAATATTCCCCCCTTGGATCTTTTTGGTTTTTTGTGTTTTTTTCCCCTCTAAATACAAGAATCTGCATCTTCCCTGGAGGTCAGTTTGGCAACTTTCAGATCCACTAAATTCATTTAAACTCTAATAACCAGTGAAGAAATGAAATAGTACTGAACAATAGCAGCACTCTGTGGTGTTTACAAATACATTTACAGGAGGTCATTCATCCTGTGAACCCATTGTACATGCCAATTTGTTGCACTCTTCATTATAATAGAAAAAGTACGGGTAACAATGAACTGCAAACCTTATTTGGAAAACACATAACTTAAAAGCATCAAAAGACAACTGGGGTCATCTCTAAAGTAGATTTCATAGTTGCCAATGAGTATTTTGCTGCCTTCATTAAATGGACATTAAAAAGGATTTTAATTGCCTTTCTTATTTTGGCTAACAACCTGGTCCTGATAGCATTACATCTACAGCTGTTCAGATCTAAAGAACACTATTTAGGCCCAGAAAAAAAATACCTACCAATGCTATTGAGGTCTAGACTAAATGATCTTTCTGAAACCGTGTAAGAGACTTCTTTCAAACACTTGTTAAAATTTGCTCACTTCTGTTTACACTTACTTTGTTTCATCCATGGTATTAGGCCTCTATTGTCTCCTCTGACTTTGCAAATCATATGCTGTGGAAGAGACATAACATGGAAAAAAGCCGTAGTCAGGTAGAAAATGCAGGTTGGTATAAATGCAATTTGGGCTTATTATACATTCTTCTGCCAGCACTGAATGACTTGCATATTGTCCAAGCCTGCGAAAAGGTAATTCCCTGTTCTGAGTAATGAAATCCAACATTAACTAAATATATCAGAAACAGTTGATCTCATAGTCACTAATGTATACATTCAAACTGTCAGAGATTGCTCCAGTTTTAGGCACAGGCCTAAGTTTCACCTCTCTGAAAACAGGTACAGCAAATACGAGAAATCTAACTCCATATAGATAGTGGGTTTCTATGTTATCTTCCTTTGCTAATGAAAACTAGATAAATATCTTGATAGAATACTATGGGTCAATGGTATCACTAATTCATTTGTGAGTTCCCAGGAGTGTGTTTTAAGTTGATTTAATGAAAGAGAGAAGGAAGAACTGTTTGCTATATAAGCATATGAAAAGATAAGAATAGCTGTACTCTCTGCTCAGTTTTCATCTGGCTTTATTATGCTGAGTGTTGATACTTTGTATTTTCATACATACAATATATTAAAAAAGGGTCAAACCAAAGTCTGTGGTAATTCCATGTTGGTAAGGGATGTGGTTCATACAAATATCTTTTCCAGTGTTTATCTACAATGAAATGCTATGCTAAGACTGTCTGATTTTCTCTGTTTCCTGTGGGGTTTTTTTTTGTCAGTGTGGTTGTACAGGAGGAATAAAGAGCTGAAACAGTTCTTAAGAATCTTTATTTTTTGAGAATGCAAAGAGTATAGGACATAATGCAAAAATCTAAAGGAAATTAAAAAATGGCTTAAAATATTTTGTATCATTCTGTTTCGGGTTTGCTTTGTTGTGATCTACTACTTGAGAAAAACTCTTTAAAATGCTTAAGGACTCCTTATAAATATGACAATGTATCTTTGAAGCATAAGAACCAGAATAACAAGTATGTTTTCTCTGCAAGATTCTAAAAAAACCTCTATATGCTAAAAAGGAAGGGCTAAGAACCTATTTTAATCACTGTCAAATGATACATAAATATTGATAAAATACTACTGATTTAGAAATTTTGCTGTAATGTTTGGTAGATTAATTTTTATTCAAAAAGAGTTAGGTTTCGACCCATTGCTATCATTGAACTAATTTACTCAGGAAATGAAGACTTGAGTTAATTCTTAATGGCACATAAGAAAGGAATCTATTCCTTTTCATAAAAGTTGAATTAGTTTCTTGATTCTTTCTTGAGAATGTTGTATAAATAACTGGCATTTAAAAGACATTTTACACTAAAATTCTCTTTTAACTTCCTTTCTCTCAAGACTTGACTCAGAGTTGCCATAAGAAACTTGTTAGCTGATAATAAGGAATAATTTTCCTCATAAATCGTCTTATTAGGCTTATTGAAGTGTATTGGTGGAGATGAATCTACAGCAAAACCCTGTCCAGGGTGTGGCTATTGTCTTCTAACAGGACCTAGAAAATATAATTTGGCACCATTTTTTATACTAGTCTTATTTCTTTTTGAGCTCTTCAGCATACTTAGTCTGGACTGAGTTGGAGAAGGGGCTTTCTGCCACCCACCTGCTGGCAGTTTTCTATCTGTGGCTTTTCTGACGGTATTTAAGGTATGCTTTATCCATAGGAACAGCCTTGCTCTGTATGTATAGCAGTTAATTTCCTCTCACCTGAATGATAAAAAGCAAAACCAGAACACTTTGTGCCCAATTCTTTTCTGAAAGAAAATCAATAAGAAGTAAAAAACACCTTATATAAGCCATCATAGCATAGACCTGAAGTAATTTGGTATTTTACAAATCTTATAATAATAAATATTTTTTAAAAAAAATCAAGAAATAACCTAAAACATTGTAGTTAGGTATTGAAGTTGAATGTTTTTAGAGCAAAGTTACACAGAATATGGCTCATCATACATAGGTTGAAACCGAAACAAAAGCAAAAAAACTATCAAACCCTGCAAGAGCTGTCTTGACAGCTGAGACTTGAGAAAATGCATAACATAAACTGCTAAACTTGGCTTTTCATATGAATACTGGGACATTTTACATTGAATTATTCTTTAAGTATTCCAGGCAAGTCAGAACAAAGTATTGATCAGCTTTAACTGATGACATGTCCATAAAGTTATCAAAAAAATATTGGTTTCTAATTCTGAAGTACCTGCAGATGTCTAGGATAACAGATTATAGTGCAGTGGCATTGATAGATAAGATTTTTTAATGTGGTTATTTAGATGTTAGGTGCTTTCTGAGAGATTAATAAACTAATTTCTTCCTATGTCATTTTGTTTAAATGCTTAGACAGCATTAATAAAATATTGTTTCCAACTTAGCTGGGGAACTTTGGGTCATAAAGGTTGCACCAGGCTTAGTAAATGATTTTTCTTGGAGCTCTGTATGTGGATATCTCATAAACTTCACATAGTTCTGCTCCTGGAACTCTGAAATAGCCTAACTCTACACAACTATTTTCCCACTCAGTTCACACAGAAACACTTTGATTTGTGATAATACTAAGCAAAAAAGCAAAACAACAGCATACGAACACCTCCCTCTAAATGGTATTTTTCCCCAATTTGGATGTGAATTTTCTCACCTGTGTTTATTCTCAAAATCACATGGTCTCTAATAAAATTTTAAGCCAGCTGCAATGACATTTTTACCTCTGCTGCTTACTAGGGTTTGTTAGGAAGGATAAAGAACTGCCATTATGGGGAAATTAAGTTCTGTATTTGTTAGTATTTTATGTTGGAAATAGCCATGTTAACGCTCAGCAGCATATTTCCAACAAAGTTTTAGCAGTTCACACTGAAACTCCTGTTGGAGTTGGAGATGTACTCCTGTAAGGATTATGGGAAAATTATAAAAAGGTAGTTTTTGAGCCTCCTGACAGGCAGACTAGCAGAAAGTAGCAAACCCACTATCTTTACCAAGGGCCTCCTTAGGAATACATCATAAAAATAATTTGGTCTGACTGACTTAGCAGGCAATTCGCACTGAATCTCCATGCTCGACAACATCTACGATGGTCCCTTTGGACTCATGTTCATTCTTCTGGAAGAATATAGTATGTTGCATAGGCCAATCATAGAGCCACTGTTTCTTGTTCGTGTCGGTGATGATCAGACTGACAGTTGGTGACATATTGTGCATCCATGGGGACAGAAGAATGCTCACACAGGGACTGCTGATAATCTTTCCTACGAGTGCCTCTATAAATAGGAAGAAAATATAACAGGATTATATTGATTAGACTAATGACAGAGCTGATGATGAGTTGTAATATCCTTTAAGAGGTCATTCAGAGGGATTGTCTGCTGCTTAGTTAAAATTATTCAGCAATCTAGAATTAGCAGGAGCCTTTTCTCTTTTTCTCTTTTTTCCTTTTTTTTTCTTTTTTCCATTACAGCATATGCACAAACCTGTGTGATAGAGCTGATGACTGATGATGATGATAGTAATGATAATGGCTGCTTGATTTTTTTCTTATGTTGCTATTCACTAGTCCTATGTGCTGAAGGCATATGGTATGCACTAAGAGTTCATTAGGAGTTTCTGCGATAAATGATTCTTTTTTTTCACCTGAAAATGCCTTGCATCTGCATTTCTGATCCAAGCTCCATTCTGCTGTACTTTAAGATACCTCTACTCTGTGTGTATATTGGCGTCTGAACACTGAGTAAATGACCCCTCTTTGGGACAACAATTCTGTAGAGATCTTTAAATAAAAAAGGAAATTTTACGGCTGGTATTATTTTTAAAATGAAACTTTGAAATAATTGACATTTGAGAAACAAGGAAAGGCTCTTCTGTATGTTGCACATCTCTATTAATCTACATACCATTATTGATGGACCAAAGGCATTCTAACAAGCGAGTAATTATGCTCTGCATATTACAGCAGGATCTACAAGATGGTTTTCATTATGGAACAATATAAAATGAAGCAGACTCCCAGAAAATAAACAACAAAAAAAAGAAGCCCATTAAATATTTCTTTAATCACTGACACAGTGTGCTGCACAACATTGAGTATTCTGAATTCCGAACTCTCAGGGTTAGGATCAGAGATGCAGCACTTGTCTCTTACAAACCCTATTTATGAACACAGGAGGCTGCAAAGGTATTGATTTTTAGAACATCCATCAGATTCAACAATCAACCAGGACTGACTGAGTGTTCATTGGTCACTGGTACACAGATTCTCAGCTTACATATGATAGCATGGTATTCATTTTCCATTTCAATGATTAACCATAGACAATAAATGTTAGAAAATGTAAGAACGCTGGGTATGTAACGAGTAATCATGTATAACAGTTAAAACATAGTATGTTGAGTTGACCTTGAAATGAAGAACAGCAGAGGAGAGACAGGGTCATTCTTTTTTCACACACAAAGGGAAATGAACTTCAGGTCATTCCTACTTTCTTGGCCACTGGCTGTTATCCTGGAGGTGTTGTGCTTGAGAGATTTTATCAACAATACTCTGTAATTACTACTGGGCAATCCAGAGAACCACATTAACATTGGCCTCAGAGGAATTTTTTCCACATGTCATCCCAGCCAGAGGCTAAAGAACTATAAGAGAAGCTATGGAGGAAAGCTATTAGAAAAGGAAATTGAGTATAAAGATAAAATAAAATAAATTCTATTATTTTCAAAGTTGCAATGTTATATGTCCTTGTGTGTATTTCTAGCTCCTTTCCTCTGATGCCCTATGACATTCTCACATTTTGAGTTACATTATATATTCAATCAGACAGCAAGCTTGGAGGAATATTATGCCATCAATTTTTTTTCAAGAATGAAATCCTATAGCATAACTTTTTCATGAAGGTCATTACTGTAAGTTAAAAAATTGGAGACATATAATATATGCATTTATTAATGACACCCAGGTGTCATAAAACATAGGATTCAAAACATTTGTGACTAGAATATGTCACATTTAGATATGAGGTGAATAAAATTAAGGGTCTTATCTAAAAGTATGTGTCTTTATGGAAGATCTTCCACTCGTCTCCTTTTCCTGATAATTAAACTGTGACAAAAAACATTGTTATTTTTTGGCACTATAGAGTTCAGCAGCTTTCCTGTACCTTCTGGTAGATTCCTCTGCCACAGAGGACTAGCTAGAAGTCTACAACCCTTTCAACATAGCTCATTGTTTCTGATATGCATACATACTTTCATTCTCTTGGATGCAATTATCTTAAACATTTGCAGATCAGGAAAACACAGATTAACTAATCATCCAAGTCTTTCTTTATATTAGAGGACAAAAATGGCACTCTTAAAACATGATTTATTTGACTTGTTCTTAACACAGAATGAGTGGTTATTTCCATTCATTAGTTAACCTGAGTCAGACTGTTTAGAGAAAGACATTGATGATTTCAGGGCTGAAGATGTCTATATGCAACCAAGTGTATCCAGTCCTTGAAGAACAGATGATTTCAACACATATTTTCTCAGGGGGGAATGAGCTAATCAGAAAACTGTCTGAACTTTTCTGTCCCTTTTAGGTAGATAGACCTTCACAGCTCGCATCCTCCACCTTTGCTCATGCTTTTAACGTATTTTCTTTTCTCTGTATGCTGCTCAAATTTGAAGCTCTAAAGCTCTGTGTAGTTCAGAACCTGTCATTTACAAAAAGGGCTTAGTGCAGCTGTTAAGACACTGATGTGATGCACTGAACATCATCTTTATAGGCTGAGCAAAATGGACTCTGTATGGATGCTCATTGCCTTTAGAATTTGCTCCTCTGATGGAGAACCTGCCTTCAGTGTGAGACAATTATTTCATTTATTTTTTAATGAATTGCGTCTCTTGGTTTCCTAGACTTTGCTCAAATAACTACTTTTTCTAATGATGCCTCTAAATGACATATGTAGAAGGAACTCTTGTCTTATTTATTCTTGCTAGTGAGAGTGGCACATGCAATTCATATGTTTTTAATTTTTTAAACCAAAGTGTTTAGGTACTGTGGAAATCTGTATTGTAAAAGTGAATAAAACAGTGTTTTCAAAATTCCTAAAATTCTCTTATTCATGTACTGTCCTCTGTGATAAAACTCAAGGTGGTAGGTGCTTAATAAAATGACTGACAGGCAATATAATGCAAGTTGCTAGTAGCAGCGCTAGCTCTGTAGCACACACTTCAGTTCAGCCTAAGCCCCATATCTGTGTAGAATGATAATTAAAGAAGAATAAATATGAGATATTTAAAATGCCAGTTCACTATGATTGAACAGAAATACCACTGTACATTTTTTATTTCAATTCTTTTCTGTTCCCAAAAGTTCTTTTTCAGTTTCTGCATATAATATACTCTGTTACCCATAAGCTTGAATACCCATTGCTAAGATATTATTCATTTCCTAAAATTTAAATTGTGATAACATTTGCCTTCCTTTCTCAGTTGGCTGTAGAGTTGCATTTAAATGAGATATTTGAGATTTATACTTTTAGCATTATAAATAAATCTTTCTGCTGCTGTAACTTTATATGTATGTAAAATTTTTAAAAGACAGAAAAGCCATTCAGAATAAGAAAACACCTCTTTTGTTTATTCATCATTCACTAAGGGAATTGGTCTCATACAAATACCAGATGACTCTCGTATCTTAGGTAAAGCTGGACACGTATGAGGGATCTTTTGTATTTATGAAGTACTGGCATCTCAGTGTTGAGAATAGGTCTGACAATATTTTATTTTTTTCCCTGCTGTGCCACTGGTCTGTTTTCCCATGTTTGACCTTCCTATGAACTAATCAGAAGGGCTAAGTGGAAGAGAAGATTTATATCCTTCTAAATAAAAATGGTAGCTGCTTCTGTATGCCTTTGGACCATTTCCTTTGAACAATTCACTTTTGTATCCTCCATCAAAAAAAGGTGCAGTAGGGTATGTCTCCTCTGTGTAATCTCATAAAAAGTACACTGGGATCATATTGGATAGGGGAATTAAAAAAATGCATTGTAGCCTTTTGTTGATGGATCTGTATATAATTTTCAAAAGCAGACAATTTAATAGCACATTTGTAATCTATATGTGCATATCTAGACATAGAAAAAGAAGCTTTATTTTTTATCTTAAGAAAAAAAAAGTGTTTCTAAACCTGACTTTTCTAGTGAAAATTTTGAAATCTATTTAAAGAGCCACTATGAAATAAGCCATTTTATTTAGTGTCCATAACCTTTTTCAGAATGCCTAAGATGAATTTCTCAGTGTGGCAAACACTCAGATGCATTTGTAAAGCTCAGAGCAAGTGATATCATCATGTAGCTCATACCAATCAAATATTATTTGAAGTATAATAAATCAGAACAAAATTACATGTCAGATATTCAAAGGTTATGAGCAATAGAATTGCAATACAAAGTCATTGGCAGAAGGAGAAAATCACTACTGCAATCACGCTGCAATTATCCAGTTCTAGACTTCTTTATATGAAAAGTGGAATTGTAACAGTTTAATGAAACAGTGATAATAATTACAAGGTAGCATTTTTGTCTTCAGATTTGACTTTGCTAGGATGTTGTTGGGAGGGCAAAGAACAAAATTAACAAGTGACTAAAACCCACCTTATGTTACTCTATCAGAAAACATCTGTCATGATGTCTAGATCCATATCATTTAGTCAGAATAAAATCATCAGTGTGCAAAGTATAATAAAAATGACTCCATTTTTTTCTTTCTTCATGATATTTTGAGGATTATTAATAGTGCTTGAACACAGGCAAATGACATGGGAATTTCCAATCAGAATCAAAATACTTCAGTAAGGTTTCTGCTCTAATCACCCTTTGGAAGAGTTTCTCCCTCCCCTTTTCCCCTCTCTCTTTCTCTTTGCCCTTCTTTGTTTTTCTCTCCCTCTTTGTCTCTCTCCCACTCACTCCTTTGGGTAATACAGAGCACCAAGGAGATTTTCAAATTACTCTTACAGTAGGATATTGTTAATATTCCCCTTTTCATGCAAATTTAGAAAATATATGTTTCGATTATTAGCATTAACTAAAGTGGAGTAAGATACTGCACAAGGCACAAATGTATTCTTCATGCAAATAAAAGAGGTAAGTACCTCTGATTACCATGACATAATTAGGGAAAATTTAGCTCACTCTCCAGCAGAAAGTATCTTCTTGATGAATTATGAGTCTGTTTGGTTATGTGGAGAGTTGGACCAAAACCAAAAAAAAAGCTGATGGTTCATTTTTATCTGAAATCCCTGAAGTTTAAGATAGGGCAAAATTCATTACTCTAAGATATTCTAATTTGTATCTTTCTCTCAAGTGTGTAAACTAATATCCATGAAGAAGAAGCTGTAAATTAGTTCATCAGAAGTCTAGAGACCTATTATGTGGGAAATCACAAAATGATTTTTGAAGTCATAAAAGCCCTTAAATGTACTGTAAATTCACTGTAAATGCTGTCTGGTTGATCCTGCAGTCTTTTGGCAGGCAAAATTCTCCTTGATGCCAATGGGAGTTTTGCCATTATCAAAATTTCAAAGACAAGATCTTCTATAAGCACCCTAGCAGTCCAAAACATTACATTTTATTATCTCCATGAGAACTATATTCCTTATAAACTTAATAATAGTGAATAAATTTGTTCTTGACTTGTGGCTTTGAGAAAAGTAATGCAGGTATAAGACCATATCTAAGCCTTACTTAGCTTTATAAGTAAGCAACTGGGTGCACTCTTTGTGCATTGCTGATTACCTGTCTGCCACACGCCTGCCTAGCTGTCCGCCTGTATGCGGGTGCATTTGCTTCTGTGGGAACTGTGGCTCTATACGTAATGACTTGGGAATGTGAAAAATCATGAATTGAACTTAGATAATTTGACTTGTCAATAAGTGGCTGCTTTTATTTGTACTAGGATAACTCAACTTCTATGAAGTTTCTAGCCAGCCCTACAAGATGCACAAAAGACCATCACAGGGATTTTTGCTTCGTGTAAAAGCTTGCCACTTGCCAAGCAACATCTTCAAACCCATGAGGAATTGGAAAACAGCCATGCTTGCAAATGTATCTTAATATGTCACTCCCTGTCCTCTTCCACTCAGTGAAAATTATTTATTTTTCTGCGCTTACTATGACTTTCTGTGTATAAAAGGAATGTGCCTCTCTTATTTAGCTGTTAACTGCAACTCTGTTTGTTCAGTTACAAGGAAAGCCTGCAGTAGAAACTAAATATAAAGGGCTAAACCCAAAGAAAGACTTTAAATGCACAAGAACCTACAGACTTCATGGTCCTGGTTGGAATTTTGTTATTTATTCAGCTTAGATGTAGTAAACACTATTTTGTTATTCAGTGTTGGGACAGATATGCTTGTTAAGCATGCTGAATTAACAGACATCAAACTGGGTGAAGAGCTTGTCAATGTACTGTATAATGGCAAACATTTGAAGTACTTACGGTAACCAATCCTACTGCAGAGCAATCACCCCGTGCCTCATCTCCTAGTCACTTCAAATACTATCATACAGAATACTTCTCCACAAAACCTCATTTCCCAGTGCTGTGTAGCTGGTGTGCAATGAGCCACTTATCCTCAAAAATAACTGCTGAAGGTTGCCAGAAGGCAGTTTGATCAGCTACCAATGCTCTATATGCTGTAATAAAGTGGCAATGCTGTCATTGCAACTCACCTTTTATAGGATGCAGAAGCATAGCTTTTTTGAACTGTGTTCTGGTCACTACTGTGTCTCATTGAGGATGACTGGACTAGGTAAGTTCTTGTAAAGTAAATTCTAAAAAACACGAAGTATACTAGCAACTATTCCAGTGTTTCAAAAAGTCTTTCCTCATAGACCAGCTCAAAAAAATTATTCCATTGTGTGTTCTGATGTAGGTTTTTGTTTTTTTTTTTTTTTTTCTGGGTAATATACTAGGAGGAAAAATAATCCAAACACTGAAAGCCATAACTTCTTGTTGTGGAATATTAAGGATATCTCATAATGCATGCCTGAATGTCTCAGCACCCTGGCCAAATACTATTGTTTGATGATGGCATATTATTGATAATAGTGTAATTATACTATATGGAATCTATTTCTACTCTTATTTATAAATGGAAAATTCGTGCTATTTTTTCCCTATTCATTCACTGTAGTAAGTTGATTCTGCATAATTTAAACATTCATACATTTTATCCTGTCTTTGTTGCAGATGAAAATGTGTGCATTACATACACATATATTAGATTACATTACATGAACAGATTAGTAAACACATACAAAAGGTATTCTGAAACTCTCTGTGGAAAACTTACATTGATTTTGTCTGTGATTTTGAATGTATGCTAAAAGTCAATGAGCAGTGAAAGGATAACCCAAGTTATTTGAATCTCCAGAGTCCCTTTAATTGCTTGCTTCTTCTGTCCGACATCCTTGGTTGTTCGACACAGGAGATGCTGAAAGCAAAACATTGACCAAAACCCATTCACACAAATTTCATAGTGAAACTGAAAATGAAGTTGTCAGTTTCTTGGAAGAAAGCACTTTTCAAAGACAACTGTTTGCTATAGAGGAGACAGAAGGCAATCTGACATTAGTGGTACCATGGTCCAACAAAATGGGTTTGTACTACTTTGAAAAGTGTACTACTCACAACACTACATGGTGTAGTGAGTAAAAAGCCCTTTAGAACTACCAGAGGTCTGTTCTGATGCCTGCATTACTTGGAATTTTCCGTTAAGATGCAACACATGATTACTGTAGTATAATCAAAACACGTTATTCAGTATATTTTAGAAATTACATTTTGTGTGTCAAGTTCAGAAAAACAGAGTTTGCTCAGCTCTGTCCAGGAGAACACTGAAGTACTTCCCACTGCTGTGTTAGTGTTTCAGATCAGTTGTTCTTTCCTGACACCCCTATCTAAAAAGCTCTCCCAGGTGGATATTAAGCTGTGAAGTCTTCTGATTCTCTGACTTATGGTAATGTTTTTGGAACTGTTTAGTGTGCAGTCCTGAGCTCTTATCCCAGAACTCTACAGTGAATTCCATTATTTCTAAGCTAAATTTATGTATTTATCTCTCTTCTAGCAAACAGTATTTGCTACAGCATTTGCAAATATTTCTGGAGTTCTAGAAGGAATCTCTTTATTGATTTTACTTTCTTTTAGTGATTATACATGAGAAGCATAAGACTGGAACACAAGGAGCTTAAACCAGCATACTTCAGCAGAAATTATATTCCCAACAGTAGAAAAGAGGTTTTATCCGTACAAATGACAAGAGACAGGACTGAAGTTAAAACAGTTATTTTACTTTGACATTTGTATTCAAATCCTATTTGTCTAAATTATGTTGCTGTAGTGTCTGACCTATCAACTTTCAATAAGTCTTTGTATATACACAGGTACACATAAACATCTTCCTATAAAATCTATCTCTGAATGTATGTGTGTATGTATGCATTGAGGTCTGTATGTAATTATACATGGTTATACATACTATTAAATTAATTTATGTCTGTGTTCATACACCCACATGTACAAAAATATATGTGTTTTTACAACTTGTTGAAAGTTGATAACCCATCTTTGGTAAAGAAATACTTAGACACTGATTTACTTCAGATGCAATTTCATGAAATCTATATTCAAAACTAGAAAGACTGTCAAATCACTTTGAAAAAGGTCACTTAAGACAGGACTTGGCATTTCCCTTCATATGGTTCCCCTAAGCCCATTTCTCCAGCATGTCAAGGTCCCTCTAGATGGCAGCACAACCCTCTGATTTATCAACCACCCCTCCAAGTTTGTTTTCCCCAGAAAACTTCCTGAGGTGCACTCTGGCCCATCACTCAGATCATTAATTAAGATGTTAAACAGGATCAGACTCAGTACTGATCCTTGGGTACACCACTAGTCACTGGTTTCCAACTAAACTTTGTGTGACTGATCACTGCCCTCTGAACCCTCACCCAGTCCACGCATCAGCAAGCTGCCTATAAGGCATTTACAGTGTCAAAGGTTTTACTGGTGTCCAGGTAGACAACATTCACTGCTCTCTCTTTGTCTACCAAGGCAGTCATTTCATCACAAAGGGCTATCAAGTTGGTCAAGCATGACTTCCCCTTGGTGAATCCATGCTGACTACTCCTGACAATTTTCTCGTTCTTGCTTGGAAATGGTTTCTAGGATTAGTTCTTCCATCAACTTCCTAGAGATTGAGGTGAGGCTGATGGGTCTGTAGTTCCATGTGCCCTTCTTTCTTACCCTTCTTGAAGATATAAGTGATGTTTGCTATCCTCCAGTACTCTGGTACCTCTTACAGTTACCATGATTGTTTGAAGATAATTGAGAGTGGCCTCATAATGGCATCAGCCAGCTCTCTCAGCACTTGTGGACATGTCTCATCAGATCCCCTAGAATTTTGTATGTCCACTTTCCTTAGGTATTCTCTAAACTGATCCTCTTCCACCAAGGGTAAGTCTTCCTTACTCCTGACTTTTTGCCTAATCTCTGAATCCTTAGGTTTCTGAAGGATAGTCTTAACAGTAAAGATCAAGGTGAAGAAAGCATTTAGTACCTCAGCTTGCATTCCCAGTAGGCACACAAACACAAAAGCACACAAACACCTTTACACCACAAAAACACATATATACACATGATAGGGCACACAGAGCAACACAGACACATTCCACACTCACACAAACAGAAATAGCAGCAATGGCTTTGTGCTGCTTCCCTCTTTAGCTGAACAGGAGGAGGATGCACACACATATGTACATAAATACAATGTGCATCCCTCCAGCAGCTGGGCTTACACATGATCTCAGTCTCACTTGTTACTGGTGTATGAATATTTGAGCCCCTGAGGCTGCAGCCCCACTTTGGTTGCTGGTACAGATTCACGTGCACACATGTGTGCACGCGCACACACACACATATATTCAGCATGTATCCTTGGATATTTTTAAGGCATGAGTGGACAAAGCCCTCAGAAATTAGGTCTGATTTCATAAATAACCCTACTCCAGGACAGGAGGTTGGATTAGAGACCTCTTGAGGTCCCTCCCAAACCCAATTATCCTATGATTCTATGATTCTGTAACAGGAGGAAAAATGCTTCAGTTTATAACCACTAGCTGATGCAATTCAATGTATTTTTCCCCTTTCTGTGATTCTCAAAGCATGAAGTAGTTCAATTAGTGCCTATTGGCTCTTCTTTTGGTGCTTAGAGAGAGAACTAAGATTCAAGAAGGCTTACCCTTCTATGCTTAGGACTAAATCTTTGAAGGGATGATATGAATTGCAGAAATTTACTCTAGGCACTATCTTTTCTGGTAGAAGCCTCAGCCTTTAATTTATCACCTAGATTCCCTACAAAATGCTGTGGAATATTTGAGCCCCTGAAAAAAGATTTACAATGTTCAGTAAAGAAGAGGAGGAGCTGGATAATAAGAAAGGCCACTGAGAGGTGTTCTAGGACCTCTTCCTGTCCCTGAGTTAGATTCCTAATTGCAAGACAAAAACTGATTCCATTTTCACGCAAAGCTGTCATTTGGTAATCAACTTCCACAGCCTGTTTTTCTTTGGACATGCCAAAAAGGGTAAAGCTATCATCCACTTCTTTATTACCATTGCCAGATGACATCTTCCCTGAGGAATCCCATTATCAAATCTCTGTTCTGGCTAGACTGACATAAAGACGTGAATGTGGGCCTCCTGCATTCTAGAAGAGTATGCTAAATTTAAGTTACTGAATATGATGACACGGATCTTGATCTTTAATTTGTTGAAGATCTTTACCACTCTGTCAATTCAAATGAATATTAAATGAGTAGGAAGTTGAACCTGATCATCACCTTATATCAGATGAACATCTTATCCACCTAACTGCAAAGTAGATCTTTGAATGTTAGCTATCTAGTTTAATGACAGTTAATAGTATATATGGACTGCAAAAGTTTCAGTAGAGGAATAGCTGAAATGTACTTTGCTTCAGAATATCTAAGTCTATCATTTAGCAAACCTAAGTTCCAACTCTGGTTATAAATAATTAAAATGACATAAAAACCAACCTCATTGCAGTCTACAATTTCCTCAAGGGGGGCAGCAGAGGAGAAGGTGCTGATCTCTCTCTGGTGACCAGTGATATTACACAAGTAAATGGACTGAAGTTGTGTCAGGGGAAGTTCAGGCTGGACATTAGGAAAAGGTTATTCGCTGGGCGGGTGGTCAGTCACTGGGATAGGCTCCACAGGGAGGTGGTCATGGCACCAAGCCTGTCAGAGCTCAAGGAGCATCTAGATGACGCTCTTAGTCATATGATTTAGTTTTACATAGTCCTGCGAGGAGCAGGGAGTTGGGCTCAATGATCCTTATGGATCCCTTCTAACTTGAGATATTCTATGATTCTATAATTCTAACAAAACCAGATAGATACATAATTCTCACATTAATTATCTTAAAGTTAAAGCCTTAATAAACAGAGAACAAGTAATACTTAAAAAATTCTTACCTGTCAACTACTACTTGGCAGAGACGAGTAAGCATTTTGTAGGAGTGTTTTCCTCACTGACCTTGAAGTGGAGTCTGGGCAGAACCACCAACCTGACAATTCCAACTGTAGGTGTTGACCTGGTTTTTGATTTGCATATGCTTACAAGCAGCAAAAAATTTCATACTGGCAGTCAAGTAGCATCTGTGAAGATTATAAGGATGCAGTCATAGTAGATTCAAGAACACATCCATTCAGCATTTTGCTTGTTTATTTTCTGTTGAGCAGTGACTTGAGAACTCAGTTCCTTTCTCATTCAGACTCACTTTTTGGCAATATGCTCAGATTTGCTTTGTGTAAGGATAAGGCTGTGGAGAGAGAACTATGGATTGGGCTGTGTCTACGTGCCAACTCAATGTGGAAGGTGCACACACACCTTGAAGTAGTTGTGGGTTAATGTATAGACATGAACTTTACTAGTCTCATTGTTAATCCTCCAAGTTCAGTGTAACGCATGTGGGTATTTTCTGCGTCATTACGTAGTACGTTTTGTGAAATTGATATTATTCAATCAACAGACTTCTTAAGTACACATGATCCAGATACTCTGTCCTTTTTAATTGTTTATTTGTAAAAATAAAAATAGACAGTTTTAATTAAAAATTAGTTCCTTTCGAAATCCAGTAGATGAGCCTCTATGTCTCATATACTTTCCTCATCCTCAACACGTGTATAAGAGAAAAATGTCAATAACAATCTCTCTCTTTCCTCTGCTTCTTCATCTGGCCTATAACTTCTTTCTATTGATTTGGTAGTTTTGGTTATTTGGTTAGTTTTTTGGTCTGTTTTTTTGGTTGTGGTTTTTTTGTTGTTGTTTGGTTGGGTTTTTTGTTTTGGGGGTTTTTTTTGGAAGCAGGCTGGAGATTGTTTGCCATTTTGTTGTTATATCAATTTACATACATTTAAGAAACTTAAAGGAAAGGTAAAGAGAAGCAATTACTCTTGTATTACTTATGCAAATATATACATGCATGACAGTGATTCTTTTTCACAGTTTGGTGTCTAGATACTGTCAGACATTTCACATGAACTTTATTCCATTGGTCAAGAGTTTCAGAGCCTCACTCAAAGGTAATGCCTTGGGAGGTCAGGATCATGCAGGGAAAGACAATTTTTCTGCCAGTTAGTGCCAATCCTGTAGAGAGTCTTAGTACTAGAGAAGAATCCTTGATTTGGTCTCTGAATTTCATGAGGAGATAATGGACCACAGGGGTGATGTGCTCATCATGACCTCTGCTGCTAAGCAGATGAGCTAACACGGCCTATAATACCAGAAGGTTTTTCAGGTTGCACTGTGCCTGATTCAGGACAGCAGCTTGAAGCTGTGCTTCCACATCATGATGATCTCAGTGTAAGTATCCTACTGCTGTATTTTTATTTTTTTTCTTTAAGAATCTTTTCATTTTACATTGGTAACTGAGCATTCAAAAGTTTACTACACGCCAAATGTGAAGGGGAAGACCTGTAATAAACATCCTGGTTCAGATTGGCCAGAAAATCAAATTTAAATTATTTCAGTGCATCCCAAATGTGTATCATAATCTTCAAGCTAAACTGACAGTCACTGACTGGACCCAACAAGGATATAAAGATCACATTGCCTGCCTTTTTGTCATTTGTACAACAAATCACAATGCAAAACATGCCTAATACAGTGACTGAAAAGTCAGATGTGTTGGAGGATGGAAATCCAAATAATCTATGCTCAGAAATCAGCAAAAGGAAATGCTAGACAGAAGAGTGTTCATGAGTATTTCCCCATGTTCAGTTGCCTAGCACAGGTTTTTCTGTGCACCTTTTTCCACGGAGGAAAAAAATTGTTAGCAGAAGTAGTACTCACCTGACCAGATAAAATTTAATCCATTAGAATGCCTTTATAATCATTGAAAAAAATAAGTATTTTAAGATGCAGTTCATTTCATCCCTAAATAGATTTCTAAAACATGACAAATGAATTGCAATGTTACTCAGTGTTGACAACAGATAACCAGGCAAAAATGCTTATATTGAAAAAATCTGAATTTACAGTTAATATGTACTTCTTGGACACATTAACATAGGGAACTGGGTATCCTGGACATACAGGAAAGGATATCAAAAAGAAATGCATACATTGGACCTCAATATGTCTCTACCTATGCCTGCTATTTGAAAAAATGGATGCAACCCTTGTCTTGTTTCTCTTGCTCACAAGCAAATGAGAGAAACTAACAATGCCAGGACTGAATAGGGCATTTTGGGATATGAACTTGTTCTTCCTGATTACCACAAGAAAAAACTACTCAGTTTGAATAGTTTAACCAAAATCAGGAGCAAAACAGTTTATAATTTTATTAATATCACATAATTAACTAGCAATCAGTGAGCTATGCATTTGGGATCAATATCAGTAATGCAACAGACAAACCACAACTCTAGGTGCTCATAAAATATTAATAAACACTTACACATTTCTAAACACCCTTTTTTAACCATAACGCTCTAAATTTTAATCCTTCCTCTGCAGTTTCTCTGCTCTCTGCTCAGAGGTCATTGGCACCCCTTCCCAGCAGTGCATGTTCCCCACTTGCTCACCCCTTGCAGGAGATGTGACCCCTCCAGCTTTGTGGGAGGAAGCCCCTCAAATAGTCCCCTGCAACCAGCAGTGAGGTGGCCCTGGGTCCTGCTTCCATGCTGGCAGCACGTCACCTCCAGGTGCAAGCTGTTCCTGGTGCCCTGCAGGGCAGCTGTGCTGCCTGGTCTGGGCTGAGGTTGGGGTGCTGCAGGGCCACAATGGCAGGCACATACTCAGTGTGATTACTGCTGCTTCTCTGATTCTTCTCCAAGATCTTTCCCTTCTGTAACACATTTGCATGGTGTATTTGCATAGTGGGTTTTGTTTGTTTGTGGTTTTTTAACATACTTTTTTTTTTTTTGATTGCCTCATTCTTTGCTTCAGAAGTCTCTGAAAATTCCTAGATGGTGTTTAATCCACTGCCTTCCTGCCTTCCTGCTTAACATCGACAGTTGGGGACAGGTGGTCATCTTCCTCCTTAACACAATAATTTTTGGGACAAACACCATCCAGACAGTTTTGTCTATTCAATCCTCGTACACACTGTGTGCACTCGTATTCTTATTTTAACAAGTGATGTTATCCAGGCTATTGGCCAAGGGTGGGTGTGCATCCCCCATGCTGATCTAATGCACTAATCATCACAGCCGTGTTTTTTACAAGAAAATCAGCATCATCTATATCTTTGAAGTAGAATAGATTTTGCAGAAAATCTAGTCCATGGGCATTAGAATGCCTATAATGCAGTTATTGGATCAATCCCAGTAAGAAGGAACACTCAAGTACCATTAATTTCTGTATTTTAGGGAACTGGGTAGATACGTTCTCCAGCTTGCTTTCTGGTCATGTGGAGATCTCTAAGAAGATTCAGTTTTCCTGAGGAATTTAGATACCTCCAGGGTTGGTGACATTTGAGGCAGGATTTTATTTTTAATCAGAATTTTGTAATTTGGAAGTTAGGCCTAGACTGAGACATGCATTCAGGACCCTAATTACCAATTAAATCTTTCCTACCTGATTTTATTTATTCAGATTTTAAAGTTAGCTGATATGCAATCATGGTGGTGAGCTCTGGCTCTCTTCCTCTAAAGGGCAACTTCAACAGGCAGGACAGGACACCCCTGAGAGAGCTGTCTGGATGGATACCTCGGAGTACTCATCTTCCCAGTCTGACAAAGGCTGCTTCACCCACATACCAATTAGCTGTCCCGCTCAGTAGGAATGCTTAGCTATGATAAATCAGCTCTCTCCACCTGCAAATTGAACTCAAATCAACACCACTTGTGGTTACAGTGAGGACATATTTTTTCAGTGTGAAAATAATAATACATAAAAATGTAAAATGCTATTACCTAGAAGCTCTTTCTAGAATGAAAAAAAATAATGTTCAAATATATCTCTTTCAAGAGGTAAACAGTACATTTTCATTAGATCTACTGTAATAATTGAAGGTGCTAATAACATACTTGATTTTTTTTGAGCATACATATTTAGGAAGTCATTCCAGACCAAAGTAATGCCTGACTATAAAGAGGAACCAGCAGCTGCATCTAGGCTGGACAAGAGGGTAGGTGGCACAGCATACCTGCAAATCCTGGCCTTTTGACACAAATTCAGTAACCTACCTCAACACATTGCATTCCCTTTATTGCTGAGAGACTAAATATACAGGAAAATGAAATGCTGGTGTGAACTCAAGTCCTCACTCCACAATAGACCTGTGATGTGCACAGGACAGGAACCTAAATTGGAGTGCCAGGAACTGTTCCCACAAGCATCAGTTTAGAAGTAGACCTTCAAAGTGAATTCTGCAAATCAATAACAATGACCTTTTCTTTTTCTGCAGGAAGGAAGGCTTTAGATGTCTCCCATGGGTGTTGATGTTCTAGATATTGCAGTACATAAGACATCTGAATAGGATCAGATGTGACCCAGCATGTGTGCAACACCTGTACACTTCTGGAGCAGCAGGTGGACAGCAAGTAGGATACATAAAGAAAAGTCTCCATAGGTGTCTAAATCACTACATTGTTTGAGGAATGGTTACTCCAATTCCTCAATAATCATACCAAATGCCAAAATTTACCTGAGCTCCAGTAATTGAAAAATTAACAAAGCAGCACTACGATAAAGAGATTTTTACACATTCTGTAATTCTTACTATTGTGTTTCCTCAAGGAATTATGAAAGTAGCTTAGGAATAGTATTTGCAAGTATCTAAACTTCAGGCAGATACTGGCAATTACAGGGAGAACTCATGGGATTGTTCTAGCATTCCTAATTATTGTCATTAGAGGTCTTTTAGCTTGATTTCATACCCCACCTTCACAGATTCTAAAAATCCCATTTAAGAATTTCTTTTTTGTCATGTTCATTATGCTTTTTGTACAGCATATCAACTACAACATCTTAACCTCTGCCTACCTGAAATTTATATTACCATTCAAAAGTTTGAACAAAGTGATGAATAAGGAAGTTCTGTAACTGCAAATCACATCATTACTTTTTTTTTTGTTTTCAGAGAAGACCTCCACAATGTTGTCTTTTTCTCCTCTCTGCTTCTAATCTGAAAAGTAAAGCTACTTCTATTTCCAAATATAAGGCTTTTATTATTAAAAATACAAAATATATCTTCCACTTCATATTGCTAAATATTTTACAACTATTTCTAAGTGCAAATACTGACAGTTAGCTTTGAATTATCTGCATTGTACATGCTGGCTACCTATATTTTAATAATGAAATCTTTCTGAGAATTTTCTTTGTCAATGAGGGCAAATGTTACTGAACAAACTATATCCATACTTTTAAAATCGTGTATATCCTTCAAAATTGAGTTATTGCTCACTGTATATGGTCTCTGGTTCAGGTTAATTTACAAATTATGTTTGGGAATTGTCAGCATACTGACCCACCCAAGCCAAGAAGATGGCTGAGATTCTTCTAAAAAATTAGGAGGACTTTGTATAGACATATATATATACACACAAACACACATACATGTACAGACGCATATATATATAAACACACACATATATAGAAAGAAAGATTCCCTTAGTTTCCGGTGGTGTTCCACATCTCTCCTTAACTTGCTGGTAACGTAATTATATCTCAATTCAGCACAAAGTAAATGTTTTAGCTTTAAACTAAAGCTACGTGGATCTCGTAGCGGCAAAAATTCAATCATGGCATCACGGTGTTCAAATCAAGCAACAAAACTCATAGGAAATTGTTTTAACTGACCCAGACTAACCCTTTGCTGTACCTGTGGCACAGACATGTCAGTTCAAGCAGTGTCTGTCTGCCTGTTTTGTAAGAAGCTTATCTCTTGTCTCTAAGATCTTCCCAGTAGTCAGACTGACTGCAACTATGCCAATAGGGAAATGGCATGTATCTTTACCTTACATACAGATTCTGTATACTTTTTGATGAGATTATCGTACACAATTCTTTGGCTTTTTCCTTGGATTCCATTTCTAAAAATTATAAAAGTTTTTAATGATATTATTATAATTATTATTTTTAAAAATATTATTTAAACATTTAGATTGGTATGTAATAACACATTTTGACTTTATTTTTGACCTTTAAATCATGAATTAATGCCTAATCAATCCGTTACTACCATCTAAGAATTTCAAATTCTAAACACCTTATTAGACCTCACTAGAAAAATGTACATAGGCCTGTTTTCTCTTTCAAAATATGGTTCAACCAAAAACCAAACTGCTTTCCAAAAAAATGTAAAGTTTTTCAACATTTTATTTTGGCAGAAAATGTAGGGAAAAGTTTATGCATAAAAAATTAGGATATTTAAAATTTTTGGAGTTTCATGTTCTAATTTGCCACCTTAGAAGGACTGTTTCCCTTACAAAAAAAAGAAAAAAAAAAAGCAGGAGCCTGATTCAGCTGCAGCTTTAAAGTAGAGTTGTCTTCACTTTTCCCTTAAAGTGAAGATGGCTTTAACTCCCTAATTTATTCTGTTATTAGAGTACAAAACAGATCAAAACCAGGTCGTGGAATGTCGAGAAAATCTTATGAGGCAGATTGGAATAAAATAATAAAAGAAAATAAAATAGAATAAAATAAAATAAAATAATTTTAAAATACACCTGTATCTTTCCTACTTTGTCCCTGCAGGAAAAGTTCTGTCCTCCAACTTTATTTCCAGTTCAACTTTAAATGACTTCTTGTGTTACCAATACCTACATATATAGTCCCTTTGTTCCATAGAGATGTTCTGTAATGTTTCATTGCATGTCTTCTCCCTGTTTTTGTCAAGAGCTTTTTGGTATAATATTAATCATGCGTATCTTTAGATGTCCATATAGCAGATGTCCAAGTTGAGCTGTTCATTTTAGGCTTCTATTATAGTCAATGATGACAAATAGTCATTCTCAGTCATTATTTCTCTGACCTGTTTCAGCTGTTTACTTTACGATGAGCTGATTCACGCCCAGAAATAATTTAATTCCCTCTACCAACTGCAAAGAAAATCCAGGCTGGCTAGCTCAGATGCAGACAGCCGAGGTTCACTCCAGTCACTGTCCAACAGCTACAGTCTTGTCTGGGATGTCCTAGTGTAGCTTGTCTGTCCTCTAGCTGCTACTCCAGAAAAGGATGTGTCCCCCATTGATCTTGTGTCATGTCTGCTAGCCTGGTTCAGATGTTTTACAGAACCAGAATCTCTTACATGGCACTAGATGATTTTGATAATGCAGCATAATCCTTCTTCAGATATCTGTTAGTTTTGAGCAGTTCTGTTATAGTCAGTAGAAATCTGACGTTTGGCTTCAGTCACCATTTGGATGTCTTTTGAACTGCTCTAGAGCATCTAAGGCATCTACGTAATGCTGGCATTTATGACCTAGGGACTAAAAGTGATCCATGATCCTGGGTAGGAAGCTTGAAGGTAGCTGGGATGTGCTAGGTCATGGTAAAGAGCACTAGATATTTATATGTGAGTAACTGAATCAAGCTTTCAGTCAATACAGTGAAAGGATCAATTCATTTTATGCTATAGCAAACATGCACTTTTAGACAGATGAAATGTGCTTTCATCTGCACTGACCACAGCACAGGAGGTTGGTTTGTACGGCGTGGATATACTAGGGAATTCCACATCATCTCTGGCTGTCACTTTAGAAGGTCATTTATGTATCCTGTGTCATACCTACATGTATGTAGATATTTTGGGTTAGATTTTTGTGTTTCTGATTCAAGTCCTAGCTCTCTGAATGAACAGCTGGACTAAGTCATAAAATTCTGCTCATTTGAACAGGATCCTAAACACAAAGTTAGATGTACATCTATGTGGCTGACACAAAAGGCAGGCAAAATAAATTTATGCTGTTTTGGTGAGATAAATTGCATCCCAGTCCCTACATGTGCTGAAACCTTACAGTTTGCTGTGTCTGTCGTGCATGCACTGTCTGCATCACCTAGCACTCTACAGGTTTCATTGTGTCAATGTCCCCTATTCCTCTAAAATAAGGAAAAATGTCTGTCTTCCCGAAGATTACATAACACATGATTAAGATGACAGCAAGCAAGACAAAGCAGATAGGCAGCCTTACTTCCTGCTGTAGCTCAACTTCTTACCATAACATAATACAAAATAACTAACAAAGGAACAAACACATATCATTTGATCAAACAAATAAAACAGTGGTGTTATAAAAGTTATAAAATAATGTCTAAAAATAAATGGAAATTAAAAGTTTTGATTTTATAAAAGGAACTTTTAGAACAACTCAAAATATGTTTCCCTCAGAAATTTTTTCTTCATAAAAAATTGTGACTTTTGGAAGACATTCAAAAATTTAATCTATCCTTAAACACAGTTTAGATAACTACATTAACTGGAATCTCTATGTAAGCCTATTTCACATTTTAATCTGCAAAGAATTTCCTGCATGATATTTTTCTGTTGCTCTGGTAGTGGGTGAAAAATCTTTCCTTTTTCTAAAATAACCCCACAGTTAGCTGTTTCTAGTAACTGTGTCATGATGAAGTGCTCCCTTGGGCTGGTGTCCCCTTTTTACTGTAACTGAAAAGAATTACTATGAGATTGCATTTGTTTTCCCCAGGACATTATTAGATTAGAGAATTTTCACTATGTATGGGTTAGATTTCCTCATTCTTTTGTGCCATTAGCATTTTTCCCAACCTTCTTCATATGTCTTATTATCTTCTGTTGAAGGGCAAATATAGTCAACAAATAGATAACCAAAATTCAAGAGAAGTTGAGTATTGTGACAAAACAAAAATCTAGGCAATAACTATGCTCAGGACTTAGGCCAAAAGTCAAGAATCAGAAACTGAATTAGAATTAAGAATAGGTAGGTTAAAAGTTGGATGATAGTCAGTTAGATGGATATGAGAAGCAGAAAAAAACCCCAACCAAACACAAAAAACAAAACAAACACAAAAACCAACCAACCAACCAAACAAACAAAACCCCACCAAAACGAAGGCAAAGAAAATAAGAAAGGGATCACAATTAAAGCAACAATAAGGTTGGGTAGAACTTCAGCTAAGTGGCACATTGAAAAGCAACATCAGCTGAAAAGGCTGACGCATATGTCAAATACTGGGATTAACCACTGGTCTAAAGATAAAAAAGATGATAGCTGCTTTATAAATTTGACCTTTTGGGAAAAGAGGAAGTACAAAACAGTTTGAAAAAAGTAGAAGAGCAACACTGGGAAAGAAGAGATATATAAATCACTTGTACTGTTTTGAAGATTACTGTAGCCAAGTTTCCTCTTGGTTTTTGAATATCTAGGTACCCAGTGCTGACAGGTTATTATTCAATTCATAAATTAGTATTTTCCAATTAAAAAAATAAATCACTTATTCCCCCAAAAAGCAGTTCAGGATGCAAAGATATACCTTTGAAGACTCAATTGTTTATGTTAACTTGGTAGAAAAAGTCAAAGAGACTTTTAAAATTATTATTTTTCAATTAAATAATAACTATTTCATTTTAAAAGTAAAATATTTACACTGACTACATTTTCTTGGAAAAGTAATAGTTTATCATCTTAACAGAACACTGCAGAATATGTATTATGGTTTCATAATTATGTGTGACAGTAACAGCCAATCAATGACCTAGTGACTAACTGTTGTAAAGCCAAATTATTACTATTAAATTACAACTAAATGCTATTCCTTTTTCCTTAGATAAAGCATTTAGAAACAGAAATGGGTATTGAAGTTACAGCTGATTTATTTTCACAAAGAACATTCACCAATTGTTCTTCACTGTCTTTAGCAAAATGTATGCAGATAATTCCAGTTTGCAACAATAATAAGCATAAGTAATAAGAAAAAGGGATTTTATCATTGTTACATATTCATTTTATTATTGATATGGTTATTACCTACTTACCTACTAATGAATCTTGAAGAAGAGACTGATGAAATAACATGAAAAGGAAAAGGTGTTTCATTCAAGTTGTACAAGTGCCTTTCTAGTCCTTTAAGGATGATGTGAAGAAACCTTACAGAATATATAACATCACAAAGCTCACAGCTCATCAAGTTAGTCATGATTTGAATTGTTAGATTGATGCCACACAGGTCAATGCCTATGAGGAAGATGGAATCAGGTAGCTCTATCAGATTGTTACTGGGCTTAATACTTTTGCAACAGGGCCAGAATCCTCCTTTTTCTTACATTACGCCTTTCTTCACTACAATCTCTCTCTGAGCCCCAAGAGAAAAAAACCTCATCTTCTCTTGCTAACTAATCAGATTCTGCCAATGCAATTGGGCCTTGCTCCCCATAAATAGTACCTCAGAAAACATTAGTCCACTATGCAGTGCTATTTCTGTGATTTGCTGTGTGCAGTCCTGTGTTATACTGGTCTTGAGAGTACTGAGATCAAATTGGTTTATGTGTTTGGTTAATTTTCTAAAATGGAAGGTCAATATCTTACCATAATAAATTAACCAAATATAGATTTGAATAGAAAATTAAATGTACTCTTGGGTTGATAAAATCTCATTCCTTTACAGCTTCTGGGACATGTACTTTTTTGTGGTATTTATAAGGTTATGTGCGAGTTCATGTCAGGCTGTATGTAACCCTCTGAGCAGATTTTTTTCTTCTGAGATATGATGAATAGGTCTGGAAATTACACAAGAGACAGTAAACCTGAAGGGAGAAGACAGTTCTCAAGAAAACAACTTAATTACATATCAAAACTAATTAAGACACACCTGTCAACATTTTGTTGGTTTTTTTTATATAAGAAATCTGGTGCAATGGACTTATTCCACTGTGGCAGCTGTCTGTAATGGTACTGCGTTTCCCAACTGAAAAGTAAGGAACAAGTAGCTGAGGAAGTGATAAAATCATCTTACACTCAAGAGATTACTTGTAGCTGATCAGCCTGCAGACTCATTTGCTTATACTCTGGAAATGTTCTGGGGTTTTTTATTCTTTTTTTTTTTTTTTATACTTGCCAATGCAAAGAAAGATTTACATTTGGGGAAAGTTCTACTTGACTCATTTTTTGCAGTTTTTCAGGACCTTGAATTGAAATTGTTCTTTATAACTGCTTCCTTCAAAGCATTTTTCTCTCACCACAAAGAATCCTATAAAGTGACAAGGCTAAGGTAAGTCTGAATGGATGCCCTTTTCAAACAGCAATTAAGTATTCAGTTGGAATCTGCTTTTTTACTACTCACGAGTAGTATTGGCTCAGGTGCCAAGAATGGAATGTGAGTTCCAATTCATGAGTTATTCATTCTCAGTCATGTGCTTTTTTTTTGTTCCTATTACAATGTTTTGGCTTTTCTGTGGGTCGTTGTAAATTTGTACCATCTTCTCATGCAGTAGCTGCATTGACTTAAGTGCTCTATCAGAGCTGTACTGTTGCCATGACACAGCATACATCCAAACTGTACAAGGGAATGGGAAAAGCCACAGAGCTCTTCGCCTTTGAAGGATACTCTGGTGTTTGCTCCATTCAGAGAGGATTCAGAAGGTGCTGCTGGCTGGTAGAAATCTATGTGATGAATTCAGTCGTCCTTGCTCCAGCTGCTGCTGCTGCTGCTGCTGCTGCTGCTGCTGACAGAGGCCCCTGAAGGAAGATACCTTAAACTGTACTCAAGTATTTCCACGAAGTAACAGAAACACTCAGATGTGCTCCTATTTCTTCAAAGATATCCAGCCAGGAAACAGATTGATCTCTGGAATGTGATAACAAATGAAATGCTAGAGCTCAGTTCAGTTGCATAAAGGGAAAGGAAAAGCCATAGCCTAGGAAAAACCTCCTGGTCTGCTGCTCCAGAATGGGGTCACATAGGCCCTGCTGTCATATCTGCCAGCCCTTGCGGTTTATTTTCACTTTCCAAGGTACGGCAACAGGTATGTAATCTTAAGCAATTCAGTTCAGCCTCTTGTCAAAGTAATGAATGGAGTTTGCAGAGCTAAGTAGTTGTATTCAGTTTATTGGTTTTGGGAGACATTTCATATTATGAAATGGTTGAAGTAAGCAAAAAGGCAAGAAAATAAGAAAATTTTATGTTCTAATTCTCCAGCATTGTATAAATCCTTACAGCAAAGTAAGAAGATACTCTGATGTGATAACAAGTATGTAAAACTCCATGTAGAATGAAGTACAGAATCAGTCCTTTTCTCTTGCATTTTCTTCACACATATATTCAATAGAAAATAAGCTAATTGTCATCCTAAAACTATCTCTGACGCCACTACTTGCCCTTGTGCGTTATAATGCATGGGCCCAAATCTGTGGTTCTTAATTGAGCGGAACTACCATTGAAAACAACAGGATTTCATTTGATTAAGGACTGCAAAATACGTCCCCATGTGTGCACTTCTTTGTTCATGGTTAGTCAGACAGTAAGTCATGCAAAAGCTCTTTTTAATTACATTTTCAGATGGTGACATAATTGGTTGGAACAATCAATATCTTGTTTGATTCCTGAAGGTGAGACTTTCCAAATGAGACAACTGTCGTACTTATTCTGAAATATAAAACTTTGAGAATATTTTTAATAGATTAATAATGTTTATTATTACTTGCATTCAAATAAATAGAAAATAAGTTACAAATTGATATATTTATCCTGTTTTGAGTTTGTCAAAATTCTCAAAATATTTGAATTACATCATAAATTTATTTACTTTTAGTTAAAACAATTAGATATGCTCCCTAAGAAAATTAGATACTGCCACCACAGAAAAGTTGTACCTAGTACCATGTAGAATATACATACGTGTTCAATAAGCAGGCAGAGATTTTCATGAATGGATTTTTTTTTTTGTAGTGGTCGGTTCACCAGGGAAAGAGAGGGGAACAGTCTGAAGAAAGTGGTTAAGAAGGACCAGAAATCCATATAGGCAGTGACATCCCCACTGAGAAAAAGATATTTGAGAAAAAGCTTTTAGTCTAATTTTTAAAACTATGGCAAAAAAAAAACCCATTTGATTTCATCATCAATTTCTCCTTCTAACAGAAACAACCTCAACACCCTGAATTATTCATACTTTTGTTCCCAATCTACTATGCAACCTGAAAAATGATCTACTAATTTAATTCAGCTCATACTGGGCTGCAATATCTTTTATTTTAAGCTGTTTGCTATAACTGGACTGAAGTCTGGATTCAAGTAAGTTAACTGTTCTAAAACACTGATTTTAAGCTAGAAAAGGAAATTGAAGTTGGGGGAAAGATTTGTGCTCATTTTAACCCTTATTCCTCTCACGTCTCTTACAAGCAAAATGCTTACTGAGATGAAAATGAAAACATCTACTCATATCCCTGAAGAGCCCGTGTCTCTGCCATCAGCCTATGTAGCGTATTGGATGAATGCAGTGCACAAGGACTGGTATTAACACTTTTATGTATCTTGGGTTTCTTTTTTAGATAAATTCAAGACTTTTCAAAGTGAGTTTATTTGACTGTTGTAAGGAGAAAACGTTTGAAAATCTAATAAACAGGAGTTGCAATCATTTCTGAGTAACAATCAATTTTCTGATGTGTAAATTATTTACTGTACTTAATGACTTGTGGATTGTGTTAACAATAACCACATGCTCCAGTAGGATGTCTTTTGTAATGCAGGCTTGTAGACAAAGAGTAATAAAATATGCTTCCAAAATTGTATTTTAGCTCCTCTCCCATGTGGCTACTTAAGAAAAGCCTCATAAGAGTCAGATGGGATGGAAAATTATAAAATTGCCTTTGAAAATGGTGTATTCATTATTGATGCCACTTATTTCTCAGCATACAGAGGGACTTATGGAGCACTGTGGTTTGAAAAAATAAATATATGGTTGAAGAATAAAATCTTCCCTACCTCCCACACTTCCCTATCCTAACAATAGTTGGTAAGACCTGGTAAAGCATATGCAAGTTGTAGTCAGTGACATAACAGTCTCTGACTTCAGCAGATATCATTTTTCCCCTTTAAATGAAAAGGTTTAGTATCTGTTTTTCTAGAATACTTGGCAGTGACTGCTGGGTCTGCAGGGTAAGTGATTCGTCAAGGGTTTTCCTTAAGATTGTGTCACTGTTTTTAATTCTTTTGTTAATATCCAAAGTAGTGAAGAGTGTCATTAAACTTTATCTGATGCTCAAGATGATTTAAAGAAGATCAGATCCATGATATGTATGGTACTTTTTGTTAGTTACTGACCTCCCTTCTGCATACTGATATATAAAACTGTATTACAGTTTAATTAATTTTTGAAAGTAGAAGATCTAAAAGGGCTGTCTGTGAGCTATAAGTTACTTGATTCCACAGCCAAAAAGTTGCATTTGCATGGGAAAATGAACAGCTCGGGCATAAATTAAACTAAGGCCTATCCAGAAAGTAATTGGAATCAGCTTCAATTAAAGTAATTAGTGGGCTTAAAGAAGAAACACAGATACATTGCATAACTGTGCAGTTCACCCATCATCATCTTCACAGTAAGCATGTATATTAAAATGGTGCTCAGAAAATGTTTGAACTGTACTGTTTCACAGTGAATGAAGTTAATTTGTAGGAAATATGCAGCCAAGATATAAATGTGCTCATGTGATTATACAGGACACAGATGACTGCCATTCTCTTAAGAGAATCATGTTAACAAAGAAAAAAAAAAAGGTAGTATGGAATAGAATGTAGAATAGAACAGAGATGTCTGACCAGTAAATTGAGCTTGCTCTGCCAGAGCTCAAGCAAAGAACAGGACTGAAAATCTAGTAGATAAGCAACTCTCAATACCACTGGGCTAAATTAGGGCATATTAGCTTGGGCTCAGCACAGCACTGACTGAAATTTCAGTGGGAGATTCCCTGGAGTGCTGATACAATGATCTCAAGTCTGCTCGTAACACACCATCCGGTACTGCCACATAATAATCACCCACAGGAAGTGCAGAATGGATCTTCAGCCTTCAGCAGATTGCCTTAAACCAAACCTTAAATTCCCTTGCTGTTTATGGCACGTCCTCCTTATTCTACAAATGCAGAGTGTACTCTTACTGGTCAAGGTGAGAAGAAGCTTTCTGGGCTGAGGGAGGGCCGTATTGCATTAGTATCACATGCTGATCTTAAGGTACTCACTTAACTTTAGTCTCCAAAAGTTAAGACCCAGCCTAAAGTTATCTTCTGCTGTAGCCAGTGCAGCTGCAGAGGATAACTCATTCCAGGTACCTTAACATGTCTCATAGGTTGGGATGAATAGCTGGAATAATGTCTCTGAATTAATTGTTTATAGATGCAATCTAAATTAATGACACCCCCTGGATCGATTTAGCGCAGGTTTGAGCCACAAGCTCTAGACTGTTTAAGAAATAGTTCAACTTTCAGCTGTCCTTAAGAATAAGGAAAAGGTAAATGTGGCACCATACTTGTCAACTTTCCGTACAGATACACATCTGTGCATCTGGCGACTATGCCCTGGGTGTTCAAATTCGGTTTGCTGTTCTTTACACACACTGTGAAACCTCTCTGACTGTCATGTTAGGACTTGTCAGCTCAACCTCTGAGCAAGGTTCTTTGCTTTGTAATTTTTTATGAAGTTCAGAATCCCAAAAGAAAAAAAGCTGTTGGTCTCAGCTTTCTCAGTGAGAAAATATGTGGATTTTTTTAAAATGAATTTGTTGTAGGAAATTGTAGTCAGGAATTGACTTTCATATTGCATGAAACATCAGATATACTCCCCATCAGGCAGGAAGAAGAAAGCTGAAATATATATCTACATAACATAATTACATTTGTTACTGTCATTCTGAAATATAAGGCCTGACTCTAATTGAATTCATTCTTATATGTAAGAGATAAAATACCAATGAGTTCAGTTAAGTTATCCTGATATAACACTGATAGCTATAAACGACAACAAAATCAGTCCCTAATTACATCAGCTGTAAATTATGTGACAGTGCAGCTGTAAATTATGTGACAATGTATAAGTAAACCTGTGTTTCAAACAAATTTTAAATCTCTTTCATGGCCTTCCTGTCTTGTCCTGTATTCCACTAACCAATCTTATACAGGATTTTTAGAAATTTAGAAACAGCATGAAACATCTGTTACAAAAAAGTCATTTCGTGCCAATTCCAATAGTGAATATTTTTATTTTGTTTTAAAGACTTGTCTACATGGCAAAAATATTGAGAAATTACTATTATTACTATAGAAGGATTATATCCAACCATAATTTCTACACTTCCAGTATACGTCTTGCCTGCAGAGAAGTGTTTCTGTATCCTTGCATCCTAGCTCACACAGAAATCCTAGAATATTTCCCCAAATTCTCTCAACAGTGCTCTTACTTCCCTAACTGCTAAACATTTGAATTTTCCAGTAGATTTGATACCTACTGGACTGGATGAATGTCTGGCAAGAAGTTATCCATTATTTATCATAAATCACGAATCTTTATTTTAAAGTCAATTGAATTAACATTGCTTAGTGCTAAACACTTTTTATTCTTCTTCTAAAAACGATTAGCAAGCATAAGGTAGTTCTTGATGGAACAAACGCTAGTCTCATTCTTGACTGGTGCCTCTCACACAGCAGAATGAACAAACAAGACAGCTGCTTCGAAACGTGACTGATACATCTTTGATTTTGGTAGGATCTAAGGAGGCAAAAGCGATAGACCCAGGTGAACTTTTGTGAATTGCCCTTCAGTAAATTTTTCCTCCTGAATATTTTTCAGGCTTTCACAGAAATGAAGCTGCTGCCTGACTGCTTAAAGTTTTTAGCTTGTTCTGGGGACCATACTGCTACTGACCAAGAAGGAAACAGGCAGAGGCACACCAGAAGAGAATTTGACTCTTCTCTTTTCTCTGCTTTCCTTCTTATCTTTCTGTAATAAGTGTTTCAGTATAATGCTGTTTCAAAGCATTTTTCAACAAAGTATTAACGTTTGCAAGGGAAAGGTATAAGAAGCGTGTTACTTTTTATTTTTTTTCCCCATAACTAATGAATCTTAAATAATTTCAGTTAAATCTGTAGGAAAGCAGTGCCCCTGTACAGCAGGTTTTCTTCTTTCTTGAACATAAAAAAACCCCCAAACATTAAGGAAGAAAGGTCATAAGCACTCTTCTATTTAGTTTCCTATACAAGGTCTATGCTCAGTTGTCAGATATGGTTAACTCTAGTGTTAATTATGTATGAACAGGCATTACATAGTCCAGAATTCTAGGATCTCTGGATCTCAGTCCTTTTGCAAGTCAAACGAGACAAAACAAATTGAACTGTATTTTCAGCTACTTCTTAAACAGTATATGACTGGACAATCCAAATTTTATTCCAGGTGTACTTTGATAGTTCATATTGACGAAAAATGTAAACTGCTATCTCCTGCTTATGAAATATAGCTGGAGCACACAACTGCAGAGAAACATTAGAACATACAGTCCTATCACCCACCAGGTGACCTGTAGATAAGTATTAATAGGCTGGTTAAAGCTGTTAGGATACCTCTTTCTCACTCTTCCTGTTAGGGCACTTCAGTGGCTTATTCCATTGAGTCAACCTTCTATTTCCAGACTTCATTTAATCAGATCTAATTTATACCCTTTTGTTTCTGCGTCAATAGTATCATATTCAGTTTCGCTGCTTCTTGTGGCTACCTGACACTTTACCCCACCCCTATTTTTGTAAGTAATTATGTCAGTTCTCAGTCTTCCTATTTCTGGATAAATTTTCTTGGGTATAGTTGAGTATTCGTTCCTCTATCACTTTAACGCTTATTCTCCACATCTGTTTAGTTTGGACATTTTGAATATGGATGAACAAAATGGTGTCCAGAATTTCAGATGATGTCATACTGGGGTGCTGAACACTGTTCACATTTCTTATTCTTTGCTGAAAGCATTTCTTGTGATTGTAGTTATTTTTCATAATAACATTATATTAGATAAACGTAAAAATCTTGCAGCCAATTAATACAGACCAGTGTCTTTTCTCCACTGTTCTTAACAACAGAGAAGGTTTCAGCTTTTGCAAAAATTTGTCATTATCCATTATTACATTTCGTCTTCTTCCATCTTCACATGTAGTATTCCTGTAATTTTAAGGTCAAGCCAAGAATATATTTTATCTAAAAAACAAAACAAAACAAAACAAAACCCCAGCCTGCAGTATCATTGATGCGTTTTTTCATTCTTTTCCCATTTCTTATTTCATGTGTAGAGAACCTTTGACATTTTTTTCTTTGCAAAATCTAATATTGTAAGGTGACAGTAAAAGGGAGGTTTACTTGCAATCTAAAATATAGTGAAATGTCTGGATAATGCACAAGTAGTTTTGATGGCACAACACAGTATATGAGAAACAATGTTGATCCCAGTTGCCTGGGAAAGCAGTGAGTTTACGTGTGTGTTATCAAGGTGTCTTTTACACTGGAATCAAAGTAACACAGAATCACAGAATCTTCATGGTTGGAAGGGACCTTTGAGATCATCGAGTCCAACCACAAAAAAAACCCCAAATCAAAACCAACCACAAACCAACACACACGACACCCACCCACAGACAGACAAAACCCAACAATCTCGGGCATTAGAGCATGCCCTGAAATGCCAAGTCTACACGTTTCTTAAATACCTCCAGGGATGGTGACTCCACCACCTCCCTGGGCAGCCTGTTCCAGTGCCTGACCACTCTCTCAGTAAAGT
>JAOXJK010000001.1:176466238-176486481 GCA_025774025.1 Xenus cinereus | reverse complement strand
TCTTTTTTTTTTTTCTTCTGGCAAAGCAAGCAATACTTGGCAATCAGCTTAGCATATGATACATTTGCTGCTGAAATAATTGATGTATATCAACTCGATACATAAAACATGACAAAAGCCCATCAGCTATACTTTGCAGTCAGGAGATTAAAAATAAAAAATATTGTTAAAAAGTTGATTGGCAAAAACGTCCTAGTTATTCAACTAGTTTGCATCAGTGTCTTTTCAATGACAACTAGGCTCTTTAAAAAGTCTTATTCTGTTTGATAAAAAATCTCTTTAAAGAGGAGTTTGAACGTTGCACTTCCAAATTCTGGTTTTGAAGACTTTAAAGACATGTTTACTCATTTGAAACATTGCATCTAATCCAGTAAAACATATAAACTAAGCAAACAACTTATAAAATCATACATGTATAACAGCAAATCAAAATATCATATTAACAGACCTGACATAAAGAAATATCGTTATCTAGTAAATTCATAAAATTAAGCATGTAGAGTGCAGATAACTGTGTGCATGTGTGCGTATATTTAATCCCACTGCTATTTACATATATTGAGCAGTACCATACAATTTATCATATCACAATTATTGAGCAAACACATGAAGTAGCATCCTAATCAGTATGGATAAGCATAGTACCATCAATTTCTTAGTTATAAAATTAGCATCAGTATGGCAACATATAGATAAAATAAAAACATACTCTTCTACAGACCTGTGATTACTTACACCCAGCTGGTAAATCACATCCTTTTGGTTGTGCCTCAACTAATAGGACAAGAAATAATAGACATATTTCAGAAGCCTATCACCTTTATGATATACAAGTAATATTTAAGATGCCTTCTCCTTTGAATCATGAAGAATTCATTGTTCTTATGTGGATCTAGAAGTCAAGTAAGAGTGCATATAAAAGTTGACATCTTACAGGAGTTCTTAGAAATGCACACACTCTAGGAGTGATACACAAGAGGTGAGATAGTTGAAGAAAGACTAGAACTAGCTGTTATATAATCATTCTTTCCTTAAGTCCTGAACTACAAACAGAACTAATTTTTCCCCGTAGAATCAAAAAGATGCTTGCCCAATTTCTGAAGAGAATAGCATCTTAGCAAACCAACATATTTATCAAACACAAATTTCAATCTATATTCTTGAGTATTCAAAATAATATGTCCGGACAATTAAAAAGAATCACAGAATCATGGAATCACAGAATATATGAAGTTGGAAGGGATGCAGAAAGGTCATCGAGTTCAACTCCCTTTTCCTTGCAGGACTACCTATCACTAAACTATATGACTCAGAGCATTGTCCAGCTGCTCCTTGAACTCTGACAGGCTTGGTGCCATGACCACTTCCCTGGGGAGCCTGTTCCAGTGATTGACCACCATCCCAGTGAAGAACCTTTTCCTAATGTCCAATCTGAATTTTCCCTGGCACTGCTTCACTACATTTCCTGATGTCCTATCCCTGGTCACCGGAGAGAGGAGATCAGCACCTTCCCCTCCACTGCCCACCTTGAGGAAGTTGTAGACTGAGATGAGACCACCCCTCAGCCTTCTCTCCTCCAAGCTGAACAAACCAAGTAACCCCAGCCATTCCTCTTGCCCTCAAGACCTTCCATCATCTTGGTCTCCCTGCTCTGGACACACTCTATTAGTTTGATGTCTTCTCATGTTAAGGTACTCAAGGTAGGGCCACACCCGTGCAGTGTAGAGTGGGACAATCACCTCCCTCTATTAGCTAGCTATGATGGCCACCCCAGGATGTGGTTGGCCCTTTTGGTTGCCTGGGCACACTGTTGACTCAACAAGCTGTCAACCCAAACACACAGATCTCTTTCCATGGGGCTGCTTTCCAGCTTCTCATTGCCCAGTTTGCATGTATAACCAGGATTATCCCATCCCAGGTGCAGAATCTGGCACTTGCTCTTGGATTTATCTTGATTATTCTCTGAGGCAAGAAATTCCTAAGCAAAAGGAAATTCATTGCAGAAGAAACATTCCCTGCTCTGTAATGAGTGATATACCAACCTTATAAACTCAACAGCTTGATGAGCTAATCAGACAGATGAGCACTAAGCTTAGTTTGTTGTTATGTGATGGACAGTAGGAAGAAGATTTGATTGGAGCTGTGACTTGAACTGTGATTTTTCTGTTCATCCTTAGGTTTTCTTACTCTTTTGTTGAAAATACTTGAGTCATTAAGCAATAAAAAATACTCTGAGAGTCCAATTCAGCCAACTCATTTCAGGCAGCCACTGTAGCATGAATTGAAAGGTACCTCTAGAATGCCTGTTTCTTAACAAAGATTCTAAAAAAAAGTCTAAAAATGCAGTTCATGTATAGGTTTTTGTGTTATGGAAGTCTAGAACCAATTGTGTTGAAACCTTGCTTTTTAGCTTCTGTTCAGATACTCAGAGTATATCAGAAATTGCTCAAAGTTTTTGTCAAATGATACTACAGCAGAAAAGATACCAGGAATAAAAGTACATTTTTACATTTGAAACTAACTTTTCACTTTGTTCTGGTCTTCATGGGAATGATCAGAAAACAAGGGGAAATATTACAAGATCTGTGATCCTGTAGATTTTCATAGCTTGTAGTCATCACACATTCACCGCAGACACCAAATCCGTTTATTTGGCACAATTCAGGTATGTGCTTGTTTCTCTTAATCTGTACTTTGTATAAGGGTTTTATTATTATTATTATTGCAACCATTGAGTCATGCAATTCAATTGTATATAATTCCTGCAATAAAATAAAAGACAAAGGGAAGGAAGGAGGAAAGAGTATCGAAGTAAAGATTTTATCCTTCTCCAATCTCTTTTCCATTCTTCTTCTACATTAATTGATATTAACCCCCGAGGAGGGGGCTGTTAAGATCCATCAATCCAACATGCTGGTAGATAACTAATTAATACTAATGGTAGGGCTGTGAACTCATCAGACTAAGCTATTAAAATTAAAACATCATGAGCTATCACTACCCTGAAAGATGAATAATACGCATATATTACCAATGGGAAAACCAGAGCTGATCCTCCATTTCTAATTCCTGATGAAGAGGGCAGTGTTGGATTTAATTTACCACAAGGAGTAGGACTTGGTCATCTGAACTCTAATCTATGACTGGTGTCCTCTTTCAGCAGCATGAGGTCCAATGGAAATGACAGAATATCTCTTATTAAGCTACAGTTATTATCAGACCACTAATAACTCTGAGATCTCAAAATACAGAAGAAAGTTTGTGCTCTCTAGAGTGCCACCAACACAAGGGGCAGCCAAAGCATCAGCCTAAGGGAGGCCCTTTTTTTGATGGTGTTTTTAAAGAAAGCATCTGGATTTTGTCATGTAGCAAAGCAATGAATTTGGTAGTAACTATTGCTAAAAGTAATTGCTTAAATACTCTTTTCCAACTAACCAGCTGGACTGTAGCATATGAAGGCACAGACCCCGGTCAGAAGTTCAACCAGAATTGTTTATTACAACAAACAGGCAGCTTATATAGTACTAATGTATCTTCTTTCCCAACCGACATGTCCCTGCAACCCCCCACTGCCAGACGGGCAGAATTCCCCTCAATCAGTTGGGCTGCCAGGCATTGTTTATGGGTGGTCTGGACTTGCTCACGGGCGGGCCCCTGCCAGTGTTCCTGCTTCTTCTATTCCTTCCTCTGGTCTCTGCTTCTTCCACAATCCTGTTAACATCCTGTTCTCCCACACTGGACATCTTAATTAGTCCAACCTACAGTCTGACAAGTGTAGCATGATGAAAATACTCCTGTCCAAGACTTGTTCCTTTGCCCAACTTGCCTTGAACTGAAAATTCAAACCCCATTGATGTCAGTGGTGTTCTTCTTGTTTTACCCCTTGCATATACAGAGCTATTATCGCATTCAAAAGTAGAGCGAGTGAAGTTTCATATGCTGTGAAAACCCTGAAACTTTCACAGTGACAAATAAACAGCCAGGGAGAGGGATCTGAGTGGGAAGACCCAGGGGCCAGGACGTGCTTATGAAAGGAAATTTCTGCCCTATGAAATTTTTCAGGTAATTAATTCAGGTCATGGAGCATGGTGTCACCTGAAAGCTTGGTATATTCACACTGCTGTACTCTGAGAATTGCTATTTATTTGATAAATGTCCACAAGGCCCACAGAAATCAAATGGCATTCATAAATCTAAACAGGAGGTGATAAAAACACAAAGCTCAGCTTTTAATAAGCAGGGATTTCCATCTGGTAGTTCTTCTGGTGACATTACAGGTATGTGCAGCAGAGGCATTTATGGATGCACAATTTTACTGTCCCTCGGATTTCTTCCTAGTGTATACATCTGTTGATTCAGAACAGAGCAAAACACCAGAAACTTGCACCAAATAATTTACCAAAACGCTAACACTTTGACAGCACTGAAAATGCACTAGCAAAATGAGTAGGAAGAAAAATGCACAGGTAGACCTGGACATTATATTCTGCAAGAGCTGTGTCTTTGCTTAGGCTGCTGCAAATAGTTTCTTGTATGGTCTCCTATTTCATTGAAATGTAAACCACATGTTCAATTACATGGCCAGAGGGATCTATAGAGTGCCCAGGTGCTGATTTATAGAAGTCTAAGTTGCAGCTTAAAACAGTAGTCAGATTTTGATGTAGCAGCAAGTATGTTAAAAACTGATGACAGGAATGAGCTTGGAAGAGAAGGATACTTGGAGGTAAGGTATTCCTCTCATTATGTCTTCACAAAAAAAACCCACAATGGGCATGGATCAGAATATCTAAAACCAAAATATGGGAGGGAAAATATATCATTTCTAAAAGGGGAAAAAAGTCAGTTTTTCTATTGGGAAAAAAAAATCAGTTTCATCCCAGTTTTATTTTGTGGTGCAAAATTTAATTGATTGTGACTTGCTTTAGATACACTTCTTGTGCCAAAATAAGAGGAAGCCTTAACATCACATTTCAAACCAAATCTGATTGCTATCATAATAGAAATAGAGAACTTTTTCAAATCAGTCTTTTGGGGGCCTTTCTTAAAAAGGACTGTTCTGAATAATAAAACCATACTTTGTATGATATTGAAACTATTCACAGAAGTGGAAGTGAAAAGGACAAACCTGAATATTGATATTTTCTATCTTTTTTTTTGACAATCTTTCACATGACAACTGGGAAATTAGATTACTCTTACTTATGGACATCAAAGAACACAATGTCTCAAAAAAACTCTGAAAAATGGCATTACATGCACTAGCTATTCTGCACAGTACCAATGGAAGGCCAAGATACAAAATTATATCATTGCACTGTGAAAGATCTAAGCAACCATAAAATAGGTTCAGAACATAGTTGCTGAAGTTCTCCATCAGAAGTACTTAATTAATTTTCTCAATCAGTCCCTGATAAGAGACCTTTCCCATTAGCACAGACTAACCCTGTCTCTGTGAAATAAGACAGGTTCATTTACAGTTTTTACCAGAGCATCTCAAAGCTGTGACCAGAACTAAACTTACTAGACACAAACATTTCAGTGCTTAAGTTTGACTGACAATCCCCTCAAGTTAGCAAGTAACTATGCTCTCTAGTGTTGGTCAAAAATAGGACACAACCTGATTCTGAAAAAGCATATCAGTATAAAAAAAATTTATTTTACTTAGATGTTCTGAAAGCATTGTTCAAAAATTATTACATTTCAAAATGTTATTACTGTGATAAAATATTACAACATCAGTTCATTATCCTGAATTATACAACTTCTGAGATAACTTTATGCAAGTACAGTGATGATACAAGTCCAAATTCTACATTTACATGTACAACCATAGCTATTCCAATAACAGTATGCCCTTCAAATGAGCAAATGAAATATTTACGCAGTCTCTACACTCCATTTTTTTCCTAAATTATTTAGATTTATAACATAAGTGAAGAAAAAAAGTAATCGCCCAACAATCTGATATAATTAACAATTTAGCAAAGTCTATATTTGGCACTCTTGGACAAAGTACATATCTTACGCATGACAGCGAATTTTTTTCAGGACACATGGGAGGTTTCCATCCTATTTTTTTATTAGCTCTAGTCTTTGGCCTTAATTCATTAAATATTAGGATGATTTGCAGTATTTTTTTTTACAGCAGCTCCTATTCAAAGTTTCTTGAACTCAAGGGAACGATATTAACTGAGTTTAGACCAGTCCCTAAATATAGTTAGTATCTACATTTGGCCTTTTTTATGGCACACAGGGGAAGGACATAAATGTAACTGCAAATGTTACGATTAGTACAAATACTGTAACATTACTAACAGTTTGAAAAAGGTGTCCCATTGTTCAAATAACTATATGAAACAAATATTTTTGGCTTCAATACTTAGAATTATATTGGCAGACATTTTGCAGTCTTCATTTATTCTACAGAAGCAGAGCTGCAACTTCACACATTTCTAAAAAGTTATTTTCACCGAGTAGAAAATTGTTTCAATGAACTTGTTATGAAACCGTACAGAGACTGGATTATTTCATATTTCACTGTGAGACATAAGTAGTAAACTGCTTGGTCATTGGTTTACAAACCTATCCTGATGTCCCTATGAGGTTTTAAGCTATATTTATTTTTTTACTTCCTCTGTTTTCCAAAAAAGTGATCTCTATGAAATTTTCTTAAACAATTCTTGCCTGAGACATTAGTTCTGTCAGATATTTTTCCATTACTCTTGCCTTTGCTACTGCCAGTGTTAGAATTATTTTATCTCAAACTAACCAGAGAAAAGTAATACAAATACATGTATTCGCAAATGATTGCAGTGGTAATTCACAGTAGCATGTCTACCACTACTATCAGACTCTTTTAGCGTTTATAAAAACACTTCACAAAGTCTAATAATAAATAACTCTATTATGAAGATAAGTAATAGTATTTTTATATGCTGACAAATGCAGGTAGCTCTTCAGGAGACTGCCTGTTTTTAAAAATGTAATTCAGGTTTCTCTGAATTTACTTGACTGCAGCTGGTTGATTCAGAATGCTGTATGAAATACACAGCTTATTTCTAAATTTGTTTAAGTGAACTTCAAGCCTCTGAACTGTTTATGGAACAAACAAGAAGGAAAAGTTAATCAGAGAGATATGTCTGAATTTCAGTCTCACTCTGGAGCTCAGCAGTAGCTAACATGCAGCCTGGTATTCGCAGCCTGAGCGTGAGCCCTCCTGTTGAGTTGTGTTTTCCTTACATGCGAAGGAGGCAAGATATTTCCTGCTGAAAATGGCTTCCTACAGGCTATATCAAAACCTATCAGAAGTCCTGGGAAGGCAATTCAGAATGTCTGTCTCCATAAAGGGAATAATCTCTCTGAAGTTTCCTAAGAGCTCTGGGACTTGTCTAATCTTGTCAACGAAGCTTCCTCTTTAGTCAGTGAGGAGACAAATTTCAGTCACCAAGTGGAAGACGGTAATTAAGAGTTCCTCTCTGCTTGATGGAGAAAAACTGTGTTCCCAAGCCAAAGGAGGGGTCTGCAGTAAGTGAGGTGTCTCTGGGGATTCTGATCACTTTCTTTTCACTCCAGAGAGATTCCAAAGTACTGAGTTGGGATAATAAAATCTACTATGTTAACTTAGAGTTGTATTCCATTTTGTTACAAGATTTTCACAGCAACAGAATCTCCATCAGCAACTCCTGGATATGAAACTTCTGCTTTCTTAAAATATGTTTTGTCTACTTGATGTACATTCACAAGGAACAACGTGGTAACTAAGCTCTGACTTAGCTATCTCCATTACAAAAAGGGGTACAGTTGTCCTAGAGCACTGTTTCACTGAAGTTAATCCACCTGGGTTCTTAGTTCAAGGTCCATAAGTGGAGTCCATGGACCCGTGGAGAGTAATGGAATGTCATTGCAGACCTCATGGTTCAAATCAAATGTGAGACAATAGTAAATGTTGCTGATAAGCAAAGGTCTGATGTTCAAGCTTTCTCCCTTGCTTCCCTTCACTCACTCATGTTTCCTTACTGTATGCCATTTCTAAGCACTTAAAATAGTGACTCAGAACCCTCAAAAATGAGGAAAAAAATTAAGTTAAAAATGAGATTCAGTATGGAAGCAAATATTCAAGGGTATGGGTTTTTTGTCTGGGTTTTGTTGGGTTTTTTTTTAAGAGTTTTGAGGTATTAGGGTGCAAAACCTAACATTGTCACAAGGTTAATTGACTCCAAAAGATAATGTATTGACAAAAAAGAGGAAAAAAAAAACCCCACAATTATTTGTTGTGCTTTCTTACCCACTGCAGCCACCTCCCAGACCATTAAACCTGCATATATTTTTTTGCCTTTTAGGAAATGAACAACCTACAGAAAGCCATCTTTTTACTAATAATGGGGGATTTTTCCCTTTTCCTGGTGGGAGACTGAATAATGCTTCCAGTTTCTCACACTCCTGTCATTTTTGACAATACCCCAAAACAGCTTTTAGAACCATTGGAAAATGACCCCCTGTGTGCATGATTTACTCTTGTTTCTTGCTTATCTCTCCGTTACTCTGGGAAACCAAATTTTGCTGCCAGTTTTGTCAGCTCACCAAAATGCTAAAATAGACTTTGGGGGTTCTGCCTTCTCTTCTCCTATGGCTACCATGCACAAAAATTTTGATTTTGACTTGTAGTTACCACAATGCCTTATCTTCTTTAGCTAGCAAGGTTAGATAAGTGAGAAGAACACCAAGTACTGTGTCATTCTGAACAGGTAAATTCTGGGAAGGTTTTATGTTAAATCTTTGCTTGCCATTTCTTTTAAGGTACTGATTTTGTGTGTGTGTGTGTATGTGTGCAGCAGTCTGATATTTAAATGAAAAATAACACTGTATATAAATGAATCATATTTTTGTATAGATTTTATTTTTAATTAAAATATAGTAATATATGGTAAGTGTGAATGTATATTCTAATAATAAAACTTTTTTATCTCAATCTCTGAGTAAGCTCCAATGGAGCTGTCATGGTTTATTATGCTCCAAAGTAGCCGTTAGGGTCTATTATGTCAATTATCATACACATCCATGACAGATTGTTCTTTTTTGGCTTTTTTTTTGTATTAACATTAAAAATAAAAACAAGAAGGGGATGGATGGCTCAGGGTATTGAAATGCAGCAGAGAGCCTTTCACTTGGAGGCTACCCACTGAAATCTAACTCGGGTCATTGGTAACTGAAAATTACTGTTCAGTGATGTGCATAAAAGGGGCTTAGTATCTCAAAAAAAACCAAGTCTGAAGCATTGAAATTAATGGAAGTGCTGAAAATTACTTCAATGATTGCAGGATTAGGTTCTTACTTCAGGTTCCAACAGTTCATATTGCAGCTGGACACACACAACTAATGTTGATATTAATTTGCTGTCTTCACCAAACAAGTACAAACATAGTCACAGGTCCAGTGGTCTTCTCAGGTATCCCGGTGAAATTCCACAAAGTCTTTGCTGTATTTGTTTTGCTTGTTACTTCGTATAATGGTCTCCTTACCTTTAAAAAAAAGGCAGAATGAGAGAAGGTATATTGAAAAGTGATTGTGAGAAACCATCAGAAAAACAAGATGATAAAAAGTATAGGACTTCCGTATGAGAAGGGGTTGAAAATTACTTTTCACAGCTCTATAAATCATAAAGAGAATGATAGTATTCTTTTTCCTGTAATTATTAGTTTAAACTGTGGAGCTTAAAAGACGAAGCATGTTGAAAGGACAAAGCTTCTTCAAGGAAATATACAAATTCAAAAAAACTGACCAAGGGATTAAACCCACAATAATCTAAACACAACTACAGTCTAAGCATATGCCAAACAGCCTGTCAGAAGCTGGAGAAGTATTCTCCAGATATCTACTACTAGTCTTTTGAAAGATAGGATCATGGAATAAAATAGCTTTCAGTTTTGTGGGTCATATGTTTTCGTAATTGTGTTGACATAAGTGAGTGCAGATTCTCACCTCTAATCTTCCTTTCATGTCAATGGTTAACCTGAGTTGCACATTACTGTGGAATTACTGAATTACTGAGCGCTCAATTATATGAAAACTAAGGCAAGGAAATGCAAGGAAAGGAGAACCAAAGCAAGGAGACATCAATCTGCATAGCTGAGAATACTGCATCTTCTAAAACTGGCTTAAGAAAAAGAAAAAAAACGGGGGGAAAAAAAATCAGCCAAAAAACAGTCACAGGATATTATTCATCTCATCTTGTTAAGGCAAGCATCTGATGAGAAGAATGAAGACCTGTAAGTATTTTTTTCATTGATTATAATATTAGCTAGGTTTAACTAGAAAAAAAAGAAATGGTTTTCACTGAGAGCTTCAAGGTGTCCAGGGCATTTTCATGAAGGTAAACACATATGATACAATACATGCAGAATAGTCGTACCCTTTGGCATGACTGATGGAGATTAGGTAGAGTTCGACAGAGCATCTCAAATACACCAATGTATAGACAATTGAAATGACCCTAGAACATCCAAACAGGTAGATTAAGGGTGATATTCAGTCATCTAAATGTAGGCATATAGTGACATTTTTGTGTATTGTATTCTATCAGACCTGATACTCAGCTTTAGTACCAGAGTGTATGAGTCTCCGTAAATTCTGTGCCCCACCTAGGTGGCCTGTGTATTCCTTCAATATCCTAGAAAATCTCAAGTGGCACTGAATTCCTATGTTTAGGCAACTGAATCCTGCCCCAGATGTCAACGTTCGTATTGGAAATGTCTAAAGTTAGATTAAGTGAATCCAACCACTAATGATTAAGGACAGGTGAAATAACCCCATGTTTTGAGTCACTGATCATGCATCTCCTATGTCAATCTCCAAGGTCTTACAAAGGTAATGCATGTAGCACTCCTGTCTAGTAGGACAAAATCTTTTCGATGAAATCTTATCCCATTAGCATCAACAGCAAACCTCCCTTAGATTTCAGGAGGTTGTTCTTTCTCTAGCTGTCAGACCAGGCACAAGAGAACAAGAAAACACCTCAAATACAGCTTTTCCTCTCTAGACACCCTGAATCAGGAAAACAACCTAATATTGTTAGATAAGACAAGCACCCAAGTTCAATTTTTGCTCATACAGCATTGTATTAGCAATAGCAATACTCTGAGAATTGTGTGAGAAGTTAATGGAAATTGTGCTTCAGGAACATTCCCAAATCAGTCAGGTAATCGGGACATGGCAATTTAAACAACCTGTAAGAGGATACATCTGTCCACTTCATTGTTTTAATAAAAAACCTCTTTTTTGACAACCAGCCTTGCAAAAATAGGTTAAATGACAGCGAAATCATTGTTCTGGCTTTCACACAGGTGATCACATATATTGCAGCTATACTACCTGCTTGGCTTAAGAGAAAAGGGTTCCTGTCTTCCCCCCCACACCTCCCCCATCTCTGATAGCAAAGCATAGTATTACCCTTTGTGTTTCATTTAATGTTGAAAATTCCCTTTCTTTTGCTTGCATATAGTGTAATGCAACAATTATGTGACACATTAAAAAAAAATATGACAATGCTTGCACTGTATCCAAATGCGAAGAGATCTGCAGTCATTTTGAATGGGAAACCAGCTATTAGCTCACACAATGGATTCCCCAGCTGAAAAGAAGACATAAATTGGAGTGAATCAAGCATTCACCGCCAGCAGATCTGCTGCTTGTGTTCACTGATGAGATGTAAATGTGCTTAGCAAGAGTACAGCATCAGAAGAGGACCATGAAATTATAATATAGTGACTGTAATGAGAATGGGTTAATTTGTAGCATTTCTTATTCTAATTATGGTATTTGAGACATGGGAACAAAACCATTTTCAGCCATTTTCTTTTCTTGTTACTATCCCTTATTACAAGAATGAGAAACAAGAGCAATCTGCGTGCTTTTCTATTCTGTGAAATACAGTAACATGCTGCACTACTTTGACCCTTTCAATATTCTGCATAGGTAATTTCAGAGAAGACAGTCCAGTTATGGTCTCAGCAAAGAGCATTTAATGAATCCAGGAAAAGCATAATTTGCATGGAAATAGCCTGAATTATTTTTTAAGTGCACAAGAATGTAATGGGGGGAAAAAAAACAACAAACCAACAACAAAAACAAAAAACTAGAAAATAGAAACAGCACAATATTTCTCCATCTCTAGCACAATGATTTTAATGAGAATTAAAATTTGTATGAACTTAACCTATTCTCAGAGTGATGGGATGCTAGTTTCATCTTGCAGTGTGTGAATTATCTATCCAGACATATTCTGTTTGTAAGAGAGATGACCAGCTGGTGAAAAATATCCTGTTCCACACAATTCAGATATCAATCCATTATTTTGACAGAAAGTAAGTATACAGAGGTTAAGATACTTGCCACTCAGATTAAATGGATGCATTTTCAAGCCTATGGGTTCTATATTTTCTAACAATGGTTACAAAATTATATCCATAAAGAACACAGAAACATGGAAATCACATTTCAGTGAACAAAACAGAATTCTGATAACACATATGTGGACAAAATACTTTTTTTAACAAAAGATGCTGATATGTTCTTATAGGATTATTGGCAATTTGGTTAAAAAAATCCTCCTGAGGTTTACCTGTACCTGCTTGGTAACTGTTATTTGAAGGTTACTGCATTTACATGCACATGGAGAAGTGAAAATTAACTCCACTTTTGTGAGTTGCTTCTGGTACTCAGTATCGTGTCTTGTCTTCAAAAATATAAATATAAAACAGATTGTTGTCCTTAAAACTCTCAACCCTGAAAGTGTGAGTTGGGTGAGGACAATGGAGGAAAGTAAAAAAACAAAACCCACAACAAATCTGACAGATTTTCTTACTAAACCATCTTCAAAGAGGATGAGGAGAACACATGCCCTTTGAAGACTCCATCAGATATGTGAGGGAGAAGCGGGATCTGATTTTTAAAGGAGATTTGTAGGATTTATTAAAACTTCATTGAGCATTTAAATCAAATACCAAGATTCAGGTTAATTTTAGGTACCTACTTGGCATGTTGAACCAGCTGAAATGAAGGAATATATTCACAAGGTGATTCAAAAGTTGTCAATAGAGAGGTTCTCACCGGGGGATTAGAATTCACGTGCTTCCTCAGTCTGTGCTTGAATCATGATTGAGCTTAGATAAAACATCAAGCATCTAACTGCTTAGCTAAAGATTGATCTAAAGACAACTGAGGGCTTCTGTTTAGGCAAATAAGAAACTCTGTGATCCAGAATGGCAGTATAAATCAATTTTAGGCTTCTCCAGCAATAATCCAGAGTCCGGGGACCAGGCAAATTAATCTTTGTCTGAGAGAAGGATCCCAAATTGCCACAAGTCTGAACTTGGAATTTAGAGATTCTGAATCTCATTTACAAATGTTCATGTCCTATTAATTTTTCCCACATATTTAAAGAACTCTGATTTTTTTTTTTTTTCATTAAAATGCTACTACAGCTTGGAAATGAAACAAATTTAATTTACCTAGTAGAAAATTCATAAACTTAGTAGAATTCATAAACCTAGTAGAAAGAGGAGGAAAGAATTAAAACTGTGTTATAGACCTACCAAGAAAAGGGCACTGAATTTCCCTGACTTTAGGGTATCACAGGAAAGTACTTTCAGATTGACAGAACAGGTTATACCCACACTGGTAACAGAGAAACTCATTTCCCCTTGAGTACTCAGTAAAGGAAGTAGCCCTGAAATAGCTAAGAATAAACGTTTCAGAAAAATAATTATCTGTTGAGAAAAATCATTATATAACATAAATGCATACACTGTATGCACATGTTCATATGCACATACATTATATTAATTCCATTATCCTTAGATCCATTTTGTTTACTTGTCACCAGGTATATATATTTCACACTAAAACAAAAATAAGATATTTTGGCCTTATTAAGTTTCCCTAAATTTATCTACTTATTTGAGATGCTTGCCTGTCCTCTAACTGTCACTTGCCAAGGGAATAGGCCTCCTATAGGTCCTGTGTCTTGGATGTTAACTCAAGTGTATTTAATGTTAGAGTACAATATCACAATAGACACCTGTTTTTTGGCAACTAGCATGCCAGGTTCTGGGATCAGGATTTGCTGAAAATCTCTGCAGCTGTAACTACAGCAGTCACTTCAGCAGGCTTCAGGTACCAAAACATAAGACAGACAAGGAATCATGCCCAGGCTTTAGCTGCTGATCTCCAAAAGGCTGCAGATCTTCCATAAGTCTTGTCTCTCACCTGCCAGCTCCATTTAGGTGTATTGGATTCTGAGATGGCAGTATATACCCATGTTTATGTAGTTGAAACCCGTCCTAAGTCTCTTTTGATTATAATAGGAGCATAGACATCTAGTTCATATGTAGATAATGAGGGGAAAACTTCACTCATTCCCTCTGCTACTTCTTTATTAATAGTAAAAGTTTGAAGACAGCAAGATGATGAGGCCAAGATTTTTTTTTTACATTTCCTTATTTTGTCTTTCTTTTAACAGACATATATTTAATTGTATTTAAATCAATGTTGAAGTGAACTTAATGCTATTTCTGGTGGCAATAGCTCAAATCAGGATCTATTTCAATTTATTTCTCTTCTTTCCCCCACTGCACTCCAGCATTTCTGTTTTGTAACCCATTTTATTCACAAGCTGTAATAAAATATGTGAGGAGTACAAACAAACTAGCATGATTTTTAATTTATTTGTAAAATTTTGGATTAATATAATTGTATGTCTCTAGTAATAAGAGGATATATCACAATAAATGTAAAATAAGGTATCATTCATGTTTATCAAGATATTTTCAAGCCAAAAGGGAGTATGGCTTCTATACAGTATACATAACAGTATATATAAACAAAAGTAAAAAATAAAGCTATTAAAATGGTAATTGTTTTAACAGTTTCTAATACCACACCCTCCCATTATCATTAAAATAAATCATTAAAATATCACTAAAATAGAGCTCAGTTTTTTTAATTTTGCTTTGCTGGCTTCATTGTAAAAATCCAAAATATTTGCCTTTTAGTAAAGGTTGTTACAGTTACTGATTTCTTGAGACTTCTTTATATCTCCTTTTCTCTGTTTCCATGAATAGCAAAGATGAAAACAAAACTCTAAAGTCATATTCTATCTTCAGACCATCTGGTCAATTCAGCTTCCCATTGTGTCCTCTTCATCTCTGATAACTTTATATGGCTTAATATATAATTTATGATCCTTTCTTCTGCAACTATTCTCTGTATTCTCTCTCTTTAAGTCTCATAGATACCCCTGTTGTTGCTACCTGCATATCCTCACTTTGGTCCTCATTGAGAAATTCAGCCTTGTATTCTGTGTTTGAAATTAGTATGAAATTGTTGGTGTATTTTCCTTAATGAGTATTTTCTTAAAAAAGAAAAAAACAAACCAGACTAGGACTTTCAGAATAGAAAGCCAATTTTTATTAGACTAGAAATCATAGTAATTATCTTTCAAATACAGAACAAGAGAAGAGAAATAAGAAATGTTTATGACAACTCCTCTGCATTCCCATGCATTCTTAGAAGATGGTTCCTTATTTCCACACTTGTTTTCAGTTAACCTTAGAAATACAGGAGTTGCAGCATACGCAGCACAAGCCTTTCTAGTTCTAGAAAGACTTTCTGTTACAGTGGAGACTTGTCTATCAGCTTCCAGCGCCTCCCATTGTAGTCTGAGTCTCATCACTGTGCTCTAGCCTTTCTTCTCATCCTTCCCTCGTGCTACTCTCCTAATATCCTTGAAGCTTTTCCCTTCCAAGCATGCTCAGCAGGGAAGGAAGGGAAGGAGAAGTTTCATTGTTAGGGTTTTCAGGTGACCTAGTCATTCCTTTTCTAAAAGAACTCAACATACAAATGAGGGAAAAAAGGTTAAATAGATACTCTCCATCAAGTTGTGGTCACATACCTCTTGTTCATTAACTATATTCTATTCTGACAAACAAAAGGAAGTCTTGATACTATATCAAGTATCAAGATATACCTTGATACTATATCATAGTATCAAGGCCACTGGCACCATCTATTTAGGTCTAAACTCTTCTACAGCAGTATTGTCCTGGGTTGACTGAAAGAGAAGGGCCCAGAAAGGAGTCAGGAGTTGGTTAGGAGTCCCATGCTCAGGCTTGCTGCCTTACCTTCTTGTATTTAATACTTGAAATAGACTATGTGTGATTAATGCAGGACATACAGCTAATTAGGCAGGAGGTAACAAGAAAATAGAATGGATAGAGAATAGAATGGCTGCCATGGGACAAGAGCCCCATAGGCATTGAGTGAGACACATCAAGATAGGTCAATGGGAGATGCTCTTTGCCTCACCTCACAGGCTGGGAAGAGGTCATTGCCTAGGGGTATGGAGCTTATTATGGGATGCCAGGGAAGATCACCTTGGGTTATGTAAGACTTAATATATCAGATTTATGGGATGTTTAGTGGAAAGAGAGGGATTGCCATGTTGTCTATCCAGGCTATGTGAGTGATCAGTTCAGTCTGTCCTGTGTTCTTACCTAATTGCATTTCTAAATATTTTCCTGGGTGAGGAGTTCCTTATTCTGTGTGCACATGCATGTACGGGTGTCTAAGTGCCAGTAACTGGTGTGGACCACAGATCATAGAGGCCTATGGGTCTAACTACCAGCGCCTGGAATGTGTGCATATTTTGCAGCTACTTCAGTGTGATTGCCTGCAAATACCAAGGCAGACTAGCTCATGAGTAGGATAAGAGCCCTGGGAACCAGGTATCAAAGCAGCCAGAAGCCTGGGCTAGTTACTGGGGAGACTAGAAAGCCTGGAAATTGTCAACTGGAGAGACTAGAGGGGTTCAAACCTACTACTTCAGAGACTGCTAGGTCTGGGAGTTGACTTAGTGTCCTGTTTCCATGTATGTGGTTGTATTGGAAACAAGAGGATTCCAGTGGTCAGCTACTGGTTAGATTCAGTGTTTAAGGTGATTTACTCCAGACATCAACAGTATGTGTGTACTCATGCATGTGTGTGTGCACACAAATGTGTGTGTGAATGATTTTGAGCTACCAGGAGCTGGAGAGGCACTGTGGGTTTTGGGGGTGCCAGCAGCTCAGAAAAGCAAGGATCTGTGTCCAGTTCCTGCCCTTGTTGCCTAATTCCATGCTATTGGAAAGATCTACTTTGTAGATCTGCACACTGTTTCCCACTAACAGACCTGTATCCTGAACTTCCTGAGAGGGGGACAAGATTAGGCAATTTTTGTGTGCTGTCTGTGTTTACATGTTTCTATCTGTGGTGTTCTGTGTGGCTTGCTGTGTGAAAGCCATGCTCATGTGTGTGTCTTTGGGGAATGCATGCTCAGCCTCGCTACTCGCTGGGCCTGGGAACACAGAGCTGTAGCAGCCTCCCCTCCATGATGCTACTAGATTCGAGAAAACTTTATTTACCAGAACTTCCCCCTTCAAATGTTTGACTTTGAAAACTCACCATTTTTTAAAGCTATTTTTATTTTTATGCATTGTTTGAGTGGATATTTTATATTAACCCATTAATAAAGCATTTCTGGGTTTTATTTTGCATTACTTCTTGGTTCTTAAATGTCAACGCTGAAAAGCTACCCACAGTTTCAACTGAAGGCACAGGGAATCATAAGACAGGAACCACATGGCTAATGAGAGAAAGCTAAAAAGCTTTAGTAGTTGCCTCGTTAGCATGCACAGTTCTATACAGAAGTTGCTATATCTCAATTAAAAATTGTATATATATGTATATTTATCTATAAAGAGGTATATTAGGACAGTGATACCCTAAGAAAAGCACATTTAGCATTTATCATCCACTGGAGGAATTACTGTGTGTAAAAAGGACCCTTCCAGATGATGGTTACAAAAATCTACTCCTAGAGCATTATTCATCGAGAAGTTATTTTTTATACACTCAGTACATAAAATCTGCAAGCCTTAGATAAAATTGTCAGAATAATTAAGTTCTTTTTACCTCATCAGTGAATGAAATATAGTGATTCCAAAATAATATTTCTGGAGAAGGCACCAAAGGGGCTGAGGCTGATTCACAGTAGTTAATAACATGGCACACACCCCACCCAAGCAAGCAAAAGCTAATAATAAAAATAACTTTAATGGGTAATTTCTGTGCTTTAGAGTGCAGATTCCTTGAGCTGAATACTTGAAAGAGAGAGAAGAGATACTTTTTGACTTGAAAGAGAATTAAAGTCTTGCTCCTGGTTGGGCAGCACTGTGTCTGATTAGTAGGTGAAAAGAGGGATTTAGATGTGATAGATACAATTTATGGCATCCACCTTGACTTCCGCTGCTACATTGGAAAATCTCCTTGTTTACAAACTGCTTCAGTTGTAAGAGTTTTTAAGTATTAGTTATTCAGGGAATAATTGTAAAAAGAGCCATGGGACCTAACAGCAATATTTTCATGTCTAACTATCAACAAGGGAAAAGAGAGAGGCTCATCAAACTGACAACTATGCATCCACTCTGAATCAAATGTTGGAAAAAAGGTTTGGCATAAATGTTATGTAGTCTGCTTGCAAGAGAAATAAACAATGGAATACAGCAAAATTAATCTGTTTATGCATACGGGCAATCTCACAGGTAGAAATGTTTCTATACATAGAAACTTCTCTATACATAATTACTTCTATTCGGTAATTACAATGAGAGGTAGCAACAGTGTTGTAAATTCCTCTCTTTTAACAGGAACAGCACAGTCAGGATTAATCCAGCTCTATTGCCATAATAGTGTGTACAAAGTACATACCCCTTCATTCAAATGTAGCCTCAACTGAACCTTGTACATGTATTGAACATGATTTGCAAGAGCAGAACTCACTGTTATCTTCAAATTCAACTGTTCAAGTACAGGGTAACCAGCTCTTTTGAACTTCAGGCACAAATCAGGCATCAAAAAAACCTGTCCAAAGCTGCTTTCAAAAGGTTAATCTATAGCATCATGTGGAGGTGAATGGATACCACTTTAGCAGCACTTGGATTGAGAAATGGAAGTTCCTTTCACATGACCTCCCCATGTTCACAGCAGCAATACAGCTGATAAGTTTTGTTGTGCTGTGTTTTGGCTTTGTGCAACTGCCTGACCTTTTCCTTGGCCAAGCAGGCCTGCTGTGCAGTCAGCACATGAAGCCCTTTACCTGTCCCAGGCTGGCAACATTTAATAGATCGCATTAAGCTCTGATGTGTGTCTTAAAGCAATTAGAACAGCTTTGGTTGGAAAAACTCCATTTTCATTTCATTAAAAAAAACTCAGAAAATTGGGAGCAGAAAAGAAATAAAAAGAGAAACCATAAAGGGAATTTTGGGTTCTGTTGACTTAGCTGAAAACCTGAAGAAAGCCAAATGCTTCATCCAGCCTTAATAATGAGGCTTAGACTGGCTCTGACAGCAGTCTTTGTACCACCTATTGCAAAAGCTCCATTTATATTCTATGTAAAATGTCCAACGAAGCATAGAAAACATGTAATTTGTATGGAGAATGGGAGTTATGCAATTTTTGCTGGCATAAACAATGCAATTACCACTCAGAAATAGCCTTTTGCATTCATGAATGGGGTCCGTTATCTGTTCTGTCTCTCTTTGCTCATTCCAAGTTGGGGCATGGTTATAAAAGAAAAGTGTCTTCTTTGCCTCAGAACTTTGGTTTTCAAACAGCAAGGGGAAAACAGCATATGACAACTCATTCTTGTCTTCTGATTAAGGAGCAGCCATGTTTTGTGGACACTTACTAAGTTTACAGCCAATTAAACATTTGAATACATTTATATTTATTTAATCGCCCTACCTTTGCAAATAGGGCTTTTCTGAAGTTATCAAAAAGATTAGACATAGTAAGGCAGTAGATAGGTTTTTTTGAGCATAGGCAGCTATATGAGACACCTGGCCTCCCAGTGGCAGGTGGGATACACCTGTCCCAGAAGGGGGAAAAGAATTTTGGGGCAGGAGTTAGCAGGACTCATTGACAGGTCTTTAAACTAGATATGAGGGGGGAAGGGGAAATAACTGGGCCTGTTAGGTTTAAACCTAAGGGAAGCATGCCAGGGCTTGAAGGATACTGCATTAGTGAGGACTCTCACTCTGTCATTTCATTTGAGAAAAGGGATAGACGTTTAGAAAATTCTGCTTGTGAACAATGGGAAAACCCTGTCCCAGAAGGGGAAAAGGGTACTAGGCCAGGAGTTAACAAAGCTCATG
>JAOXJK010000001.1:176446279-176460317 GCA_025774025.1 Xenus cinereus | reverse complement strand
GTCACCATCCCTGGAGGTATTTAAGAAACGTGTAGACTTGGCATTTCAGGGCATGCTCTAATGCCCGAGATTGTTGGTTTGTGGGTGGGTGTGATGTGGTGGGGTGTTGTGTGTGTTGTTGGTTTGGTGGTTTTTGGGTTTTTTTTTTGGTTGTTTTTTGTTTGGGTGGTTTTTTGGGTTTTTTTGTGGTTGGACTCGATGATCTCGGAGGTCCCTTCCAACCATGGTGATGATGATGATGATTCTGTAATAAGAAGCACTGAATTATTACTGTTGTTGTTATTATTACTATTATTGTCATCACTGCTATTAGTGGGCATAGAGTAAATGCAGAGTGGAGTATTTTCAAGGTAACTTTCTGGCAGTGTGTGTGCCCTATATAATCAGTTGTCTGTAAATAAAGAGCTATTAATTGTGTCTTTAATAATCTTCTCAGTGTTTTTGTTTGTTGCATTTTTGGGGAGAAGAATTTACACAAAGGTGTACTGACAGGATTGCTAAAGGCACAGCAGATGACATAATATATTTGGATTTTTCAGAAAGCTTTTTGTAACATTTCACATGACAAGCTCCTGCTTAATCTCTAAGATGATGTAAGGATTCAGGGCAGGACATGGGCATAGTTACAGAACAGGTTGAAAAATAGCAAAGCAGTGGCTATAGATAGCTCCTGTGAAAGAAGCTATGTCAAACCAGAGAAAGTGTTATTTCAAGTGTACAGGGGCTAGTGCTTTAAAGTCTGCTGTGCACGTATGTACTTTAATTTAGAAAGATGATATGCAAACAAAAAGAACAACTGCAATCTAGTTGCATTTTCTGAGGACAAAAAAAATGAAAGATGAATACATACAGACAGCTAAACTTGAAAGGGATTTAGATTTGATTCGTAAATAGGTTGTCACGGAAGGTATTAAATGTAATATTGTCAAATACAAACTAATCAAACTTTAGTGCTGTAAACCCCACTAAATTCTCGCATAGAAGAAATTAAACTCTAAGGGAATTTTAAAAAAGGAAACCTAACCAACCAACCAACCAAAAATCCCCACAAAGAACAAAACAAAACAAAACAAAAACACCCAGCACTTTTCAGGTCTGCATAAACAGAAGCGTATTTCATGTTCCCTTTCTGAAAGCATATATTTAGTCTTTTTTCTCTCAGTAATAGCAATACTAATACTTGGCATTTCTAAACAGCTGACATCAAATGAAGTAACCTGCACAAATCCTCCAAGATACTGTTCATTACAGGAATTCCTATTTCAGAAGACCACCTATTCCCCAAAAGATAGAAGTGAAATATTAGGAGATAGTATAGGGCATAACATTTTTGGTGGGGGTGGGGGTCATTATTTTGTCATTGCATGAGTAAGTTCATATCACTTTTGTAACTGTTTCTCCTTTCTCCATTTCTGTTTGACAACCACATTTGGGGTAAACTCCACTTCTTCACTGATCACTAACAGGATCAATAGTAGACAATTTCATTGTACTCCTTCCTTTTTTTTTTTCCTTCCTCACTAAACAATCTATTTTCCTTTCATTTAAAGGGGAAAAAGCTGAGCAAAGTGTGAAAGCAGTTTTCTAAAAGAAGACCTTGTTGTTGATAATGCCATGTTGCCCTTTGGCCTTCAAAAGCCCTTTCATTATTCAAAACTTAACCTTCATACTGAGCAAAAAAGTATGAATATAAATATTATAGAATATAGAATATATGGAATGTAGATAGAATATAAAGGATATAGAATATAACTAATATAAAAAAGAATATATTCCCAATGATTTTTTTTTAAGAGTTAGTTGCTTTTTTTGTTTGGATGACACCATGTCACAAATTTTCTCCTTTGGAAACAAGAAACAAGAAAACTTTCACATTTATTGCATTAAATTGTGATAAGTACTATTGGCAGAGGGGAGAGGAGGTATTCATAATGCCTAATATTAAGCTTCTCATTTCAGTGCCCAAGCCCTTAGTTAGTCAACAGAGAGACACAGGTTCTTTTTAGGTGTTGTGAATTTCACTGTGAAATAACTTGAATTCCTGCTTTAGGGAAGTGCAATAAATGTTTCGAGTTAAACTCTGTAAATGCACAGCATAGCACGTATGACAGCTGATGTTTCAATATTTTTATATGAACTATGTTTTCTACAGGATTTCTAATGATTGCCAAGTAGTACAGTATTCCTAAGGGTTCAGGAACAAAAAATCACAAGCCTATTCACAATACTGTTTGTATAAATTTTGAGCTTTTTTAAAATTCTTGCTTCCTGAAGGGAACAGCTTTGCTGGTTTAGGAAGCCTGACAGCAAAATGTGTCAGAAACAGGAATTTAGAGACATACTCTCCTCATCTGGATTGAAGTCATATACTCACTTTAAGATTCTGATAGACTCCACAGTTAGATGGATATTAACTAATAGCCATGTATTTTTGCCGTTTAGTTTTTATAATAGCTTTCCTTCTGTCATACTTAAGTTTTAAATATAGATATTTGTGCTTTGTGATGTCTGGCTGCTCCCTGGGAAACTGCTGTCTGCAGAGCCACAGACACCAAACTACACTCAGGATTGCAAAGGAGTTTAAAGTATGCAAGTCTTGCAAGGACTACAGGCTAAAAGACTGATTTGCAGCAAAAATAAAGCTGTGACCTAGACCCCCCCGAAAGGCAACACGGGGAGGCATGGAACCTAAACAGGACAATACAGAGGAATCCAAAAAAGTGTCAGCATGTTATTAGCCTGGGATCTGTGACAACCTAATTCTCATTGATGGCTCATTCCCAAGGGAGAGAAATGGTCCAGAGACAGAGAGATGATGGTAAACTTGGCCCTAGGCCTTTTAACCTCTGTAGACCTGAACTAGCTCTCTTCCTCCCACCTAACAACGTCAGGCAAAAAACATTAACAACAACTCAGGAATTGAAAGTTTTGAAGGATTTTGTGAACTAAGGTGGTTTTTTTCTTGGATTTTTTTTGTTTTTCTTTTTTTGTTTTTCTTTTTTTAGCTTTCCTCCAAGGAAAGATTTAGGGAATAGGAACAGCAGAAATCTCTGAAGTTCGAGGCTACCTCTTCATAACTACCTTGGTATTTTACTCATCATTCAACGGAGAGAGGAATGCACCTAACCAAAAAGGACACAGGGAGAAGCAGTGCACATCATTGCCTATGGTTACAGCTACATCAGCAATTATTTTGGCTCAATTATATTTGCCTCGCTGTACAGTGGAAGCATTTGGTGTTGAGCTCCCAACACCCACAATGTATCCACTTCGGGAGATCTTCTTCAGACTGGATATAATTTGATCCCATAAACTGAAGAGCACGTTATGTGAGCATACTCGTAGTTTATCTTTTTTTTTTATTAAATTTTATTTTTAAAATTTTTTTTCATGTTCTATAAGATTGCTCAAATATATGAAACAAACTTCATGTTGATCAATTTCCTTCACTTCAGAAATTAATCCAAAATTCAAATGAAAATGTTAATGTTAATCTATGATTCTAAAAGAATATTACTCTTTACTGGTTTTAGGAGTGGTGAAAAATGATATGTCTCTTCAGGTTCAAAATTGTCCTATCTTATTATGACCTTTAAAACGATAAGTTCTTTTTTTTTTTTTTAAATTCTGTCTTTCTGATAGAAGAGGTAAAAGACAAAAAAGATTTTAAAGCCCTCAAAACGAGAATGTTTCTAGATTCTCAACATGCAGACACAAGTTTTTATTTGTACTTTTGGGGTTTTTACATTTTAATTTTTTTTTTACTTTCCATCTAATTTTCTGACAAGATAGTATTTTTTATTGTCACAATTTTTATGTTTGTTTGTTTCTTGTTTCAGTCCCTCTTAGTGGGCAGAGAACTATTTCCCATGCAGCTGTGATTAGGAGTTAACTTGTCATTATATTGTGGCACATTAGTATTACAATACTGTGCTGGTTAAGCTCCTTTCCCCAGGCTAGTATGTCATTTACATACAGAGGAGACATCAGGCTAAGACTGAACACAGGTGTCTATTCTAGCTGCCTGGATGCCAGCTGCTGCCTCCAAATGATGTTGGCCTCCCACATGTGGAAGGTCCCTTATCATCTTCAGCCATACTGATGTGTTGCATACTCTAGGGCATTGGCATATATATATGTGCCAATATATGATGTTGGCATTAGATTGCAAATTGAGATGCCCATGTAGACAGCTAAAAGCTGCCTCAGAGCCAAAGGGAAGTGTTGTATAAATGGCACACTCCTTAATCGGTATCCCCAGATTTTTTAGTCTTGCTCAAGAAAGAAGGAAATTAAATTAGGATTGATTCCTCACGTATCACTTTGACATACTTTCAGTTTTCCAAAAGTATCAAGGGTAGAAACAGTGGATTGGCTTTTGAAATATTTACCAAGTAAGTTTTATTGTCTTAAATGCAAAAAATAATTTAATTTCTGAAATTTTTATCTCCAAAATTTTGAACTTTTCATTTTCTTCATTGAGGAAAAATACCCCAACAAACCAAGCAAATCGTCACCACAGGGTTTAGTTTATCTGTTAAGATAGCTAAAGTTTTTTTACAGACTCTCCCACACAGAATACTTACTCTGTTATGGGTGATAACACCATTAACAACAGCAACCATGATACTGGAATAGAACATCTGTTTTATCCTTTTTCCTGAGAGTGCAGTATGGGGTCCTCTACATGTCTGGGGTGTTTTGATGCATGTAAGAAGAAAGAAAATCAAGTTCTAGAACACTTATGACACATATTATGATTTGGATATGTCATAAGTAAAGCACTCTTGATTTGGGAAATTTAATTTATTGCTGTTTAATAAAAAAAAACAAAAGCAAACCAAACAAAAAAAACCACTAAAAAGCAAACAACAACAACAAAATGACTCAGGCATTAAAACCAAAGGAAACAAATGATTAAACAAACAAGCAAAACAACCTTTCTCCTCCCTTTCCTAGGCTCAGCTTTGCTCCTGGCACCTCTCTCCCTGCTTCCTACTCTCCACTCTCCACGTTACCGCACTGGGTACGCTGAGTCCCTTTGGTGATGTGACCAGCAGTACAGGAGACTGGGATCAGGGCATAGTGGTTTCTTTCTGCTGCTCCTTGTCCTCATTCATTTATCTTTTCTTCTGATCTCCCTGCCTTCTTTATTACTCTGCTCAGGTGAGGGACCTCCATTGGGCTGCAGTCCTTCCAAGGAAGTACCTGCTCTGGTGTGGGTTACCCATAGGCCACAGGATCTTTGGGGGTGTTACCTGCTCTGCCACAGAGAACCTCCTACTGCTTTGATCTTTTTGTTTTTTTTTTTTCTCAGGTTTTGACCTTTCTTAACCATGCTTTGCACAAGACACCACCAGTTTTGCTGATGGGCTCAGCTGTGGTCAGTGGTGGGTCTGTTGCAGAGCTGGCTGGACCCATCTGGAACTGCCTGCCTCCAGCAGAGGGTAGATGCTGGCCTCTTCTCACAGAAGCTACCCCTGCAGCCCTCCCTGCTACAAACCTTGCCATTTATACCAAATAGAGGTAGCTTTACAGTGACTTTTGAGCGCAACTCCTCACACCAAAATAGAAAATGTTTCATTGGAAAGCTGCTCTTTCTAAGATATCTAATACTGATTAAACGAGCTAACAAATTAATTTAGAGTGAAGGCGAACTTAAAGAGGGGATGTAGTAAATGGAGGCACTCATCAGTACAGGAATTAGAAAGGGGATACGAAGTATAAGGTTAAAGCTAGTGTTTCCAAAGCCTCTAAAGAGCAGCAATGCCAGCTGAAATGAACATGCCATCTGGAGTTCAGCCGATGTCGGCGTGTTTTGTTATGGCGGCACGGTGGATCAAAGCACTGAGTGCTCACACAGTCTTGTACTGAACAAATCAGAAGTGAACAGCCTGTCGTACAGGGAGACCAACAATGGAGGGATGAAAACAGTTAACCCTTCTGGTCACAAGGTCATGAACTACTACTGTTGCAAAGTTGCCAAAAAAGCAGAGAGTTTGGGTCAACTTTTAAAAAAAGATTTTATTTTTTTTTTCTCCTGGAGGCACAGCCTGGCTTGATGCTTCTCTGCAATTAAAAGGATTGTTTGTATTCTTTCAATGTTTCACCACTTTTTAATCCAGCCTCGGCCATTCTCAAAGCATTGACTTGCTCTTAACAAAGATAATGAAGAAAAGCTTATGAAAGTCCATGTATCAGGACCTTTATGTCAGCTAGCATGCATCTTGAAATTTACAGGTATCTTTTTGTCAGGCATGTTATAAATCCCATATGCGTGTCTGTCTCAGTTTTAGGACATTCTACATTGTATCTAAATCTTGGGGGTTTCCTCCTCCAAAAAACAGAAGCATAGAAATCCAGTAAAGTGTCTTGATTTGCTCTATCAATTATGCTTTGCTGTTTGATCTATACTGTATTTTGTTCTGTAATTTCCAGGTAGATTTCTTAGGGGTTATGTACACAAAAGGACATAACTTGCATTGCTTAGATTTTAACTAGTCTTTAGGTAAAATAATAGCCACTCAGAGAAAACTGTTCTGCAGCTAAGCTCAGAATCCTTTGTGAAGATATTCCCCTTCCCTTTGAATGTGACAGGTAAAATTAAGCATCAGAAGGCTTTGCTTCTTGCTATAAATAATCTAAAATTAGAAATCTAAGCAAGAAAAGCTTAAAAAGTGGTTTAGAAGCTGTAACGTACTTTGGGGCACAAAGGACCATCTCTATTTCTAGATTCAGCTCCACAAATTAGTACCATGCTTTCATTTTTAGCCGAATAGGCAAGATTAAACTGATTTAAAGTGGGAATGGAACGCAACTTTTTAACTCTCAATGTTTCTATTGTAGTTTTCTATACACCAGTAACTTATGGTCACTAAATTTTTCATTAACAATGAAAGCTTATAGTAGTAGTTGAAATTACTTAGCAGACACTTTTAGGGTAAAGTTAATTTAATCCTAAATTAGACATCCTGATGACTCAAATTCTAAAGAAATTACCCTCCATTTGTGATAAAGGAGATCTGCAAAGATATTTTCACTATAGATTACTCCGTTTAGGTGGGATGAATTAAACTTGGTTTGCATCTGATTAACTTAGAAGTTGATAACTTAACTCACAGATGGACATGTTCAATCAGAGAAGGAAAACAGCATTCATATAGGATCATGGTTCGTTTGATTGAATGCAGTGAAAATGAAAACTTTCCTTCCCCCTCTGTGTTTTATTTGTACTATCCTTTCTTCTGTACCTTAGGAAATTTGGCCTGAAAATCAGATAGTAAAAGCACCCCAGTTTTGAATCCTGTCAAGATTTAGTCATTACGATAGTTGTCTCACTGGCCAGTCTTTACCTTTGTCAAAGTTGTAATTAGTTTTTGCTGGGTTTTGTTTTGTTTTTTAAAAAAATCCAAACCCAAAGAATACTTAGTGATCATAACAAAGGAAGAAAAAATATCATATTAACCAATAAAAGATAATCTACTTCCTAAAAGTAAAAAAATAAATAAAAATAAATTTTTTTTATATCTTTTTGTCTGGCAAGTCTTAGTGGATGGCTCTTAATCCACCTAAAATTAAGCAAATAGCACACCACAAATAAGTGCAAAGCACTGCATTCTCTGTGTGCACCGTACATAGGAAAAGATATTTCCTTCTATATATCATTTATAAATAGATGTGGTAACTCAATGAAGCCAGTATCTTTTAAAAACTTAATGAGGGATGAAATCATTGTACATATATGTATGTGTTTACAGCTCTGGGATAGAAACTGGTGGCTGAAACTGTTAGAGGTTTTAGGAAATGGAGTTTTTCTTCTCCCTCAGCATAGTATATTAACAACAAAAATATTTATTGAAACTTTAACAGTACATATTAAAAAAAAATTAAAGGATGTATTTGTCAGAATCACAGAACCACAGGTTGGCTGAAAGTGGAACAAAACTTTCCCTAGCAGGATCCTGCTCCTCCAAGGGTAAAGATTTTGTGCTACACTTTCCCACCAGTCTTGGGGACATGATGTTCACAAAGGCTGGTCTTAATAGTAAAGGCTGAGGCAAAAAAAGGCACTGAGTACTTTGGTGTTTTCTGCGTATTTTGTCACCAGGACTCTTGCCCCATTCAGCAACAAACCCACATTTTCCCTTGTCTTCCTTTTGCTGTTGATGTGCTTGCAGAAGCCCTTATTGTTGCCCTTATATCCCTTACCAGTTTTTAGGTGGGCTTTGGCTTTCCTAATCTGCTTTTTACTTTGCTTAGATGGTGTCTCTATATTCCTTCCAGATCAATTTGGTGTACTTCCACCTCTTGTAGGATTCCTTTTTATGTTTGGGTTTATTCAAGAGCTCCTTGTTTATCCACGCAGGTCTCCTGTTGCCTTTGTTTAATCTTTTGTGCTCATCAGGATTGACCATTCTTGAGCTTGGAGGAGGTGAACCTTGAAAATCAGCCAGCTCTTCTGAACAACTCTTCTCTCCAGGGTGGTCTCCCATGGGATTCTTCTGAGAAAGTCCCTGAGAAGACCAAAGTTTGCTCTCCTGAAGTCCAGGGTTGTGATCTTGCTTTCTGCCTGGTTTCTTCCTTTCAGGATCCTGAACTACACCATGTCATGATCACTGAAGTCAAAGCTGCCCCTGGCCTTTACGTCTCAGACCAGATCTTTCCTGTTTGTAACTGTGAGGTCCAGCATTGCACCTTCCCTTGCTGGGAGAAAAAGATAGCAGAGCTTCCCCCATAGTGCTGTTTGTTCCTATACGAAAAACCCACAAGGGAATCCTCAAGGGAATCCACTTCCCAGAATTACCCATAAGGTACTTCCATATCTATGTGTATAGACTTGGGGTGGACACCTTGCTGCCCTCTTCTGTAGTTTTTGAGGTCTCTTTTTTCCACATCACCCTGTGCCCTCTGCTATTCCCTACACCTTTTTATACACTTCTTAATGAAAATATAAACTAATGTATAGAGAGAGGGCAGTAAACACCATGCATATGAAGTTCTACTTGTTTTGCGTGCTTTCAGTAAACAGGCACTAAAATCACTTGAAACTTAAGTGCCAGTAAGAATTCTCTTTATTAATTAAAAAGCAAAACAAAACAAAGCAAAATAATGTTTTATGAACAGAACATAGAGATGTGCTACAAGATCTGGAAAATCCCATGAAGGTAGTTTACCAAGGTATATGTCTCCTTGTAATGCAGTTTTTAGAAGGGCATAAAATTAATCATACCAAAAAAAATATAATATATGGTGACTTGTTTCTTCACATAAGAAAATAATTCTAAAGCCAGATCAGAATTTGTTTCTACTTATTTTTCTCAGCTTTCATACCAAAGCATATAGATCTTAATTGCATTGGAAGTCACATTTTTTTTACAGGATAGTTAGGGTTAACTCAGAAAATAATAATGAATATTACCTTACATGTACAACTGATAATAAATACATTTCTGCTTAGAATTTATACATAGTTAAAAATACAATTTTCTTTTACCATGAGTTAATATCACAGGATTTTAAGTGACTATTTGTTATAAATCATCATATAAATATTTAACTATGCAGATATTTTAGATATTTTTCTGAAACCGGGTCACGAAAACTGCATAACCTGGAAGTTATACTTGCAAGACTTCTGTAGAACTATAAAAGCACAAATGTACACATATATTATGACTTGATAATAGCTGATCAATGTTTGTAAGACACCCAGTGAATAATGAAAATATCCAGAACTGGCAATGAAAAATGATGCTAATGTAACACTGATGATAAGCTAAATTTAACATGCAAATAGCTTACGAAAAAAATACATTTGAAAACAACGTATTTTTTTTTTAAGTTAGTGTCCGTCTTGTTCCCAAACTGGTTTATACAGATTTAAGAATGATAACAGTGTCAAAAGTTAAACTATACCTAATATGAACAGATATGTATATTTTTCTGCTTTATATGTAATTTATTTACTGTCTCATATGCTGCATTCCATTAAAATTAAGCCATTATTTCTTGAGTCTCAGTTATGCTTCTGGGGGTACTTATTCTCAGTTTTTGCAGTTTTACCACTTATTGTGCCAACTAAGTCAATTCTGGCAATACATTTCTAATATATTACAGTTAATAAACTATCCAATGTTGCCTAAAAGGAAGTCATCCCATTAATTTCAAGATTATTATAGTATTTTATGCTAACAGGAGATATCAAGCCTTATATTATCAACCCCCAAATTGCTAGTCTTTCTGTGTATTGTCCCTGGGCAGATCTCCTGTCATTAAAGTTACATGGGGGTATGACGCTTGTCTACAAATTATAATTCTTTATAGCAGAATTATTTATGCCTTCCCTTATCCCTATTGTGCAATACGTGGATGCTTTTAATGACTGACTGCACAAAGACTAAGAATATGCCATTAATACATTTGTAAGAAATTTAAAAATAACAAGGACAAAAATAAAGGAATTAAATTTAAAAGACAGGACACATTTCCAAAAGTCTGCATTAAAAAAAAAAAAAAAGTGAGGAAAATCTCATTAGAAACTAAGAAGGAAAAAAATCCCAACAAACTTGAAAGGAGACAATGAAGGCATCTGAGTGAAATCTGTGTAAAAAAGGATCAATAGATCTTAGTTTCCATAAAAATGAAAGACAGTTTTTAGAGTTGGAAACTTGCAACTCATATATAATATATATAAAAAAATAAATTTAAAAAAAAATCTATTTTCCTATGAAATAGAAAAATTTCACAATAAATCAAATTCACAAGTACTTGCTAAGCAAAAACTGGTAGTTTTTCACAGCAAAAGAGCTGAATTGATTTTGTGGTATCCAAACAAGTTATCTACACTTCCATACTTCAGCAAAGAAATAAACTACATTTCCACTGCTATAAGCTTGTAGTTTATATCTTTCATACATGTTCCCTTGGTGCAGTTATAAGAAAGCAATTGTTGAAGGAGGACTTGCATACATAATAAGTGGTCACAGAAGCAGGAATGACAAGTAGCTAATTTACTCATCATATATTTACTCGTAGGGGTTCTAGTTTTGCAGGCTTTTCAGCTTTATTTAGTTTGTCAACCAAAATTGACTTTTATGGATGAAATAACCTTTGTAATCCATGTAGCCACGTATTTTACTAATATTGGTACTTTTTCTATGAATCACCTGCACACCAACAGTGGGAAACATGCTATTGAATTCTGTGAAAACAAAGCATAACAGGACACTAAAGCTGCCTTCCTGTTGCTGAAGCATTTTCTCCCACAGCCTGTTTTCTAGTATCTCGTCTGTTAAATGTAAAGATATGTTTATATGACACAATATAGTGTCATGTAGAGAGAACCATATTGATGCAGAATAATTGAGGAACAGGTATATTAGCCTGGAAGTGTACCATACCTTGTATCAGTAACACTTCTGGCACCTCTGCCACATTGCTGTGCTGCAATACATCAGGTACACGTGTTGTCTGAGAGATAATTCTCTCTACCTACCTAACCCTTTCCCACTGTTCTCAATCCTATTGAATAGTCATGCTTTGTTGTATTAGTCCCAGAACATATTATCACACTGTTCTGCTAATTCTCAGCAGTCGTCGTTACTTGACTCCAACACTGTTGCATTAACTACTTAATGCGTTTTTCATGTGTGGCTTACACACTTTTCCAGATAATGAATTGAACTGATGAACAAGGTTGCAAGTACTAAATTGTTGCTAGCAGCAATTCCTGCAATATCTAGTTTGGAAACTATACTACCCCTTGGGGGAAAACAAAGTAAAAATACACAATTGGTTTTTTACTTGATTATTTGCTCAATTTTCTGTACCCAGAACAATCGTCCCATGTAAACCAGTCTGAAATAATTTTTTAAGCTCAAGAGGTTTAATATGAAACTCAAATTGACCAAATATAAATTTCTTTTTTTTTTTTTTTTTTTTTTAACCACAAGGGCCCAAGACTATGTCCAGCAAGGTCTGGGGGTTCAGACTGACCCTTACCAGAGATACTGTGATATTGACACACAACCACAGCACATGAAACTCAGAAGAAAGACAAGAGACATGGATACAACATTGACTTCTCTGACTGATTTTATTCTGCCTTCCAAAGACTGCTGTGCTCTGCAATAATGAAAATCTAAGCTGCATATAAAGAATCTCCTAAACTGTCCTTGGTTTAGAAACCTATAAACTATGTTTATATGTCAACGTGCTCAGATCATGTTAAACTTTCTCTGTACATGCTGGAGACAAGTAAGTACTGCCATTGATTATGTAGGGAACTATGGTTAATTCCTTCTAAACTTTTATCTGAGTTGCCTGAAGTTAGTTAGCCATTCTTATCTACTCTTATCTACTCTTTTTTATGGTCTTTATGTTCTATCTTAAGTCCACAGCTTTCCTGAAACAGTATTTGGAAACACTCTGCTTGCATCTATGAAACCCACTGGGAAAGCACTGTCAGAAAGGTGCTTCAACAGTAACTTTGGTGGATTTAGACACTCATTTTTTTTAAACAATGAAATGACCCAATTTTAGAGTTTCTGAGTCCATGATAAGTTCCCATTAGTTTAAGATTTTTTGCATTTTTGCTGTTGAAGTCACAGGGACATCCCCCACACCCTAAAGATGACACTCTCATAGTGTACATTTATCCACCAGTCCCTGCATCATCATTCATCGAAGTCCTGTAACACAAAAATATTTTATCGGTATAATTCTTATTTGAATTATAGCAAAAGAGGGACAAGGATGAAATCATACACAAAAACCCCCGTTCTTTGCTTCTCAATATTTTTCTCATACCATACCAGGGTTCCTTCCTTTAATATTGCAGTTGATGTCTGAGAAACAAATTAATTGACACAGCAAAATTAAGTGCAGGATTAGGCACTCAGTTTCGGATAATAAGCATAGGTACCACACACCTGGTATTTTTTGTTCTTTTAGGTCTACAGGGAGGTTGGGTAATTCAATACCAATCTGGCTTTAATAATAATGCTCCCCATAGTATACTTAAATAATGTTAAAGGTACAGCAAAAACTGACAAAAGCAAGGCAATTCAAAGTTATGATGGATACTGCCTTTCACTTAGCCTATTGTGCGCAGTTATAGGTATTGCAGAACAAATCATTCAGTGACCTGAGAGCCTCCCTGTAATGGCTAAGTATAATGGAACAAGTCAAGCCTGGAGTATTATCCTTCACACTGATTTTCCCCTTGCTTTTGTCAGTTTCTGTCATAATTTGGCTTTTCGCCCGTTAATTTCCTCCATTTACGAAACACTCCCCATGGAAGTAGCTGCCTGCCATGGGGATATGCAATCTGAGACTTCTTAAAATATATATTGTGTAATTACATATCGAGGTACCACTAGAACAGCAATTATTATTTTATATTTCAATGCCTATTATATGCTATATGACTTGCTCTCCTGGATAATCACGTTTTAAAGAAATCAGAAATGAGATTTCCCATATGTTTGAAGTTACCCAGTTAGTAATCATACAGTATCGCTTGTCATAATCAATAATGTTTACCTCAACGTAAGTTAATTTTCTGAAATAAATGTCCAGTTACATTGATGAGATTGGCTGTTGACACTGATTGGCAGGAAGACGTGAGTCTTTCTGGCAGAATTGAAATGTAATAGTTATTGAAAAATGTGAGCAATAAAAAGATACAGTTCTTATTTAAAATTTAATAAATACAAAGAAATACATGTCTAAACCTGTGCTATCTTTTTTGTGTACCAAGGGGCTTCGAATGGAAAAAAAATGGAAAAAGTGTATTGCTTATTTAGAAAGGAAAAAAAAAAAAAAGGACAAAAAGCCCCATGATTTTTCACCTGTAATATATACACTTTTTGTTCCATCCATCTGCTATGCCATCAGTTGCACCTAGTGCATATTGTATATGCAGTGTACATGAATATTAAGAAGGAACAGGTAAGAAAATCATAGAATCATAGAATGGTTTGGGTTGGAAAGGACCTTAAAGATCATCGAGTTCCAACCCCCCTGCCATGGGCAGGGA
>JAOXJK010000001.1:176416790-176435352 GCA_025774025.1 Xenus cinereus | reverse complement strand
GTCCCTGCCCATGGCAGGGGGGTTGGAACTCGATGATCTTTGAGGTCCCTTCCAACCCAAACCATTCTATGATTCTAAGGGAGGGTTGTAGCTGGCAAATGCCACAGAAGTCTGAAGGTCAGCTCAAACTTGGCAGTTGTACCCTGTACCATATATTCTTCCTCCATTCTCCTTTTTGGAAGCAGCAGGGGAAGAAACCAACCTCTCTTTGTAGTGCACATATAAAGGAGAAAGCAGACGTCTGCTGTTTTTCAAAGTCCGTGGAGACCGTAACTTGGATAAGCATCTAATTGTTGTAAATCCTACTAGTGTGAACTGGTTCTTATTCTGACACAATCTTCTACCCCTTCATGTTAAACAGTAAAGTCTTAAAACGTACTTGTTTTGACTAAACAATACATCCTGCCTTAATGTGTTTATCTGAATTGCCACTTTATTTATTTATTGTCAGTTTACCAATTCTGGTATTTTCATTAATTTTATTTACTGTTCATTTGTATTTTCTTCTAAACTAACAATGTAGACAGTGAACAACCTTGGGCTGAGATAAATTCATTTATGAAATCACAGGAACATCCATCCATAGTCACTAATAATTTCTAATCAACAGTTTCTTATCACAACCTAGTACTAAAGACAAATATATATATTACACATAGATACCTTAATTTTATAACAGATCTTTTTTTAAAACTGGAAAGTCATGTGACATGAAGCCAAGTATCCTACAGAAGTCTGAATATTTCATTCAGCAAATTGACCTTTATCAACTGAGCTTGTAATCTCATAAAAAAAATTAAACAGTTTGTATAACAAGGCTTATTTTCCATTAAACCTCATTGGCTGACATTAATTTTGAATGTTACTGACTCTTACTTATTTACTGATTGCATCCAAGTCAGCTTTTTGATAACTGTCTGAGATTGATATCAACCTAGATGTCCTTTAATTTCCCCTTGCGTAACCTTTTAAAACACCAGTACAGCATTTCGGCTGTTTTCAGATCCTCTGTAAATTTTCCATTGTTCTTGTTTGAAAACATCTATTATTTTAAACAGCTCAGATATTTCTGCATAATTGCTTGGGTCTTTTTAGATTTGAGTGTTCTGGTTCTGCATTTTAATAAATGCTTAACTTCATTACAATTTTAATACTCATTCATAAATCAAATTATCAGTACAAAATCTCATACCTATCCTTTTGTTTTGTTGGGGGGGAGGGTGTTTTTGTCTTTGTTGTAGTTTTTCTGCTGATGCAGAAGATAAATATTTATTAAATATTTCTGCCTCTTCTGCATCATGATACACAATTTTGGCATCTCGGTTTAGTATCAGTCATAACATTATCAGTAAAAGTCACTAGATATGACTCTGATGTATATATCAGAACAGAAGTACATATATTTCATACCTATTTCCTTTAGACGTATTTCTTCACTAATATTTGTTTAGCTAACCTTATCAACTGCCTGTGTTCCTTAGCTATCAAATTTTACCCATTACTTCCTCTTTTTTTTTTTTTTAGAAAAATTAATATATCTTTGTTCTTTAAAAATACAGCAACACAAAGATGCAACAAGCTCTCCATTCAGATATTTTTAGTAAAACAATTGTTTTGTGAAGAACAAATATATGTTTGGAGCACTTGACAAAGCATCTTAAACAAGTTTCAATCATGCATATATATGTGTGGGTGTATCCAATGTAATGCGTGTATGAATACACAAAAAGGTTTTCTCTTTTCTCTCACTTTTCTTCATCTGTAACTTTTCTTCCTGTTTTTGGATACTGCATTTAAAAAATTCACCAGTGTTATACAGTACTTCTTAATGTATATTCTTTTTGCATAAGCATAGGAATTAGATATTATTCATTTTCCCCTCTTCCTAAAATTCCAAGCCCTGTAGAAAATAATTTTAAGATCTCATAAGCTAGAAGATATAAATTACGTGAGAATAGTAAAAGATAAGTGTTTACAGTAGGTGCAGAGTAAATTTAAAAAAATACAAACATGGAAGAGGGAATAATATACAACAAAACTGGTCAAATTCATTTGGGACAGGCTACGGTTTGTTTGAACATTTTTTATATTCTAAGTTAAATTGCTTTTATTAAATATCAGCAGTCTCACTTAATAAAGAAGGCAGGAACAGGTAAAAGAAATGCTAGTGACATAAGAATGTAGAGTCCCTGGACTCAATCCTATTTGCAGGTGAATTGTCTCAGTCTACCTGAATTGCCTAAATCACCAGGAAATAGTTTTAGAAATGAAATGAGAGCTGAGTCTTGTGCTGAGGTGATGATAAAGCAGACTTGTAAATGTGCAATTTGGCTACTGCCTGTGTTATTCTTTGCTATTTTTTCCTGACTGAATGTGAAAGAGTCTTTCATATGGGTGAGAAGGAAAATGGGAAGGGTGGGGAAAAAATGTATCTGGTTTTGCATTGTGTGTACAGTTCCCAGTTCAAAAGCTGCATTGATGTATTCACAGAATACAGAATTTTGTCTTATATTGTAAAATGACACAAAATTAGCTACTTAACATTAAAAATTCTTACCTAATTTTCCTCTAATTCAGCATTAAGATTCAAATTTGTATTTCCATGATTAATTTCTACAGTCCCTGTAGTGCTTACAATTCATCCTATCTCCTCAGAATAGTAAAGCAAAACAACTAAAGGGAAAAAAAATTTAAGCACATTTAAAATATCTATTTCTAATTTAAAAAATAACTCTGGGATATTAAAACCTGTAAATAAGTGTGTTTTCACAACCATTCAAGTAGTTCAATGTAGGCAAAATTAAGGCATGTTTGTAGTATAAAAATAGCCTTCTACAACACAGTGCATCAGCAACAGTTGACTCCAAATGTTGTAGATAATTAATCTAATTTTCCCTCTGCTTCATTTTGTGTTCTATTAGTTTTCTTATTCAAACTTTCAAGTCACAAATCTAATTTAAAGCCTCTTAACTGGTCTAATGTGGTAATGTGTTCCATCTGCGTGCAGTGTCTAGCAGTGAGTGATAGGGACAGAATACTAATTTGCCTCCCAGTGTGCACAATGCTCAATAAATAAATAATATATTACCTGTGCTCACCATTACTTGACTACAGAAAGTGTCAAAAGCAACAGAAAAGATGGATGCAAGTTTAAGGCACATAACGGAGAATGAACTGAAGGAGCAAGGAGGGAGATGGAAGAAAAAAGGGAGGCAGAGAGAGAGAGATGAACAATACAGTCTGTCACAGAATGGCAATTATTCTGTTAACGTGGCTAACTATTTATAGGTTTTACAAGTAATGCATATTAGACTACATACTGATTAATGGTTAAATATGAAATGTTTATTTCTAACAGTTTTACCTTCTGTGTGTTCTTTTATTTCTCTACAGAGAAATATAGAATTTCTTTATATTGTTTTAGCATCTGTTTGATTAGTTATTCACTTTCAGAAATCTCCCTTTTTAACTCAACACATTGATTTACTTCTGTTGTTTGGCTTTGCTTCCTTACTGTGTGTAGAAGGGGTTGCTTTATTTTAGGAGCTTTAGCTTTCATACAACAGAAAACTCAAGCTAAATAATTGTAAAGTTGCTGAATTTCACTCTGATCTTCTCTACAGTTATCTAAGCTTGTGGAAACCCCACTGTGGTCACACTGGTGCAAAACTGGCAACTGGGAGATTAAATTCAGAGTGCAGATATTATAAAGTATGCAGGTAAGTGTATATGTATAACAGAAAAAGAGAGGGTGTGCTGGCTATGTATGGTAAAATAAAAGTCTGAGGCTAAAGTAAAGAATGGAAATATAAAAAAAAAAAATTAAAATAATGAGAAAAAAGCTGGCAGTGTCCTGGATTATTAAAATATTATTTTGTAGAAATGTCATTACAATTTTGTTTAAATTTAATGCCGTTTACCAGACCACAAAGAACTCCTTAGAATAAATGGCTGGTTTCCAGGCACAGCTACTGTGCTGCTGATTACAATACATTCTGACATTTATGACAGTTTTATAATTCTTGTATTCTGTACCTAGCTGTGCTCTGATGTGTCTCTACTTTGCTGAAGGCTTTCTCCTGGGAAATAGCACTAAAGTTTTGTGGACTGAAAGGACAATAAAAGAGTTTGACAGAAAAAGACTATTACTATAGAATGCAAGTCTGTTGCTAATTTGTCTATAACTGTTAAAAATGAGGATTCATTTTATAAATACAAATACAAATATCAATGCAAACTTATTGTCACAAAAAAATTGGCACCAACTTCAGTAGATATTCTTATGAGTAGACCTACCAATATGAGTAAGGATTTGTCAGATCAATGTCTAGGCCTTTAAGTAAAATAGTACTGTTGCAAGAGTAACTTATTCGGAAGAACAAGATTCATAAGGAAGTGTAGGAAAAATAGAAGACCCAGATATAAGCAAAAGAACAGGTAAGAAGGAATAGGAAGACAGGAAAGAAATCTTACTACAGACCTTTACTTAGGGCAGTACTCAAAAAAAACATTTAATCAAATCCTCCAATGTTTCATGACATTTTTATAGAAAAAACATTATTGACACAATTCAGAGGATGATTACTGTTTTCTCTTAGAGAAAGAACAAATTGAAGCATTTCTATAACTATTTGGGTAATACTTGTTTAATGCTTGCAATAAAAACATTTTTAAAAAATTTCAATTCAAAATGTTATGAAAATTAGCCTAGTAATAATCAAAAGCATTTTTTCTTTTTCTTTAAAAGGATGCTTGCTATTGAAATGACATTTCAACTTAAAATTGTTGACTAACTGTAGGAAAAACATTTTGTGTATTTGTTTGCTTTTGCCTGCACGCGCTTAGAGAGAGCTGCAAGCAGACATCTGAAGTTCTGGCTTAACTGTGAAACTTGAATCAAACATACCCTCCACTGAGCTGCCAGATAGCAAGAGGGAGACAGACTGAAGAAGATTCAAGTGGGCTTAGAGGCGGTGCAGTGTATGCTGCTTTGCAGGCATAATGTGTATGCTTGCCAATATTTAGGGTATAGAGCCAAAAGTCCATTCATTCCCTGTAACATTATAGCCTTGTCACCTTCTCTCTTCAATGGGAGGGAGGTAAGCCTTAATACCAATGACCTTTCTGCTCTGCTGTCTGTGTTTACTGCAGAGGGTTATTAAAGAGGTACTCCTGGCACCCCTTTGCCCCTGAACTGCCATGCTAATCAAACCGCAGATTGTCCTGAAAAGGGTTTATTTCTAGAGTGCTGCTCCATTTTAGAGTGCTGGCTGGGAGACATAATGCAATCATCTGTAGTGCTGCAGAAAAACAGGTTTAAATTGTAATCACAGGAGAACCCCTAAATTAAATGAGGTCAGTCTGGTCTGTACACAGATGGAAGGAGGACCTCTGTGGACCTCTAAAGTATTTAAGGAGATATTATTACTGAGTGATAGAGTAGGTGACATTTTTTCTCTGTATTAGTACTGCCCAGGTATCATGCTAGATGGAACCCTATCGCTAGAGATGTCATCTTTCAGATAAAATGTATAAACAAGGTCCTGAACGTAACTGGCCATTAAAAATTGTATGCTATTTCTCATAATATTCTCTTGGCCAAATTTGAAGTAGGCAATTACATTCTGCTTGCCTTAATTAACCCTGAAGTCTGTGAAATGCATGTTCTTCCTTCTCATCCTAACAGCTCTGTAATGCAGGTTTACTCCATACTCAATGCTCATAGACTACTGTGTACTGTGTAAAGAAAAAAAAAAAAAAAGCTGCTATATACAATTACTAAGAACATATATAATCAATAAAGAATTATAATAACTAGAAAGAGATTTTAATCTTCACCAATGGTTGTGACATATTTCAACATATTTAGTTGAAGAGTGATATGCAATACTGGAATGATTAATTAAAAAGAAGAAATTAAGATTGGTTAAAAAAAGTGCAGGTCTTACTGTGGAAACTGTAAAAAGATCCAAATGGTCACATGTTTATTAGCAATCACATTTAGAGTAGCTAATAACTAAAAGGTATCAGCCTTGTTACAGAGGAAAAAATTGTGAACAACAGATATTTCTGTTTATATTTTTTACTGTTGTTCAGCAAACAAGACATTGTTTTCAAATGCAGTATGAAATAATTATTCTAGAAGATCTGAAATGGAGCTGTAATATTTAAATATTGCAATATAAAGCAACAGAAGAGTAAAGGCAAGGAAAACGTCAGTCAACTTCAGAAAGAAGCTAATGCTAAACCACCCAGAAATACTAACTTAACTTGTCTTTCTCTTCACGCGTATCTTACTAACATGTCCAAAAGGGGTTTTTTTGAAGGTGAGATTGACAATTCAGATGCTGTGGTCCAAACTTGAGCTGATTCCAAATTGGAACTTTTTGTTTCCAAAGGGACACAGTCAGGCTCCATGTGGCCCATCTGAACCTTACAGTGTTACTAGCGTGTTAAACCAAAACAAAAGAAAAAGAAGAGTTGTACCTCATGGAGAAAAAAAAAAGAATCATTGATATTACACCAGAATATGTAGCATCAAAAATATTCTTGGTCAGTTTGTAACACATAATTTTAAAATCTGCTCATAACAATATAAAAGAAAGGATGGGACAGTACATCAGGTTTAGATCTTACCAGGATTTTGACAATTCTTAATTGAGCATGCACATCCTTTTACATTCAAGAGGAATTCTGTGTGTTTATTAAGAATGTGTGTCTCACTCAATTGTATCTAGTAGACACAGAGATCATAAAGAAATACATATTCCTTTATTGAATTTTTGTGCACACCCGTACATAACTTTTATGGTCAACATCCATTTTGAGCAGTTAATGAAAACTGAAGAATCTAATTATAGGCATTTGGGAACTCTAAGGAACTCACAGATTCCTAATGAAACTAGTTATCAACATTCCTTGGGTCATTCAGTCACCTTTCTTCTGTGTAAGGCCACGAACCTTTCATAAACCGCAACTAAAAATCAAGTAGAGCAGGACCAATTCACTCTTTTGGGTTCGAAATTAAAACACAACCTATGAATGTGAGGGAGTATTTCTAAGGGCTTCTTTTACAATATTCTTGGCAGTTCCCTTTGGAGTACTGCAAGACAGATTATCACTTTAGGAAAACAAGAGGAAAGAAAAAGAAACAAATGAACAAAGAAGCAGAAGGAAACGGAGAAAACCTGCATCGAAACACAGTTGCTGAGGCAGCACTGAGGCACTCAGAGAAATGTTTCTGTGCAAAGGAACCTCTCAGGTGAGCTTAGTGAAGAATTTCCATGTGAGCATCTGTGCTTGTCAGGCATCCTTTTTGAACTGCTACTCAGTTTCTGTCTTACCAGCTGATAAAGCACCTGTAAAATTTAATGGCTGAATCTTTTTTTTTTTTTTTTGTCTCCACTGTGAAATCCCACTGCCACTTACCTCTTGCAATGTGGAGCTAAAGCTCCCGCATTGGAAAATGGATACAAGTGAGCAACTTTCTTGAATCAGCTGTGCAGCTGAATTGTCATCTGCTGCATTTATTGTTCGACTACACATCTCTCTGCTGCCTTAACAATGTATAATCATCATACCTCATTAATAAAAGCACTTTTCAAAATTCACCCTAACATTTAGCATGGAGTTCCTGTCACATGCATTTCTATTCATGCTAGTGATGCAGCACTTTCATCGTATTTGAGAAATTTTTGAGAAAATAAAAATGTAAGAGGGTCCCGTTATGGAGGAGTTTTCCACAACTTTAATGTGCTTGAATATATATTCTACTTTCATAGGAAATCCCTGTGGGATCCAAGCTCCCAGGGGCTTGAAGACAGAAAGAAGTAGAATTTTTCTGAAGTCTACTTAAGAAAATACTGTTTTCCTAGGGAGAAATAGAGGCATGAGAGGCATTTGTATTAAAGGTCAAGGGGGTTGAACCACTTGGGGATTAAATTACTGTACCTATTGGTTATGAAAAAAAAAAAGAAACTCCTGTAAAAAAACTAAAGAACCACAAATGCATATCAGTTGGAGTATTATTAACACCAATCTGATCTTGCAATACTAGTTAAAAGGTAACTCCAACATTCATGTAGATTTAATTTCAGTGGCGTACCTGGGAGCACAAATAACCCTCAGCAAGAGATACAATCACTTATTAATCCCAGTTCTCTGAAAATTACAGCTGAAAATATTTTTAAATAAACATCCAGTGTTAAGATCAGTGCTATGCAAAATTAAAGTGCTATCAAAGTCAGACTGTCTTTGTTTTCAGAGAACACATAAAAGCCAGATTGTGTCAACTTTTGGTTGTTAAAAGCTTCATGATACTTTTGAAAGATGTAGAGTGTTAATTTTCAATTGTCTGTCCAAATCTAGTGTGGGTACTTATTTTCCTTCTATTTAAAAAAATCACAATTGTCCTTTTAATTGAGTACAGTATAATTATCTTCTTCCCCTAAAAGTCAAGATAGGGTATGTTGGTCAGCACCTACCACATTCTTATGAATGTGATTGCATTTCACTTGCAGCCAGTTCATATTTTAGGCTTAAATAATCCCATATCATAAGGTTTAGGATGCAAGCTTCAGTGCATATAGATAGGTTGTCTCTTCCATACCTTTCCTAGCCTAACATAAGGAAAATATTAAATGGCATCCTCAAAATAGTATTGAATTTTTTGAGCCAAGTGATGTCAGCAGGAATCTTTACATTGAATTGTGATGACTTTGAATTTGGCTCTTTTGGAATAATAAGATAAAATATGATGACAAGAAAACAAAAATAAAATTCTGACTCCACTAAAATTAGTGAGTTTTCTGAGTGATTTCAATGCAGCCTGCTTTTCATCCAAAGAGAGTTTTTGTTTTACTTTGGTTCCTTTTAAGGGAGAAGGAGAAAAGGTGGTTAATAAAAAAAAAAATGATCGCTTCTGCAGCTAAAAAGTACTGCCAATCTAGTTCATTTTGGCATTAGCAGAGATGTGAAATCAAAGCAGGTACTAAGTAAATATAGGTTTTAAAGCATGAAATAGTAAGTGACTATAATTTAAACTCTCTTTTCTGGACAGCAGGGGAAAAAAATTGCAATCAACATCTCACAGGATTAACATTTAAATGAGGATACAATCTAAAGGGGAAAGTTAAAATAAAATTCATCTCCACTAGAAAAAAAAAAATCTAATTCCAAGAAAAGTTTATTCATGGTATGGAAGTTAATAAAAGGCCATTTAATAAACAGACAGTGCAACAGATAACAACATAGTAATACAAAAAAAAAAAGCTTCTTAAAAATCTCAGATGCTGAAAGGGGAAAATATTTGATTAACTTACAAGATTCCCTCTCCCTCCCCCCAAAGCACTTTATCAGTGCTTGCAATAGAAGCGTTTAATAGAAACAAAAACCTTAATGAAAATCTCCTCTGACAACTGACCCCAGTGGAAAGAATGGTAACTAATGCAGGAGAAACTGAAGTACTAATTCATAGTTCGTACAGTATTATAAATCACAACAAAAAGACAGAGGAAACTATATAAGTACGTGGAATGATAACAGATTCTATTTCCAAGTACCTCAGAGACACTGATAACAGATACATCATGCATTAGCTCATTTGTCTACTCGCGTATATGGCATAAAAGGAAACATACTGAACCCATACATATCTTAGTTTAAAAAAATAAATAATGGAAATTTCATTAAAAAGAATATTTCTTAACAACAGAGCACGCATCTGAAAGAAAACAGTATAGAAAGAGCTCAGGAGGATTCTTGTTAAACAATAGGAAATTTTGTAGGACAAATGCGCTTACACCCAATTTGTTACCCCATTTCTTGGTGTGGAACATGTCAGGGCCATGCCAGGATCAAACACGGTAAGGAACATGGACTAGAATATGCAGAGCTTCGTCCAGTCATTAGCAGCTAGAGGAGTCCTGCGGGAAACAGCCCTCATGCTGCTTTGTGTCAGTTTTGGGGTTGGTTTGGACCCAGCTGCCTTGAGGACTGGGATTACTTAGAGTTTCCCAGCAGCAGCTGGCACTTTAAAACACAGAAAGACGTTCAAAACCAGAGTTGAAATGCTTCCTTTCTCTTCTTCTGCTTCCCTGTTTTCTGACATTATAAACATAATTTATATAATATATATAATAAAACAACTTTTTTTTTGGCTATTGATCCCTTGCCAATGTACACATTTTCTTTCAAATTGTGAAAATTTAGTGAAAAAAAAATATTTTCTGTAATGTCACAGGGTAGTTTATTACCTAGGTGAGGTGGTGTTACAAAGCAGTCACATAGAAATTGTTGATTTCATAGTGAACATGAACAAAACTCTAAATTTTCTGTCTGAAATAGTATGTTTAAAATGATAACTCTTTTACATTTAAATGTTACATTCCTCAATGTAGTTAGTATGATTTACACTTACTTATTTATATAGAGATGTGCTTATTATACTGATTGGATATTTACTCTTTTATTCTTCTTAGCACCTCACTCTAGTGCTAATAAAGCTGTGAGAATATGAACTAGTTATTTTTTCTTTTTTTTTTTTTTTGCTCACAAATAATCAAGAAATTATTAACAAAGCTCCACTTGTAGAATTTAAATAGTGTCAGAATTTGACTTGCAAATCTCAGGACGAATTTGCAAGGTTGACTGTCAGAATAGGTTTTTGTTTTTTAAAAAAACTTGTCAACAGAGTACACTTAAGACAGAGTTAATGAGCGACAACACACAGAGAATCCAATTATACATTTTTTTTACAGATTGCTTGTTGGAGTGTAAGTATGCTTTAATAGCATACACAAAGTCAAAAAGCCCACATAAGACTAGTCAAGATAATTGAGGACGAATTTACTCAGAGGATACAGAAATTAAAGCATAGATCCTTACCTTAGAAGCTGCCATCTGGGAATTACTTTTAGATTAGCTAGGACATGGGTATTACAGATGGGTAAGAGGAGTGAATGACATCAGAACTTAAGAAAGGTCCAGGAAAGCAGGATGTTGCTCTATATGAAAATAAACCCAGGCTCTTAAGACACTTACTGCATTTATAACTCTGGATATGAAAACGGTCAGAGCACATAGTCCCCTTTGTGCACTTGGGGTGTCTTTCTATGGCTGTAAAGACATAGGACTCTTTTTTCGGTTTTACTACGGGTCATATAAGACTACAGAGACTGTGGAACAACAGCGTTCAAGAGGTAGTCATCCTTCCGGGAACTGGCATTTTAATAGCTAAAAATCCTCTCATTAACAGGTGCGAAGAGTACTGTTACTTTCAATCTAATTACTTAATGATTTTAATGTCCCATCAGGTAAAGAATTGTCTAGGTTACATTTTAGAGAAAATAATGCAAAATTCCCCCCTCCAGTCTGCAGTACTGGAGGTCTCTCCGTTTTGTGGTCCGTATGCAGGTTGAACTGTAAAATATCCATTTAAATCCTTAGTTCAGCCAGGATACCAGATCTGCCCATATGTAGCAGCAAAGTTTCTGAGGTTTCGACAAGGTTTCTAGGGAAAGCTACAATGTCTGTGGTCTCCAAGGCACTAAACAGATTAGGCAGAGTAGAGATTTGTGTTTGTTCTTTTGTTTTACTTTGGATATATGTTAGAAGTTAGGTGACAGTTCAGATCTTGCCTAGGAAGCATAAGGACTTGGATGTGATAGATATTTTACAAAAAGACAGTATTGGCAAACCATCCATCTCCCAAAGCATAGACACTGTAATTTGAAGATGAAATAAGAAGAGGAGTACAAACAATGAGGTAGAGAAGTATAAGAAAAGGGGATCATTTGGTAATCTTCATCAGCAGGTTTTTAAACAGAGGTCACAAAGATCACAAAGATAAAGAGCATCAAAGGAATGTAATGAAATAATCCTGAATATGTTTATATGAAGCTTTTCTCAAATATTCAGAAAGGCACCATTTTAAAATTGAACTAATAGGGAAGAGAGGCTGACATAATGGATTGATGGCAGGAGGATGAGAAATGACGATCAAGTGAGGATAAACGGAGCAGAACTTTGAAAGTAACAACAAACATTTCATGCTTGATGTAACAAGGAAGAGCGAGGAGCAGTAAAGAGATACAAGAAGAGGTGACATTGCCAAAATAATATTACTGGGAAGAATAATTCTGGATGGATATAAATAAGAATCAACTGTCAAGATGAAAGTGTGGCATAAAAAGCTAGCTAGGTAGGAGTTGATAAAAATCTGGACAGGAATTGGAGCTCTTTGATTGGATAGGAAATGCAGATATCACTACAGGAAAATAGAGGCATAACCTGCCGAATACAGAGAATGGTGAAAACACATCCAGGTTTGAATGACAGGCCAGAAAATTCAGGAAAGGAAGTGGAAGACAGTATTTTGGGAGGGGAAATTAAGGGCTGTCTTTTGGGTATGATCTTGAATAGATAATCATGAAGGGATGTCAGGCAGGCTGACCAATATTTAGTTTGAAATAGTAATAGAGAAGTAGTTTTGTGAGTCATAAATACGTAAAAGGTGGTTAAATTTCTTTTAGCTTTCAAGCATCAACTCATATATTTGGTAGGTCATGCAAGATATTCTTTGTCATTTTTGTTAGGCGTATTGGAAAGGAAGCACCAAAATAATTTCTCATGTAAGTAATAAACAATACAAAAAATGAAAAAGAAAGAAATTATCTACTCATTGACATCACAGAAAAAGTCCCAGTTCTCATGCCACAGCTGCATAGTCAAAAACTTAGACAAATAAAGGCCACAAGCCAGGAACAGTAAACATTTTAAAAGCTGGACATGAACCTGCTATAGAACCAGACACATCAGGCTCATTCTAACTCCAAAATTTATTCACTGCATTTACTTTAGTCTAGAGGCACCTCCATTCACTTGATTTTCAAAGTCCTCTCCTGGAATTTGATGCATTAATTAGCCTCTTTTATAAGCAATGGCCAAAAGGCAATTCCAATAGTGGTTAGTCTTTCTGTTTGAGACATGGGAGAACAAATCTGTGTTGGCAGACCAGGCTTTCCTTGTCTATGAAGAGTATGGACATCCTGTGCGCAGCTCGCTTTTTTTCTTGAAGTGCTCCAAATCCTCCTATTTCCCAGAAAATTTCTCAGTTTCAAGGGAGCTACACAGGTGACTTTGCTGAAATTTTCCAGTAGAAGCAATTGCTGTCCATGGAATAGTTCAATATTTATTGGCTCAAACATGCTTGGGCAGATTTTCTAGCTGACAGGACTGATACAGAAAACAAGGTGCTTCACTGGCACTGTACAACAGCTATTTTAGTTGGTTTTTTTCTGTTGTGGTTTGTTTTGGGGTTTTTTTGTACAGTTGTGCCTAATGCTTCTGGAGTAAGGCTTGTGATCTGAATATCTCAAAAGAAAAATTGTAAGGCTACAATAAACAAACTCTACATTTTTCTCCAGGACAACTACACATAGGTGAATCAAGTAAGTTCTATGGAAGGAGTTATTTTGGGCTTTCAGGTTTTTTTGCAGATATTTTTACTTTTTGATCACATGCAAGGGTTTTATATTAAGTTTACTAAATCTGCAGAAGTTTGCACAACTAGAAGTTTTGTGTAAGAACTTATAAAGTAGGTTTAAAAACTTTTCAAAGAATACCTAGATACTAATCTGTGTCAGAATCCATCCAGCAAGGTACTTACTGTTGTTCGTAATGATAATTCACAGAGACAGATATGTTTTTTTCTTTTGTTTCCCTAACCAAGTTCAATGAATGAGCTTAAAATACATTTTTACTTCTTCCATATATATGGTCAAGTACACAACATTCTTCTGTTCCTGACAAGCTCTCACCCTGAACTACTCCTCCTTCTTGTTAGACATGTATGCGTACAAACTGTGTCACGTTCTGCTATCTCAGCTTTTCAGAGCTGTGTCTTTTTATTTTCATCATTTTAAAAATTCTCACAACTCATATCCATTATTTTAAGTTCTCTTTTCAGTTTCTCTAAGAATGAAACTGAACATATATATCCACTTACCATTCAGCCCATATTACAGTACTATTCTCAGGAAGAAGGCTATCAGGATGAATACATTTAAAAAGTCTAAGGAAAAAAGTCACTGTTATGGAGACTGTTCATTAGTAATTATAATAGTCAACATAATGATGAATTGGCTTGTTTAAATCTGTGTATATATTTGTCTACTTTTGTTATTGCAGAGTTGGTGGCTTTTTAACTACCGTATCTTTTAAGTCTGCAGTGATCCTAAGGAAAACATACTTTACGTTGTCAATATTAAAATTATAAGCACTGTCCTTGGTAAATTGTTGCAGATGCCACAGCATGACAAGTGAGCCATGACCATTTGGTGGAAACATCCAAAGCTCAAGCAGTTTTTAAAACAGTTGTACAGATCATACCTGAAAGAAACTCACTGCAGAGTGCTCAGCCACTGGTTTGTCAATTACTGGAATGTGTGAGCAAAAGACAAAATTTATCACAGATTCATTCATTTTAATATGATATACTTTATCAATAACAAGGCCACCATATCTAAGTGCATGGATGAATAAACTTAGAGAAATAATCAAAACTGAGAGAGTGACAACTTTGTAAAACAAGGCCACAAGCTAAACGTCTTCACTGCTATATATAAGATTTTCAGAATAAAAGCCATGAAGGATAGTTGGAAGTATGGCTAGAATGAGTGTTGAAATTTCCGATATTTCACTTAGGTTAGGAAGATAACTCTGTCCTGGCATTAGTGGAGTGATTAGGGTTCCTAGGTCCAGACAGTTCTGAAGATGATAATAAACTCTGATAAATAGGCATGTGTTACCTCAAATTATCTCCATTCTATTCACCACAGTGACCAGAAGCTCAATTTCTTCTCAATTAGAGGCCTACTAACTCAGCCTTCTGCTATATAAAAAACAAAGTACCACAGGCTGATGGAGAACCACAAGAGCAAGTGGCATTGATGACTTCAGCCCATGTTGTTAAGGGCTTCCTCTCCCTGTAGCAAGTATGTATTTGACACAACTAACGGAGGCAATGTAAAACAGAGGAAAGGCATAGGAAAACAGTTAAGCAGTAAGGACATTGTGGGCTCCAGTGCTTTAGCTTATCTGAGTCAAGATGGATCTGAGATGGATTGTAACCACGGTACAATCAATATTCCCAGACTATTGGATAAGCGTATTTTAAACTGTGACTTGGGCAAAATTTTGAAATCTATAACAACTGTTTATAAAGTATTTACATGTTAGTAATCAATTACTTCAATGAATATCCAACTATTAAAATTTCAAATGAGATTTAACTCTGATGTTTGCATTTTATGATATCATGGAAACCACTTTTTTTTTCTCCAGAAATTGAAGGTACATGGTAGATGTTGATTTCCAGTTTAGAATTAACTTCTTTTTGTTTAAAAATGTGTTCTTAATAGCCAAAGATTTCATTATTGCTATTTTTTGTAGAATATAGGGTTAAGTTTATTTCAAAAATCCATGCTATCTGTAAGTCTTGAAAGGTTTTAGTGAAGACATATGTTTTGCTTCAGTGTTTTGACATAAAGATAGTAGCAAGTTAATTAATTACAACTTGCATATTTGTTGTGAGAAAGTTGCTCTGCTAAATTAAAAACCTAGGACCTTTATCTTGTCAATCATAGCAGGATTTCTGCCCAGAAACAATTTAAAATATTAGGATCACAGACTATTGAAGTTTGGGTTTGGTACATTGTCTTTAAATATCTCTGCTATTTGTGATATATATGATATAGAATAAGGGCCAGTTTTATCATTTGGGTTCGATCATGTAATTATATTGAATCTAGACCAGTCTTAGAGACTTAGAGCTGTAGAGACTTACAGCCTCCCTTGCTCCAGACTTTCCTCCTTGTCTCTGGGGCCTGGGATTTCCAAGGAACCGTCTTACTGGTGAAAACTGGGCCAAAGAAGGTTGTCAGTACCTCATCCTTTTCCATGCACCGTGTCACCAGGACCCCTGACCCACTCAACAGTGGGCTTGCGTTTTCCCCAGTCATCCTTTTGCTGTTTATATACTTATAGAAGTACTGGATGTACTAGAGAAGCCTTTTTGCCCTTGACATCCCTCACCAGGTTCAGCTCCAACATTAACTTGGCTTTGATGGACTTACTTTAATCAAATAAGTAATATTTTTAAGTTACTGGCACAGAAATTCTCTAAAGCTTTATGAAAAATACATAGAGCAAAACATGTAATATTGGGCAATAAAATGCCTTACCAGCTTCTATTCAGTCCTCATCTGGTCAAAACTAACATTCCTGTAATCATTCTGTGTTTTGATGAAGAAGGAGCTAAAATGGCAACAGCAGCAGGATCTGGTCCATACTGAATAACTTCAGTACTTGCAGTATACGTAACTGCCGACTGATCTGATTACAAGTGGAATTCCAGGAAAGGAGCACCTAGTGGTCATGTGATATATTTCAAAAGGTTAATTATCAACTAAATCCAACCATAAATTTTTATAAAGGTAAAAGAAAAATGCATAGCCATGAGCCATGTTCTGTAGAAAATAACAGTTTACTCCAGGTCCATCTGTGTTCCATTTAGCCCAAGGAAATGAATGATGGATGCTGAATACGACCCTGTTGTCAAAGCTTTTTTGGCTTGAAAGACACAACACCTCTCACTCTGTATAATTGTGGTGATATGCATATTCTGTTGGATGCTGCCACTGGGATCATTTCACATGTATAACCTTAGTAGAAATCAAAATTTATTTTTCTATGTTACTGTCCTGGTTTGAGGTAAAACAGAACAAACTTTCTGCTCAGTAATTTTACTTCTGAGCTAGGCCTCTTCTAACTCTCTGAAATTAACAGCATATTGTGGAGAAAAATGTTCACTTTTAGAGTGATAAGACCAATGTCTGTACTTCATGCCAAGGAATGGTATGCAGAGAGGCTCTTGCTTATATTTATAGCTATAACAAGCAAGGTCAGCTAATTCTGTTACTTGCCCTGTTGCAGGGTCAGAAGCAGAAGAGCGTAGAGGGGTTCCACCTGTGGGGAGGAGTAGACAGGACAGGTTACCCAGAACTGACCAACAGTGTAATCCATCCCATCTGCCCCATGCTGAGTATAAAAGCTGAGGGATCAAAGGGTCATCTCTCTTTCTTCAATGGCTGATGTCTGAAGAGGACCCTGTCTGTTCATCTGCCTTTGATCCCGATCTGTGTGTTCCTGACTTCAGAGCTGGAATCCAGTTCCCATCCACCGCCAAGTCCAGTCTGGGTCTTCCGAAGTGCCTGCTGGTGATGTCATTCTGGGAGCTTGATACGGTTTTTTATATACTGTGTCTATTTCACTATTTTCTTTTAATGTTATTCTTCATATTTCATTAAAGTAGTTTAGTTCCTTCTAAACTCGTGAATCTCTTTATCTCTCCTTTTCTCCTGGGAGTGAGAAGTAAGGGGAGAGCATCTGTCATCGTCATATGCCAATTTGTCCTAAACCACGACAGTTACACATTGAAAATGGCAGTAGGGGATGTTGTCAATTTTTTGTTATATTCAATGAGGATCTTTACATTTATATTAATTATCTTTTTCAGCCTCTCTTCTGAAGTAGCCCTGAAGCTCAATTCTAAACATGCTCGATTTTAAGCATGTGCTGAAGTTCTTTTGATTCCAATGACCTCTGCATCCCTCTAAGTACTCTTAATGCAGCAGAAATGATCTCCTTTTCTTTTCTCTCCTGATGGCACAAAATTTGCATTTTTAGTAATGTTCATAATCTGTTTTTTGCATATTCTCATTAGTGTTCTTATTAGTGGATTTGCTGATGTAATTCTATTAATTTTGTACGGACAATGCAAGGTACTCTTACAGTTTTACAGGGGATTAGGGATCCAATTGTGCTAAATCCTGGAGACCCAGAAAAGATAAAGCTTAGAAGAGAGGGACGGGGTGTATTTTAACTAATATCCCATAATATAGCATATACTAAATACAAAATAATCATCATCACCCTCTAACAACTAGAAATCTTGTTTGTTTCTCAATCCTCCTTTAAAACAAAGTTCCAGAAGAACTCCTCTGCAATTTTTTTTTTTTTTTTTAAGACAATTGGATTTGGGGTCTGGTCTTAGTAAGTGAACCACGAAGTCTCTACAATGCCTGAAAAAGCTGTATAAAATTCTACTTGTTAATTGTTTTAGGCAAGTATTTTATATACATTATTTATTTATTTATTATATTTTGTGGGCAGGGTATAAAATCATAATTGCTATTTCATTTCTCCAGAATTATCACAGAATCATCATGGTTGGAAGGGACCTCTGAGATCATTGAGTCCAACCACAAAAAAAAGACCCAAAAAAACCCCCACCAAACTAAAAAAATCCACCACACACACAAAACAACAACAACAACAAAAAAAAAAAACAAAACACAAAAGCAAAAAAACACCAAGCCAAGAACACACACAACACCCCACCACATCACACCCACCCGCAAACTAATAATCTCGGGCACTAGAGCATGCCCTGAAGTGCCACATCTACACGTTTCTTAAATACCTCCAGGGATGGTGACTCCAC
>JAOXJK010000001.1:176404823-176416690 GCA_025774025.1 Xenus cinereus | reverse complement strand
ACCCGTGCCCCAGGGAGGCAGCAGACTTCCCTGTGAAGCAGGTCAGGGCGGCATATTGGTCCCTCTGCCCCCCTCAGTAGAGAGTCACCCACAACAACGACCCTTTTCCTTTTGGAGCTAGTACTGATGCTGGGTCTATGGTGACGTGTACTTCCCGACTTCTCTAGTGTGGGTGTGCCATCCTCCTCTCCATCAGCCAGTTCCTCCTGCAGGACTGACTCCACACCTGTTCTGCAGAGGTAACTGGGAAGCTGGGAGGGAACCCGCCTGCTTCCCCGAGCAGGGACCTGTTTCCATTCCCCCTCTTCTCTGAGATCTCCTCCTATTGCTTGGTGATACGAGGGGAAAGGGTCCTCCAAGCAGAGGGCTTGTCCCGGCTTCAAAAAGCCCCAAAAAGCCCCAACAAGAGCTTCTCATCGGCCCTTTTTGCTACAGATCCCTTCCCCAGCACAGTCTTACCTGCCATGAAGCTGGTCTCTGCGGCAATCCGCGGCAATTTATGGTAGCTGTAACCACATAGAACCACATACGACTGGAACTTCTGATTGGGAAGTTGATTTAAGATATAATATTTGCCTTTCTAACAGTCTAAAAAAATGTTATGTCCATGCTGAGAGTAAATAAGTAAAACATTGTTCCGTTAATTTTTAAAAAGAAGAAAAATAAAATCTCACCTTCCTTAGAAGTACATGTTAGGAACAGGAACATGAATTTTGGCAGTAGAAGGTCTAATCTGCAATTAATACAATCCAGTAAAATTTCCTCGAAATTCAATGAGGTTTATACAGTTAGTAATTCAGTTCTAAGATGTTTGCATTTTATTTTAACTGTTCTTTTACTTCTTTCACTTCTTTCAAATCATGAGGTCCTCTGTTGCAGTCATGAGGTTGCAATGTCCGTACAGTGGAACAGCTTCTAAACCTTTTTAGATTGTAGCTGGATCCAGCCTAAGAATCAGCTATGTTGTATTCGTGAAAGTTTGTGTGTATGAGAAGAAAAGATAAAAAACATAAGCAAAGCACTAAAACTTTGTATAACGTGTACTGAAGTAGCAGAAAGATGTAGCAGTGAGACAGGCCATCTCAAACTGCACTAGAGATCTGAAATAAATCCCTCGTCTGTGAGGACAGTAACTTGTCCATCAGGACTATCATGAGAGAAAAGTCCTATCTGTAACTATATAGTTTATTCTTCTTTACATAGTGCTCATATCACCCTTATCATCATAAGGTTAGCAAAAGTGGATGGGAATCTCATTTAAGACATTTTCTTTGAGATAGCATTTCCAGTCGCTCTTTTGGAGATTAATAGGTGCTTTAAGGACAGAATTCACTTCCTAGAATAGATATCTGAAGTAGGTCAGATGAATCATATACTCTGCGTGCCTATTTCCCTTTGTTGTCTCTAAATCCTCAGATTATTAGTGTAGTTAAAAAGGAGATGTATCCCATTCAACATATCCATATTGGCATAACACATGCTTGTCTAGGTAATACCTGAACTATATAGGGAGCTACCAGGGCAACTCTGCCTAAACCATGGCAGTGAAGACCCTATCTCAGGAAGGAAAGAGGTTGAACAGTTATTCTATGCTCACACTGTTATATCACCTTTCTGCTCTGAACTAGTATTGTGAAACTGACAAGGATCTGCCTACATGAGCTTCAATCCTAAAGAAACTGAGTTGTCTGTTATAGAGTCATAGAAAAGGGTTGTGAAAGAGCTTGTGAGATGGTATCTTAGTCTACTTCTTCTAGCCTAATGAAGGCTTGACATGCTTAAAGCATTCCTGTCAGGCATTTATTTAGCCTGCTTTAAAAACTACCCTATCGTGGCAAATCATGAGAGAACTTAACAGTTTTCCTAAGAAGCCTCTTGACCCTTTGCTTTACTGTCTTTATCAGTAGAAATATGTTTTTCTTGCTACACTTGAAGCCCTTTGCTTTTGGCTCTTATCTTAAAGGGTAAAGGATAGGACCTGGACAATGGTTTACCCTTTTCCTCCCTGCAGCAACTTTCATATGTGTTTGAATACTCTTCTCAGTAATTTTTCCCAAGATTAGTCCCAGTACTTTTAATCTTTTCTTGTAGATGATGTTTCTTAAACCTCTTATCAACAAGAAATTTCCAGAAGGCTTGTCCCTTGTGAGGAAAGAAACTTCTCCAAAAGTCATACTGAAAAGTTCAGCGCTGAACTCTCCTTTACCTGGGATAACACATATACAGAGGATCTGTATCTCAAGAGGACAGTCAGGTGAAATTTCTCCTCTCTTCTTGAAAGGGAAAAAGAAGTTATTTAAAACTTCCAAGCACATCTTCTGCCAGTGATGGGTAAATTTAAACACAGTTTATAGAAAAATTGTGCTGCTCATACAAAAAAATAAAAGATCGTCTTGAAGAAACCTTTGACTTACTGCTATTTACAGCCACTACTGGCAACCACTGTTAATAAGCACAATTAACAGAAAAAAATGTTACAAATTCTTTGGTTTTACTTAGGAGCTGTCAGTGTTTAAAAGTAAGAATAGATGATAAGCTCATCTTTTATCTTTTTTGTTGCTTTTGTTTTTTTTTTTTAAATTTCTTTTTTTCAGCATACCAAGATATGGTCACAAAATCGTAACTCCTAAATTCTACTGTAATGTCAGTGTTTAAAAAAACTATCATGATCATTAAACTGAATGTCCCTGCCCATGGCAGGGGTTTGACTAGAAGATCTGTGAAGGTCCCTTCTAACCAAAGCTATGATTATATGAAAATATCCCTCCCCTGTAAGGGTACCTGCATCATATACAGATCCTTAATCAATATGCTCTGAAAGGTCCAAGATGTCCATTGACAGATAATCCTCATGATCTCTTCTAGTGCTTCTCTATTTTTACATTAAAAGGTTTTCACGATGTTTTTTCTTGCTGTACTGAAGTCTGGTACTTTTTTTGTACTTTTTTTTTTTTTTTGTCTATTCTGGACCTGTAAAACAGATCATTCAATTTCTTTTTGTAACTAAACTTAGACATATTCATGATGTGTGAGTAGTTATGGACTTAAAGTCTGTCATCAAGTTTCCCTCTTAAAAATAACAGTAGTTATGATCAGGACGGTAAATAAGCTTTTTGGCAGTTTTGAATAAAACTCCTGTACCTGAGATTTGGGATTTTGGTAGGCTTGGGTATTTCAAACTGAAACTAATCAGTGAACCCCTACAATGGAATAAGGCACAAAGGAGATGGGCAAATGTGATGTATTCATGAAGCTCAGGGAATAATACAGGGAGCAACCACGGCTGTTGTAAGGAAAGGTGAACTCATCTCAACACAAAGAGGACTAAAGGGTGTTCTGTTTTAGATAAATGGTTGTATCAGCTGTATGGATCAACTGGTTGTGTAAAGGGCCTTCCCTGAATTAATCTTAAAAAGTGTTAATGTCTTCCTGACCTAGACTGACAAATCAACATAAGGGAAGTACATATGTGTCTCAACTCAACACAAAGTATAAAAACTGAGCAACCAACAAAGTGATCTTCGAAGAGGGTGACAGGACTGAGCTGGCTTCAACCAATATATTCCTTCCAGGCAATTGAGGACAGCAATTGTGGTGATAAGAAGTACACGGAGACTGGAAAAGGGAATCAAATTTATATAGTGATACAACTGTATACTGCAATTTTTATATCATGATTGCATTGTGATTTCTGTTAAACCAAAATCCCATGTAACATCAAATATCTTCAAATAAGTTAATTTGGTATTAAAATATTCTCTTATGGAATATGTATGTGACTGGTTGACCTTGACTGGCTGCCAGGTGCCCACCCACTCCCCCTCCTCAGCAAGGCAGGTGAGAACATAAGACAAAAAACTTGTGGATTGAGACAAAGGTAGTTTAATGAAAATGTGTTCAGGTTACACACAGAAGCAAATAAAAAAAACCTGTTGCATAACAGTTGCTTTGGAAAATAAACGCCTTAATAATTAATGCTTTCCCCAGGCACACCTTTTTCTCTTAGATTTTATTGCTCAGCATGATGTCATCTGGTATGGCATATCCCTCTGGTCTCTTTTGATCAGTTGTCCTGGCTGCATCCCCTCCCAGGTTTTTCCCTCTTGCCCATATTCAGCCTACTGACCTTTTGGAGGATTTGGGGGGGGGAGGCGCGTTGTGTGTTGGACAACACAATCTTGATGCTGTGTGAGCACTGCTGAGCAGTAACTGAAACACTGAAATGTTATGAACACTGTTCTAACTACAAATACAAAGCACAGCACTATATGGGCTGCTATGAGGGAAGTTAACTCCATCCCAGCCAGACCTAGTGTAATCTAAAAGAACCTGGTCAGAAAGTATTGGACTGTGACACATACAAACTGGAGAATTAAAAGACGTTTTGTATCATCACATTACCAATGAGATTTAATTATGTCTAGTGGACAGGATTTAAGTATAATGTTATTTAACATCAAATTTCTCTAAATCCACAGCAGAGGTTTCTCACTAAGCCTGTCATTGATTGGACTTAAGGATTAGTTCTGAGACATTCTCTTCTAATTTATCTTTCTTTGTTCTAATTGTCAGATTATGATAGAACACAAGTTGGAACTTACATGCGGAGGAAGCTCCTGAGTTTATGTTAGGAATGATAGAGGTATTCAGAAAAAAAATACCCTTATGAGTCAGAAGGTGTCAGGCAGAATTTATTGGAAATGAGTCCTGAATCAGATCAAATGGCCAGCCAAAATGAGGAATGCAAGATTTGCAGCAGCAAAGGGTAGAAAAAGATCTATGAGCATTAGAAACATGTAATTGATAAGATGTTGAACATTGCAAGGTTTGCAAGAAGTATTCTGTTTACATCAGAATCACTTGCCAGCTTTTTGCAAGAGGCAACTTAGCTCATAAATAAGAAAATGTGATGAGGAAAAAGATTGACAGGCTAAGAGAGGATCTGAATACAAGTGAGTGCTAACTGAAAATATTGAAGAATGTGCTAAGAAAATTAAAGAAAATGCAAAAGATCAATGATGACTAAACACACTGAGAGAATAAAAAAATGAACAGAGGGGAAAAAAAAGAAAATTAATGAGTGGAAAAATGAAGAGATAAAAATATAATTAAAAGGTCCAAAAGCCTAAGATAAGAAGAAGAAGAAAAAACCACATACTGAATGCTGTAACTGGAGAAAGAAGGGAAACACTAAAGCAACTATAAATGTAAAAAAAATCTAACAGCAAGGTGATAATGCTGAATAAGTAAAACACTGAGAGATCTTGAGAGATGCTTATATTTTATGATGCAATTGACTTAAAAGAAATGTAATTTAAAGGATTTGTTTTGTTTTGTCATAATATTTGTGTTGTTTCTCCCAAGCTAATGAGGAATAGCCTGGGTACTGGAATGCTGAATCAGAGAACACACTTAACTGATAAGATGTCAATATGAAAATATGGCACATTATTACTCTCTTAGGTTCAGAGTGCTGCTGGGTCGAAGGAAAGCAATGAAGCCAAAAAAGCCCTTAGTCAGTTTTCCTATTAATAATGTAGTTCCCTTCCTTTCCTTTCCTTTTCTACTGCAGACCTAATCTGATGCTTAAAAAAAAAAAGAAAAAATAAAAAAGTTTATTTTTCATTAAAATATAATCATAAATGTTATCCTGTATGATTTGAGTTATTATCTCTTATTTAACGTTCTTGTTGCAGCTGCTGAACATTTGTGAAAATATTCTCAATTCCAAAAGTTTCACAGATATTAGCATGAGTGAATATTTGTTTTAAAAATCTTACCAGAGTGCATAAATTATTTACTATTCATTATTCACTATTCAACGTTTGTTATTCATTATTCATTCATATACTACAGCAATGAGCTGCTCCATTATAAGAATGTAAATGGATAGATGCTATAGCTTAAATAGTTTCAGTCCTTCAATTAGACAGAAGAAGTAATATCATGATGATGTAGATGACTAATCACACATCATGAATATTGAACAGTGAATAGTCTAAATTAACATTTTGGAAACAGCCTATAGACCAGAAGTTGTTTGTCCAAACTATTTGTCCAATACTTACAAATAACTAGACATCAGGATTGGTTTCTGAATGATTCATGAACAGAAAACAAGGCTAAAGTCCTATTTCAAAGCCCTTTAAAATCAATGGAAAGATCCCCACTGGCTTCAAATAACTTTTGGATAAGTTCTCCAAATGTGCAATTGATATTGTTTACAGTAAGCATTCCAGCCACACAGTGGCTCATCATACATGGTTAATAAGAGTGTTGTGCTTTAGGGGAAAAGATAAAAGAGATAAAAGATATAGTCATATTTCCTCCTAAAGATATCATTTAGCAAAAGTCTGGTGCAGCATCTTTTTCCTTACACCTTTCCTGTTAACTTATGTTAAAAAAAAAAAAAAGGAAACAAAAAGAGAAAAACTGTGCTACCATGGAGAAAAAAAAATACTCTGCCTTTTTAAAATCAAAAAGAAGATGAACCATTTTTGCCTATGTAACACTGAAAAGAAAAAACTGACATTTTTAAAAGAGCATCTAACATCTGTGCATTCATCTTGATCCATGGGATTGACTATGGCTAGTTTAGTCTGGATGCAATTTGCATAGTCAAGCAGTGAAAGTAGTTCACTGGTTTTGATCTTTCCATACTCCGAGACAAACATGTCAATTACAGTTTGTTTTCTTGAAGCCAAAACTGTGGTGCTTTGCATTGTTTAGTACAGTAAACACTGAAAGAATTTGATGTTTGTTCTGAAGAGCTTATGATCTAATTGATCTTCACATGAAGAAAATGAAAAGGTCTTGCACTGAAGCTTATGGAACTCCTACACTGATTAGAGTCCAATTCAAGATCTATGATGAAAGCTTTCCTTTTGATCTGTACACCAAAAAGATTATTCAGAAGCAGAGTGATATCTAAGAGACTAAGTGTTTTTGCTAAACTGTGTCAACAACTTTTCTTTAAAGCTTAGAGAAAATGCAATAGTGAATAGGATTCATCCTCAAGCACCAGTAACAGCTACGGATGTTTTGTTCATTTTCTATTTAAAGCACAGAGCAGTAGAAAAGCACAAGTTAATAGCAACTGCCAAAAGATTTAAAACAAAATTTGAGAACTTAAGTACCTGACAATTGTTTGGTGACCTCTCAGTTTTTTAATAGACAAGCCGGTAGTACTCATACAGTTAACATAAATCATAGTATTACCAAGAAATGATATTTTTTTTTCTCCACTCATATTTCCATTTTTCTCAAAACATGGTGATTCATGAAGCAGTTCTTGAATTTCATTAAGATGATCATGCATTGCTTAGGAGCTGCCCTCATTAAATAAAAATGACCTATTTTCGTAGAAATGAACTTAATTTACCAGGCTCATGATTTTATTCTGAAATCAAAAGAAGTTATTATTGGGGAAAAAAACTCTTTCAGTGAATTTCAAAGCTTTTGTTCAGATTTCCTTTTTAAGTTGATCACAGTATTAGGGTTTTTCAGAATTGGTTTCCAAGTTGCTCTTTATACTCAATTTTCCATTGTGTGTGAATCAGGAACAATAATCAATGGAAATACAATGAAAAACTATATTTTTTCTAATATTTGCTGAAACTTCAAAGCACAGCTTTGCAAATATTTTGGATTGATCTGAAACTGAAAAAAAAGTCAGGGTCATTCAACCAAAAGACAGGCGGGTAACAGGTCAGCGAAAGAAAAATACTGTTTTGATGAGTTCACAAGACAGTTTTGATACTTCTTTCACTGTCTCAAATATCCACTGATTTTTCCACACACCTTGCTGAGAAAGCAGGACCAATGGTATGATACAAAATTAGTATACAGCCATAGCCAAGTTCCTCTGTATCCTTTAACAGTATGCTTATTTTAGATTGACTAATTTATAAGGCTATAGCAGACATTGTATTCTGATGTAAAACTGATCCTCAGGGAAAAGAGATGTTTGCCTTAGAGTGAAAAGGTGAGAGGATACATTAGTAATATCAGTGGGAGTGACAGACTACAGGCTGTAGTGAGGGTCTATTAACAGGCTAGAATATGGCAGGCTTGTGTTGTAGCCTATGTAAGACTTCAAAGAAAGCAAAAGCCGCTTGCTTGGGAATAGAAAAGGAATGTATTTAATTTCAATACAAGCCTTCACAAAAGAATGAAATGTTCCGGTTGTTTCATTTGTCCACTTTTAATCATTAATGCAGAAAAGATGTTTGAATTAATGCATAAAACTAGTGATACCTGAATATTTCAGTAAATTCACCTGTGCTTTTTCATACGTAAACAACTTTAAATTCTCCCTCAAGTTATAAAACTGCATGTATCCAATGATGAAAAAATAACCCTCATTCGGAAACCTGAGGATGAAAAAGCTATTGTTTTTCAGATTGAACGTCCTTTGAGATATTTTTCTTGTGTAACTGATAGATACTTAAAAGCATCAGATCACAGTTTTATTAATTTTATTGATTTGCTTGTTGACTTAGAATATGAGTTTAATTTATGACCTTGCTACATGGGGGACAGGAACTGAGACAGTAGGAAGAACCTTACAAAACAGCAAGATACCTGGAATTCATCCTGAAATATTAATTATACATCTGGCAGTACAAAAAGCCTGATTCATAGCCCATTGAAATAAATTAATTATGTATCTGGCAGACTCCAAAATCCACTGAAGCCAAAGGAAGTCTTAGGAGTCTTTGACTCCATTGGGCTCTGGATCAAACTGCAGGAGGACGAGCAGAATTAGGCAGAGAGAAGCAGATCACCAGCCCTGCTGGAAGCAGAGCAGACTCAGATCAAGGAGATAAAAGCAGCAGGTGGCAGTGTGTAAACACCCTCAGGCCCTCAGAAAGGTATCTCTAACACAGGATGGAAGGGGAGGGGGTCTGCCTCCCACTGAATTTGTAAGTGACCTGTGTGTTTTCATTCTCTGTAAATCTCAGTGAGAGGTGGTTAAGGATTTTGAGACAAATAGCTTCCTGGTGAAAGTATAAAGGTATGAAACCTCACCCTAGTTGCTGGGCTATGATCACACCTAGGTTTCAGCAGGAGTTTCCCCAGCCATATACCCTCCAAAACTCTCACCAGGGCTCTCCCTAGGGCTCCTGGGCAGTAAACGGACAGTCTAGCCAAATTTGAACGATGATGGCTAAATGCAAATTTCCTGTTACAGAAAGGCAAGCACACACCAGACTGGAGAACGACTTTTTGTAGAGAACTCTTGGTGTCTTTGAACCACCCTACTTGTTGTAACCTCTTTGGCTGTTGCTAATACATGTTTTAAAGACTAAAATTTAAATCTGCTGGGTGCTTGCAGGGAAAGAAGTGGGGGTTAGAATTAGAAATGTCTTGAGACAGACGAAAACAAGGGAATTAAGATGAGCACAAACACAACCAAGATTTTCCTGTGCTTTCCAGCTTGTGCACTGCTTGCACATAATTCTCCTTCTTTACCGAATAATCAGCAAAGAAGCTCTTTTGCTCTGTGCCTCTGAAAGTCAAATGGAGATTTTTCTTTTTAAATATTGCTTTAACTGAAGTACAGTATAATGTCTTTTCAGTATTCAACCTCTGATGTCTGCAGAGCAAGGAAAGTACTGAAAACCTGAGTAGTGTTTCATTCAATAGCTCTCACCACAATGTATAAAGACTGGTTTCTGTTTGTTTTTCATTTTGAGTGTGTGTATGACTGTATATAGACAAGGGATACCGACATACCGTCATTTATTACATCTACAGATTGATACACTCTGAGAAGGGACAGCTATAAAACCCTAAAATACATATGTGGAAATACAGGAGAACAAAGCAAAATTAACAACCAGAACAGACCATAAATATACCTGATCTCACTGCACTGGTATTGTCTGGGAAAGTGTTAATTTTCTTCGTAGTAGCTTGTATGGGGCTATCTTTTGGATTTGTGATGATGTCATGCTCAGCAATAAAACCTGAGGGAACAAGGAGGAAGGGGGGAAGTTTGGAGTTACGGTGTTTGTCTTCTCGAGCAACCATTATGCATTATGGAGCCCTGATTTCCGGGAGGTGGCCCTGAACACTTGCCTGAGGATGAGTAGCAAGTGAATTCCGTATTTTGCTTTGCTTGTGCGCACAGCTTTTACTTTATGTATTAAACTGTCCTGATCTCAACCTACGAGTTTACTCACTTTCACCCTTCCAATTCTCTCCCCCACACCACTGGGGGGCAGTGAGTGAGTGGCTGTATGGGGCTGAGCTGACTGCAGGGGTTAAGCCACAACACGTTTGTAGTGCAGAAAGGAGAACTAAATTACACTGATAAAGTATAATTTGACATGTCCCTGTACCTCTCATATCCGTGGAAGAAGAATGGGTCACACTTGCTCAGGGCAAGTGTGAATGTGGAAACTATCTTGCCTTTTTACACATCAGCAGCAGCAGAAATGAAAGGAAAGCAATGATTCTCAGAAATGGGAGGAATGGAGCCCCGATTACTCAGTACCCACTTCAGCAATAAAAGCTTACGAGATGCCCCTTTAATTTCACAGTAGAGAACAGACATTTCTTACAATGTTATACACACAGCACTGTAAAATAATAATAAAAAAAAAATAAAAAAGGAAAAACACAGTTGTAAGTTTCCTCCCAATGACTATATAGGAAGCTTCCAGGAAGACTTTTAAGATTGAAACTGAGTAAGAAAAAATTATGGAGACATCCCATAACCTTAACAAGACTGGGAGATTACAAAAAGGGAAAGCCTATAATAATTACTATTTAAAGTATTTCTTCCGTGCTTCTGAAGATGGAAAATTTCTGTTTTGTCTTAAGAAAAATAAGAACATGAATCTGATGTATTATTGCTTCTGATTTGTTGTTGTTTTGGGAGGGGGGAGGCTTGGGGAGTGGTTATGCAAATTAATCATCCTATAGGATTACATTTAAATCTCACTATTGGAAATATTACAAATATGCAAACGAAAACTTTCTTTGCTGAATAAAGGTTGCATTAGAAATTTATAAAAATAGGAAAAAATTTATTTGGAGAAAAAAAATGTTGAAGTATTGTGGGTTTTTAAAAATAAATAACTTCGATGATTAGAATTTTTTCCCCCAGAATGTACGGAGATGATACATACACATCAATTGTCATAATTACATCAGTTTTCTATTACTACTTGTTTTAAAAAAAATACATATGCATTGTCATACTTCTTCGTCTTGATTCAAATATTAGAAAACAAACTGAAATTTCTGAAATTTTAAAAAATATATTTTGAGCAGTTTTACATACTGCTTATGTAACAAGAGACTGTGATAGACTTTTATCTTCATTAATATTATTTATTAGTGACATAGCTACATATAAATAAATGAAGCTGAATTACATCATTACATTACTAATACAATGATAATGCTATTGATCTGTATATAAAGATTGTGTAAACAGAGGAAAGTTTTCAGAATGCTCTTAGTTGAATCAACAATATTATAAGCATAAAGGTCTTCAAGTTCTCTTTTAGATATCCCCCCAAAACTAATTCTTGAAATTTTCCATGAGAATAATGTGTAATGTATGCATAAGGGCAGTGGACAGTCCATCTATGAAATGGCTTTTCTTTATAGATCTGTCTCATTATTTTTTACATTTTCTGAAACAGATCATGACCTTGCTCTGCTCACTACTACTTATCCTGCTATAGGATGACTCCTATGTATTTTATATAAAAAGATATTTTGAAATATCTGAGTGCAAAACCATGGATTCTGACTTCTTTTGGAAACATAGCAAAGTTTAAAATCCGATGTTTTTATGCTAAAATGCTATTTTCTAATTATCCATGAATTATAACACCTCGTTATTCACT
>JAOXJK010000001.1:176380251-176400802 GCA_025774025.1 Xenus cinereus | reverse complement strand
CTTTTTCAGCAATAACATTTCATTTTCTATCCAATTTTTGCCATAAGAGGGCACGGTAAATTTGGTAGTTGGTCTGTTTTACAGATTTACTAATTAATAATTTTTTATTGAACTGATTGCAATCAACTGGTACATTAAAGTATTTCTAATGGGTATTAGAACGGACTGGAAAATTTACTCTATAGAAGAAATTCTTTGTCCTATATGAAATCCTATGTGTATAAGAACATGTTTTGTTTTAAATCAGAACAAAAACCTCATTCTCTGGAATTTCTGCAAAATGGAATATTCTGATTTGGGAACAGTCTCTCCCAAGTCTCACGACTGGTTTGGGGGAAGGAGATTAAGGAACAGACTGGATGTAGAAGAGAGAAGAGAAACTCCTGGTCTTTGGATGAAAGTAGCAGTCTCTGGGCCATGCAGGGGACAGCAGTCCAGAAGTCAGGGAGACAAACGCTTTGCAGGTAAGCTGCTTAGAAGCACAGTATAAACTGGGCTGGAAGCAGTGATGCCAGGAAATTATGAGACTAAGAGCCCGGTATCTCCAAGCTCACAGATTCTATTAAAAGCTATCATTGGATTTACGGTCTGCACCTCTTTAGACAATATTGAAATAATCTGCACTATAACATGTTGGAAATCAGTATAAAACTGCTCAAAAATAATTCTCAGTCCAGAGAGAAAATGAATGAGAGAGCAATGCATGTGACAGAATCTTACTACAGGGATCCAAATCATGTTTTGCTGTCTTCTAAAACAACAAATGCCAGCCAGCAAAATGACATGCTTAAGCAATGTCTGCCCACAACTTCTCCTGCAGATACGTGCTGGCTGGCGCTATATCTCAAGCTGTGCATCTGTGTCCTAAAAGACAGGTCTTCCAAAGGGCAGTATAGGAGTAGCAGCCAAAGGAGAGACCTGACACGCACAGGCTTGTTCTTAGTTACTGCACCCTTGGCTTCTGGGAAGAACAATATGAGTGGATGACACAAATTGGTTTGAACACAACCCAGTGTTCCCTATATTCCGAGTATGTGCTGAGCTACCAACCTCTCAAATAAATATAGAAAGAAAAAACTGCTATGTAATTATTTTTATCTACACTGTCCTACCCACTCCTCTAGCATCGTTTCTATGCAGGCAACCTGGAAATGGATTAGTAGAGAGCTTTTATGCATGAGCTATTTTAGTTGGAGTGGACACTACTCTGGGTTTATCCTTAAGAAGGGCCCATTCTGTCCTCTTGCCATTGCCATGGTGACAAAAGTGGCCTGAGCCTAATAAGAATTAAGTCATCCTTCCTTGACATTTGCTTGCAGTAGGAGGACATGATGGCATTTTTTACTGTCAGAATAGAGAGAGGACTCCAGTCTCAGCTAGTCTTTAACACGCTATTCTAAGACAACTTGAAAAGAAAAAAAAATAACAGAGCAAATTTTCTTAGAAATGCTTCTGAAGGTTATGGAAGTCAAGGAGTTAGTCCCTAATGTTGGAAGGGTATCAAAATCAAGCTTCACTAAGTTTTCAGTTTCCACATTTTTTTCCACAAGTGAGAAATGAACAGAAAGGTGAAGCTGCCCATTACATTTCTTTTTCACTTGTAATTAATTAGAAGGCAATTAGGTAGTTAACTTGGTAGTTTTTCCTCACAGCTTTAGCGCTATTACAGCTTCATGTTTTGCTCACCTGAGCTTTCGTCTTGCCTTGCTTTAGTGTCTTGCTGTTATTCTCACTCTTCTGCATTACAGCTCTGTTTTCAGATATGAACTTGGATGAATCCAGGACAGGTCTGTCCACTGGGAAAGACAAGTTTTCAGGGCCAGGAAGTGGGGAAGCACTGAGTTCCGCAGGTGGACTGTATACCAACAGAGAAATAATGAATAGAGAAAGGTCAAGCCTTACATGGTTTTGGTACCCAGAAAGATAAAACTAACGCACTATCAGTAGACAGACAGCTGTGCTACTGACTAAGCAAGAAGTATGGTTTAGCTATGACTGCTGGCATATTTTGGCTGAAAGAATGAAATTCCTTAAAACAAGTTCCACTCTTTCAACAGAATCTCAACAACAGGTTCTTCTTTCCACCCATTTCGTATCAGTGCAATTTGCTGCTTCTCGGTTTTGCTTCCTTTAGCCAAGAGCTAAATATCTTGAGAATTTCAACTACAACAAGCCAGAAAAGGGCCATATATCCTGCTGTTCAGTCCATTCTATGCTAGGAAAAGCCCAGATACCTATCAGCCCCACAGTGACACCTGTAATGGCAACCCCAAATTCTTCTTTCTCTCATTGCTACCCAAGCATTAGGTAAGCAAAACCCTACAGAATTACAGTGAGATCTGGATTGCTCACAGAAGGATTAAATGACATTCAAAATGAAGAAAGATTTTTTGTTGCTGAGTACAAGTGGGCAGATATTAGCAAGGGAAAATGTTTTGCATTTCACCGCATTCTAAAAAACAAACACTGAAATGACACTTTCTGAGAGAATCACTGTAACTATCATGCATTGGTCTTAGCGTATATAACAATTGGTTTCTAACAGCAATGTACTTACCTAGCAGTGTAGCACAATCAAGTTTTATAAACAGGTTTTTCTCCTCCTTTGCACAATTTCAGTCTCACTGAATCCTCATATGAAGAACGTATGTGAGATGCAAGACTGTTGCTAGGTCCTTATACTACTTGGAAGGAATCTCACCCTTCATAAGTTTGTAGTCCTTATCTCATATAATCATTCCCTTTAGTTTCTACACCTAAATATCAACCAAAATCTCAGAGCAAGGAAGGAGCATCTACAGGGAAAATCACAACACAACCCCTAATGCTTTCTATTCACAACTGGGATCAATGGAAGTACACTAAATGAATTTACTCATTAACTAAAAGCACACAAAACAGAACTGACATGAATGATTTGGAATAGTGAGATCAGCTACTCACTATTGTGAGTAATCCCACAGGACTGCAATTCAGTGGGACTTGAGTAGAACAATTGTCAGTGAATGCACCGTGGGTCACATGTGGAAAGTATTCACAGTTAACTTCCAATGAATTTGTCACAGAGGAGGTGCTTAAAACCCCATGCAATTGTGACAAGTACTAAATATTTGCAATGCTTGACCCTAGACTGAGCATAAGAAATGGCATGGAGAGAAAGAGATGACATAAGAAAGGAGGGAATGAAGACACCAGCATGCTATTTTTTATCAGACAACTGGTCATTAGGTTGTCAGCATGGTAATCATGGTTAAGCTACAGAACAATGTGCAGCAATTTTCCATTTATGCTTTCCCTTTTTAATGGAAAAATCATGACACGGCATCTGTCATAACAAAATCACTTACTCAAAGGACATAATCAAGCAGTCTGACATACTATTCAGAGATTATAAACTCATCAGAAACAGAAACTCACGGAGTATTTTTGTGAGTAGGAAAGTGGTTCTCTTCTGCTATTTCCATAGCCCTCCTTCTCTGAGCCTCCTTTCTTCTGCAGCGCTCTTGAAACAGGTTGTTCCTGATGGTGCGGAGAAAGTGCTTTGCATTCGCCTTTGCTGACATCTATTGGAATAAGGGATAATAAAGAAGGGAGTGAAATTTCAAACAGGTGCTGCCCAAAAGTAGACACAGTCCAAGGCAAAGGCAAGACATAAGAAAGCAAAGGTCCACCTGTTCAACAATTGAAGCGGTTAATGGCTGCTGCCTGAACCCTACAAGGGGAGCTGAGGTGGATGATGATGCAAACCCACAGGCAAGAGTGGCTCCAATTCTGCTAGGTAAGTAAAACACTCTGGACCAAATTCAGGCAGCCTGGAAATGCTTAACACAGGATTTTAGTAGGTGCAATGATTAAGTTCACAGTCACAACGATAATTCTGCCCAACCAATATCTAAGTTTTTCTGCTCAATGAGAAGAATTACCTTTACACTTGTATGAAGTGTTAATTGATAGAGCCTTCTGTGCCTCACATCCTCCTCTTGTACAATACATTAAAAACCACACAGTCATTTGTCACAGAGGTGTCAGGCTCAGGTACAACAACTAAGCTCAGTAGCTCTATTATAGGAGGACATAAACCAATTCTGGCCCAGGAAATGCCTGCTGTAGAACATGGGGTAACTCCTGACCGACTGAACAGGAAAACACAAAGAAAACATACAGCATGCCCCTTAGTCATTTCTCAACATGGTAATAACATTGCCACAAGGTGTCAGCACGTTAAGGAATAAAAAAAGTGCTGATCTTTCAAATCCCCACTCAGCAGCACACTCCTGATAAAGGCAATGTGAACACTTACCCAGACAAGGACAGCATATGCTAAGAGTGGAAGGTATGGGAAAAGTGGCTTACTACTGATTTTATGTTTCACACGAAGGATATAAAAATGGTATCTGTCATATCAAGTAACTTATGTTTTTAATTTTGGTATAGATTTTGGCCACAAAAATATTTACAGGGTTAGTGTAAGAGTACAGCTTCATAAAGGAAACCTAAGTCCAGTGATCCAGTTTAATATTGCAGCACCAATGTGGGAGAGCTCAATGTCAGACAGTATAGGAGAGGAAGGGCATTTCATTTTAAAACAAAACTGATTTCACTCACTCAAACTCACTCACAAGCACTAATATACACGTGTCCAAGTGGTCTTGCCAGCATTCACACATCAAGGTGTGTGTGTATACACATGGTAGGGCCATGATGACTTACAGTGACATGGAGGACAAGAGATGTCAGTTCTTCTTAAGGTTCCTGGGTTCCTCTTAGCATGATTGTGTGCTGGGTTTTGGATGTGCCTTTAGCTCCTTTAGGAGCTGGCAATGATTATGATCTTTTTTCTCCTTATTTGGGTGTCATGTCTAGTTCTTTACTTCCAAATCATCATCTCTTGTGATGTCATCTTCAAATGGCAGTTTGTCCTTTGTTTCAGGCTACCTTTTTTTTTCTTGATTTGGTTGTCCTGAGAAGCTGTGTGTGGAAGTGCTGTGATCTGGCTGACCAGCTAATCTAGGTTGCACCTCCTCCTGCCTTGATATATCCTTCCTGTCCTTCCTTCTGGTGCTTCCACATCCACACACTGCCAATCACTCTCCATTCAAACTGATTTTAATGTCTCTGTTAGAAATCTCTACATGAGGAGATTAGTTGCCACTTGATTCTCCTACTTCCTCACAGAGGGAGGATGAGGAAGAATAATTGGAGGAATAAACATCTATTTGCTATTTTAAATGCAGATATTGAGCAGCCAGATATAGTTTCTCATAGTGTTAGCAATAGGGTTTGCTTTGCAGAAAGACAGCAATGAAGTGGCTACAGTTTAATGTTCCCCCAGACAACGGGTGACTGCAAGAGCAGTCTAACTTTCTTTGGTTTTGGTGCAGACATTGACTACCCAGGTATCATTCACGTTAAGTGCAAGGTTTCACGAAGGTGACTGTGAAGTAGAGCTTACTAGGGGAACTTTCATGGGTGCTTTTCAGCTCATTTACTGGAATGGAAAAAGATACTTTTATATAGATCCAAAAAGAAAATCATCTGTCTGCTGCTGTGTGCAAGATCTGGAATCTCCTGCTCAAAAGAGTTTCATTTCATGGCTCTATTCAGTTATTTCAGAACAAAACACTCCTTCTAAAGTTAGAAGCCCCCTTTTTTCCTTTTCCTGAGTCACAGTTCCCAGATTAATAATGCTAATATGTTATGGCCATTTGAGCCAGCAGTGTGCTCAGGTGGCCAAGAAGGCTAACAGCATCCTGGCCTGTATCAGGAATAGCGTGGCCAGCAGGAGTAGGGAAGTGATCGTACCTCTGTACTCGGCATTGGTGAGGCCTCACCTTGAGTACTGTGTTCAGTTCTGGGCCCCTCACTACAAGAAGAACATTGAAGTGCTGGAGCGTGTCCAGAGGAGAGCCACCAAGCTGGTGAGGGGTCTAGAGAACAAGTTGTATGAGGAGAGGCTGAGGGAACTGGGCATGTTTAGTTTGGAGAAGAGGAGGCTGAGGGGGGACCTCATTGCCCTCTACAACTACCTGAAAGGAGGTTGTAGAGAGGTGGGTGTTGGCCTCTTTTCCCAAGGGAATAATGACAGGACGAGAGGAAATGGTCTAAAGTTGCAGCAGGGGAGGTTTAGATTAGACATTAGGAAGAATAACTTTACTGAGAGAGTGGTCAGGCACTGGAACAGACTGCCCAGGGAGGTGGTGGAGTCACCATCCCTGGAGGTATTTTAGAAACGTGTAGACATGGCTCTTCAGGGCATGCTCTAGTTCCCAAGATTATTGGTTTGTGGGTGTCTGTGGGTGGGTGTGGGGGGTGTGTGTGTGTTGGTTTGTGGTGTTTGGGGTTTATTTATTTATTTATTTATTTTCGTTGTTGGACTCAGTGATCTCAAAGGTTCCTTCCAACCATGAACATTCTGTGAGTCTGTGATTCTGTGATTCACCACTGCTAATTTAAGACTCATTGTGCTTAGGAACCAGCATCAAGCCCTGCACAGAGTTTTACCTCTGACATTACAATATCTTACAGCTATGTTATGGTCAGCTAAAATCTGTCTCTCTTACTTTTATTTCCTACTGATCTTAGTCAAGTGTAAGTCTTCCTTCTTTTTATTAGTACATGCTCTGTTTTGCATAGCTTGCCTGGCCTTCTGAGGAGCTAGTACTGCACTGCATGTCCACTCTACACATGCACTAAAAGTATAATGTGACAGGTCCCATAGTGAGAGAGTCCCAGGATTTTTTATTGAAGTGTAGGTTTTAGTTTCAATACTTGTTTAATTTAGATAGAAAGAAGTTCTGCTTAAATACACACTGCAGCTCAGTTCATGATCTCTTGGATTTCAAGTAAGTTTGTTTATTATTTTTCTGTATGAAGTAGTTCTGACTGTACAAAATAAAAAATATCAACCCCCCGTAATCTGAGAGTGTCAAAACCATTGGGTTTTATTTTATTTCAGTGGTGCAGACAAATCCAGAGCAGATTTATTTGTTTAGGCAATAGAAGAGAGATTTATCTCCTGTATTGGATCTATGTGTTGATGCAAGACCTCAAACGAAGCAAAAGATTCAAGCTCTGTAGAAAGATAAGAAAGAATATTCTCTCCCTTAAAAAGAGTGCCAGGGGACAAGGCTGTTTAAAACAGACAAGAACTGGAGAAAGGAAGTATTATTTTTTTATAAGTAACAGAAATGGAGCTGAGCTCATAACTGAGCCTCAAATTTTTCTGAAAATTTTAACCTGAATGACTTACCCTGGATTACATACAGAATTTCTGGCATAGGTAAACCCAGATTTCCTGAGAACCCTCAGAACAAGAATTCCTCTAAATTAAAAACATCCTGATTTATCTTCTGCAAATCCAACTGCTAAGAACCACTTCCTAACGTCATTCTGAAAATCCAGCCAAAGATCTTACTCGCTCTGTTTTGCATCCACATATTTCACAGATGAGTGCAAAATCCTTTTTCTTAGCCCATGTATTACACTGCATTTCTTTCTAGACAGTAGCCTCTGCCAGTGAATATGATCAGTCCTGAGTTCATTACTACATTTCACTCCTGTGGACTGAACTCTCTGAGCCACGTTTTAGCTCATAAGCTTCTTCTCTCCAAATCCTTTTCAATGTGTTAGTTCTGTTATTCCCCATTTGACACAACTGCCAAAATTTTAAGGCAACTTTGCTTGTGGACATGTTTAAAATTTCAACCTATCAAAGATCATCTGTAAAGTAAGCAAATCAAAGTGATCTTAACATGGAAGCAGGGAAACTTTTTGTACCTTTCATCAGATCTGTGATAACCCTATTTTGCTTATGTAATTAAAGAGTAAGATATGATTGATCTCTAGTCACGATCTGTTAATAACTGCAAATTTAATGTAAGTTGCTTAGACATCAAAAAGAAAAAGATATGAAAAATGCTCTTCTTTACCTCTTTATTGGTATCGAGGAAATAAGGATAAGGGACAGAAAGAGGTGATTTGTCTTTCAAGCTCTGCGTTAAAAGATTTTTTGTTTGGTTGATTTTTTGTTGTGTTGGTTGGGTTTTTGTTTTTTAAGAAATAGGGATAAAAAACAAGTTAGAGTGCTACATGACAACCTTTCTTATCATGTAGGAAGGGATTCCTATCACAAAAACTTGGGTAAATAATCCCAACTAATTTTCCATTATTTCTCTATAATCACTGAAGAGAAAGGTAACTCTGGAGGATAATTTTTCCTAAATATTTTGCCCTGAGATTTTGTTATGAGTAGAAGCTGTTAGCAACCTAGATTTCCACTGGAAGTTATGATCCTGCACTTTTTTGCACACCACCATTTCTTTCTCTCTCTCCTGCATTTTGGATATGACATTCACTGACTTGTGGAGTGAACTGAACAATTTGCATACATGTAGTTCTTGCCACCACCTTCCTGCTTCCACAAGACTACGGCCAATATTGAGGAAACAATAGAAAACAGGGCAAAGGCCAGAAGGAGAGAGAAAAATATCGCTGTCAGAAACAGCCTGATCTTAAATCAACTCAGTTAACAAAATCCATGCATTGAGCAGCTATGCCATAAAATTTTAATCCTGCCTGACTGAGGGCTCCTGCCAAAAATTGGGAAGTCTTACCTCCATTTCTGGCTCTAGAATCAATTCTCACTGCTTCAAGGAAGAGGCTCAGTTTAAAGCTAACCCAGCAGAACAGTGATTAGTTTTCAAGCTGCTCAGTCAAACTGGATGCCTAAATCCTTTTGCTGGCACAAGAATGAGGAATCCACAGAGAATGGTAGAAAGACATGGCAGAACCCCTTTCAGCTTGTTCAGCTCAAGTGATAGTGAAACTCAGCCTGAAGCATCTCTGCTGTAGTCAAATGAATCCTGCTCCAGAAAGACTCCCCAATTAACTCTCTCCAGAGGAGACAAACTATCTAACTTGTTTAGATTAGATGCATAATTGTTAAAGAGACAAAGTGCGGTGAGATGAATTTCAGTCTTTTAGCATTCCAGTTGAATTCAGTGGCTCAGGCGCCGCTGTCCAAGGTTACAGATGTTAATCTAGTTCTTAATTTTAGTAGTTTGAGGTCCAAATGGGATTATTCATATCCTTAAATTGATATGGGCAGAAATTCTGACCGGACTGTGTCCTCTGAGATTGATTTATTTTATTTTATTTTTTTAAATAGGGTATAAGCTGTAAGCTCCTTAGAGGAGGTATTATTGATGCTGCAATATTCCCAGTGGAATCCACTGGTTCCTTTGCGTAAACAAAGTGACCCAGCTGCAATGAGCAACTTGAAATATCAGGGCTTAATCAATTATCTGGATACAATCAGATGACCTTGTGCTTTCTTCTCTGTCTTTCAGGAATGTATTAAATCTGTGCTTACATAGGCAGCTGAATAATAACTTTTTTTTTTTTTGGTCTTTTATTTTTCTTTTTCTTTGCTTTATTCTGTTCTATAGCTTCTATAGGATATTGCAGATATCATGTTTTCTCAAACCAAAATCTAAATCTTTATGGAGGATCTCAAATGAAATATGTAATTTTAAAGTGACCAAAATTACCTAGGCTTTGTACCTTTGTAAGGATATAAGACCAATATTAACACAGTTCCATTATTTTTAATGTAAATAAACATGCCTCTTTAGAGGGAAAATTATATCCTCTCACAATGGATCTATGGTTAGCATCTCCAAAAAGTTTAATCTGCCCAGTCACAGATATCTGTCTCATGAAATGCATTGCTCTCTGAGAGTATCTACTTCTCTCCAACACATATAAAGGGAGCCTGGAGCAAGGTAAGGTATCTATAAGTTAGTTTTTATGTTAGCTGAATCCCATTTTATGTATGCATAAGGCTTCAAAAGCAACAAAAGGACAAGTCAGGAAGGAGCAAAGTTTACTGCTGCTTGCAGCTGGGCCTTGAATTGGAAAAGCTTGTTCCTGTGCATTTCAGCCCCTGGCTCAGCCACAAGCATGCCATCCCATCACTGTGGAGATGATCATTTAGTGCTGTCACCACAAATAACTTCAGTTTCACAAGCATGGGGGATGAACTCCTCTCCTACGCATTTTACTGCTTTGAAATGCTTTCAATATCCCTGGTTACATATGAAATGATAAAAAAAAAAAAGACAAATGTCTTCCTTCCGCAAGCACGGGTTTTCAAACTATGGCCTTGACAACTGGATGTATCACTAGGAATGAAATGACCAATGCTTCTAGTCCCTGTGAATGGGTGACAGCAATCTGCTCCTTCTGCTAATCTCAGAAAACACATACATACTCTGATAACTGAAGCAATTTACTCATCTCATGCAAGACTTGAACACTCAGCAGAAAACAAATGGCATTACTTATTAACAATCATGATTTACTGAGATTTCAGCTGAGAAACTACTGTTAAAAAGAGGAAAATGGTTTGGTCTCTGTTCCCTTAAATTGACAGCCATTTGCTATGAGTTTCTGCATAGACTTCATCAGCTTCTCTGCTGAGGTAATTACTCCTTTTAGCAAAGAGTTGTATTTACAAGGGTAAATCCTGAAGCTGGATGGAAAGCATCAAGATGATCTAAACTGGTCAGCAAAATGAGCAAATTATGCAGGTGAAGGCAAGTATAATTGATTCGGAAAAGCAGACAAAAAAAATAAACTAAACACATTACATTTTAGATACCATACATGACACACTGGCCCTTCTTATAATCACAACAATGTATACTGCAGTACTAGTGTGTGAGGCTCGTTAGATTGCCAGATTCCTTAAGGATTGCTTTGTGTTAAGGATGATGGAGCCGGACTCTTTTCAGTGGTTTCCAGCAATAGGACGAGGGGCAATGGGCACAAGCTGGAACATAGGAAGTTCCATTCAAATACAAGGAAAAACTTCCTTATGGTGAGGGTGACAGAGCCCTGGAACAGGCTGCCCAGGGAGGTCGTGGAGTCCCCTTCTCTGGAGATTTTCAGGACCTGCCTGGATGCAGCGCTGAGTAATGTGCTCTAGGCAATCCTGCTTAGCAGAGGAGTTGGACTAGATGATCTCTAGAGGTCTTTCCAACTCTGACAATTCTGTGATTCCGTGATTTCATGATTCCGTGATTCCGTGATTCTGTGTTGCGACAATGAGAAGTCATCACAGTTCAGGATTCAGAAGTGAGACCTCAGAACAGTAAGAGGCTAAAACATCTTTCTGTCTGCTCTTTTGTTTTGGACTTACCTTGTGCCAAACATAAGCCTGATCAGAAAATCTCTCTGTGCTCAGAATTGGATTAAAGATTTATCTTTTTACATTTTTTTTTTTTTCTGCCAGGAAGAGTTCAATATGGGCAAGCTGGGATTGAAGAAGAAAAGAATAAGGAGAATAAACAGGCAATGAAAGAAGGAGAGAGAAAGAGATGAAAAGATAATTTCAACAAACATTTCAATGTCATTTATAAGGAAAAATGAGAAATATATTATTCTTTGTGTAGCAGCACAGGTAATTTTACCTGCGTGGGGTATCACAATGGTGGGTATGTCGTTTACTGTTACATTGGTTACATGAAAATATGTATGCTATTTTTTTAGTAGAAGTTGATATTTCTCTCACACATCAAAGTGGTGAGATTCTCTTTGTATTTTCCTTTTATTTTTATCCCAGTATGAGTCTGTATTAAACTATCTAGTTCCTTTTGATTTTCTGAAGTGTATTTTGAACTTCTGTTTCAAATTGCATTCTGATTTCACAAAATGATTGTTAGTTTAATTTGAATTTTCTTTCTTCAGCATTTATACTAATCTTACAAGATTACTGGGGATTTGACCCAGGGAAAAATATGCATTTCCATCATGTAATTGGGATAATTTCAGAGACAGATTTCAGCAAAGCCAATAGCTTAACTGGGACCAGACTTTGATACCCACACTCATTTTACAGTCCACTTTATCCTACAAGGAGTCCAGTAGAAATGAATGGACGTGATTTTGGTACACTTTTCTTTATGTGCTGAATATTAAATTATTCTGTCAGTTTTATATGCCTGGCTCCCAGAATAAGGTAATTAAATGTTTCATGGAAACATGCTTAAGTGAAAATTAAACACGCCATTTTTCTGTCCTGCTCTTCATTGATCTGGAAAACAAGTAGTTGCTGTCCTCTTAGTAGCTACTCTTTACGCATTTGAAAACTGCTATTATGGTCTAAACCAGCCTTCAGTTTTCTAGATCAAACGATTCCAGTTTCTTTAATCTTTTTTTAATAGATCTCATTTTATAAGCAGATAAGATTTGTCTTCTTTTACCGCTTCATCTAAGTATCCTATAAGTTTTTGTAGTTTCTTTAATTGCTTCAAGATGCATTTTTTTAACAAGACAAAATGAGACAATTAAAAGATTTACCTTCTCCATATCCTAGAGATGCAATTCAGAGCACCTATATTTTCTTTTCTTTATCATATGAGAGCAATGGATACTTTTTAAGAAAGAGACTTTATGGATGTAACAAATAATTCCCAGGTTTTGTTTTAAGGATTTATTATTGTTAAAGGGAGAGGAGATATTCATCTTCCTTGTTTACAGCCATTTTCTTAATATACTTCAAAATGAGATTTGTTTTTTTTATTAACCTCGTGTTTTTATTCAGGCTCAGTTTGATTCATCTATATCTCCATTTTCGATTTCCACATTTGATTTCTTTCCAATGTGGTATTTCTCCTATTTTTATATTGAATTTACTTTTATCAGTTTCAGTCCATTTCTCCAATTGATCATGATCATTCTAAATTCTAATCTTATTCTTCATATATTTTATAATCCTGCCAAGGCTGGTGACAGCCCACATATTTAAGTGGGTTTTTCTGTTTCACCATACAGATATTAATGTAAATAATAAACAGTATTTTTTTCCAAGACAAGTTCCTTGGATATGCAGTAGAATTCAATGATAGATAGACATACTTCTCTTAGCTTTGAGTAAATTTACTCAAATTTACAGGTGTAACTGTAAAGCAAGTAAGCAACATGGGAGAGGCTGCGTTCCTGAGAATGCCTCTGAATAGTATTGCATTAGCTTAGCTATCTGTAACAAAGCACTGCATTGTGCAGTGGAGGTATGCCCTGGGACACCTCACTTGAAATATTTCTCCAGTTTGAAAGGACAGCTATTCATGAAGAGGCTTTTTTAATATTTATCTACGTATTTATTGATTTATTTTCAATATATTCATACGTATTGTCTGTTATATCTACTATAATTCAATCAGCATTAGGTTTAGGATGCTGCAGAAAGGTGAACTATGCTTCACAGTACCCTGTGAGGCACTAGCTCAATACTGACCAAGCAAGAAATAACTATACTACTTTAAAATGGAATAAAATTTGCTGGAGTTCAATAGGAATCTTTACAGTGACTTCAGCAGAGTTTGAAACAAGAATTTAGGACAAGATATTGGACCAGTCTTTAAGTACAAAATGTGTACCAAAATTCCAGCTTCCAACCATGGAAGCATAAAGTATTGCTGATTTCTAAATTTTCCAAGGCTAAGTTTACTGTGTCTCCCAATGAACCTTTCTTTACCACCTCCTCTCCCTTATTACACACATCTTCTTCCAGATTGAAACAAGGAGCCACAGGAAACAGCAGCAACAGGAATAGCGACAACAAGAATAGCAATTAAACTTCTCATCTTGAGGCTGCACCAGAGAGTCTGGCTGCCACTGAATGAAGGCCACGCAAAGACAGTTGCTGCATGATGGAAACGCTAGGCAGCCACTGTCAATCCCAAGAAATAAGGATGTAAGGACAATGAAACTTCTGCAAAGTGTTGCATTCTCATCCCATCATCAACACTCTCAAGAGAAGCAGTAACAGCAGCATGACTCTGTGTTGGGTTGTGGGAGGCTGGATGAGTGGATATGTTTGGATGTTAAGGTAAGGAATACAGATCAGATTGTTTTCCCTGTCTTTTCCAAGATACTCTGTGCACTAGACAAAATCATCCTGAGGGCAAGGGTCAGACACAGACCAGGTAACCAATGAGTTAGCCCAAACTCATCCATAATCTGGTTACTATGGCCTTCTGACGGCTGATGGGACTTTGACAAAGAGAAACAATGAGTTTATACCAGGTAGGTAGCGTAGATATAATGAATGACTGTAAATATATGAAGCAGCAATGGAAACTCTTCTGTCTTAGTGAAAAAAAATATATACATATTTCATATTCTCTTAGTTTTGAAAGAAATCAGATGCAGAATTCCAGGAATACAGCACTCTACATGTAAAATGCAGGAAAATGCGTGTGCAGGTAGTGCACGCGTTCCTTAAGGAAACTTAAGTGCTAGTAAGCCATGTGTTGCCAGGGAGCATTTGTATGTAGTGAGCTCAGCTCTTCATACTGTTAATTGCTAGAATGATCTCTGATAAGCTTTTTGGTCCAAGTAAATGTTTAGTCTCCTAAACAATTTCTCTGCTCACTGCATGTGTTAGCACAAAGATCATTTGCAAAGCTATTTTGGATGTGACCACTATGTTTGGAGGGTCAGGGAATGCAATAGTAAGTATGCAGGTTGTTCTGTGCTCGTTGGCATTAGTGTCAGGAATGTTTTTGGGCATTGTCTCTTCCAACACTGTAAGTATGGTTCTGAAGCTCCATTAATAGAGACACAAAGCTTCATCCAGCAGCACATTTCAGAACTTTATCTTAGTTCAACTAATTTCACATATTTGTTCTCTCTAATCTTCTTGTCTTATATAGAAATCTAAACTCTTTTCCATTTTTCAGTAAGCCTACTAGTGTTAACTGTCTAATCACAACTTTTCATTTCAGACTGAAACATAAAAGACATCAAACAAATCTGTCTTTTCAGTGAAAATGATAGATAGCAACCCTCTCTGGCTGAATAGATGAATCATCTTTCACTAGTCTTCATATGCAACAGAAATTAAAAATGAAACCTGCATTTCCCTGGTTGGTAGACCAGGGTTGGTAGACTGTTAGACTACTACTGAGTAGAATTCTCTTGTAATGAACAAGATTACAGGAAAAGGTATGTATACTAATGTAGGTGTTATGAATTTTTGGGTAAAAATTAGTAACAGGCTTTTGAAACTATAAGAGAAAGGAAAACAACAGAAGAAAATATAATTCTTTATTCTCAGCTTCCAAAAAGCAAAGATTAGGCTGCTTGGGGCAGGGGGGGAGAGGAGAGAGTGGACAGGAAACAAAACAACAACAAAAAACCCCAACATCTCAGCAAATCTATGAAGAGCTCCAAGGAACAGATTAATCCCAGATTCCTTCCAAGTTTCTTTTCCCTCCCTTTCCCTTCCTTTCTCCTTACAGTTGATTTTCAGCTTAACCCCTTGGCTGCTGTTTTTTAGTGTAGCTTCAGAGCTGAACAAAACATGACAGTTTCCTTTATAACTGTTATAACACATAGTGTTTAACAGACAGTTACTATGCCAAATACATGACAAAATAAAGTAGATTTTTTTTTTATTCGTATATTTACCATTGTAGAAACTGGTGGAGCAAGAAAAACATTCAGAATATGAGATAAGTAATACCTATTCCATGTACTCTCTTATTTCATATAGTAATAGTAGATTATCTTTAGAGGTGGAACGAAATAATTATCTTTATATCATTGGTAGGAAATACCAATATTGCTTACACAGAGTGAGAGAATGTTTCTGTCAATTTTACTGTCACATGGCCGTATAAGCAGCAAGGTAGGCATAGAAACTAATGGAAGAGAGACAGTAGTGTTGGAAATATATTGTATGTGAAGATCAAACGGGTCTTCATATGAAAATCAAAGATATTTTTCATGGCAGGGAAAATGCAGTAGAAAAAATGCAAACTCTCATTTGAACCTGGTTTATAATCCAAGAAGCCACAGTATACTCTCTGGCCATGCAGCAGAATGATGAATAAGAAGAAAATAACAGAATGTGCTTCTGCATACTCCAGGTCTGTCATGAAAATGAACTGTTGTTAGGTAAGTATTGGTTGAGATCAGCTTCTGAAATGTTCAGTTCTGCTGGGTCTGTGAGGCAAGCTGACAGGGAGAATTGCGTGCCTCAGGGAGCACTGACAGAATTCCTGCAAGATGGACAACGCCTGAAGTGGCAAATTGGGGTGAAACTGCATCAATACCCGAATGTAGAAAGAAAAAGCTGTGGGAGATAAGGAAAGCAAAGGTAAGAAAACCTGAAGGTAGCAATTTAAAAAGTTAACAAATATGAAATAAAATAAAATCATCCAATAAATGTCAGACTGCACAGACCAGATGTCAGAAATAAAATATAACTCAATAACTGAAATATATATTTTAACAGAGATGGCTTCATGCTGCAAGAATCAATTCAGGGGTGTGCAGGCATGGGGTTTTGGTATACCTCATCAGATATAAGTATCATCTTCAGAGAGGATGGCTTTATTGTAGTAATAAATATAAATAAACAATCTAATTAAAGAGTAACTCCATTGAAAACAACTGATTTACATCAGCATAGTATAACTACCCATGAGATTTCTGCATATTTCTGCATCTACATTGGGGTTTGGATTCTGAATCACACAGAACAACAGCATGCAAGGGTTTAATGCCAGCTTTCGGTTGAGGCTTATATGTACTAGTTAGCTTATTTAATATGGTTTAACTGAGTTATACATAGAGAAAAGAAATTGTTTCAAAGCCAGAAACTGTGTTTAAGATGCTAATCTTCTAAAAATATCTTTTCAGACATATTTCTGTGTGCATATGTATCCCTAATGACTATTGGATGATTCTTACGGGTTTTTTGGTTAAATATATATGCAGATCTTATTTCAGAATAGAGGTGTTTGTATGCAAAATCACACAGTATTTTAAAATCATTTTTCCTTTCTATACCTAGGGGGAAAGAACAGTAATGATAAGAAAATGCTTGATAACATTAGTTTAGAAAAAGTAGTAGACTGCATGCTAGAACAAGTAAAAGTTATCCACATGTATCCCCAGTAGGAAGCTGGCTGAGTATGGAGACTTAACTTTCCTCTTACCTTCTCAGTTGGGAGTTTAATACATTGATGAGACAATATAGGGAAGGTGTCACTTCTTGCTGTTTCCATCCTGTAGTTAAATTGAAAGCTTTATTCAGCACTTTGTGTCTAGAACCCTACATACATCATGAATTAACAACAAATAAAGAAAGAATTTAGGCAACATACTGGTCTAGAAAGTGTATCAGGGTAACCACTTCATTAAAGTAAACAGATGTCTCAGGATTGCACTACCTACTGTTTCCAACTCACTCCCCCAGTGTACAGATATAGCACAGTCTTTTCTTTTTGGAACTGACAGAATGCTTTTGTTTCACAAGGCGCCGAATCACATACAGAAATTATTTTGGCTTGAAGGGTCATTTGGTCAAGACTACTGCAGTCCAGCAAGTTTGCTTTTAGGACCTCTAACACATTGCTTATGAATGCGTGTCAAACCCTAACCTTGAGTACTCTACCGAGACCAGTTCCACTTTATACTCTGCAACTAAGTCTTCTGCCTGACTATTAGCATAGCTTTTAAGTTTTTCCTAATATTTAATCCAAAAATCTCTTCTGCAACTGAAGCCCATAATGCCTCTTTCTGTTCTTACTCACTAAGGGGAGTAATTGGTCCCTGTCTTCCTTAAAATACAGCTTTTCAGATTCAAGGACAATTATATGATTTTTCAGTCATCTTTGGCTGTAGAATGAACATGCCCATTTCATCTAGTCTTTTCTCAAATATCTTCTTTTTCAAATATTTTTTTTTATTTCTCTGTCTCTGAAATCTCTCCAATTATATATATATTTTTTTTTTATTTTTTTTTTTTTAAATCTGCTGGCCAAAACTGCACGTAGAATTCCAGCTCAGTCCAGACTAACATGGTGTGAAGCATAACAATTTCTTCTCCTTTATTTTTATAAGATAATTCTTTTAAGATTACTTGAAAAGGGTGGGGGTAAAATGATGCTAGTTTTCTAACCTCTAACTCTTAGAGATATGAGGAAAAGAGAATATTCATGTTTATTGGTTTGACATGGCCAGATGTTGGTAGTTGGGGGGAGCTGCAGGGGTGGCCTCTGTGAGAAGAGGTCGGAGCTGCCCTGTGCCTGACACAGCCAGTTCCAGGAGGAGGAGGTGCTCCAGGTGGCGGAGCAGATATTCCCTGCATCCCATTGAAGACACCACAATGGAGGAATGGAGATGAGTATGGAAAGGAAGGAGCTGAAAGAAATCTCTGTGTACTGACTGTAACCTCCCACCACCTCATCTCCCTGCACCACTTGGGGTGGGGAGAGGAGTCTGAAGGGAAGGAATCAAGTTGAGCCCAGGAAAGATGAGAGGGAAAGATGGTTTTTTGTTGTTTGACTTTTTGTTTCCCACTACCCCAGTCAGTAATTAAATATGTATTTTACTTGGCAATAAAATAATAATCCTCAAGTCAAGTTTCTTTTCCCTACAATGGTAATTGCTAGACTATCTCCCTGTCCTGATGTTGACCTATGACCGTCCTTGCTCCTGTTCTTCAGGAGGCACTGGTGAGGCCCCACCTCGATTACTGTGTCGAGTCTTGGACCACAAAAAAGACATTGAGGTGCTGGAGCGGGTCCAGAGAAGGGCAATGAAGCTGGTGAGGGGTCTGGAGAGTAAGTTTTATGAGGAGAGGCTGAGGGAGCTGGGGTTGTTCAGCCTGGAGAAAAGGAGGCTGAGGGGAGACCTTATCGCGCTCTGTAACTACCTGAAGGGGGGGTGTAGAGAGGTGGGGGTTGGTCTCGTCTCCCAAGTCACAGGAGCTAGGACAAGGGGAAATGGCCTCAAGTTGTGCCAGGGGAGGTTTAGATTGGATATTAGGAAAAATTTTTACACTGAAAGGGTTATCAAGCATTGGAATGGGCTGCCCAAGGAAGTGGTTGAGGCACTATCCCTGGAGGTATTTGAAAGACAGGTTGACATGGTGCTGGGGGACATGGTTTAGTGATGTTTTTTTTGTCAGAGTTAGGTGTATGGTTGGACTAGATGATATTGAAGGTCCCTTCCAACCTAGATGATTCTATGATTCAGAGTGCTGGAGAGCTGATCATGGTCCTGAGGCCTCCAGTGTCATCCTGTGCCTGTACTCTCAAGGCATCCTGTGCCTCCCTGCTATCATCCTGCCATGCTTGCGCTCCTTCATTTTTCATTTCAGGGCCATAAGCACTTCACTCTATGCAGAATAACTACTTGTTTTTAATATCTCCTGGTTACAGAAATTTCTGTATGTGTAACTATGTGTAAATGTTACACCATACAATCGTATAAAGCTACAAAAAAAGTTAAACTAATTAAGTAATAGCACCTGATTGCAGAATAATTACTGTTACAAACAAAGAAGCTAAACCAAAAGCCCAGGCAGGCCAGGAGACAAGTCCAAGCAAAGCCCGACGAGCGCAGAGAACTGAGGCCTGCACTGTTTAACACAAAGCAGGTAGCTGTGTTACAAGCAACAAGGCTGCTGTATTTGCAAGGCTAAAGGCTATGTTGACCCATGTCTTTCTTCATGCTGAACAAGAGCTATCAGATTACACTTGCCTGAAGTGTAAATGAGGAGTTTCTCGCTTGACTCCCATTTGTAAGGGGGCTGAAGGATGTGGGGCAGGAGCGAGGGGAGCTTCGGTTCCCTTCCCTCAGGTACAGCCTTGGATGATGGTGCGAAAAGAGAAAAATGTACCCCAAAAAACTCCTTCAAGAAACAGCGTATGAGCCAGGGAGGCTGTTGCAGCCTTGGGATGTGGTACTTATCATAGAATCATGGAACAGTTCCAACCCCCCTGTCATGGGCAGGCACACCTTAAACTAGACCAGGTTGCTCAAAGCCCCATCCAGCCTGGCCTTCAACATGGCCTGAAGTTATGGATGCATTGATGGGGCATCCATAACTTCTCTGGGCAACCTGTTCCAATGTCTCACCACCCTTATAGAGAAAAATTTCTTCCTAATATCTACTTTAAATCTACCCTCTTCCAGTTTGAAGCCATTAACCCTCCCCATAGCGCGAGCTTCCCTCAGAGCACGCGGAGAGTGACAGCGGCAGCGGTGAGCGCTGTGACTTTAAATCTGCCTTGATCGAGACGGAGCGGGGGCCTCCCGGAGACGGAGAAGCCGAGGGAGAGCGGAGAGACCCGAAATGAGTCGGGAATCTCGCGAGGGAGCCGAGAGGTGACGTGCCTGGGGGCGGGCCGGGCGAGCCGCGGCACGTTTAAAAGCGGCCACAGCCGCGGCAGGGTCAGAGCGCGTGCCGGGCGCGCGGGAGCGAGAGAGCGGGTATATCAGTGCACGGGCGCGCGTGCGCAGAGCCTGAGGGCAGCGCCACAGTTGTTCCCCTCCTGGCGCTAGGTAAGAACATGGCCCCAGCATGTGCCAGATCCCCCACAAAGAAGAATGTGGAAACTCAAACCGAGTTCCCCAAAAAACCATGTGTCCGTGCAGGTCTCTGGCTGCAGTGAATGCCTAAGCCTGGCGTGTGTTCCTGAAGGAGCCAGAGACACCGCCTGTGTGCGGTGTGATCAAATAAACTACCTGC
>JAOXJK010000001.1:176369113-176380151 GCA_025774025.1 Xenus cinereus | reverse complement strand
TTAAAAAAAAAAAAAAAAAAAAAAAAAGGTGCTTGCTCTACTGTTGGTTTTTTCCCAGAAAATGCATTCACTATCCTGGTTATGTTTGGCTGGCCCATCTTGCATAGCTCTTTTCTTCATCTAGCATGTTACATTTAATGGTTTGGAAGAGCACAACATTTTTTGTGCATTTAGAACTATGTAAACATCACCTCCTCTTGTTAGGGTTTCTGAATGAGGTTGGCTGCTACCATTTGCAATTTCATGAGTTTACATATATATATATATATATATTTATTTCAAATATGGTGTAAATTCCTCTTAACTTTGATCCACTAAAGTCAGTTAAGGGGTCTAAAATTAGAAATAGACTCATTTTCTTTAGGTCATAATTTAAAAGGTATGTTCTATGAAAATTTTTATCTTTTTTGAATGCAGGTATCAAACTCAGTAAAAAAAAAAAAACAATAAACAAACCAAAAAACCAAACCCAAAACAACAAAACTTTCTGGTTAGCACTTTCATTCCTACTACAAAGAATATAATGAAAAGAAGAAAGAATGTATGTTCAGAGGACAGAGACTATTTATAACAGTCCAAGTAAAGAGGTGTTTTCTTACAGCTTGCTCAACAATATTCTACTAAGACATAATAAGTACCATTTTTATTTAGATATAGTCAAAAACACTGGTTTTGTCTCCCTTAGGAATTCATAATGACACTTTTTTTTGTTGTGGTTACTTTAAATTTTTGTACTTTTTTAAATGCAGGGCTTTTAAAATACTATAAATGTGTCAATACCTTATGTACCAAGGTTTAGAACTCACCTCAGTAGTCTCAGCTGGGCGTAATGTAGACCCTAAACACCATCAGGAGCAGAAAGCAGACATGGCATTCTAGGAAAAGAGCCAACAAAGTATTGTCTCACATACATGTTTTCTTTGGTCCAGTAGTGAACATTTTTGAGCTTAAAAGACTGCAACATATTTTAATGAATTTAAAGTTTTGGCTAACCTTCCCAAGTGCTGCTATTCCCAATTTTGTAAAATGACTGCAAAAGCTCTCAAAAATGGCACTGTAACATCAGTGACAAAAAGTATTCCAGTTGTATTCTTACTCTGTTACCCCGGGTAACAAATTTGCAGAACAACATTAATGGAAAAAAGAATATATGCTATTGTCTGTGACAAGTTTGACAATGCCTGGATGCACCTAGGTAATGCTAAAAGCAGTGACGAAAATATAACATCCTGCAATAAAGACCATATATATTATTGCCTTTGAGTTAAAATTTGCTTCAGCTGAACCAATAGTTTTGCCTTGACTTCCATTTCTAGTTATAACAATGAAAGCAAAGTCATAAATGCAAGGTTTCAGTGATATTTTCACATGTATACATACATGTCCTTTTTCAGCCTGGAGAAAAGGAGGCTGAGGGGAGACCTTATTGCTCTCTACAACTACCTGAAAGGAGGTTGTAGAGAGGTGGGTGTCAATCTCTTCTCCCAAGTCACAGGCAATAGGATGAGAGGAAACGGCCTCAAGTTGCACCAGTGGAGGTTCAGATTGGACATTAGGAAAAATTTTTACACTGAAAGGGTTATTAAGCATTGGAAATGGCTGCCCAGGGAAGTGGTTGAAGTACCATCCCTAGAGGTATTGAAAAGATGGGTTGACACAGTGCTCAGTGACACGGTTTAGTGATGGGTTATTGTTTTTTGGTTTTCTTTTGTTGTTGTTTTTTTTTTAATCAGAGTTAGGTTGATGGTTGGACTAGATGATCTTAAAGGTCTCTTCCAACTTGGATAATTCTATGATTCTATGATTCTATATTTTTCCTTCCCATCCGGCTGGGGGAATGGGGGAGCAAATGAGCAGGTAGGTGGGCAATTAACTGTTTGCCAAACCTAATCCACCATGTCATGGTAGACTTTTTTAGGTCATATTATTTGTATTTTTCTGTGTTTCTCATGTTTGGATTCTTTCAAATGAAAAATAATTATATCTAAAACCAATGAAAAGTTCATAGCACACACAGAAAAAAAAAACAACGGCTTGAGTGACAGTTCATAAAAGTATCTTATTTATTAAAAAATAAAAGAAACATAAAGAACAAGAAAACCATTGATCACTTTATATAGCGAGAAAAAACCACAAAATATATAGTGAATATAACTCGAGACAAATACTTCTGCAGTAAATCTCCTGATACTATCCACTTCCTGTACTTAGGTTCTTATCCTGGAAAATGCATGTTTAATCCATTCAGACAAAAATAAACTCAAAACTGTGTTCCAGGATCTCAATGTGATCCCACTCCAGGATGGTATTAAGTCCAGGGTACCAGAGAAGAGCTAACTTGAAGTAAAGCATCCAAGTTGTATATAGTGCAAATACTGGGTCCTCAGCATCATTTGTTTTGCCCAAGACATCTGCTCTGTTATACTTCACTACTTACTGATATCACTATAACTCTTACTAAAAGAATATTTTTGTTCTCCCCTTCCTTTATCAGTTCAGTCCAAAGAGAGGCAAAGGGCTTTATTCACAAGACATACTGATGATCTTTCAAAGTAAATGACCAGAAAGGAAAACAAAATTGCATCCTCCGAATAGTATATGAGTAAATTGCTTGCTGCCGATTTCTGATTATTATATACCCTCTGTATTGCTGACTCTGTAAATGCAGTTCGATCTAATAGGAAGAAATGTATGGCTGTTTTGATAAAACACTGATGGTTTGGTTTGGGGTCTTTTTGCCAGGAAATGTTACTTGCTAGACTGCTTGGAGTTGATCCTTCAAGATCAACGACACCAAAGAGGGTTCCCATCTAGGGACTTCAGCATCTACACTTGAAGATTGTGTGATGTGTGAACTGCCTGAAAGTCAAGGAACACTGAGGCTATCTACCAGTACAGATGCATAAAGCAATTATCAAAGAATTCAGCAAAGAATGAGAATTTCAGAGACTGGAAAAATATTGTTGCCTCTGTCAATTTCTAATCATCATTTGGGTCAAAACTACTGGTGGACAAAAAAAATTTCCCTGTATCTCTGAGGTTTATGGAGATTTCCTTATTGTGGTCTGATTGTGTGCCTTTCTAAATCTGAACGACAATTAGGTACTGAGTAATATTTGCTGAGTCCTGCAGATGTGATCTGGGGCAACTACTTCTGATCCCTCTTTCTATCATTACCTAGTAGATGTTCTCTTCTGTTACACATATATGTAAAACTGATTACATAACAGCCTATAGAACTTATAATGTGCAACAGGAAGCTTCATTTGCACATTTTTACTTTAGTGAATTAAATATGTGATGCCACATGCATTTTACTTATTTCTTTACTTGTTTTACTTAATTCAGTTGTTAAGGTCATTTTAGGCATTGTCATGTATGTTATATTGTTGCTCAAGTTCCACTTGAACTTTGTCGTGTATCATATATACTGACTAGCAATCCCTGAATTTCTGCTTAGCATCAGAGATGAGAAAATAAAGAGGTGATTAGCTCATATGGCAGATTCAGTTTTGATAAGGTGACAAAGCTTGCTTCTATTTTATTCTGATCAGAATTTCTGAGAGTCAGCAAGGGTTGAGAGGGCTGCCCCAGAAGCAGGATATGTCATAGTTTTTCTTTTGGCCTGTGTAATATTCCCACTTAGGGGAATATTAACATGTTAGATCCTTTGTACAACATTTCTCTTTGTCAGCATCTTGCTTTGAGACTTCTGTCCTTATCCTCAAAAAGTGACACTTGGCATATGACTACAGTGGCTTGGGGATTGGATGGATTTATCTTCTGTTTGTCATTCAGTAACAGATCCATGTTAAATCCTCCACATGCCAAAAGATAATACTGAAGTGGAAAAATTCTTTTTGACATTGTAGGTCCTTTGTCTGTAGATTTGACATCTGATACTCAGTGGTCCATGTTTTTTCAATTTTGATATTCAACATATAACTGTTATTTTTATTCCATGTGATCACTAGTCCTAAACATAGACAGTACCTTGAACAGGTACAACTTTTATTCCCCCACAGATTTGTATAACTTGAACAAAGCCAAGGAAAAGCCGTACTAATAACATTGCCATAACTATATACACTTTAATGACAAATTATTACAGTAATATTAGTAATTACACACACACATATGTGTATATACAGATAAAGAAACACATTGTCTTTTAATAAACCATTTCTATAACATTTCTATCACTTGTGATAAAAATTTTTTGAGATGGCCAGGACTCCACATATGAGAAAACATCATTGTGGACCATCTGCTGAAGGATTTCTAATATACCATCAAAAGAAGTTATCAGTGACCTTGAAAATGAAAGCAAGATTGGGCTATCAACAGAAATGGCTAATTTTTGATGAGTTTGAATGCAACTTTGAGAGGAACTAATGGCATAGTTTGCATATGGTTCAGATAGTTTTATCCTGCACAGAACTGTGTATCAACATATGAAAACTGTCCATAACTGACGTTGTAGTTTTCATTAGGTTGCATATGTAAGTCCAAAACCAAAACAACTAGTTCCACTCTGTACGTCAAAATGGGGAATGCGGAAATGAACACGTTGACATCTTCTTCCGTGCTGTTTATTGTGGAAGTCTTATTATAAATAATACTAGATTCTGTTAAAAAGCAAATAAAATAACAAAAATACCTCCTGATCTGAAAGTGCCTTCTATCCAGAGGATCAAATCTTTATGCAAAACCTAAGGACTCTGCAATGGAAGGAATACAAAGAGATTAATCCCTTTACAAAAACAATACAAGGGTTAGGGAAGTGGCTTGTGTTTAGATGGTAAGTATTGTTATGAGTCATACATAGTTTGAAAAAAAGGTAGAAAGCAAAAGAATCTGAAACTTCTCTTTCTCCAGAATAGATACTTTTCAATGTGGGTGCACCGTGGAGAATAATGATTGGTACACAGATTTTTTCAAGGAGACTTCTTGCTGGAAGAGTAACTAGTGTGTTATATATAAACATTCGTGTCCAGTGGAAATAAAAAGTAAAAAAAATTGACCTCATTTTTTCATTTTATTTGTGGTAATATTATTAGCCTTAGGTAATTGTTAATGTACCTAGAATTTTGGAAGTTCGTCTGGCTTGTGTTTCCTGTATATTTCCAGGGCATAACTTCATTGTATGGGGACCTAATGACACGATAGGTGTTGCTGGATACACCAGCCCCCTCTGCCCCCTCTACCAGGGAGAGCTTTTGATGTGTTATATGCAACCAGCTGAAGATTTCCAGATCTGTCCCTATCTACTTGACCTTAAAGAGCATTTATTAAGAATTCATCAAATGGCTGAAATGTCATATTAAAAGTATAGTATATTACACCAGTGTTTAGAGTTCTTTCATTTAATGGACTATCTCTCATGAACACCATCAGAAGAAACATAATATCATTGAGGATTTTATATGATAAATGGGATAGAGTTAAAAGAAATACACTAAGGTTAAAAAAAAGGGATGCATAACCATCTTTATAATTGTTAAAAATTCCACCTGTTTACTATCATTGTAACTCTCTTTACAGATAATAAAAACACATTCACAGCAGACATTTTCTGGAATTACCATGTCTGTAACACAAACAGATCTAAAAACAGAGCTTGTCAATCAAGGGACACTATGCTTTCTCCTAGATAGGAATCATAATTATAAATCGTTTCTAATGCTGATATACAGCATAGAGTTAGAATAATCAGGCTTTGTGATCTGTACGTCTGATGAATATCTAATCAATGGATTGCCCACAGGCCACTTGATATATCAGAGAGAACACAAAATAATACAGTTTCTGGAATAAATTTTACTTAAACACAATAAAAACAGCTTTTAACAGAAGTCTTTGACACTGCCTCCCATAAGATCCTCATGCAAAGTTATTGCTGTATGGACTGGATAAACAGACAATGAGGTGGACTGAAAACTGGCTGAAATGCCAGGCCAAGAGGGTGGTGATCAGTGGCACAAAGTCTAATTGGAAGCCTGGGTGTCAATACTGGGGCTAGTACTGTGTAACCTCTTAATTAATGGACAAGATGATGGGTCAGAGTGTACTCTCATTGGGTTTTCAGGTAATCTGAAACTCAGAGTGCTGATATACCAGACACTTGGGCTGCCATTCAGAGGAACTGTGAAAGTTTGGAGACACAGTCCAACAGGGACCTTATGCAGTTCAAAAAAAGGGAGATACCAAGTCCTTCATCTGGGGAGGAATAACTCCATTCAACTGTACTTGGGTCTGACCAGCTAAAAAGGAGTGCTTCAGAGAAGGGCCTGGGGATGGACAACAAGATGATCATGAGCCAGCAATGCACCTTTGCAGCAAAGGTGGCCCACAACAACATAGACCATATTAGAAAGATTGTTGCCTGCAAGTCCGGTGAGGTGATCCTTCCCTTCTTCTCAGCACTGGTGAGACACATCTGGAGTGCTGGGTCTAGTGCTGGGGTCTACAGCACAAAAGAGGCATGGACATACTGGAGCAAGTCCAGGAAAAGGTCACAGAGATGAATAGAGCATTTGTCATATAAGGGGAGCCTGAGAGAGCTGGGACTGTTCAGCATGAAGAAGGGAAGGCTCAGGGAGATCTTATCAATGAGGATGAATACCTGAGGGGAGACTCTAAAGAAGATGTTCTTCTCATTTACATCCAGTGACAGGATGAGAGGTAATGGGCACTAACTGAAATACAGAAAAAAACACACTTAAAAAGAAAACAAAAATACTGTGAGGGGCCAACACTGGAACAGCCAGAGAGCCTGTGGATCCCAGGAAATATTCAAAATCTGACTGGAGGTGGCACTGAGGAACCTGCTCTGGCTGCTTTGAACAGGGAGCTTGGAGTAGACAGCTTCCAGATGTGCTTTCCAACCTCAGCCACCCTGTGTATCACCGCTGTCCAATATTCCTGTCCCCTGGTCTGCATTTTATATGTGTCATGTTAAAAAACCCCTAAATGTTTTGTATTCTTAATTACCAAAAAAAATCTCTTGTGAATATCTGATATCTCCATGCTGAAAGAGGCTTAGAGGTTATGGACGGGTACCAACTTAAGCACGAAACAACAATGTGTTTTCAGAGTAAATAAAAGAAGCTGTATACTTGACTACTTTAACAGGAATGTATGGTATGGAGACCACATTTAGACTACTGCATGCTTTTGCGTTAATCTACTTGAAGAAGGATGGGGAGAAGATTCAAGAACTGCTATCAACATGATGAAGGCACACTACATGCCCCGCGAAGAGAGAATAAAGGAGATAAACTTGTTTAGTCTAGTGGGGACAATCTAAATCTTTCTCACAACTATTTTAATGGCAGTGTGCAAAGAGAATGGAGCCATCTCTTCTTGGTGACACCATGGTTGAAACATAATACTAAAGATAATGACTATGAGAAATATTCCCAAATGTGCATGGAAAAAATAAGTGTTGAAGTCATGGAGGTATGCAAGTGATAACAAACTTCTCCACTTCAGGCTTCCAAATTATAAAACTCACAAAATATCTAAGGATAACACAGTGACCCTCACTTTTATGGATAATTAAGATTATGGTAATTCCTAAATTTTGGGTGAAATGACTAGAGAGTTTTTATTGTAAATATTTTGTGAGAACTTGGGGCATCCAAAAAGTAAGAACTAGTGCAAGCTTCTGCCAGAACAATCAACAGATAAATATTTGTGGCCTGAATATTATAGTACGTGCAAGTAATTTCCCCTAGAATGTTCAGATTTGGTCATTAGAGAACTGACAGTTCATTTCCTACAGTTTAGAGCATCATAAACCTATGCACTACCTATTTATGAAAGTATCATAGCAGTAGTAAGATGAAATTGCAGAAACAACATTTGCACCAAGAACCAACATCATCCATTTCTATTTTGGATGAAAATCTTGCTGCTAGAGATTACACCAGAAACTCCAAGGGAAATATTTTTTTCATAAATTTCAGGCTGCCAAGAGGACAATCCAAAAAGGATTTTTGAACAATGGAGGGCTACATCAGTTTACAGTTTGGTGATTTTTTTGATCAGCTGAGAAGACACAGAGTATACACGTTGCATGGAAAACAATAACATGGGATGATATAGAATTCAAATTTGGACAACTATTCAGATACACAAGATGATTATTAAACAAAAGGTTTTTATGTTTAGAGCTCTTAATAAGTGAAATATGTAAGTTATGTAAACATGAAGTTGCTATACAGGCTGTTTTGTACATATCCATGTAGATATCTCTTCTTCTTACTGAAGACTCTTGACTGCAGCAGACTGATCCTGTTGTGGGCAAAATGAAAATACTGTTTCTTCTTCCTTCACTGTTAATATTACAGCTAATCTGATATATGGCAGTAGGTCTCCAGTCAAAGGCTGTGTTACTGCAGGCAATGAAGACGATACCTGACATTACTGTCCAAGCTTCACTGAGCTTGCTACACAGCACGTACAATTTTGAAGTGAAAGGGATTTTTCATACTAAGGACCTTACGACAACACAGAGACCTTTATAACCTTAGTTGTTTTATAATGAGACAAACCACACAGAATACTTGTAAGGAGGCCCGATGTTATTCCTGGATAGAAGACTGTTAATTTCAAACCTGGCCTATGAATGAAAACCAATTCAAAAACAGTAAGATCTCATTCTGATTCTGAATCCCTTTATTTTGGATAGTACTCATACAGCTCCCACTGGGTCATACAGACCTGAACAAGCTCATGATGAACTGTGGACCACGTAGACTTTGGTTGGACCAGGATTACTCTTTGCTTTTTTGAATAGCACAACACATTCTTTTCACAGTAGTGACTAAGAGAAACAAAGTCACTGAAGGTGAAATGAAGGTTCTGATTTAGAAATATCCCTAGCCCTGACTATAATGTTTTAAAAGTTTTATGTGTCCTTCTACATTAACTGTGCTCCTAGTCCATAATTCTTTTCAGTGGTTTACAAGGATTAAATTAGGGAAAATGTAACACAAATACCTAAAATAGGAGAGAAGCCTGCAGAAATTTCTTCCCATGAAAACTGTCTCTACTCTAACAGCATACTTGTTTTGAAAGGGTGTTCCTCTGAACTGTTTTTATTCTGACTAAATAGTACCATGCTGTACAAAAGCTCCTGTGTAGTTGATATTGTCCTCTCAGATTCTGAAGTGAATAAGCATTCACTTAGATGAATTAAAAGTTAACTTTGACCTGCTGAGGTGACTGGTGCCAGTGAATAATTTGTTAGGGAGTTTAGGATAGATACTAATCTAAACTAATAAACTAATCTAAACATTCATTACCATCCTGAGAAAGGTGGTGGGTGGATGAAACTAAACTGTTCTTGATAAGTCTGTAACAGTCACAAGGAATCCACAAAATACTTAAGGTTTATTTTCTTGGATAGACCCTCTATGAATACCCTTTATATTTTATTAATTAGAGAGGATTTTTGTGTTGTTGTTTTGTTTTTTTTTTAATATTTTGAGATGGCAAAAAAAAAATACTATTCAAGTTTTCCAGAAACAATTTCTCCTATAACAAAAAACCCCAAAACCCTACAAAAATATAACTTGAGAGAAAAAAGGAGAAAGATTACATTGAGAGGCAATCTATTGTCAAGCTGACTCTTCAATAGCCCTTTCTAGCACATATTCATTAATTACCCAGCTGCAGAGTCAGTGAGAGATATTTTCTGTGGAATATTTTCAATGACAGATCCTATAGATACTGTGCTGCACTTGATCAGTCATAATACCATTCAGAAATTGTTTCTAAGTTATTAAAGGAAACTCAGTTATGAACCGAAAAACCACCACCACCAAGAAAAGTTTCAAACAATGGGTCATATAACATTACATGATAATGATAGTTCCCAATTCAAATTATATAAAGCAAATTTTAAATTTTTTTTTTCAAGAGTAGGTAAAGCCTATTAGGAAACTCTTATGCATTTTGCCCATAGGAAGTTAGACTGCTCAGGATTCATAGAAGTTAGTAAGTCCTTATTCAGGAGATCTGGCCTTTCTGAGTTTTATGTAACATTAATGAACATCATCAGACCTATTTACTGTGCTTCAAGGATATGTGTATATGACATGAAAAACAGGGAGACAGTTTTATTAAAATATACATTTGGAATAACTATAGTTATTATTGTTGCGATGCTTTATTTTTCCATTTAGCAGTTGGTACTGGGACTGGTGTCATTTAACATCTTTGTTGGTGACATGAACAGTGGGACTGAGTGCAACCTCAAGCAGTTTGCCGATGACACCAAGCTGTGTGGCGCGGTCGACACACTGGAGGGAAGTGATGCCATCCAGAGGGACCTGGACAGGCTTGAGAGATGGGCCTGTGCAAACCTCATGAAGTTCAAGAAGGCCAAGTGAAAAGTCCTGCATGTGGGCCAGAGCAATCCCAAACACAAATACAGGCTGGGTGAAGAATGGCTGGAGAGCAGCCCTGAGGAGAAGGACTTGGGGGTGTTGGTGGATGAGAAGCTCAACATGAGCTGGGAATGTGGGCTTGCAGCCCAGAAAGCCAACCACATCCGGGGCTGCATCAAAAGAAGTGCGGCCAGCAAGTCACAGGAGGTGATTCTGCCCCTCTGCTCTGGTGAGATCTCACCTGGAGTACAGAATCCAGCTTTGGAGTCCTTAACATAGGAAGGACATGGACCTGTTGGAACGGGTCCAGCAGGGCACCACAAAGATGATCAGAGGGCTGGAGTATCTCACCTATGAAGACAGGCTGAGGGAGTTGGGGTTGTTCAGCCTGGAGAAGAGAAGGCTCTCGGGAGACCTTATAGCAGCCTTTCAGAACCTAAAGGGGGCTTACAGGAAAGATGGGGAGGTACTCTTTATGAGGAAATGTAGCAATAGTCTGAGGGGGAATGGATTTAAACTGCAAGAGAGGAGATTTTGGTTAGATAGCAGGAAGAAATTCTTTAGTGTGAGGGTGGTGAGGCACTGGAACAGGTTGCCCAGAGAAGCTGTGGGTGCCCCATCCCTGGAAGTGTTCAAGGCCA
>JAOXJK010000001.1:176323762-176355212 GCA_025774025.1 Xenus cinereus | reverse complement strand
AGGCCAGGCTGGATGGGGCTTTGAGCAACCTGCTCTAGTGGGAGGTGTCCCTGCCCTTGGCAGGGGGGTTGGAACTCGATGATCTTTAAGGTCCCTTCCAACTCTAACCATTCTATGATTCTATGATTCTGTGATAGTTCTTCAATGAACCTAATGTTATGTACAGAAATTTCAAAATGTGTTTATGTCCAAGGATCACATTAGTTCTTTCAGCGAGATCTTTTCCCTAGGATGCAGTCTACTGGAACATATAGTTCAGGCTTATCCTGTATGCATTTTCTTAATTTAGGGGCTGGTATTCTATGAATACTCTATTATTTTTTTTTCAGTCCCCTAAGACACATTTGTGATTACATCACTATTACATAATGAATAATTAAAAAGTCTTATTTAACATGTCACTAGGGAGATACTCTTTGTTAGAGAAAGCAATCATCCTATTCTATCGTACAATGTAGTGTGGTTGTAAGCATATCTTGAAGGTCTGTCTCACAGCCATTCCAAAAGTAGTGTTTTAAGGAATTAGTCATGATCTTGAATGTGGCAGCTAACTTCTGCTACGGTTCCATAAGTTTTTCAGATATGCATTATCCATCAGATGGATATCTATGTATTTCAAAGCAATCCAGAGAATCTGTAGTCACTAGCTAATAGCTGGTAGGATATCTGATATTACACTCATTCTGATGGTGAAGGATTCTTTTCAGGATTTAATTAATTTAAAAGTTTTAAGGGAAAGGAAAGGGTGAGCAATGATTTAAAATAAAAAAGAATTTATTTTTTTTTTAAAGTAAACCCAAAATAATCCTGAACCAGAGAGGAAGAAAAGGATGTTATGAGAATGAGTATTATACTGAGATTTTAATAATTAAATAAAATGCTCTTTTAAAAATGTTTGGTTTCTTTGTGTTTTTTTTGAACCATACAAAGTGGGAATGCGTTCTAAGGGTTTTTCTCTGTGATTTTTTTTTTAAGTGGAAAAAAGAAATGCTGTCAAAGATTGATATATCACGTTCATTTTTAGATTTGTAAAAACAATTAAAACCTTAAGAGTGTTCCCACAATTGGAACTTATATTCAATGTATTGGCAATTGCAAATTAAAAAAAAAAAAATTTCCTCTGTTTTTTCCTGCATGAATCAGGGCTCTTAACCCTTTGTTTCCCACAAGAACAAATGTTTCAGATAATTTTGAAGATCCAGAAAGTTATAAGAGCCTTAAGTTTCTAAATGAATGCAAGCAATTATTTGTATAAGTATGCTTTTATTGCAGATGAATTGTCAGATGTTTGTGAACATGCTTCAGAAAGTCCATTGTGTTAATGATGTGAGTTAAGCAGTCTTTCTGGGTATTTCTGTGTATTTCTGATTTCTAAATTTATTTTTTATAACTGACAGTCTATTGTTTAAAACAGCTGCGAGAAGAGGTCTATAGCCAAATAATATTCAAATATAAGCCTTTTAATACCATTTATAAATGGCTTCCAATAGTTGTATTATAGTATGTAATATGTAAAATCTTCTATATTACTTTGAGAACCAAGAAGTAAACATATTTCTGTACAGTGAATAATAATATGAATATAAAAAAGATTCTAGTTGTGCTGAGAACAAGAACTATGCCATTACCCGAAGAAGGTATATAAACATTTGCCTCATAAACTTTTTGGTGTGTTGTGCAGTATTTTAAATTCTAGTAAAAGTAAGATCTAATACTTCCCATAAGATTTCCCAGTGGACAACCGAGACTATTTTTCCTGGCTTCTGAACTTCAAACGAAGTCTATTGGCAAGCGTTTCATTATTTTTTTGATCAATCTGCTGATGGGAGCAGTGCTCTAGTATGACCAATGTGGCTAAATTTAACCCCTTCTAAGCTGAGATTTTGATAAATAAAGGTCCATCCGGATGTGGACTATTCCTCACTTGTGAAAGGCTGGTTCTTTCACAGTATAGGTACAATTTAGTCTATGTGGGTTTTAATTTTTTTATGTTTTGGCTTTTTACCACTTTACATCATATAGAGAATTGTATTCAAATATTATACAATGTTAGCAAGGAAAAGACATGTTAAATCTGTTGGCAGTTTCCCTGAATAATTTTTGGGGAAGAAATAAAGGATCTTACTTTTTGAATTAGTGAAATTACTTAATTTCTCGTAAAGGTTTTCTCAAGGCTTATTAATTTCAAAATGAAAAATGATATAACAGGTTTTCTGGCCAAAATGTTACCTTAGGTAACTATATTATCTCAATGTAAAATTCCAGTCTATAATTTAAATTCAATTATTTACAGTATATTTTTCATTTTCTCTCATGATTTTTCTGCACCATGAACAGAAATTTCTGGCTGGCAGTCATTCATCACTCCATAATTAGTTGCTTTTTGACACCCTGGCATACAAAGGAATGAAATTCAAGTCTGATGACATAAAAGTCAATATTACTTGCAGTATCTTCAACGTGAGTATAATGCACATTAACGTATGTGCTATCTACCAAGTGCTATTTCTACATGAAAGCAGATGTACTTCACAGAAATGAGTGTTCAGCAGCAGTCCATCCACCCTGTGTACAGCACGGTGCAAGTGATTGCTCAAGCACATGCAGGGCACCTGTGAAGATGTCTGAACCATCACTGCCATTATTTTCTCTGTCTGGATGAAAACCCAGTTTCAGGTGGAACAAGCACAGTTGACGAGCATATTTTTAGAAAATTCAATAAAGCAGTTACTTAACTATTCTTTCTGTGTGAACAGCTTTGGGAGGGATTCATTTTACCTAAGATGAGATGCTGAGAATGTAGATCTAGCCACCATCACTTCTCTTTAGAACAACTGCAGGGGAGGGCGTGGGGAAAACACATTTTTAGAATATATATTTAGAGATATAGTACTTCTACTATATGCTGAATCAGAGTCTAGAAATGGCTACTTATCCCTCATGATCATAAAGGGTGCTTTGATAACTAATTCAGATGTCTGCACTTTAGGAAATAACCCATTTTGTGTATCCTGTATTCCACCTTAAATCGAGGTTAGGTATTGTTGATTTTTACTCACTAAGATAAAAATTATTATTCTCTATGGAGTATATATGCAGGGCTGGGTCTTGGTTGCTATAGTAATACTAATTCTTTCAGATATACACTCAGGTCTAAAAATGTGTAAACTAAGGAAAGAAAAAAAAACCCACCAAACTTCATACATATTTAGAATGCTTTGCTTGTACAAACATAAATAATTCAGTTGCTGTCTTTGGGCTGTGAATTTTTCCATATAACTTTTCTCACTTTTCCATTCTTGAATTTTCTGAAACAATACTATTATGAATCTTAAAGCCATGAATCAATGTTTGAAGGAATATTTTTTAGCACCCTTTAGGGATTGATATAAACAGATGTTGCTACAGCTATTTTTTAGGGTTTTTTCGTATAATTTAAAATAGTATTTTTAGTTTTCCATATGTCAGCTTGACTTCTCAGATGAAAAGGAAATGCTCTAGCTGTTCATAGCTGTTAACAAAATACGCAGCTTACAATGAAACACGTGCTATTGCTGATCATACAAATAAATATATGCAACTTTTAAGGTGAGAAATAGGTATTTTTTCTGGAGTAATTAAAATATAGATATATATTTTGAAAACCTATTACTATTTTTCTTCTTTTCAGGACACATCTGGCTTCGTGTACATGATGCTGCTGTAGTGCGTTCCAACAGCAATTGACCATAGTGCCGGCCTTTAAGGCTAATGTCTCTTTGGCTCGACTAGAAACACGATGGATGAATCTTAGATTTCCTGTTATGATATGCACAATGTAAACTATCAGTGCCAGCAGATGGGTGATTTGGAAAGAATGAAAGCTTATTATTACATTACTCTAGTTAAATTACTTTTAGTTTTCCTAATCTGAAGCCAGTGAGTACAGTAAACTCCATGCATAAATAATGACAGTTGATATGCACTTCTGTTCATGCACTCCTGTTCTGCCATCGTGTTTTGTCCTGCCACAACTAACCCTAGTCATTTTATGGTATTTCTACTCACCCATCAGAAGAATTCTGTTAAGGAAGAGTAGAAGTTAGAGAGAATTTGGGTCTTAACTTAAATGTGTCCATCTTGCAGGTTGACTTCAGTGCAGACTTCATCTACGGAGATGCTGTATGAGCTAGTCACCACAATGAAAGGCTGTCATATCAAAGTAACAAGGTATCTTGCTTTGCTACTTCTTATGATCAGACAGAAACTTTAAAACTGTATTATAAAAGAGCAGAGATATTATTGATCAAACTTGTTTTGAATTGTCATATTTCTGCCTATAATACAGTTAAATTCCTTTTTCCAAAGACAATGTAACCAACACTTTTAGCAGAGAACAAATTCCTTCTGATTAAAAGAGAACTTCCTTCTTCCTTTTCAATAAATCTTTTGCATGTATTGAATGATAACAAGGTGTGCAGTGAGTTTCCACAAAGGGAGACTTTTTCAGTGAGAAAAGCATTTGGTAATCTTAGCTTCAGAAAATGTGTAAGGTATTCATACTATCTTTTGGCCTACCAATTCCTGTTTACAAAACGATCAGTTGGACCATGACCTCAACTTCCTCATTCTACTAGAGAACCATAGGTAGATATTAACAAGACCAAGATCTGGCTTACAGACTTAAACTTAAATTTTAGTTACGTTTCTGAATGCTTTAAATTTTGCCATTACTATCCACTAAGACACTGTACATATCCTGAACAGAGAAGAGCAATCATTGAACGATACATTATGAACAGTTACTTTCATTCGTCACAACTTCTTTTGTATCTCTAAAGTCTTCTGTGGTTGTTAGTATAGAAATCAGTGCTGAAAGGACATCTGTTAATTGACCTATATTTGGAGATCTTAAACTCCCTGGACAGAAAGATTGGACAGAGCCAGTCTGCAGCATGGCCTTGAATTACAGTAAAAATAGTAGGATTGTGATTTATATTTCCCCTCTTTCATATTTTTCATGGCATTGATGTTTTATTAATGAGAAATATTACCTCACAATATTTCTTTTCCTCCACTCTATGAAGTTTAAAGTCAAATAATCATCACAGAAGTTCATTCACATTTTTAAAAGACACATCTGAACTGACAATGGGACATTTAGAAGTTTATCCATCATTTGGGAAATAAGCAGCTGTTTAATGTAAGCCCTGGGTGAAAAGTTCTTCACTTCAGCTCCAAAAACTATGTTAAATATATGGGTCAAGGATTTTATAACAGGAAGATTAAAATCTCATTAACGTCAGTTTAAAGCTCTCCAGTCAAAAATGAACAATAAATTAAAAAAGAAAAGCATGTTTTAAAAGTATATTTACCCTCATGAATGTTTTTGCTTACTCAGGTATATTTCATTCAACAAATATATAGGTGCTACCTTAAAAGAACAACGACAGTTACTCACAGCCTGTGGTTTTCTTACAATACACAAAACAGCAGTCTCTCTTAACATGCTTCCTATTACCAGAACACTCACTTAGGTGCATCAAGGTACTGATGACTACACTGCAATAATCAAATGTAACTCTGATATCACATTCCATCGTTACTTGGCAACTTAGTAGCAGCGGTGTTTTAAACATTATAATCTCAATACATTGGCATACTACCTGGCAGAAAATGAATAATCAGCTGATTATATGTTTGAGTCTTTTTCCTTTGCAAGCAATTTGATCTTTCTCAATTTTTATGTAATACCAGTTGCAAGCACTAAAGATGTACAATCTGCAGAATACAACTGAATTCTATCATGTTTCTAAAGCTACTTAAGAAGAATTTTTTGAAAGGACAAAGTAAAAAGTTCTGTAAATAGCCTTGTACTGTGGAGGGAGAGCAAGGACGGAAGACAATTCCATTTCAAATTGTGGAATAAGAAAACCTGGTTTGTTTTCTTTTAATGTATTGCATTGGCAAGACATTACTTGCCCAGCGGACTAACTGAATTGACTCTCAGGAGGTGGCTGGACATTAATCAAAACTCCTTAATGTTTTCTAAGTTTTTTGTGGTTTCTGGAAACCTGTGTTCAATCCCTTTTTTGTAATACAGTTTTTCAGGCTTTTCTCAGTTTTCCAAATAATTAGTTTTTAATGACAACAAAAATAACAAAAGTAAGTGTATATTGCTTATATCATAGTGTGTAAGTGGTGTTAAATTTATATAAATGCATGCTTCAAGAAAATGATGTTGTGCAATCACCAGAAATTTGACTTTGTCACATTAACACCTTTTGAATAGCTGTTCCTAAAACTTTTACAGATTTATGAGATTTAATTACTGATAGATAATTTTATGAGAGTGATTAGTATTAGACAGAAAGCGAAATATTTGCCATGATAGCTAGTAGGGGCAACTGTCAGATTGCTGATCCTTAGAAGAAATCTCAGCATGAAGCAGAATACAAACCAAGATTCCTGACTGATTCCAAAATCCCATTGTTTTCCTGTAAATATCATACCTTCCCTGTCAAAATTTCTAAATTCTATCAAGATGTTTATTAAAAAAAACTTGTACTACTGTATTATTGAAAGCAAAATAACCCACTGCTTAATATTCCAGTAGGATTACTAACAATTATAAGAATTGGCTCAGTAATATATATACGATTCCTAGTTGCATTATTATTCCTTCAGAAGTGATACAGTATGACTCCTACATCTAGAAAAGCATTTATTTTCATCTCACTAACTCTGATGAGCAGACTGGGTATAGTACTGAACTATCTCAATTCATTAGTAGCATTGTTTCCTTTTCCAGCCTGCAATGAGTACATGAGGGCTTGAGGAATAATAATAGCCTTGTCCTAAGGCCTGTGATGAAGTTTGAATCTGGTACTCAGCAACTTGAATTGTTCCTGTGTGACAATTTCATTGTCATGATTGTGAACTGTGCCTGAGGCTCTTCATTCAGATCATGTACAATAATTGAACAGTAGGCACTAATAAGAATTACACATTGAGAATGTTGTAAATTTCCTGGATTTTTTTTTCCTATATTTTACTATGTCTGGATGATAAAGAAATCTATAATTATAGAAGGTTTCATTGCATTAATGTTTCCGCTCATTGTCTTCTTCACAATGAAGCAATTACTGGATTTTACAAGTTTCAGGTGGGAGTCAAGAACTGCAACCATACAAGCATTGCCACTCAAAATTAACTCTATATTTCACCTTGCTTTTAACTTTGTGCTGTTTCTTTTGCAACGTTTTGTTTCTGTTTATTGAACTGCAATATGATGAACTTCCTATGTAGCTCACATCCATAAAAGGTGAGCAAGCTCATAGTTATTTGCAGACTTTCAGTCATATGAGATCCCTGTATGTCAACCAGGTTACAAAATAAGGTGTCCTTTACAGCACAAAGTAAAAGACACCTTATTTTGTAACTTGGTTGACATAGGAGAAAAGGTATGGTCTTGTGTTAGACAGCAGATGATACCTTGTGGAGATAAATCCAGATGATTTTCCCATATAAATATTACCATAATTTTAGAATAATACTTATACCTTTTGGGGAGAAAAAATTTTAATTAGTGCCCAAAGAAATTTAAAAATTACCTCATGTCTTAAACCCAGCACTAGGAACTTCTTTCCTCCCGTTATTGATGTTTCATACTTAATATCAGAAAGGTGTTTCTAATGCGTGCTATTTATAGTTCTGAAATGTGAACACTATTTTCATTTATGGTATCATATTTCTCTATACTGCCAGGAAGCCAATATGTTAAGTGTACTTGAGTGCAGGCTAATAGCTAAGTGCAGATCATGAGCAAACTAAGTGCGCATAAATAGTTCAAGCTCAACCCACTCAGTTTCACATCAGGGTAACCGAATGACCTGGACTGTTGTGAAAGCTGAGGACTTGATGACATCTCTAGACTGCATGAAATAAACAGTAGTTTTTTCAATTTTTTTTTCTATTTTCAAAACGAATAAACAATTAAAATATTAATTAGATATATTAATTAGATACAGGTATTAGGTATTTATTGTGTATTTATTATTAATTGGGTATTAATTAGATTTTAGATGAAAACTGTAGATAAAGTCCAAGGCACATAAAGAGGGAAAACTGAGAAGACCAGATTGTAGGAGTGCCTCTTCATCCCTCTTTTTCATGCCCATGTACCAGCAGAGCTTGAATTTCTCCTAGTATTTACCAAGCTATCCTGACCCCATAACCACAAAAGGCAATAACATGACTAAGCCTCAGCTGCTGGATATGGTTATAAAGAGGTATAGCAGAGTCTTCAGGTCCATGTTCTTCCTTTTCTGATTTTCTTTACCATTGAGAGTCAAAGAATTGCAAAATAAAACCCGTAACTGTAACAAAAAACTATTCTGTAAGTAGACTTTTATGTCTACTATATGCTTTCCCATACTTTTCCCTTTGGCAGCTTTCAAAGAGAAAGTAACTAACTTCATCTAGTTAAAAACAAAAGCATTATTTCTGTGCAGCAGATAAGATGCAGTACTAATATCCGGGGGTTTTTTGATTCATGCTCTGCCACATTTGCCTTGCAAAAATCATCTGGCCAGACACATAGTCATACATCTCAGAAAAACAAAGGTGTCGTCCACAGAAACAAATACTCTAACCCTTGACCATATTCAAAAATCATCACATCTTGTCAAAGAGGATGAAGCTTCAATCTGAGTTCATAATGAAATAAGATTATTCACTGCAGTTATCATATCAGTCCTGGCTTGCGTTCTCTGGTAACAAAAGGAAGAGGAAAAGAAGACATTTTGATCTCAGATCATCATTAATTCTCTACTCAACTAAATATTTAAACATGTTTAAAATATGTCCATCCTAAAAGAGGAGAATGGGAATCAAAGTCGTCTCTTGCACCTGTTTTTGATGTGCCTGACTCATCAGAGGACAGGAATTTAAGTTTCACTTCATTTTGTTTTTAAAAAGTAAATATGTATCTAAAACCAGATTGAAACTTAACATGTACCTATAAATGCTTAACTCCTTTGTCATAGTAATTTTCTACATTGTAGGCAACTACAGTTAGGTGAAATGAATCTTCTTGATCTGCTGCGGTGTGTGGTCTTTCAATCTCTGAGGAGGACAGAGAACATAAGGACTCCAGGTTCCATCCACGAACACATACACACAGGTATGATACATAATGTTAATCTCTAGTGATAATCAGGAAATGCATTTGGTGTTTTCTGTCATTATTTCTTTTATTTGTTTTAATTTTATTATAGCCTTCTAAATAACAAAAATCTATATAATACAAAGACCCACACTAAAGCTACTGAAACGTGTAACTAAGAATAAAATATTAAGGAGTGTTTGCTTGTTGTTTTATAAATAATTCATACATTCATCTTGCTCTTCACAAACGGTAAATCACAAGTTGAAACTGATTTCACCATGTAAGAAAAAGGTAGCATCATAAATAGACAACAAAAGAATTAACCTTTCTAATTTATAATTTGATGGCAATTAGAATTATGCTCAATATTCAAAGCACTAAAAATTTTGATTCATTAAAATAATATTTGCAAAAACAGAACGAATTTGATAGACTTACCTGTTCAAAGATTTCAATATTCAGAATGGAATCTGATCAAATGTTAAAATGTGAAATATGGCATAGTGCAGTCCTTAGGATATTGCTCCTGAGCTGAAGAACCAAAAATCAAAATCCCTTTTAAATTTTTTTACTATTAGTTTCTTGTGGTTGTTTTCATCTTTTCTTTTTTTTTCTTTTTTTTTTTTTAACATTTTTAAATTATTTGTTCAGTCCTGCATACGAAAACAGACCAGAAAAACATTTTATCTTCCCTCTCAGCAATAAAAGCCACAGAGTTACTGTGGTGACCAAGAGTCCTTAGAGTGTAGAGTTGCTGCCATTTAACATTGGATGTTGGATGGGTTCTAACCTGCACTTTCCTTTGCATGACTTACAAGTGGGACCCACAGGTCCCCCGAGATCCTCATTACAGAGCTTTACTACTGCCTCACTAATTATTTCTCTCTAGTATATACTTAGGACTCACTGATCTCCTTTTCCTGGCTGAAATTCCTGGTGGTAGTTCTACCCAGTAGAGTTCAGTGCTTTATACATGTCCATCAATTAGTTTTGCATCATGCTCTCAAGATTAAAGGGAAGCTTTAATCTTCCCTCTGTACAAAGTAGCATTTAAATTTGTACAGTGATTGCTACATTTATTAAGGCTTCTAAAATGATGTCCTGAAGACATATACTTTTCTCCCAAGTTTTTAGAGAGAGATCTTTTTGCTTCCTCAAGATTTCCATTGCCACATTTTTCTACTACTGCAGTGCCAACTTTTCTGCCACAGGAAATATAAACAGATAGTGCCCATTACAATCTGCACTGCATTGGCAATGGTTAATATTTCCAGCAACCACAACTGGAAGTTACTTATATCTTCAAATATTTTGAGCTGAAATTTTTATGTCATGTGCTTGCTTTAGCCTGAGTATCACTCATATCACTTAGATGATTTAAAAATTTACAAATGGTCTGAAAGCAGTCAATAACACATTTCATTTGTCCATATCACAACATACTTATAAATCTCATATATTGAGAAACTCTAGTAGTTTCATTCTTCAGAACAAAATTAGAGATATATTCAAAGATGATCTTAGTTGAAAATTGGGAGCATTCACCAACTACATTCTCAATGTCTCCTCTTTGAGACTGATCTAATTTTAATTTCTGGGACTCTGATTTTTCCATCAATGACAATGTTAAAACAACAAATGAGAAAACTGTTAAAGTCCATTTGTCTTAGGCACCTGTCTTGCACCTTCATTTTCAGTACTCTGTGAAAGATTCCTTACGAACTTCCTGCAGCCTTTGGACTAATTCAAGTGACTAAATTTAGGCAGCAGGATTGTCCCTTAAAGGCCTTTACTCCTCCCTGTTTCTTCCTAAATTAAATAAGGAACTTGGGCACTTGTTTCCTTAGACATCTACAATTTCAATAAAAGTAGTGGATTAAGTTAAGCAGAGCGCAGTTGCCCAACTAAGGGGAGAACAGTTGCTGTTGTTTACCTTGACTTGAGCAGGACTTTTGATACTTTATTGCATAACATCCCCATAGACAAACTGACAAAGTATTGATTACACAAATGCACAATAAGGTGGATTGAAAGCTGGCTGAATGTCCAGACCTGGGGGGTTGTGGTCAGAAACAACATAACCAGCTGGAGACCAGTCACTAGTGATGTACACCAGGGACTAATCCTCTTCTACTTCTTCATTAGCAACTTGCTTAATGGGACAGTGTGCGCCGTCAGCAAGATTGCAGATAACTCAAAACTAAGAAGAGTGGCTTATATACCAGAGGGTCATGTTGCCATTCAGGGGGACCTCAACAAGCTGGAGAAATGGTCCAACAGGAAAGTTCACCAAGGAGAAATGTCAAATCCTGCACTTATGGAGGAATAAACCCAAACATCAATACATGCTGGAGACCAAACACCTGGAAAGCAGCTTTGCAGAAAAGGATGTGGGGATCCTGGTGGACATGAAGTTGAACATGAGCCAGAAGTGTGTCCTTGCAGCAAGGAAATCTGCCAACATACTGGGCAGCATTATGTGGAGCATTGTCAATGGACAATGTAAATGGAAGTGATGCTTCCCCTCTCCTGGTGGGACACACACACTGTCTCCAGTTCTGGGCCCCCCAGTGCAAGAAAGATACTGACTTACTGAAGAAAGTCCAGCAAAGAGCCATGAAGATGATCAAAGGACTGGAACATCATCCATATGAAGAGAGGCTGAAAGTGTTCAGCCTGCAGAAAAGAAAGAGTGGGGGTGATCTTATCAGCGCGTATAAACACCTGATGGAAGGAATTAAGAAGTCGGAGACAGAATCATTTCAGTGGTGCTCACTAACAGAATAAGATGCAATGGATGCAAATTAAAACACAGGAAAAATTATTTGAATACAGGAAACAATTTTTAACTCTAAGGGTGGTCAAACACTGGAACAAGTTGCCTAGACAGGTTCAAAAGTCTCCATCTGTGGAGATATTAAAAATCTGAGTGGATGTGGTCTGGAGTAACTTGCAGTAGCTGACTCTCCTCTGAAAGGATGGGCTGGACTAGGTAACTGTTGGACTAGTTGAAATGTGGTCCCTTCTAAGCTCAACCATTCTGTGATTCTGTTTCTGTGCTTGCCATATTGACGTTATTGAAAGGTGGAATAAGTGAAGCGTGGAAATATACTCTGAATACAGAAGATCTAAAAATAAGTGAAATAATTTGATTGTTTCAGAAATTAAATAGAAAAAAACCTCACAGTTAGTTATAGAAATAAATAAATATTTTAAAAATATATTTTAAATCATTACTTAAAAATTAATTTATTAGGGGCTACTAGGAAGCACAGGAGATAGTATTTTGCCCAAGGGAGAGAAGACAAAAAAAAGGGGGAGAGAGAGAGAGAGAGAAAAAAAATTTATTAAAAAAAAAGTTTGGGAAAACTCAGTTTGGAAATATTTGGAAAACCTCATGTACACCCACATGTACACTTTGTAAAGCTGAGTTTCATGCATGAAGATTGCTTACTGTGCATGTACATACTCAGTAAAATTTTATTGTATCATCTTCAATTTTGTATGCAGTGCATCAGTTTACTGCCCAGTACTTTATTGATCCACATAGCAATACTGAATACATATTTATGATGAGAGAAGGTTAATGGTCTTCCAAAACTCCCATTATGTTTAATCTTTAATTAATTCAGCACAAGGGCAAATATACAACTTGTCTTGGTTTGGTTGGGGTTTTTTTGTTTTGGTTTGGGTTTGTTTTTTTCTCCTTGTGTTTATAGGAACACAAGGAATAAAATCTCAACAATAAGTTTTCTCAAATGCTTCATTTGTGTAAATATTTGGCCATTAATATATAAACCTTCAGAGTTTCCTGTCAAACACAATATATCCTCTTGTCAAAATTTAACAGCTACATAGAAGGTCTGCTGCAGTAAAAGACATTAATGATAAGAGTATACTTTGGACTGACTATTGTGAAGCTCTTTCTACTAAATGAAAGAAAAAACATCCATACACATATTAACAATTTTATAGGCAGAGCTTGGAAACTTTACTCAAGGCTTTTGATTTTTATGGTGTCTTTATCTGATTCTGGTCTCCACATAGTTTACGAAAATAGATTCACCATAGTGCTAGCACAAGTAAATGCTTGCCTACTGATGTATATAAAAGTTCATACATATTTCAAAATGCATACATAAAAAAGGGTATGTCCAATGACTGTGCTGATGGAAGAAGCTGCATAATCAGTCTTATCAAAAATATCACTCCTACCTACTCTGGAGTACTAAGTGATGCCGTGCATAATGACGTTTGGTATTCTACACTGTAGTTGTATGAACACCAAACTTAAGGAAGTTTCTAATTTTTTTAAATTCTCACTAGTTTTTAAATTCTCACTAATATGTAGAAAGAGATATAGCTCTGATATAACTGTCCTTGAAAGAAAAAGAAGCAAGGAAAAGAATAAATTAAAAAAAACCAAAACCAAACCCTTCAACACACAAGACCATATTGCATCACCTATACTGTTTAGTAAGCCCTTCATCTGGTGTTACATTTAATTAGAATAATTATATCAAGTTACAAGAACACTTCAAGATATTAAAATGTAGGTTACCTTAAAAGAAGAAAAAAAACCCATGCCTTGTAACATTTGTATGTATAGACTTGTGTAATAATCATCCTCTTTTTCCTTCATAGTGAATTCTATTTAATATTTATGAGAAGAGAAAGACCGTGAAAATGCTTGTGTTGTGTACATACGCAATATATAAGCTTTAGAAATTCTTTAAAGGACAGCAAAACACACTGGAGTTCTCTTGCTTTCTTTTCACACTGTCTCTAATGCTTTGCAATTTCTTAACCAATAAAGGTGTCTAATTATCAAAAATGTTTTAAAAGAAAAGAAAAAGAAAAAAAGAGAAAAAATCCTGTATGGTATAAGAGTGAGATCAGGTCCAAATACTAAGGATTCCATCTGAATTTAAATTTATGGGAACTTTTTTTTTGTTTTCTTTGTTTTGTTTGTTTTCTATTAAAAAATTACCCTGTATCTATTTTTTCTAAGAGGAAGGAGGGAAAATGGAGGTGGGGAAAGGTAGAGAGAATGAGAGAGAAAGAGAGCAGGTGGCACTATAAATTTACAACCTTTTATTCAGTTTTTATTGGAAAAAGAACTGTCCTCACTGCAGTGCTTGCAGCCTGAAATGCACTCCATCATTCCACTCTGAAACTCAGATAAGTCCAGATGTGTGATGGCCTTCAGCGCTAAATCAGGCTGTGCACTTCTAGCATGACCTTCCCCTAGGCACTACAATGATATCTCTGTCTCTGACTTCCCATGCTCAAATTGAATCAAGGTACTTTAGACATGTCCTCCTTAGCAACTTTACATATTGTATGGAACAATGGACATCAAAGATTTTTTAATTTCTGACTTTACCCATTTCCCAACTTGAATTGTAATGGTAATGATGTGTTTATTCTCTAGATCTGAACAATGAAAGGACTAAAATACAATAAAAGAACAAAGTATTGTGTATTCCAGGCATGGCAACTGAATAAATAGCATACGAACTTCAGAAAATTATGTTGCTGCATTTATAATCTCATTCGAGTTACAAAATAAACTATGATAAAATAGCGGTAGCATGCTACTTTTTCAACAAGCTTCTCGATTGTTTCTATTATTTTTCTAACTTCATTGTCTTTTCTATTGTACTGCAGTATTTTTAAAATTCATTCTCTGTAAAGTTCTGAAGAAAGTCGTGAGAAAGAAAATTTACAAGGTTTAGGGGTAGCTCCTTCTTTAGTACCCAAGAACTTTTAGGATCAATATTACAATTTATTTTTTTTTAAACAAATAATTAATGCTCACACCTAGCCTTTTACAAGGATTCAGTTAAAGCCAAGCACCATCGGAACATGACTAGGGTTTTTCATTTGTGTTCCCTTCAATGGGAAGTAGTTTTTGGCAAACACACTAGAGGTTAGAAACCCTCATTCCCCACACTTCCAAGATGAAGGCATGGATAGAAAATAAAGGTTCCTGAGGTTATGATAATCCTTGACTATGTGCTTGTGTTTATCTTCACCTGAGTTAGTGGGAAACATGCTGTGGGAAACAGTGCTCCCCACCACTTCCATCTAGATCAACGTCCAATGCTTCAATTTGATGCTTGAGTTAATTATTTTTATGCAGGAAATGGTGACAGGAAGATTTGCTCACAGGAGGACTGGTAATTTTTCACAGGATCACAGGATTTTTTTTCACTGAGATAGTGAAATTTCAGTGGCTTTTGTCATTTTAGCTTCAGGATAAAACTGCTAATTCAAACAACAAAAACTCCTCAGAAACCCTCAGCCCATTTTGTCTCGAAATCCAGTAGCTGAGGAGCCCTAAAATCACTTGACCAAAGTCCAAGTTTCAAGGTTCTTCACAGAAACCAATCATGAGATAGATAGAAAACTCAGGACAAAGCTATAGCAGTATATTTATTCCACATTAATAAAGTCAAATACTTTCTTCTGTAGAGAGTAAGCTTGAGCTCTTCCTTCTCCTTCCTCTCCTCCTACCCCTCAGAAAGAAATACTATCAGGAGACTCATTATTTGATCTTTCTTTTTTGTCAAAAATGGGAAAGTTAGTGCTAAAATTTAGGCCAAGAGGCTCAGGAAAACCTTTAGTCAGTTGACTATTCTAGTGTCTTGTTTATCATAAGACACTTCAAAAGGTCTTTGTTTTACCTGACTGCAGAGCAAGAACATTTATAAAACTTTATAGATGTTCTGTTGAAAAAAACCCAAAACATATCTTGCCACACTCTTTAATTGCTGCATAAAGCTGTAAAGGCAGTGCAATACAATACTGGTTCTTAGTGCCTCTGGGTATTGCCTGTTCTGTTTTGGTTTGGGTTTTGGTTCTTTTTTTTTTAATTTACTACCTCAAGGTCTCACAGCAGATCCAAGGACAATAAGATTCATAATTGTTACTCTAATTTCAAATTATGATGGCTAGTTGCTTCTCAAATAGTTACATTCCAGCAACTTGAGTCCTGTTCTGTACACACCAGTCATTAATTTATTAAATATTAGCCACTTCAAACAACATATGGCCTTGCTTAGTCACACATGTTACTATAATATAACATGTAGGAAAAATGCAGTGATATTTGCATACCTTCAGTCAAGGCACATGATATGACCAAATACTAAAATATTATTGCATATATGTTTTATGTATATTACAAACATTAAACAATTATTTATCTGGGTCCTCCCTAGACTGTAAGTTTACTTCTCAAATTCATATATGATGAAAACACAGTCATGACAGATTTATTAAAAACAAGTGATGTATTAAAACACAAGATGTTATATTTTTACTTAAAAGTAAATTAAAACAATAAATTTAATGAGTTTGCAGATGAGCCCAGTCTTTGCAAATAATAATCACTTGCTGTTTAATTTTCCTGGGCTGGATTACTTCATATCTTGACCTGATGAGCCGTTTCGGCTATCTTCCCTACCCCCTTATGCTTGACATTTTGTTCTTTAGGATTGGCTTTCCTGACCGTCACAATACAAGATAAACTGTTTTATTAAGAGGAAATGATGGTGTCGCCTCTCCATAATTGAATCTGGAAGATGTATCTGCTCTTCTTTAGAATGACATATTCGGGAAGCCAAATAATCAACCTCAAGGGAACAGCTTTCTGTGCCTGAGAGATACAGGTCGCCTAATACTTCACCAGTGTTTTTTGCAGAAAATGTGAAGCTTTTGTCAAAACAAGCCAGCTCACCTGATAAATAATCATGTCATACAGAAATATATGTTTTTGCTAAAAATGCTTTTAAAATAAGTATTAAGGTACTAATTCAGAGAGAACGGGATATAGAATGGTCTATTCATCACTCTCTGTTGTCTGTGTTCCAGGACTAAACCTCAAGTGCTCTTATGTTTTGCTTTGTTTTTTCCTTCCAAGAGATAAGGACCATAAAAGAAGTGATATTTAAAATCACTGCATAGCAAAGAAGTCCTTACGTAAAAATGAATTATTTTTTTTTTTTAAAGTGTAAATAAAAAAGACACTTTTTGTAACCTGCATTTTTCTATAAGGAGGGATCAAGGACATCCAGACAGCATTATCTCCACCCCAAATTTTCCAGCCTTGAAAAAGTATGATGATGCTAGCAATGACAGTAAATGGTAAGAGACATGTAAGACAATCTTCATGTAATTAGAGAAAGCAATTAGATTTTCTCTTAATTTCCATGTTAATACAGGCATACATGCAAAAAATCTAGGTTTTTTTGTTTGTTTGTTTCTTAATTACTATTGTGGTTATTCAGGAATATGTAAGTTTTAGCTATTACATTATAGATTTCTCTATAGTTTCTTTGTAGTAAACTTAAAACTGCACAACCCTTAACAATTTTCAACATTTTGTATTACTTAAAATTTCTTTCCTTTCAGAATTTCATTTTCATTGCTACCTGTATAAACAAAAGAAAAATGTACTTTATAAAACTTATAAAAATCATATCAAAATATTTTGCATACCGTGCTTTTAACTAATGAAATCTAAAAATTAGAAATGGAAGTGTTTATCCTGCCCATATTACCTAACGCAGGAAGCAATGAGTCACCTTAAAGGAAGACTGTTTCTCAGAGCTGTTTTCATATGAAATTTAAAAGCTGTTTCTAGAAGAGTAATTTTAAAGGCACAATTTTCTAGTTCTAGTGCATATTTTATACTTTTAGTGTGTTCCATTGCCTAAAGACTTTAATGACTGGTGAAATACTTTCCCATACCAAATTTCACCACCTGCTTTGTTATTCTCCTAGCTTTTTCAGGTAAAATAGAGACAGCACATGATCTTAAGAGAAAAAGGAATTCTTAATGGAAATAAAGTGCAAAAAGTGAAAAAAGTTCACTCTATATCTAAAAGCTCTCTTTTTTAAAAAATGTGTTTTACGTGTGGAGGAAGAAGGAGTGAGTGAAATCTCTTCACACACTTATACACGAGATCATAAAGAAGTCTGGAATAATGGAGAAATAAATTGCTTTGGCATCTGTATTATAAAGCCAAGCATATGATTGTGCCATGAATGTAGTCTCTTATAAAGAATAATTTCCTGTATTGTTATAAAAAAGTATGATAGTCCATTAATATCCATTCACATCTCTGCCTTTCTGATGCAGCTACCCTAATGTGTTTGCAGGATTTTTGAATAGCCATGTTAAAGAGGATAGATATGCTAAATAAAGACTTTATCCCATATTTGTTTCAAGTGTTCCAGGTACTTTCTTTCTGAAGTGTATTGACCATTACTGGTGACAAGGTATTACAGGATATGCTCCAGTACACAGATCTTTCTTCTTAAATTCTTATGAATGTCATGCAAAGCTGAAAGACTTGTAATGTACTAGGCATTTTTCTTTTCTGTGAAATACAAACTCTCTGTACACTGTCTCTCCTCAGATTTTTGTATCCCAGTTTTCACTTGGTTTTAGTCTCGAACAACCCAATTAGATCATATTTCTCTTTTAAAGCATGGATGTTTTTAGCATATTTTGTAGAATAACTTGTTGAAACTTTAAAAGAAAAAAAAGCCAAACAACAAAGCCAGCCAAAACAAAGACTATATGTCCAAAACTATTGCTGCCAAGTCAGTAGATAACAAAGTAATTATTATTGTATAATAATAAATAATACACAATGTTTCAAGTAACTAAAATTAAGAAAACCAAAATACTTCTAGCTTGTAAAATACATGTGTGTAGCCTATTGGAAATTATGACTTGAATACTGAAACTTGCTGTGGTGGGTTGACCTTAGCTGGCTGCCAGACACCCACCAAACTGCTCTCTCACTCTGCCTCCTAAAAAGAACAGGGGGAGAAAATAAAATTAAGATCCTTGTGGGTCAAGATAAAGACAGGGAGAATGTCTACCACTTACTGCCATAGTCAAAAGAGACTCAGCTAAGGGAAAAATAATTTAATTTATCATCAATTAAAGTATATTTAGGTAGTAAGAAACAAAGAAAAAAATAAAAAAACATCGTGTCTCTGCCCTTTTTTTTAGGCTCCATTTCGATCTTTTACCTCTACCTTCTCCCCCACAAGCAGCATAGGGGGATGGAGAATGGAGGCTGTGGCCAACCCATAAACATTCCTCTCTGCCACTCCTTCCTCCTCACACTTTTCCATTTCTCTGGTGTAGGGGCCTCCACAGGCTGCAGCATGGATAACTGCTCCACTGTGGTGTCCTCCACAGGCTGCACAGGAATCTGTGCTCTGCCTTCTGGAGCACCTCCTCCCTCACTAACCTTGGTGTCCACAGAGACATCTCTCACATTTTTTTGCTCTTATTTTGCTTTTTATTAACTATGTTTTCGCCGAGGTGCTTGGCTGTTGACGTCACAAGCGTCTTGTAGTGTGTCCTTTGAAACAGGTTAGAACAGGTCAGACACAGCTGTGCCTGGTTCCAGCCAGCAGCCTCTGGTCTCTCCTCACAAAGACTACCCCTGCTGCCTCCTTGCTGCCAACACCTTGACATTGACACCCAATACACCAGCAACACTTACTTAAGGGATAGCTCCAGATAGCATAACAGTGACTTTAGAAAACCTGTATTGAGCCTCTATTTTAGTCACCTTTTATGTAGTCATATATTCACTTTTTTAAAACCTTGCTTTTTTTCTTATTATATCACAAATATTGTCATTACAGGAAATCTGTTTTAGATAGATAACCTACCTATTTCAAATCAGGTACACTGGGAAGACCATAGGGATGTTGCCCAGTTCTGTAGAGATGGGGTCAGGAAGGCCAAGGTGCAGCTGGAGCTGAAGTTGGCAAGAGACACAAAGAATAATGAGAAAGGCTTCTACAGGTGTATGTCATGGTGTAACCTCAGCTGGAAGCTATGACCATGCAGCCAGTCACAAAGCTCTCCCTCTTCCCACAGAAGGGCAGCAAGAAGAGGGAGAAAAGGATGGAAAGGAAAAGGGACCAAAAAAATCCTCATGGGCGGAAATAAAGAGAGTTTAATGGAACAGTAACAGAAAAGATAATTATTATTATAGTGATAAAAGAATATACAAGAGACAAATCACTCTCATCATCCCGTAAACTGGTGAATCAGCACTGTCCAGAGCAGTAATCAGTACCTCCCTCCCCTGGCTAACACCACTTATTTACTGAGCATAGCATCTATTCCATTGGTCAGTCCATCATTCCATCTATGGTCCTTATCAGCTTCTATGGGAAGATGAAAAATGTCTTTGAAAAATAGAAACATCACCTGGCACAACTAAAGCAATACACAATATTGACATTTCTTTCATACTAAATCTGAAACACAGCAACCACTAGGAAAAAAAAAAGCAAAACAAAAACCCCAAACCAAACAAAAACAAAAAACCCGAACCAAAAAACTCTATCCCAGCTGAAACCAGGGCAGTATATCAGCCAGAAAAAGAAGGTCAAAGAAGGTGTATCCCTTCTGATGAACATGACTGGCAAACTGACAAGGAGAAGGCTGAGGTACTCAACAACTTTTTTTTTACCTCAGTGTCACTAGCAGTCTCTCTCCCCACATCTCTTGAGTGGATGGACCACAAGGCAGGGACTGGGGGAGCAAAAGGCCTCCCACTGTAAGAGAAGATCAGGTTCATGACCACCTGGGGAACCTGAACATGCAGAATTCTATAGGACCTGATCAGATGCATCCCAGAGCCCTGAGGGAACTGGCTGATGTAGTTGCCAAGCCACTCTCCATGATACTTGAAAAGTCATAGCCATCAGGTGAAGTCTCTAGTGACTGGGAAAAAAAGAAACAAAGCACCCAATTTTAAAAAGGGTAGAAAGTTCCCACTGACCTGTCAGCCTCATTTCTGTGCCTAGGAAGATTGTGGAATAGATCCTTCTAGAAGGTATGCTAAGGCATGTGGAGGACAGGGAGGTGATTCAAGACAGCCAACAATCAATACTGTCGTTGGTATTTGAAGCAAAAAGCTGATACTTGGTTGTTTGTTTCCAAACCTCTCCTACTTTCTCTGGGTGTGAGTGCTTTTCTGGTTTATACCTTTGAAGTGATTATCATGTAAAGAAAGACATGACATCATACATGCAATTAGCAAGATGAAATTAATATAGGTTGATGCTGACTGCATTGCTTTATGTAATGAGTGGATACATATCAACGCATTTCTCAAATTGCATTTAATTCCAGCTGCTTTTAAACATCATTCCAACTAAAATACATCATGTTGATACACATTTTGATTATTTAACATTTCATCTTCTACTGTTTTGGCCCATTGAAGATTTTTTTTGGTAAAATAAAGAAAGGTTATTACTGCATTTAAAAGTTTAACTTACATGCTTTTTGTCATATGAAAATAATTTCAAAATCTACTTTATACACAAATGAAAATTATTATATTTTCTTGTGGGGGAAAAGGTTTTCTAATTGCTCTGTTTAGAATTATAGAATGGTTTGTGTTGGGAGGGACCTTTAAAAGTCATCTAGTGCAACCCCCTGCAGTGATCATGGATACTCGGTGCATTGAACAGCACACAGATTCAACACAGTTCATTCTGTTGAAACCTTTGGCAGACCCTACTTTAAAATGCAGCCAATAACAAGTCTATATTATCTAACTTTATGCAATGTAGATTTAATGTGTATATGTTTCTAACATGATTCAGTCCATTGTTTTTAGTTTAATTCTGTTTTGAAGGTGCTGAATGTTTTCCATACAAGTGATATAAATAAATACTGTGCCATTTTAGTAATTTTTTGCCTCTATGAGTGAGAAAAGTAAGGCAATTTGATATAATCTGCCTGGAGTGCCTTCAGTGATTAAGGCAAGAAGCATTTATAAAGAAACAAAATGAGATTTTTTAAGTGAACAAAACTAGTTTTTCATAATAGCATAAGAATTAAGATTTCACAGCATGATCCTGCTACACAGATGCTAAGAACTCATACGGATTATTAAAACACAAATGAACTTTTAAGAAGCTATAATGATCTATACACTACAAAAATGCTTAAATGAAAATAGAAAATTAAATTTAAAAGCATTGCTTCATGAACATCAAGGCTAAGGATGCCGACAAGTTAGAAGATTTTGAAATAACCTATCAAGTAATTTCATTCTCAAAATCTGTAATGCACGAAACTGCTTTTTGCAGAGCCCAAGCACAATTAAGTGGGTGAATAAGGACTCTAGATGCTCTTTTTCAACGCACATAGAGATATACTGTAAGCCCAGATTGTTAACAAGGATAGAAATTTTGTCCCTAGCAGTTTCCTCTTTCATATAGGCAGTTAGGAAGCAGATGAGGTGACAAATGAGTCATCTCCTGCTACAAAAGGGGTTGTAACTTGTTGTTACTGAAGGTCAGCAAAAAACCTACACTTCCTGTTAATCCCAGGGCTACTCTATTTTATACTGTATAGATGCTTAAACGACCTCATCACCAGGAAAATAAAAATAGGACTTGACACCTAAAAGTTTTTTAAAGTTTTGCTGGGGATTTTGACATTCAAGGTACATCTACAATGCATTAAGAACTTATGATGATCTTAAGTGAGTTAGTTGCCCACACATTAGGTGTCTAATGCCATTCAAGTTGTCGTAGAGCTCATGACCTTGTCACGGGAGTGGCAGATATGACAGTAGATCTACAGGAGGCCCATCTGGTATGACAGACAGAAGCCTAAAGGATCTAAAATAGAACTAGACAATTTCAGGCAACTAAATACTAATTGCAGTCAACAGAGACAGTGATTTCTGTCCAGCTCCTCCTAATATTGACATTTATATTTGGCAGGTCTTTGAGTGTGATTCTCTGTAAGGATGATTGCACAAGAAGGTCCAGAAGGAGGACCTGGGGAACTACAGGCCTATCAGCGTGACCTCTGTGCTGGGGAAGGTTATGGAGCAGATCATCATTAGTGCTATCACACAGCATGTACAAGCCAAGTGATTGGGCCCAGTGAACATGGGTTTATGAAAGGCAGGTCCTGCTTGATTGACCTGATCTCTTTCTAGAAAAAGAAGACCCCCTTAGTGGATGAGGGAAAAGCTGTGAATGTTGTATACCTAGACTTTAGTAAAGCCTTTGACACCGTTTCCCACAGCATTCTCTGGGAGAAACTGACTGTTCATGGCTTGGACATGCAGTCTTCACTGGGTAGAAAAGTGGCTGGATGGCCGAGCCCAAAGAGTTGCGGTGAACGGAGTTAAATCCAGTTGATGGCCAGTCACAAGTGGTGTTTCCCAGGACTCAGTATTGGGTATTCGGTCTTTTCAACCTAAATGATTCTATGATTCTGTTGCAATTTGAAACTCGAGATCAATTTGAAATCAATTTGAGATCAGAAGTGTCCTGCTCCATGTAGATGCCTCAGGTACTTTAGGGGTCAGAATACAAATACAAAGCTTGCTACTGTAATGTTAGAATACAATGCAATCTTGTTATTGGATACATTTTAAAGCAGACTCTGCCAAAACTTTCAATGAAGGAACTGCACTGAATCTATGTATCAAATATTAAATTCAGTTTGCAGTACAGAAAGTAATAGAAAAGAAATGTTCAGCACTCAGGAAAACAATTCTATCAAGCAAATTTGTAGACTGACTTCTTACCAGAAATATATACGTATCGTTCTACATGATCTCCAGGTTAGATTGTGCAGAACTGTGTCTTGCAATAAAACACAGAAAAAAAAAAAAAAAGAAAACCTAAAAAGGATCAACGAGTAAACATTTATTGGAATGAAAGAAAATGACATATGAATCTCTTTTAGTTACAAGTGAGTTCCCCAGAACAACTCCTGTAAGCAGCTTTATTATTATAGGAAGTGATCTAAATTCACAAGGACTAAAGTCACAAACAAGTCAGGTATGCAAATTTTGTGATCTTCATTAAATAAAATCTTTAATGCTCTTCAAAGACTGAAATTTGATTTCCTAAAGACATGCTTTTGTGCTTGACAAAAGATGAAATTTTTCATTAGTTGTGTTGTATTGTACCCACAATGTAATGTTTTTGACATGATAGTGAGAAATAAATTTAAAAAAATGCAACATTAGCATTCAGTCTCAACAAAAGTACAGGGCTATACCTGAAAAAGCTGGTGTGTTGCTGATGAAAAACCTGAAATGAATATCCACCACTTGTATTTATCAGACTCTATGTACGGAGACTTAGTAGAATTTATTATTTGTGTCTTGGGGAGACCCCATAAGCTTGATCAAGGATTAACATGTCCTTGTTTTAAGAACAGCACAATTAATTAGGAGAAAGATAGTATTTACCAAATATTTTACAACTGAACAAAAATGAATGAAATAACTAAAAAGAAACTATTTTTTTAGAAACAAACACTAAGATGAATAGCATATCTTGGCATGGTAATAACCATAAAGTATATTAGAATATGAATACTCAGATTCACTGATATTGAAATTGGACCTTTCAGTTATTTACTATTAATCTCAATTAATAACACCACCAAAATAGGCTAGTTAGGCACCTAACAGCTAGTGAGACTCTTTGGTAATCAAGGTCTTATTTGTAATCAACAGAAAAAGAGGGGTCAGCTTTGAGGGGCGAGTCATTACATATCTGAATTGCTTTTTTCCTGGTTTTGTTTTGTGCTTTTTTTCCCCATAAACTGCATAAGGAGACTGTGTGATTAGTTTCCTTTTTAAGGTTTTAAATAGATATTGATAAAGGCAATGAATCTTGTTCTTTCCCCTTATTGATTAATTAGCCTCTAACTGGGTACTTCTACTGGGACTATCATTGTGTTAGATCTATTTTAACAGAACTGCAAAACGATAGAATGTGCACTCACAACCCAGAAAGCCATCTGCATCTTGGGATGCATCAAAAGAAGCGTGACTAGCAGGTCAAGGGAAGTGATTCTGCCCCTCTACTCCACTCTGGTGAGATCTCACCTGTGTCCAGCTTTGGGGTCCTTAGAAGAGGAAAGACATGGGTCTGTTGAAGTGAGTCCAGAGGAGGACCACCAAAATGGTCAGAGGGAAAAAACACCTCTTCTATGTGGACAGGCTGAGAGAGTTGGACTTGTTCAGCATGGAGAAGAGAAGGTTCCAGGGAGGCCTTACAGCAGCCTTCCAGTACCTGAAGGGAGCCTACAGGAAAGATGGGGAGGGACTCTTGATCAGGGAATGTAGCAACAGGACAAGGGGCAATGGTTTTAAACTGAGAGGAGATTTAGATTAGATAGCAGGAAGAAATACTTTAGTGTGAAGGTGGTGAAACACTGGAACAGATTGCCCAGAGAAGTTGTGGAGACCTCATCCCTGGACAGGTTCCAGGCCAGGTTGGATGGGGCTTTGAGCAACCTGGTCTAGTGGGAGGTGTCCCTGTCCTGGCAGGGGGAGTGGAACTAGATGATCTTTAAGGTCCCCTCCAACACTAACCATTCTATGATTTTATAATAGAATTAATTAATCTTTGGAGGTCAATGTACCAAGTTTGACTGTAATGCCAATTTTTCTTTGCAGTCATGGGACCAATAACTTATCCTATTTGTCTGGTTTTTGTAGAAATTTGTAAATTTTAATCTTTTTTTTTTCACTTTAATATGTTAATTATATTGGGTGCAAGTACCCAGGTGCTGGCAGCGGTGGACTGCAGATGTGATCTCAGTGAGGAGAGGCTGCACTATTCCTGACACAGGCAGTTCCAGCCAGTACCGATGGATCCACCACAAGCTGAACTTCTCAGCCAAGATGGCAGCACACCCAGGGAAAACAGATTTGGAAAAGGACAAAACACTGCATGGCAGTGAAGGGGAGTGTACATGTGTGAAAAAGAGCCCTGTGGACACCAATGTGAGAGAAGAAGGAGCTGGAAGAGAGGGCCTGGGTGCCAAAGTAGACATTTCCAGAGTGCCTGGAGAGGACCAAAGTGGAACAGTTATTTCCCTGCAGACCATGGAGGGCCGCTCTGGTGACAGAGGATGCAGAGAAGGTGGAGTTGCTGAATGACTTCTTTGCTTCAGTCTTTACTTCTCAGGCCAGCCCTCAAGAGCCACAGACTTTGGAGGAAACAGAGAAAGTCTGGACAAAGAAAGACTTCCCCTTAGTGGAGGAAAATCAAGTTAGAGAACAGTGAAATAAACTGGATATCCACAAGTCCATGGGTCCTGATGGGATGCACGCACAAGTGCTGAGGGAGCTGGCAGAAGTAATTGTTGGGCTGCTCAACATCATCTTTGAAAGGTCCTGGAGAACAGGTGAGGTGTCTGAGGACTGGAGGAAAGCCAATGTCATCCCGGCCTTCAAAAAGGGTAAGAAGGAAGACCCAGGAAACTACAGGCTGGTCAGCCTCACCTCCATCCCTGGAAAGATGATGGAACAGCTCATTCTGGGTGTCATCTCAAAGCATATGGAGGAAAAAAAAGCTATCAGAGGTAGTCAATACAGATTCACCAAAGGAAAATCATGTCTGACTAATCTGATAGCCTTCTACGATGGCATGACTAGACAGATATATGAGGGGAGGGCAGTGGATTTTGTCTACCTTAACTTCAGCAAGACTTTTGACACAGTCTCCCACAGCACCCTCATAGATAATCTTAGGAAGCGTGGATTAGATGAATGGAGAGTGAGGTGGATTGAAAACTGGCTGAAAGACAGAGCTCAGAGGGTTGTTTTTAGGGGCACAGAATCTAGTTGGAGGTCTGTAACAAGTGGAGTCCCCCAGGGGTCAATACTGCATCCAGTCCTCTTCAATATATTCATAAATGACCTGGATGAAGGGTTGGAATATACCCTCAGCAAGTTTGCTGATGACACAAAACCGGGAGGGGTGGTTGACACCCCAGAAGGCTGTGCTGCCATACAGCAAGACCTGGACAGGCTGGAGTGTTGTGCAGAGACGAACCTGATGAAGTTCAACAAGGCCAAGTACTGGGTGTGGCATCTGGGGAGGAATAACCCCATGCACCAGTACAGGTTGGGGACTGACCTGCTGGAGAGCACCTCTGAGGAAAAAGTCCTAGGAGTCCTGGTGGACAACAGGATGACTATGAGCCAGCGATGTGCCCTTGTGGCCAAGAAGGCCAATGGCATCCTGAAGTGCATCAAGAAGAGCGTGACCAGCAGGTCAAGGGAGATTATCCTGCCCCTCTGCTCTGCCCTGGTGAGGTCCCATCTGGAGTACTGACCGGGAGCTGCTGGAGAGGGTACAGCAGAGGGTTACAAAGATGATTAGGGGCCTGGAGCATCTCTCTTATGAGGAAAGGCTGGGGGACTTGGGTCTTTTTAGTCTGCAGAAGACTGATCAACACCTGTAAATACTTAAAGGGTAGGTTTCAGGAGGATGGGGCCAGTCTTTTTTCATTGGTGACCAGCCCAGTGACAGGACAAGAGGTAACAGGCACAAACTTGTACATAGGAAGTTCCATTTAAACATGAGGAGGAACTTCTTTCCTTTGAGGGTGGCAGAGCACTGGAATAGGCTGCCCAGAGAGGTGGTGGAGTCTCCGTCTCTGGAGACGTTCAAAACCTGTCTGGACTCATTCCTGTGCAAACTGCTTTAGGTGGACCTGCTTTGTCAGGGTGGTTGGACTAGATGATCTCCAGAGGTCTCTTCCAACCCCATATCATTCTGTGATTCTGTGATTCTGTGATCCACACTACAGCCCATGAAGGACCACATGTTGAATATTTCCTGAAGAATTGCTGGAGCAAGGGAAACGTGAGGAGGAAGGAGCAGCAAAAAGGGACTGCTATACACTGACTCCAAACCCCCATTCCCCATCCTGCCTGCACTGCTCATGAAGGAGTAGGTGGAGGGGTTGGGAACAAAGGAGTGAGTTTGAGCCTGGAAAACGGATGGGGATGGTGTTGTTTTACTTTGGTCTTTGTTTCTCACTATCCTGCACTTTTAATTGGCAATAAATGAAATTAATTTTCCCCAAGTTAATGCTGTTTTGCACATGTGGTAAGCAATCTCTCTATCTAAACACACAAGCTTTTTCTTCTTATTTTCTCCCACTGTTCTGTTGAAGATGGGGAGTGGGAGAGTAGCTGGGTGGGCATCCGGCAGCCGGACAAGGTCTCTGCACAATGATAAAAAGAAAAGAAAGAAAGCAAGGATTACCAAGAACATGGCTGTTTATTTGCTCAGCCTAATATTTTTTTTTCTATTTTTTTTCCTGAGTGCAAAATGAGAGACTTGGGATCTAAATTAAAGAAACCAAGATAGACAAATTAAATAGAGTAATTCTTATATTAGTCTGATTGCTAACTTATGTAACAGTAGAAGAGAAATTGCCTAGTGATGTATATGCAATGTGAACTTTCAAAGCTGCAGTTCATGCACTGAGTCTAAACTAATTTAGTTATAACCTTGGACAACCTTTAGTTTTTACAGCAAGTTTTCACAACTGTTCAGTCTTGAAACTACATTGTTATTTAAATATGGTTGTGATGTTCTTTCAAATAAGTAACTTTTATAGACCGTACTAGACAGAATGAAACACAATGTTGCATAATGTTAAATGGGTATATTCTTTATTATAATCCACTCCCCCAAAGTATAGAACTAGTATTGTATAGTCTGAGAAATGCTTCAAGGTAATGTAAATTCAAGCTGGGTTGTAACTTAAAGGCTGGCAGGTTCATAAGCTTGCTTGCTGCAAATGCCAGACTGTTTAACCATAATGTACTCTCAACATAGTTATTTTCCTCCAAACATCCAAGGATTTTCTAGGTTTGTTTTTCATATCTTCTGTGTTATTTAGAAGACTTAAGAAAAGAAAAAGTATAAAAAATAAATTTATCTGGTTACATTCCTAATATCTGCATTAGCAAAAACAAGCAAATAAAAAATCGTATATATCATACGTGTATATAAAAACTCAATATCATCTGCCTTGGTATTTTTTCCAACATTGTGACTAACTAAGTATGATACAAAGGATTCAGCATGTGTGCTATGTAATTTATTAAGGACAGTATTGACTGAAATCTAAATTGCTGTTCTGAGAAATCTCAAAAAGTACTTCCTCAAAAGTATCCATGACTAACTCCAGCACAATGTTAGCTCCTTGCTGGTGGTTAGAGTGCACAAATTCAGAAAAAATATGTTTTTAACAAGGACAGTTGTTTTCCTTTGGATTCATAAATAGTTCAACTTAATGGATTGATCTATGTGTTTTAAAATTTAAAATTTCTCTTAAAGCTAAGTACAATGCAGAAATAACGAGAATGAAAATTTAGTAATTTAAAGATCAAACCCATTTTATGTTGGTAATCTGAATGTCAAATGCACCTTTTCTAAAAGTTTTTCCTTTCTTTTTCCTCCTAATTATACTTGTCCATTCTTTCACTTCAGCCATTTCCTTTCTTGCAGTGTGACTTCGCCACAGTTTGTTACTTCTCCCATCCTCTATCACTTCCTTTCAAGTAAGTAGAAGGACAATAAGACTTCTCTATTTCAGCTTTTTTTTTTATTTTTTTCTTCTTTTCTCATTTTTTTCCTGTTGCTGAAAGGAGGAGATATGTAGGGGCCATGAGCTCATGAAGCTCAAGGAATAATGCAGGATGTGACTGACAACAGCTGTTACAAAGAAGCTCACTTATATCTCAACTGGTGAGGCCACATTTGGAGTATTGTGTCCAGTTCTGGCCTCCTTAGTACAGAATAGTCATAGAGAGAGTCCAACAAAGGGCTACAGAGATGATGAAGGGACTGGAGCTCTCTCTTATAAGGAAAGGCTGAGACAACTGGGATTGCTTAGTTTAGAGAAGAGAAGACTCAGGGGGCACCTCATCAATGTCTGAAGAGAGCATCCAAGGAAGACAGAGCGAGGCCCTCTTCAGTGGTGCCCAGTGACTGGATCAGAGGAAATAGACACAAAAGGAAACACAAGAGGTTCTGTCTAATATCTGTCTAATCAGGAAATGATGTGAGAGTCACTGTGAGAGTGACTTAGCACTGGCACAAGTTGTCTGGGAAGTTTGTGGAGTCTCCCTCCTTGGAGACACTGAAAACCTGTCTGAACATGGTCCTGGGCACCCAGGTCTGGGTAGCCCTGCTTGAGTAAAGGGGGTCGGAACAGATGACCCTCTAGAAGTTTCTCTAGCCTCAATATTTTGTGCTTCTGTGATTCTGTTTTTACCTCAGTCCCAAAACCATGGCAGTAAGAATCTTTACAACTTGATTTAAAATTATGTGGAAAGCAGAGAATAGGAAAAAAAGTATATTTGTAGTTATTTGTGTTGCTAGGAAGATATACGGGACTGGCTGAAGCTGGATAGGTTGGAGGTATATTGCTGGCTAGGATGGAGACCTATAGCCAGCTGGAAATGATGGAATATGTAGGACATTATGATCACCAAGGAATAAAGGGAATGGCAAATAGGTTTTTCCTATTTCCTCCATTTCCTTCTGAAGGGAAATACTGAATGCAGTCCATAGTGTAGTCCAAGTTGACATACAGACCAAGCTTAAACTAATGTCAGGGGATGAGAAAACTCTGGGAAAACAGGGGTCAAAGCAGTCTGAAAGTATTGCTTGAATGTACGTTGGAACTCATATATATGCCATGGTATACAACACAGACCCGGGGTTCAACACTTCCCAGTTGTATGTCTTGCTGAAGACAAGGATTAAACCTGGATGTGCACTTTCTTTTGGAAAACAGCCTCTGTAAGCCATTGGAAGGAAGCCTTTGGGAAGGAGGCAAATTATACCCCGGCTGGAAGATCAGAGAACTAAAATAGTAAGACACAGAGAAAATTACACTTTTCCCACAGTGTGAACACAAATAATGAACCCCAAAATAAATCAAATTGTATTAATGTTCTCCTTTGAACTTGACACATCTCTTAAATGAGCTAACAATCACAATGTCAAATATTGCTGAGATCTACAAGCATAAAAATGGATGAGTGCCCTCCATGCATTGACAGCATGAATCACCTATCAGTGCCATTAATCTGAATTCAGATCATGCTGAGTCGCAAGTATTAGCTTCAATTGTAGAAATATGTAAACACATAAGTTTGTTTATAAGCAGCTTTTCAACTAAGTAGTACTTAGCTGCTTCAGGATCTTCAGTGGTGGTTGAATTGTGCAGTGTTCAAAACATGAAGAGAATGGAACGAGATTTTTAATGCCTTGAAAGAGTGGCACAATTTCTATATCTATATGTCTCACCTTACTGCAAATAATATTTATTGAGATTCTTATTAAATAAGTTAAATTATAAATAATAAATATAAATATAAAGTTAAATATAAATAATAAAATATAAATAAATAAATTAAATAAATTAAACTTATTTTTATT
>JAOXJK010000001.1:176279091-176297784 GCA_025774025.1 Xenus cinereus | reverse complement strand
TTTTTACTATGAGGGTGGTGAGGCACTGGAACAGGTTGCCCAGGGAGGTTGTGGATGCCCCATCCCTGGAAGTGTTCGATACCAGGCTGGATGGGGCTTTGAGCAACCTGGTCTAGTGGAAGGTGTCCCTGCCCATGGCAGGGGGGTTGGAACTTGAGGATCTTTAAGGTCCCTTCCAACTTTAACCATTCTATGATTCTATGATTATAGACAGGCTGAACAGTTGAGCCCTCTCAGCTTTTCCTCGTATGTGAGCTACTCTTGTAGCCTTTATTGGACTCTTACAAGTATGACCATGACTCTTCTGTATTAAGGAGCCCAGAAGTGAACACAGAACTCAAGGTATGGCCTCAACAGTGCTGAATAAAGGGACCTGCTGGTAATATGTTGCTTAATGCAGCCCAGAATACTACCAGCCTCCTTTGCAGCAATGCACGTTGCGTGCTCATGTGCAACCTGGTGTCCACCCACACACCCAGAGCCTTTTCTGCAAAGCTGCTTTTCATGTGTGTGGCTCCTAGCATATATTGGTGCCTGGGGTTGTTCCTCCCCATGTGCAGGACTCTGCAGTTCTGCTTGTTGAACTTCATGACCTTCATCTCAGCCTGTTTCTCCAGCCTGTTGAGGTCCCTCTGGATGGCAGCCCAACCCTCTGGCATATCAACCATTTCTCCCAGTTTCATCAGCAAATTTGCTGAGGTTTACTCTGCCTCATCATCCAGATTATTAAAGAGGATATAAAATGGGACTGAAGCTGGTATTGATCCCTAGAGTACACCACCAGTCACTAGCCTCTAAATAGACTTCCCACCACTGATCACTACCTTTCAACCAGTTTTTCACACACCTCCTTGTCTGCTCATGTAGCCTATACATCATCAGCTTCTCTATGAGGTTTTTTTTTGGAGACAGTGTCAGAGGCCTTAATGAAGTCCAGGTAGAAAATGTCCACTGCTCTCCCTTCATATACGAAGCCAGTCAAACTTTGTTTACAGGTTACAGGACCAGTTGCAGAAATGAGCCAGTTGTAATGGGACTGAAAAGACAGGTGGCTATTATCTCGGATTTCCTTTTCCTGCGGCTTTCTTTAAACCTACAAGCAGATAGTGGTTAGGTTTTATGGACTTTTTATTGTGCCAGATTAGCCAGCTTTAGAAGGGCAGAGTTTAAAAGCGCTAGTTTCTCTGAAGGACAAAACTGACAGGTTTCACAGCTCTGCAGTGAACCTTCGGAGACTTTCATTGCTCTGTTCGGATGACGCCATACGCTGTATACCTTCACAGCAGTAGAGCTCTGAGTACTACCACATTCCCTCTACTTCCCTCAGTGAAAAACAGTAAAAACAGTTAACATTAAAGCCATTATTTTTATTCACCTAACAATCTTCTAATTGCAATATTTAAATTATCCTTATGCCTGCTGCCACTTCTTGCCTATTAAATTTAATTTCTTTCTTCCGTCTTCCTCTCCACATCTTCAAATACATTTCTTCTGACAGGATTTTTTACTTCACACAGAATTAAATAAACAAATTAATAAATGTATACATTACAGACAGAAATCAGAATCACTATATCATTTAGGTTGGAAGGGACCTCTTAAGGTCATCTAGCACAACTCCCCTGTTCAAAGCAGGTCAGCTAGAGCAGCTTGTCTGGGACCATGTCCAATTGGGTTTTTGACAATCTCTAAAGACGGATACTCTACAACTTCTTTAGGCAACCTGTTCCAGTGTTTGACCACCCTCACAGTAAAAAAGTCTTTTCTTATGTACAGATGGAATTTTGTACGTTTTAACTTGTTTCCATTCACTGTATCCTGTCAATAGGCACTACTGAGAAGAGTCTGGTTCCCTTTCCTTCATTCTCTCCCTTCAGGTATTTATATACATTGATGAGACCCCCCTGAACCTTCTCCAGGCTGAACAGTCCCAGCTCCCTCAGCCTTTGCTCCTAAGAAAGATGTTCCAGTCCCTGAACAAGTTTTGTTGGAGCATTACTTGCTCCATTAAGTATATAACTTCCTTGCAGCGGGAGCACAGAGCTGAACCTAACCCTGAAGATGCAGCTTCACCAGTACTGAATACAGTGGAAGGATCACCTCCCTTAAACTGCTGGCAACACTCCTAATGCAGTCCAGGAGGCTGTTGGCATCCTTTACTGTGAGGGTGCATTGCTGGTTCATAGTAAGCTTGTTGTCCACCAGGACCCCAAAAATCCTTCTTGGCAAAGCTGCTTTCCAGGCAGTTACCCTCCTGTCTATATACTGGTGCATGGTTATTCTTCCCCAGATGCAGGACTTGGCATTTACCCTTGCTGAAATTCACAAAGCTCCACTCCATCCTGTTGAGGTCCCTCTGAATGGCAACACTATCATCTGCTGTATAAACCACTCCTCCTAGTTTTTTATCATCTGAGAACTTGCTGAGACTTCATTCCATAATCCAAGTCATTAATAATGATGTTGAAGTGTATTGGAGCCAGAACTGACCCCTGGGGTACACTGCTAGCAACTGCCCCAACAGGACTTTGTGCCAGTGATCACAGCTCTCTGGGCCCAGTCATTCAGCTACTTTTTAATCCATTGCACTGTCCACTTGTCTAAACCTTAGTCAGTTTGTCTAAGATGATGCTATGTTAGACAGCGTCAAAGGCTTTTCTGAAGTCAAATTAAGCAGTATCTGCTGCTCTGCCATCATCCGCCAAGATATTCACATCATTGTAGGACTCTATCAAGCTAGTTAGGCATGATTTTGCCTTAATAAATCCATGACAATTACTCCCACTTATTTCCTTGTCCTTCATGTGTTTAGAAAAGGTTCCAGCAGATTTTTCTCCATCATCACCCCAACTGAGGTGAGGCTGACTGGCCTGTAGTTCCCCAAATCTTCCTTTTATCTTCTTGAATATAGGAGTGATATTTGTTTTCTTCTAGCCTTCAGGTACCTTTCCCAGTCACTATGACCATTCAAAGGTAATCAAGAGTAGCCTTGAAAATATGTCAGCCAGTTCCAATCAGGCCCTATGTACTTATGTACATCCAGTTTTTGTAAGTGGTCCCTGACTTGGTCGTCCCCTGTTGACGATAAATCTTCATATTCTTCATAACAGAAACAGTATAAATAATTCTGTATGACCATGAAATGTAATTTTTACAACTACTTTCTCCTAACCAATGCATATGGGTCCTATTGGTTTTTTTTGTTGTATGGTAGGAGAACTTTTGAGGCTTTTCATTAACATGAATTATATGAAGGTGATAAATATTCTGTGCGGTTCTCAGAATTGTTTCTCTTTTTTTCTGTCTAAGAATACCTGTGCCTAAATTAGCAACCTTGGAGATCCAACAGCTATTTTGATATTTTGTAAATGGAATGTGTTATAAAGAGGCTGAAGTAAAACATTTATGAAGCAGTAAATACAATATCTGACACAGTGTCAGCAAACGTCTAAGGTCAGGATCAGCCCAGAGAGGAACATAACATTAGGGGAGAGAAAGCAGTCTCTGAAACAAATGCTGCATTCAGAGTCAAAACCAAATCCAGTTTTCCGTGCCATAGCCAAGAGCCTTTGAATACATCTGGTACCCAACATCTGACCTCCTATGACTCTGACCAAGTAGCTAGCACAGGGAAATCAATCTTTCTTTATTAGTGAGAAGTGTGGCAGGTGTTTAATTCACTACACTTCTCTAATCAGTGACTGGAAAATAGTTTTTTTCTCGTAATTGGGACTCGGTGTTTCCAGTTATGATCAAAGCTTCTTTATTTGTATTCATTGCCTAGCAGAGTTAGTATTTCATTTATGTGTGCATTTGTGTCAAAAATAATAATAATTTAAAAAAGAGCATTTTGCCTCTTCTGACTCTGTTAGCCAACTAAACTGATATTTCTAATTACAGTATGACTGCTGTCTCACACTTAGATGAAGTGGACTTCATTGAGTTCTATATTTCTTTGATAGAATGAGATTTTCCTATAAAAAGACTTTGATGCTTAATAAATTCAGAGACTTGTAAAGCAAACATAATAATAAGAAGAAAAAATCTTTCCATTGCATGGAACAAAACCACTATCATATTATAATATGGTACAGTTGCCTTGTAAAAACTACAACTATTTTGTAAGATTTCATTGTCTCACACGCTAACTAAAATTTCCAGTTTTGTGTGGAAAAAATAAAATTACAAATGACTTCCAAAATTTGCTTATTGTATTTTGAATCAAATCTGCGTACTGCTACACTGAATGCACTACTGACTACTATGCAATTCAGTTTCATGTGTATTCCTTTGAAAGTCAAAAGGCATGATGTAGATTCTGTGATGATCATACATCAACTGGAAAAGCCAGAATTGTTTTTCAAACATACAATGCTTATTTCTTTTCGAAGATGAACAAGACAAAAAGGAAAACAGCTTGATTTTTGCATCCCACATTACATTTACCTTCAAACAGCATCTTTCCAGTGTAAACTAAGCAAACAGTCTCTTTAAGACTGGAAGCTACAGCAAGTACTAAAAATCTAATTTTTTATCTGATATCTTCACCATTGTAAGATTCAAATTAAAGTCCTCCTCAGTGTTCAATGGACACACTAAATCTTATGAGGCCTGAAAACTTTCAGAAATCTTTCTCTGAATCCTATTTTGTCATTTTTCTGAGAAGAATCTTACTTAGGAGGGATTCATTTGGACTTGATTTATAAGGTGGTGTGATGACAGAGGCTTGACAGAAAGATGAGTTGAGAAGTTAAACCTCAAATTTCATCCTTGTCACTCCCTGCTCTAAGAGCAGCTTTCACTTTACAAAACATATTTTTTTGCAGAATAATTCCATTTAGCTTTTCTTTAGTTTGTCATTTCAAACACTTCTGAACAGATCTTTCTCTGTTGTGACCTGTGTTCTCTGTCTATTTGTCTCTCTGTCTCTTTCAAACATAACTACATCTGTATCTCATACTTACACATGCTTTATGATAAATCTTGGAAAACAGACCGCTAACAGAAAAAAACAAAAGATAATGCTCCTGATGAAGCCTATCTCAAATGAAAAATGCTTGCTGCAGCATAAGGGGATCAAGTCTGCGACCATTTGGAGTCCATTCTTAACACATATTAACAGCTAATCCTCAATGGGTGTTTACAGATCTCTTAATCTCTATAGAGGGATTTCTTTTTCCTCTTTTCCCACAGTAGTAGAATTTTAAGGAATTTAAAGACTAGAATGCACTAATAATTGTTTGACTTTACTTTCCCTCTACCAATTACATGCTCTTTTGCTTACCTTTTACATGTCATATATCAGCTGAGTAAATTTAATCTTTTTTCACAAATTGATTATAGCCAAAAAAATTTATGGCTGTTGTATTTTAAGGTTGCTGCTTCAGTATATATTTAGAGTCTCATGTAAAAACACCTAGATTTTTCGAAGACTCTATTATCAGCTTTCCCTTATTGACTCATGCTTATGTGCTTAATATCCTGACATAGGTAGAGTCCACATCTTTAAGGGTAGGTATATATAAACCATTTTTAGAGATCAGACAAATTAAGTAAGAAACAAGATTACCAAATGCAAAATCATAAACCTCAGAACATAATGGATAAAACCATGCAACAATATTCAAAAACTTTTAATGGAAACTCTCCTTATTCTGAAGTTGCCAGTTTTATAAAATTGAAATATTTTTAAAAGCCCATGTAAACAGAAAAAAAAAATAAATTCCAATTTAGGTCAGGTCTTCTCCCATTCTATTTCTGACACATCAATCACAAAGACATAAAAGAGGAAGTACAGTCCTATCAGTAAGGTACTAATCAAGCATTTCTTTGTTCTCTCTGGGGTGAGAATGATGCTATTTTGCCATATCACATCCTCTTCTGAATCCTGTGCTAACCTCCTTCCTTGGCTGTCTCTCTCTGACTCTTGGAAGGAAATTTGCCTAACTGGAGACCAAAATACTCTCATGTGAGGATGGGTCACACTGAGCTGGGCATACATATGCTATGTGCAAATGGTTTAAGTTTGTAAGGCTTCAGGAGGTGTCTAGCCTCAGGCAGTTTATTATGAGACTTGGCAGGTTTCCCTTGATATGTCCCCCAGGTACCTTAACCACTGCTGACAGTACCTCTGATAGATCTGCTTCTCATGCTGCAGAATAAGCATTTGCTCCAAATACCTCTCTTTTCTGCTACTTTTTTTTTTTTTTCAAAATAATACTCAGATGTTGTCCTAGTTTGAGGTAAAACAGAACCAATTTTCTGTTTAGTAATTTTTCCTTTCAGCTAAGCCTCTTCTAAGAAACAACTGTCTGAAATTAATGGCATATTTTTTCAGACAGTAGTCCACTTCCAGAGTGATAAGACCTGATGGCTTATAATTTATACAAAGGAAGGGTACGCAGAAAGTCTCTTGCTTATACTTATTGCTATAACAACCAAGGTCAGCTAACTTTGTTATGTGCCCCATTGGAGAGTTGGAAGTAGAAGAGCATAGAGGGGTCTGCAGAGAGGAGCAGACAGGACAGGTGACCCAAAACTGACTAGCAGGGTATTCCATCCCATCTGCCCCATGCTCAGTATAATAGCTGAAGGATCAAAGGGTCACACCTCTCTCTAATGGCCGGTGTCCAAGGAGGACTCTGTTCATCTGCCTTTGATCCTGGTCCATGCGATCCTGACTCCAGATCTGGAATCCAGTTCCTGTCTGTCATTGAGTCCAGTCTGGAACTTTCCCAGTGCCTCTAGTGACATGATAGTCATCCTGGGAGCTTGATATGGGTTGCATATATTGTATATATATATATAATTATTTTCTTTTTTGATATTATCTTTTCTTTTTATTATTAAAATTTCATTAATTTAGTTTCTTTTACATTTATAACTCTCTTTCTCTCTCTTCCACCTCTCCCTTCAGGGAGGACAGCATTTGTTGTTCATTTCAGTGGCCAGTCCAGTCCAAATGACAACAGATGCTCATGTCTATGACTTATGACCATGACAGGATTTCCAGATAGGGTTATGCCTGGACACCAGGGTCTTCTGAGGGTTTCTCCAAAAATGCAGGGGACTCCCATCACTGGGACGGAATAATTGTGGTTCGTGGTATACTGAACACAGGCCCAGGCCCCAAAAGTCTTGAACAAACCCACAAAGCTTTGCTTTCAACCACTATTGAGCAGTCCTGGGAACTTCTGTGCTTGACTATGGTCAGAACTAGCTGCATTGTCTCTAGGGGCTCTATTGTCTGAAGTTTCTCCTTCCAGTCACTCCACAATTTTTCCTGCCGCTCTTAGCTGATATTGCTGGCCAAATTAGGGAATATGTACTTCTAGTCATAGCTAGGGAATTCTTTATGAAGAATCCCAGCATCCCCCACAAGAGAGACCATGCACACCCCAACCTGTTGGGACTGAGTTGTGCTGCAGGCTGCGAAGATGTCCTAGAATGTTACCTAGTGCTGGACAAAGTGGGCCCAAGTAGCAGGACAGCCAATTCAGACAGATCCCTACAGCCTCCGCACTTAGTTTTCAACCTACTTCTTGTCTAACTGCTCATCATGCAACTGGCATCAAGGCTTTTAAAAAGAACAGATAGGTTCAGGATATGATATCTATGTGGCTCATAGAACTCAAGACCTATCAGAAAATGCACACTGCTTCCTTTACAACCTCTTCCCATTCACCATGCAGCTGATCAAATCCCACTCAAACCAGTATCTTTTTAATACTCCATATCCCTTTATCCTGCTAGCTTATATAGCATTTGAGAAAGTATTAAACCCTAGTCCTGCCTAAAAACAGAGCAAAGCTCAACAGCCCAAATTGGCCATGTGAAAAGCTGGTGTTCAACAGAGCCTACACAGGAAGGTTGCTTTACGAGGGTCAGTGACTTCTCTTTGGCCTGTTTTCCCTGTCTCTGCACAGGCATGAAGTATGTCAACATTCACCTATCAAGTGTGTCATTCTTACTTTCCTACAGACTCCTGTATTTTTAAATTTCTAAATACAATTTGAAATGTGGTCTTTAGTTTTTGTGTCTTAGTTCCTCCTATACAAACTGGGATGAGGATATGTTCTTATGCCTTAGAGGTATTGCATGGATAAATACTACGAAGATTCAGAGGTGTTAAAATATTATGGTAATGGGGCTTTTGATGTTTTTGATATCAACTCTGTTATTTTGACCTAGTAGAAGAGGCAGGAGTGCCACACTGGGCTGATGGTAGAGAACAGTATATTAATAATAAATTTTTGTCTCATTTTCTCATTCTCTCTGAAAGGTTTCAGCTTAGGAGATCTAAACAACTTCTTCGTGTTGCTAGCTTTCTTCTTAATATATTAACAAGATCAGAGCTTGGAGAATACTAAAAAAAAATGCACTACTCTTCATTTGAATTTTTAAATGAATTCACTTTGACTGATTTTGAATCCCTGTGGTGTGTGATTTCCACGTGTATTTTAGCAAATAGGTTAACAGGAAGACACAGCCAGTAAAATAGTTAATTTTCAGGAACAGTTTTAGAATATATACAGAAAGTGAATCACAAATTCACAATTGTTCAAACAGGAAGAAATCCTACATTAACTATAAAAATTATGCTTATCCGGTAATGGAACAGAATACATATGATGTGAAATACTGAGATGATCTGTTAGACCTAGAGCACTTGACAAAGATGATGTTGTATACCTCCCACAGAGCTCAGTACTTCACAAGATTTTGAAAAGTTGACAACATATTATGTGAGATATCATTTACTTCTTCTGGAATAAAAGCATATATATTTTCTGGTTCTTCTTAGCTGCAAGACACTGACTATCAACACAGTGTCAATGGCTCTTACATTTACTTTAAGGCCTCTTTGTAATTCAGAATCATAGAAAAAGATAACAGTATAAATGAGATTTGGACAATGGCATACAAAGCTTAAGTGAGTTCCTGAATCCTGGAAAGGGCTCAGGTGTGTTATACATTGAGAATGTATAAAATATACATTTATGGCCCTAAGATGTGCATGAAAAATTATTTCTAGTTTATTCAAAAGTGCACTATTCAGCTTTTGCTTATTCCAAGTGTGTTTAGTAAACAAGAGTCACTTGTGAATGATATGTTCTGAAATAAAATTTAAGGGTAAACTTAATTATGTCCACAGATGGTGAAGCATAATTGATGACAGTATGTCAATGTAAACTGGAACTAGCTGTGTCTAAAAACATATCATCACTATCAACAACATAACAACATTATGAATATTTTAAATTACTCCTTTATAAAAAGGATGTGCTGGCTAATTCTGGTTGCCTCCGTGCATGGCCTAGTGGATGTCAACTATTTTTATTTATGTGAGTTTCTTTTTCATTCAGTACAACACTTCCTGCTTTTATTATTGCTGCAAAGAATCAACAGGGGAAATATTTCTGTAGCGAAAGGAAAACACAGACTACACTTTTCATGAAACAATAATTGGGGCACTGCCACCTGAATTTCACGGGAATTAAGCAAGAAAAATAAAAGAACATAACCTTCTTTCTGCATGATTTACCATCATCAACAGTGAAATTCTTTGTTGGTATTATTTCATTTGATAGCAGCCACTTCCCATTTACATAAGACAGAGTGAATGTAACAGTGGAAGAGCATAGGCATCTCCAAAGGGAAGGCAGACCATTTGTTCATTCTGTGACCACAGTCCTTGCAGTAAAATTGCATTTCAGTGGTCTGAACACTATGTATGATTACCAGGCTTACATTTTTCCAAAGACACTCTCCCCATGTTCTTCATTTATTATAATCTGTGAAACTGGGAAAGCTTTTTCGTTCATTCATATTTTTTTTCTTTCTTTTAAATACAGATTTCTTATGATGAGTGTATTTTAGCATTTGAGTGAAGACTGGTAGAAGGTGTGAACACTGATTCTCAGGTAGCCTTCTGTATGACTAGTTGGGGTGTGGGCATAGCCTAGGGTGCTTGCCAAGAAACTTTAATGTCACCCTACCTAGCTCCCTAGGAATGATGTTAAGGTGTTAAATGTTCTTAATCTGAAATTATTCTTGTCTGTTCAGGAGATGATTGCAAAAAAACCAAGTAGCCATTTACCATATTTGTATAAACTCCCTTCTAATTCAGAGAAGTCAGAGGGGAAAATGGAATCTGTTCCCATAAATCATTACAAATCTGGTGTTCCTTGTTCACATCCTCTCATATAAATAACTGAAACAAAGCAGTGATTTGCTCTGTAAGGAGCCCACACAAGGAAAGTCCATAACAGTGATATAGGCTGGAAAATATGAAATATGTGAAAAAAAGATACACTCTTATATTTGAAAACCTATCTATATCCACCACTTCTCCCAAGACCAGCTTCTAAATGAACCTGTTGCCAATACAAAACATGTTTGTTAGTATTAATGTGTCAGTGCTTTGGTGCTTTGTAGCTCTGAAGCAGCTGTTGCTGTTCCCAGGTGGATGGTATGGTACATGATAGGGAAAATGTTGCTGAGGAAGTGTTGCTTGTAAGCTGCCATTTTCCTCGCAGGTTGTTACAAACAGCTGATTATCATAGTAGCATCCCTCCAGCCCTGCATTTCCATTTGCTGGGGCCTTAGCTTCCCTGAGAATGAAACAGAACTTTTTTTGTAGATTCTCCAGCATGCAGCAAGGTTTCCTTAATGACCGCCTCCGAATGCAGAAGACACTGTGAGATTGGTCTGTAGTATTATGCATAGGTGTACTTAGGAAAAGAATGTTTTAATTTAAATAAACTGTATGCTTTTTTATTATTATTAATTGTATGCTTTTATTTATGTTATACTTGTTTGCTCTCAGAGGAAAATTTGGATTTCATGAAGCAATTACAAGAAACAGTCAGGCAGAAATAGATTAACAACAAAATGGAACAACTTTACAACTCTGAATACCAGAGTAATTAAAAAAAAAAAAAAAAGGAAAACAAATAATACTTATGCCATGAAAATATGAGAACTCTGGGAAAAACATTGAAGAAAACATTCTACTGCAAAAATAAATTCAACAGGCTAGTTCAATTTCCTCTGAAGAAAGCATGTCCAATGGATGCTACAGTCATTCAAGCATATCCCTGAGACTTCTGTACTTCTGTGAATATGAGCTTATGCATCCTTATTTAAATGGATTTTTTCTAGTGTTGTAAAAAAGCAGCAAGTTGAAGCAGCTATCTCGTATCATCTACCTATGTTATGCTATGACTATATCAACTGTGATTAAAATAATAAATTTAATAGAATTTAATTTAACATCCATTATGAAATCTATGTTTAAAACAAAAACACGACAACATAAAATATCTAAGTCCACTTTTATTACCCTACATTTCCCATTTAAAGGATGTGATGGTTTGATGTTAACCTGTGTCAGAAGTAGAGCCATAAGACTTGCTCAAAGTTCAAATGAAAGCAAATTTCCAAATGTTTATGGATTCACCAGGTTTACATGTCAAGGTTTGGGTATCAGGGGGAGCTGCAGAGGTGGCCTTTGTAAAAAGAGACCAGTAGCTGTCCCCATGTCTGACACAGCCAACTCCAAACAGGATCCACTGCTGGCCAAAGCTGAGCTAGTGGCACTTCTGTAATAACTGTGATATTTATGTAAGGGTAAAAATGTAGCACAGCATTTGAGAGAGAGGAGTGAGAAAAATGTGAGAGACAACCCTACAGATACCAAGGAGAAGAAGGAGTGAGGAAGTGCTCCAGGTACCACAGCTGAGATTCCCATTCAGCCTGTGGTGAAGATCATGGTGGCAAAGGTTTTCCCCCTGCAGCCCATGGAGGACTGTTGGAGCAACTTGTAGAAGTCCCTGCATCAGAGCAGGTGGAGGTGCCCTGAAGGAAGCTGCAGCCCATGGAGGGCCCACAAAAGAGCATGCTCCTTGCAGGACTCATGGAAGGGAGCCCAGACTGGAGCAGTTCTTGAAGAGCTGCAGTCTATGGGATGACCCCACACTGGAGCAGTGGAAAAGTGTAAGGAAGGAGTGGCAGAGATGAAGTTCTGTGAACTGGTCACAGGCCCCATTCTCCCTGTGCCACTTGAGGGGGAGAAGGAGACAGAAGAGTCAGGAACAGAAACGAAGGAGTGAAGATGAGCTTGGGGAGAAGGGTGGACAGTGGGGACAAAGTATTTTGAAAGTTGTCTTTCTTTACCAACACCCTAATATATTTTTAATTGACAATAAATTACATTAATCTTCCTCAAATCAAGCCTGTTTTTCCCGTGATGGTAACTGGCAAGTGATCACCCTGTCTTTATCTCAACCCACAAACTTTTAATCTTATTTTCTCTCCCTGTCCTGTTGAGGAGGGGGGAATTAGAGGGCAGCTTGGTGGACATATGTCAGCCAGCCAAGTTTAACCCACCATAATGGGTCATCTTTTGAAAGCAATACCTCTGATACAAAGTATGTTATGAAAAAGTCCATTTTCTGACGTTCTACTTCTCTGTCTCATTGAAAATTCATGTCAGTCATATATGTTGGGATTGGCTGAAATATCTCTGGAGCTTTTTAGTACTCTTTACTGACGTTACAAGGCACCTACAGTGATGAACTCTAGAAATGATTGAAATTGCTAAGAACCTTACAGATTCTTTGTAGAAGTGAAGAGAATTGGGTTTAAATGACTCATATCTTTTAGTGGACTACTGGACATACTTCTAAAAGACTGTCTTCTTGAGGGTGCAGTAGTTTTTTATTCTGTCAGATTTATTTTCCCTGACAGACACAGATGCATGGATGATCAGAAAGCTTGAGATGGGAATTCAACGAGGACTAGCTTTGTGAGGATCAATTAAATCAAAAGTTTAGGGAACCAGATGTCATACCTATCTTTGAGACATCACATCCAACATCTATGAGAAAGATTTGCAGTAAGATTTCCAGCTTATTCTTTCTATCCTAACTATTTCTGAATGTTCATTCAGTAATATGAGCTTGCCAGGGAAAGGGAGCGTTATCTTTACTACTGACATCCAATAAGTTAAACACTCTATACTTTCTGTATTTCAGGCAAGGCATGAGGGACAATATGGCCCACTGGAGATAGTATGGGGTTAGGAGTTCCTGACTTCATATTACATCTCTCTTAAGAGAGGCTTGATTTGTGTCCTGCAACACCATGCTTAAGACTGTCAGTTTCTCAATAAGAAACTTTTCTGAAAATGGTAGTAACATTTTTTTTTCTTTTCCCAAGACTGATATGAGGCTATCACTTGTAATTTTCAAAGCATTCTGAAATCAAATATATATACTTTGTAATGCAGTAATATGACTGCTAAAATTATTAGTAGCATTTCATTCCTTTATTATGAATTCACTAACAGAAATTTGTATTTTGCTGAGTCCTCATACATCCAATTTAGTAGCCAATCATCTACTCTGAGTTGAGTGCCAAGATACTGAAAGAAATTTTCATTACTAGATTCTCATACCTAGCTAAGCTCAGGTTATTCCATGTAAAATTATTGAGCAAGTTGAAGCTGAAAAATATAGGTGTACCAAGAAGGTTTGTGATGAATGGTTAGTTGTGACACTGTGGACCAAAGAATAATTGGCAATGTGGGAACTTAAACAGATAGATGTTAAAAGATTCCCCAAAATTTCATGGAATCTCTAATATTCTATTGCAGAATTTTAAAAAATTACATGTTCTGAAGTGCATATATTTTATCTTTGGTATCTGAGATAGCCAAATTTCATTTATAACTGCCATTGACTTTGGCAGTCTTGCTTCATTTACAAGCCATTATATAGTAGCTGACTTTTGATAAGGTGTAATTTCAGACTTTTTAAGATAACTGGAGTAACTGGCAAAGAAAAAGGAGAAGGTACTGTGTCATCATACATAATGAATACATCCTATTCCACAAGCACAGAGAAAGCAACAAATAAAAGCAAAAGAAGAAAGTTTTCTTTTCTGGTTCCAGTAATTTAAGTAGTCAAATGTATTAGAATATTGCACCAGAAGCTAACTGCTGAAATGCTGAGTTGATTACAAAATTTTGCAAAGCGACAGAAGCTTTCAACCACCTGATTTTTCCTGTTTTGTAGATATTGGATCTATAGGCCTGGATATTGTCACTTGCTAGGGTAGCTTTGTTAGAAGAACATGTTTATAGTATTAATTACTACCCTGTACAAATCTCTTAGAAATTTACTCAGGGAACAATTCAGAATTTCTGTTGATTAAACTTAGCAATTTTTTTATACCAAATCAAAGACATAACAAAATTTGCTCAGTTTATCTTGTGTGACCTGGATCCAACTTGCATGCATCCAGAGGGAAATGGCCAGTATTTTAACCAATGCTACTGTTCCATCTTTTCTGGCAGATGCGTTCTGTTTTTCTGGTTCATCTATTACTGTTCTATTCTGGGTTCATGTCTGCCCTTAATGTTCAGTACAAAAGCTAATTACTGTGCTAAGCAGCTTCTCTAAAGGCTTTGCTTTTACATCTTTGATGCTTCATGAACAGAATGGCAAATGAAAACATAGATAAATGATCCAAAATTGAAAATAATTGTTCTACTTATCTTTTAATAATAAACACAAAGCTTCTTTAAGAGAACATATATATTCAAAGACATTTACAAGTCTGCTATTCTACTACTCATGCATCACCTCCTCACAGATTTTTTTTTTGCAGTAATAACTACGTAATGAGTCTGTTTAGGATACAGCTTTCTAAATGGTTCTATTCTATATAGGTTCTAATACCACACTCATCACCATAGTATCTGAGCACTTTCCAGTAGTGCATTAAGCAATGTGACTAACATCTGTCACACATTTTGTTCTCTCATCATTTCCCCGGGGGGAGAACTGTGTGCAGTGGAGTGTTTTGTTTTGGATTTATTTATTTTTTAAGCAGTCCATGACTTGGGGGTTATTTAGTCCACAGAGGATCATGCAAATGAAATAAAGACTATTGTGAGTCACATAAAAATGTAAACAGGGATGATACATTTACCTTGAACCGAGGTGTTGAAATTGATTTCCCAAAATTTCAAGTTTGTCTATTGATAATTTTTAACCTGCAAAAACTTCTTTCTTCAGCTTCCCCTTTAGAAATTATACAATATTTTACTTCTTTAATATACACCTGGATTTTTTGTATTCCACATCTAAGAGCTGATCTAGACAGTTTACCTGTGTGTTGTCTAAAAATAACTTGCAATTAACTTAAGCAGCTAGCTTAGATTGTATTGCAAATGTAGGGATGCAAGTAAGAACCACACTGACAGAGTGTTTTATGTTCCTTTCCATGCAGGACCACATATAAACTTAACTATTGGCTTTCTCGTTTGAAGACAATAAACGTAAAGCAGATGCCTGCAAATAAACATGTGTTTAAGTACTCTCTTGTTTCCATGAATCAGGGCATAAAGACAGTAAGAGACCTACTTACATCCTTTAACCCATTTCTCAGACCATGTGCAGTTCACATATGCTTCCCTCATGGCAGATTTGATAGGACTTTTTTCTTTTCCAGTTGTTTGAAGTGGTTCAAAGTAAGGTTCAGTTACTTCTTCACAGCACGATTGCATAGCTTAGCCAATCTTAGCTGGCTGTTTGTTCCCTCTGGGTTCACTCTTACTCTTCTTTACCTCTTCTAAGTTTTATTCTGAGATAAAACAACAAATTCTGAAGACAATAAATTATTTTTCCATCCTGGGAGTAGGGAGGGTAGTTTAAGATGACATTTGGATGCATAAGTTAGAAGGCTAAGCTCCTGACAGTCAATCAGTGTCACCAGAAGGCAGGCAGGGCAGGAGTTGCCTTCAGTGCTCTTTGTTTCCAAGGTCTGATCAGGGCATCAAAGAATGTGAGTACATTCTTTGTGAGAATGAGTAAGAATTTCTCAGAACTGCCCTAAAGCCCACTAGACAATCTTTTTACCTTTTTATTCTGAGTGATAAAAGCATTGTTTACATTACATATTTCACCTGTTTCTGAAAAAAAAAAAAATTATTCTTTTCCCATGGCTACTCTGAGACATTCTTTGCAGATGGCTTTCTCACTGCCATGTTCCCTGTTTAAGTGTTCTGGAATCAAATATCTGACCCTTTTGCTAAGTGCTATTGTGCCTTTGTGCTTTCTGAACCATACAAGGGCAGAACAAAAGGCAGAGAAGGGTTTCAGTGTGATATTTATTTGAAAAGGTACTTGGTAAATATCTGGAAATGCATACAGCAAATTAGAGGAGTGAACAATTATAGAATCATAGAAAAGTTTGGGTTCGAAAGGACCTGCAGGGACATCTTCTACTAGATCAGGCTGTTCAGATCCCCATCCAACCTGACTTTGAATGTTTCCAGGGATGGGGCATCTACCACCTCTTTGGGCAATCTATTCCAGTATTTCACCATTCGCATTGGACAGAATTTCTTATATCTAGTCTAAATCTACTCTTTTTTAGTTTAAAACTATTATCCCTTGTCATATCAAAATAGCCCCTGTTAAAAAGTTTGTCTTCTTTCTTATGTGACTCTTCTAAATACTGAAGGGCCGCGATAAGGTCTCCCCAGAGCCTTCTCTTCTCCCTAACTACCCTAATTCTCTCAGCCTGTCTTCATAGGAGAGGGGCTCCAGCCCTCTGATCATCTTTGTGGTGCTCTTGTTGAACCCCTCCAACACGTCCATGTCCTTCTTATGTTGGGAGCTCCAGAGCTGGACGCAGTACTGCAGGTGGGGTCTCTAGAGAGTGAAGTAGAGAGTTAAGTAGAGGGGGAGAATCTCCTGCTTTGACCTGCTGGCCATGCTTCTTTTCATACAGCCCAGAACACAGTTGGCCTTCTGGGAAGAAAACAGAGTCTTTTGAATCTAATGATTATTTAAGATGTGCTCTATGGTACATACTAATAAAGCATCATTGTTTGTATTAATTTAAGTAAAATTTATGGCATCGCTGATGATATTTATCAGCATGACACTGCTGTGGAAATTTAGCTAATAAGAAAAATAATGAACCTCTGTGCAGTTTCAAATTGCTAAGTAGAAAGGATTTATTGTAAAATTTCAAATTTGTTTTTAAGCAAGATAATATAAAAAGTGCAAAATCTTTTTTATACTGATTTGGATTTATATGTTTTAGCTAAGTGCATTGGAAAGTCCAGACTCATTAATACTTCATTTAAAGAGGTAGAAAAGCACATAAAATAATTAATTTAAATGCCATTAATCAAAATAAACAGGGTAATTATAGATATTAAAGAAGGCCAACAAGCACTGAAGTTATGATACCTAAGAAATCTAAGAATGAATTAGACATTTTCTGGGAGGTGTCTACTTCTTATTTATTTCTATTAGTCAAAACAGGCCGAATTTTCTTTGTTTTTTACTGCAGGTGTTTTCAGTCAAAGCTATCAAGAATTGCATCGTGATATAATGTGAAGTGCTTAAAAAAAAAGATGGAATTGGAATATCCCAGAATCATCAAAGAAAACTGTCAGCTTGCCAAGATGAAGGCCTACAAGAAGTGGATGAAAGCTTCAAGAAACTGAAAGATAATTTTGCCAAACACAGTCAGATGTACTATGTATACATGTGAATGGAAGGACACAGAAGAAGGAAAGAAGAACAAGTAATTAGAAATTCTTTGTGTAGTAAGTATCTTGTTTCTCATGTAAATTTTTCCCCATTTGTCTTTTAAGTGTACTACATATATATAAATGTATGCATGTGTGTACAAATATACATATATACATACACATGTATGTGTGTATATCTGTGTACATATAGTAGGCTATATTCTAAGCCGTTTTGGAGACATCACCAAAAATCCCTTTGAAGAATGACTTCTGATTAGGAAATCTCATTTTTGTTCTTGTTCATGATTGTGTCTTGTTATTACTTTATCAGCCATCATCTTAACTTAAACCTTAGAAGTTTTACTAAAAATACTAGGCTTGAGATGACCATTTAGAGCTTTACAGTCAGTGAAAACAGCAATAAAATTTCCTCAGCTCTTTATGTTTAATCTAGCTTTAAACTCACTTGTGATCTGCAGTGTTTTCACTGAGAGTTGGTATGGTGTAAGGAAAGTGTTCCTGATGGCGTGCTGTAATAATAATCATCACAGTTATTAGAACAGGGAAAATGTTTTATGAAGGAACAATGTTCTGTCAAAAATATCAATTAATCAAAAATTCTACAGAAATACAGTGTTTTGGTTTCATTTTCATGGAAAAGTGTGTTTCTGGTGTAAAATTAAAAATTATTGGAAGGGTTTTGTTTTATATGTCCTGCAATATTTATAGTGTAACACAGTTCAAAACCAGCGCTATCGCTTATTAAACACAGTGATGAAGCTCAGACAAGATGAGGCTTTTCATCCAATCTAATTCAAATATAAAAAAGTAATATTAGCAAATATTAGTATTTTTATTTACTTCATACTTTTATATTAAAATTGTTTTGATTTTTATTTGTTTCAGAAATTTCTCAATATTTTAATTTTTTTAACTCAATCATGGGAAAAGAAAAAGGTTTTCCTTCAATATTGATCTAAGCGTTCTCTTAGTATGTTGTTCAACACAAAATGTTGTTCAAAGAGAAATCACAAAAAATAGAACTGTGTCTTGCTAACCACATTTCACTGAATTTCACTGAATTTTTTGGAGTTGGAAGGGACCATAGAGATCATCTAGTCCAACTCCCCTGCCAA
>JAOXJK010000001.1:176212269-176250487 GCA_025774025.1 Xenus cinereus | reverse complement strand
TTTTGTATTCCACATTTCTCTGTGAAAGCAGAGCATTCTCATACGCCCTTTATGTACGCCTATGTACTTAATGTATTCCTGGCAATGTATTGTTGCAATAAATTCTGTCTCCCTCAGGTGCTACTGTTCTATGAAGAAGTGAAAAAAGGCATTAGTTTCTTTCATTCTTCTAGAACAGAGAATAAAAGCTTTGACCCCTGGAAGTGTACATAGAAAGTAGTCATCAGCATCAGCTTACTTTCTCTTTTTAGGAACAGTATCTCACTGGACACTGACAGCATGGTTTTCACGCTGCATGAAATACACAGGGGGAATTAGCATTTAAAGCAGCCTGATTTCTATTTCTATTTTTCTTAATGGCTTATTAATAATTTTAGTTATAAAGGAATATTTGAGGGGAAATCATCTCATGCTCTTTAAGCACTTTCCCCATACTGATAAGCAATGGAAGACTCTAGGTTATTATTTCCTTCACAACACTGGACTGAAGTCATGATGGGGACTAGCTGACAGTGCAGCAGGGACATTTATAATCAGATGCATAAAGCCTGGAGGGATGGCTAGGGCACTCAAGCCCCTCCAATATTTACGTTTGGTATTAAACACTTCAAGTGAAGATAATGATTTTGGCTCATTGCCCTTTCCCAATATTTTGAAACAGTCATGCACCCATGGTCACAATAAAGGCAAAATTAACTCTGCTGCAAATAGAGAGGAATAGTTGCAATTTGGAAAAAAAAAAAAAAAAAAGAGATGTCAAACTTACAACAGCTACGTGGACACTATTTTTTAAGAAACATTTTTCAGAATTTCAGGTCCATCTTCTGCTCAGGGGATAAACAGATAAATTAACATGGTCTTTCTCATCTTGCAATAACTCTGCTAAAAGCTGGCAGAAGGCCCTCACTGAACAAGAGTGTCAAATTCCTCAGTAAAGGCAACAGTAACCACAGATCAACATTTTGGTGGTTTCTAAGTTGGCTGCTAATGAATAAAAGTACTATGACTTATCTCAGGGTAATGCAGATTTCATTGTTAAGGTTGTAATTAGATATTTTAAAAACAAAGAGAAACCACTTACTCATTGCCTTTTTCCCTAGCCTCAATTGCTGATAACCATGGTGCAGATAATCTACAATTTTATGAAAGTTATTAAACAAATTAGTTATCATAACTAGTACAAAGTCATATTCACTAAATATAGAACTAAGTATTCCTCTAAAAGCAGAAGCACATTTAGAAATTACACTTTATGTTTTACAGACTGAATTTGAGAGGAAGCTGCCAAGGTACATAACATTGTCAAAATAATGATGTTCTTTGTAATCAGGATATATGAGGAGAAAAGTTGTTTATCTTATAAGCGAGAAGCTGACTCCACTAACACTTTTCCCCCTTATAGATGGTTCTATCAACTCCTTTTGTGGAGTTATAGACTGCCTCACTGTAGATACTGGAAGAGGAAAAACCCCTGGAAATGTAGAGTCATTGACTTTTGAAGTAAGAGAAACAATTGCATTCTTTGTATTCCATTCTAGAAATTAATATTGATATTGCTTGAATAACAGCCTGCAAAACCACATTTTCCAGTTTTGATTTCTTTAATTATGAACCCTGTGAGAAAATGTACTTTCTCATGCTTAAAAATAAATAAATAAGTAAATAAAATTTAAAGAGTAAAAAATTTTAACTAAATCATTTAAAGGCACAAGAAAACTACCTTGACATTGATACAACTGATTAGTTACAATTGATTAGTACCAAATAGGAAAAATGATAATAATGTTATCCAAAAGGTAAGTCTTAACACAGAATCAGTCATAGAATCATAGAATGGTTAGAACTGGAAGGCACCTTAAGGATCATCTAGTTCCAACCCCCTGCCATTGGCAGGGATACCTCCCACTAGACCAAGTTACTCAATCTAACCTGGCCTTGAGCTATTCCAGGGATTGGGCACCCACAACTTCTCTGGGCGACTTGTTCCAGTACATCACCACACTAATTATGAAAAATTTCTTCCTAATATCTAATATAAATCTACCTTCTTTCAGTTTAAAACCATTACCCCTTGTCCTATCACTACACTCCCTGACAAAGAGTCCCTTCCCATGTCTCCTGTAGGCCCCCAGGAGATACTGGATGGTGGCCATAAAGTCTCCCTGGAGCCTTATCTTCTCCAGGCTGAACAACCCCAACTCTCTCAGCCCATCTTCATAGGAGAGGGGCTCTAGCCCTCTGATCATCTTTGTGGCCCTCCCCTGGACTCACTCCAACAGATCTTACGTTGTGGGCTCCAAAGCCGGATGCCGTACTCCAGGAGGGGTCTCACAAGAGCAGAGTAGAGGGGCAGAATCACTTCCTTTGACCTGCTAGCCACACTTCTTTTGATGCAGCCCAGGATACAGGTGGCCTTCTGGGTTGTGAGTGCACATTGCCAGCTCATGTTTAGCTTCTCATCCACCAACACCCCCAAGTCGTCCTCAGGGCTGCTCTCCAGCCATTCTCCGCCAGCCTGTGTTTGTACTTAGGATTGTCATGACCCACATGCAGGACCTTGTACTTGGTCTTGTTGAACTTCATGAGATTCGCACAGGCCCGCCTCTCGAGCTGTGTCCTTCTGGATGGCATCCCTTCCCTCCATTGTGTCAAGCACACCACACAGCTTGGTGTTGTTGGTAAACTTGCTGAGGGTGCACTCAATCCCACTGTCCATGTAGCCAACAAAGATGTTAAATAGTATCGGTCCTAGTACCAACCCCTGAGGAATGCCACTCATCACTGCTTGCCACTTGCCAGTTGTCTGCAACTCTTCAAGTGCAGCATCCAGCCAATTTCTTATCCACTGAGTAATCCATCCATCAAATCCACGTCTCTCCAATTTAGAGACAAGGATGTGATGTGGGACAGTGTCAAATGCTTTCCACAAACCCAGGTAGATCATGTCAGTTGCTCTTCCATTATCCACCAATGCTGTAATGTGTTTGCAGAAGGCCACCACATCTGTCAGGCATAACTTGCCCTTGGAGAAGTCATGTTGGCTGCCATCGATCACTTCTTTATTTTCCATGTGCCTTAGCAGAGTTTCTAGGATGATCTGCTCCATGATCTTGCCAGGCACAGAGGTGAGACTAGCTGGTCTGTAGTTCCCTGTGTCTTCCTTTTTCCCTTTTCAAAAATGGGGGTTATGTTTCCCCTTTTTCCAGTCAGCGGGAACTTTACCAGACTACTGTGACTTCTCAGATATGATGGATAGTGCTTAACAACTTCATCCACCAGTTCCCTCAGGATTCACAAATGCATCTTATCAGGTCTTGTGGATTTGTGTACCTTCAGGTTCTGAGGTGGTCTTGAACCTGATCTCCTACAGTAGGTGGTTCCTCATTCTCACAGTCCCTGCCTTTGCCTAGCGGTATGGCTAGAGCATTTGCCAATGAAGACCAAGGCAAAAATGTCATTAAGCACCTCAGCCTTCTCCATATCCTGGGTGACCAGGTCTCCTATTTCTTTCTGGAGAACTCCCACATTTTCCCTAGTCTTTCTTTTATTCTTGACATACCTATAGAAGATTTTTTTGTTGCCCTTGATGTCCCTGGCCAGATTTAATTCTATCACGGTTTTAACTTTCCTAACATGATCCCTGGCTGGTCAGATCATTTCTCTGTATTCCTTTCAGGCTACCTGTCCTTGCTTTCACCCTCTGTAGGCTTCCTTTTTGAGACTGAGTTTCTCCAGGAGCTCCTGGCAGACCTCCTGGCATTTTTGTTTGACTTCCTCTTTGTTGAGATGCATTGCTCCTGAGCTTGCAGTAGGTACAATATCCTTGAATATTTACCTGGTTTCTTGGTCCCCTCTTTCCTCCAGGGCTTTTTCCACAGTAAGAATTTTTTTCCACCATGCTTTCCTAGGGATCTTGAACTCCACCATCCCATGGTCACTGCAGCCAAGGCTGCCCTTCAGCTTCACGTTCCCCACCAGCCCCTCGTTGTTGGTGAGAACAAGGTCTAGCATGGCCTCTCTCCTGTAGGCTCCTCTATTATGTGGAGAAGAAAGTTACTGTCAATGCATTGCAGGAATGCCCTGGATTGATTATGCCCTGCTGTGTTGTCCCTGCAACAGTGTGTTAGAAGTCACCTATGAGGACCAGGGCTTGTGAACATGAGGCTGTTCTTATATGTCTACAGAGGGCCTCATCCTCTCAGTCTTCCTGGTTGGGAGGCCAGTAGCATACCTGCACTGTAAAATCACCTGCCCCTACCCTCCCTTTAATCCTGACCCATAAGACTCCGGAGTCTTAATCCCCCCTTTAATCATGATCCCATAAGACAGGAGGATTTTTCTTCTGTCTCAGAAAACAGGGAAATCTAAGGATTTCTGAACCAAAACTGAAAAAGACAAGTTTTCCCACTGTTTACAATGTCCTTTTTTGTAAAACTGTGGCTGTTATCAAAAGTTAAATATGATTTATTTTTGTTTGTAAAGGATATATAATGTATATGGTGTGTGAAACCTTAGGATGCAGGCTGTCAGCTTCTAATTATTAAGTGCTAAAGCTCAGTGGTGCTCTGTACAGCAAGGCAATTTTCATCTTCTTTTAAACCAGTGAAGGCAGGTCAGTGCCAGCGACAAAATATTGAAGCAGAGAGGTTTCAGATGTCATCTTACATAACAGCTCATAGATTCCTTAAAACCGACATATAGAACCTCAATATATGTATAGCCCTAATACGATCCTGGATCTTGTAAAAATTCTAAATGACAAAACTCTGTCAGAGTTGTAAAGGCTTGAGTTCTACCCATACTGTTTATGGAACTGACCAAATAACCCCTCTGCAATTACACTGTAGTCTCAACACTAACTCTTAAGTCTACTAATACAAGCTTTGTAGATTAACCAGTAAGATTAACTCCTATATTCCCCAGACAATATTATGCTGAAATAAAAGAGGCATGAGGAGGTGGAACAGTTCATTTGTAATAAATACAAACAGATCCCAACATGGTGACAATTTCATCATCTGAGGGATAGAAGAGTGTCTTTTCCAAGATACTAATATGTCACTGTATCATTGCTTTCTTATGTTTTTACCAGTTCTAGGTAAAAAATAATGGGGGGAGGATAAAGAGGAAAGAAATGTTTTGAAAGATCAATTAAATATTATTTTAATTGAAAATATCAAGTTCCAAATCATTTGCCAGTTGATTTAAAGCCGAAGTCCAATTCCCTAAATTGTGGCAATAGAAACACATTTACTTCGAAACAGTCAAAACAATTGATTTCACTAGGGTATTACAGGAGTATTTCTGAACTGTACAGGAATAATTTTATCACTACTAATTGGAAAGGAAACAAGACCATGTTCAAAATAGAAACAAATCTGTCTTCACTGCAGGCCTCTGGAGAGCGTTTGGTCTATGTTAAATGCTTACCTTAGGATGAGAAAACTCTAACTCTCAATATTTCTTTTTTTACCTCCATTACTTATAAAGACAAAAAAGTTAGAGTGATGACCTCAGTCACAGATGTCTAAGTTTCAGAAGCTTAGAGCTGAATTAGGTGAATCCTGTCCAAAATGTACATTTAGGTAGGGCTCATTTAGCAAATCTTAAATACCTGGAGTGTAGATATCTGTGTGTAAACTAGCTGACTAGCTGTCTGCATAAAACATTACTCTGCACCTATAAACTTAGACATAAGGAAAATCCCCTCATGCAGGCTAAAAAAATTAATTTTGTACAGTTACTTGCTAGATACCTAGGACAAAAAACAAGATTATTTCTTCAAGAACCTTCTGTTACTATTCACAGTGGTTATAACAAAAGTTCATATTGCAGTAGTTTGCAATGGGGAAAATTCTGTCTCTTTGGCTTATCCTTTGAAAATTTTTTTGAATGTTTAAAAATTTTTTGAACTGGTAAGATGCTAAAAACTCCAACCGCTGCAAAACAAAGGTGGAAGAACTTTGTGCCTGAAATTATTCTGTTACATTTCGGACATCAGACTTCCACGTAATGTGTTAGTAGACACTTCTAAACATGAAGTCATTAGTAATTTTGAAACATAAAGACAACTAATCAATTCAGTTACTTGAACTGACTTGCTAAACCTCTATTTTGCTAATTAAAAAAAAAAAAATAAAAATTGAGGAGTAACCAAGCTACTCAGAAAGAAATATAGGCAATATCATACTTCATTCCTGTGGATTTCAATTCACTTTCACAAAGGCAAGCAGTGTCAAATACATTCAATGGGTCCACTAGAACTGACTGTGCAACCTGGTGTTCCATTAGTTTCATAGAATACCAATTAAGACAGGTAACCAGAGAAATTATGAGAGAAAAAAAACTCAAGTGAGTTAGTTAATCATATTTACAAATGGCCCTGTCATATAATAGCTCAGTGTGGCCTTGGTTTCTTTGCATTTAAAAAGAGCCATCACATTAAGCCATTGATTCACTACACTTTTCAAAAACCTTTTACTGTATTTTATGACTTTATATTACACACATTTCCTTATAAGCACTTTTCTTACAAGGCTGTATGACCTTCTCCCATTTTAAAATCCCCTTTGGGGATATCATGTATCTTATCTCAAGTTTATGGGAAAGTATACACTTATCTGCGTTAACACTTCTCTGAATGTTTTGAATTCACTGACTTATTTCAGTCTTTCAGTCATAAAATAATCATCGTGGCTCCTGGTTCTCCAACTGGAATATCCTGCTCTTCAAGGTCCAAAGCACCTCAACTCTTCAGATCAGTGTTCTTAGGACAAATTTCTCCTCCTCCCAGCCAGCGCTGCTCCTTTTCTTTATTCACAGTAAAAATTTTCTCAAAACTGGGTTTTCCCCACAAATTAGTTAAAGGTTTAGAGGTGTTCAAAAACACACCATTTCAAATTGTCTCATTGCTGAGGTGGAGAATAGTGATCAAGTTGGAGTTTCACCTGTTGTGAAACATCTTCTTCTCTGCCAACTGGGATTAATTTAAACTCATCATGTATTTCTGCCTTTCATTTTTATTTATGTTGTGAAAGGAACATCTGGTGAGTACTTTCTTCCACTATGTTTTTTTTTCATTATTATTAAAAAAGCAAGGTATTATGTAGAACAAATGATACTTTATATACTGTAGCAGCAGTAGACCAGCTGTCATTGCATTGTGAATTTCTATCCAGACTTCTGAATTTAATTTAATAGTTAATTAAAATGGGAATTAGGCCTTACCTCTTTCCCAGATTGTGGTGAATGGAGTTTTGTTTTGGGCCAGTGATGTACTTGGTTTTACTTGTCCAGGATACCACCTTTGACAGACAATTTGTGCACCACCATATTACCAAGCCTTTAAAACGAACAAAGAAACAGAATAAATAAATAAAAGCATTTGAAAGCAAACAAAGGCAATGAATTGCATTATTTAGCTGTGATAACATTATGGTATTTTTTTAAGGTAAATTCAATACATCAACAGGTGGCCTGAGTTAAAACATAAGCACATACTCTAGCTATTAAAGTTCAAGCCAGGATGGTGGTTTGAAATGCATGAGGATATTGGAAATGTCCTACATTTTGTATCTTTTCTGTGCATATTGCAGCAACAGCTGAATGGTTCAGCATGCTGACTTTGGACTGCTGAGGACAAGTTGCTGAAAGCAGAAGACAGGGTCTCTCTTCAGTATATGGCTCTCTTCAGTACCTGGCAAAGGGGAAAGCAAGATCCTTCCAGAAAAGTTTGAAGGGAGCCGCTTTCAGCTGCCATGTAACCTTTGTCTGTTGAGAGTAAGGAAGTGTTAAGTATCTACATAATGCAGGCAAAAAATAAATGTGTTTGATTCATACATATTTTATAGATGGGACGCACTACTTGACTCACTAAACTTTTATTCTATGTAGGTTAGGCCTAATACTAGCTTCTAAGATCATTAGTAATACCTAGGTTAAGAGAAAGAAATCTCACCAAAACTGATGTCCACCTAGAGATGGAAGGCAGAGATAAACATTCTTTGCTTTTCCTACCTTGCAATAGTTGTGCCATCACTCTCTCTCCTTCTGGGACTTCTACCACATATACTCCAAATCAAAAAAGTATGCTATATATTGATAATGTTTCATTACTGATTTATTTACATTTATTATTATTTGAGGAGAAGCCAGGCTGAGAGACAAGTTGGGCCACTCAGAACAATCAGGAAGACAAATTATGTTATCTAAGCAATTATAAAAATAATGATGCTGTTTTAAATCAGGTAAAAAATCTGAAAAAAGAATCTTAAAATATCTAAAAAAATTTAAAATAATAAAATTCAAAATTCATGTTGTATTTAATCAAAAATCCTCTACTCTTTTTAGTTTTTTTTAAATATCATTTCTAGAGGTCTTTGAATCAGGACATAAAAAAAAGAAATATGTGCCTCTCTAAATCATTATATAGGCTTCATTTCTTGTTTTGCATTTGTCCTTAAGCTTTTATTCTTACATTGACAAACATCATAGGCACCACAAAGAACATTGTTATAGGATGTTTTAGGTTCTTAGATGCAAAGATGTTCATTTCAGGTTTGAAGAAAGCCTTATTTGTCAATGGCATGATCAAGACGAAAATAAATAGCAAACTTCTAATAATGTGCTGTGAAAAATATCCTTATTACCACTAATTTATGAAACTTTTATTCCCTTTCATCTATTTACTTGATATTGTAATGTGGGGTTTTTTTTACTGCATAACTCAAAATATTACCTATAAAGTTAAAGTTAAGTAGAGCAATACTGCTTGGCTGTTTTTTTTTTTACCTAGAGTAAAGGTTTTCCATAGCAGAGGAAAAAAAAATGAGTCTCATAGTCGAGCTGTGAGATCTGAGGACTATGGTAAATGTCTGCCTAAGTACATGAGAGAACACACAGAGTTCTGTTTCAGTTGGCTCAACCACCCACTGTGTCAGTGGTTTTAAGTTGAGGAAAAAAAGGAAATGTACTGAAACAAGATGATGTTAGCGTACAAAGAGAAAGAGTTTCTCTCTCACTGAAATACTGAAAGGGGCAGCCTGTAAAGTCATAAATATAGACTGACACAGCTGTAGTCATTCCTGATCTCCAGTGAAGCAACAGTGATATTAGTATAGCAGGATCATCACACAAAAACCTGAGTTTGCTTTTCTGTAATATTTCCAAAAAGCAGAAAATCTTTTTCTTAATGTTGCCTATTATTCTAAAGACCACCACCTTTGATTAAATGGTACCTTGTATTTTTGCATGCCAGCAAACAGATCAGTTCTCTCAATTCAGCTGGTGTTCTTTCAGAAAGCAGGTGGAGGAGGATAGTAAAAATGTTATTTCAGATATTAAAATAGTTTCTGGCTATATTATGAGAGGAACCAAGCAATAATTCTAACCACTTCACAGTACAAAAGAAATGTTAGCATTCTGTCAGCTTGTTCCATTACCTACTTTCGAGCTATTACCCATTCTGTAAACATCAGTTCATTATCATATAAGACATTAAATAACCCAAACAATCCAGTTATTCGCAGCCATACTACAAAAATTATACATAATCTATTTACTCATATGGTTCCTACTTTCCATGCTGTTGCCAATTCTTTAAATTTTTCTGCAGTAAATCATCATGCCACTGACTCTTTACCATCATGTTTTACCATTGCGTTTGCAACTGCACCTGGAGTAACAAAAGTGGCAGTTCAGTTTCCAAACTCACACTTGAAGTTCAAGCTTTGCAGATATAAAATTATCCCAGGCATCTTTTGGAGATTTATGAATTTTGAAAATATTTGACTATTTTTTCAACATATATGTATACATAAAATCTACTGACTGTAAGACTATAGGATTACGAGTAGATTTTAACTGGAGGATGAACAAAGCAACAGTGCCAAGTCTACCTTTTTCTCCTGAAATAAATGGCAGACACTTTTGCCTTTTCCTTAAACTGCAGAGTTCACCAGTGAGCTGGTAAGCTGACAGCATCTCTGAACAGTCTGTTGAGCAGGAAATAAATGACTAAGAAAACGCCAGTGCTTAAGAGAAATGTCCGTGTGTCCACCACTGGCCAGGTGTGAATTCATATATCACTTGCCCATGTAATTTATGAAAAATCAAATCAAAGCTTCATTTTAGTCATGTTAGTAGTGTAGGAGGTATCTTAGTAGCAAAACCTTATTTATCCTCTTCTACTAACTACTCATACTGAGTTTCTCTTCTATTACAGAACTCTGTTTTCAGTTGTAAACCAGCAAGGAAGGCAGGTACACTAGAATATTCAATACTCTGTGAATTTCCCTATTAGATTTCCTGAAACTAATTAATGGATGAAATTATGTCTTCAAGCTATGCAGCCTAAAACATTCACATCCCTCACCTTGTCTGCTCAAAAATTAAGAAGTGTCTGTATGAGGGACAGATGGCGGGAAATGGGAAAGAATGCATAGGTACATGCGATGCATGTACAGAGGGAAAAAAGGGACCATCCAGTTCTTTGAACTACCACTTGGCCACTATGGTCTCGGCTAGAAGAAGTTCATGAGCTGCAAAGGAAAAGGTGAAAGACAGTTCAAATCAAACAGCACAAGAACTTGTACCATATTTTCATATGTTATGCTTGAATGGCTTGGCTCTTTGTTAGTCTCATTATTGCTTTGCGACAAGGGGAGTCTTTTCTCACCCAGAAAAGCAATCCCAAATCTAATTGATCTAAGATCAATTTAATCTTTACTTACATTTCATTGGAAAAGTTTTCTTTCAAAGATTTGGAATTTTCTCATAAAAGATTTTCCAAAAAAACCCCACAAAAAACTCAAACCCCACAGCCAGCTCTATGTTTCTAGTACCTCTACTACTTTTGGTAGATATATAACACCCATTCTTTTTTATCCTCAGCTAGAGGCTTTCTTTTTCTGAAAATAATTGTTTTATATCCACAGTTCCACTCTTTTGAGACACTTGATAATAAAATAGAAAGGAAAAAAAGAATGTTTAGCTCAATTCTCTCTGTTATTCTAGCAGTGTCCTTTGTAGAGGAAAGGGCAAATGTGAGGTGCATACTTACACAGTTGTGTGTATACGAACATAGGAAAAATATTATTATCCAAATATCTTTGAACAAAGGATGTGTAATTAATTTTCTCTTCCCCTGTGCCTGAGTCTCTTTTGTGTCTTCATTTCTTCCACAGGAATCCTAGAAGTGCAAATGCTTATTTAAAATGCCAGTAACCACAAACAGAATCTGAACTGTGAGTTCCTTAGGTCCATGATTCCACTTTAACTTTATTTCCTGGTCACTGCTGGAGATATGGCTCTGTGTCCAGGGAGGAATTTGGGAGAGCAGGAAGGGCACTGTGCGTATTCTTCAGCAGAATTCCTGAGTTTTTGCCTCTGGCATTCAGGTTGGAATGTCACTTCCGATTACAGTCTGCTGCAAAACTCCTGAGGATGTGACTGTACATTTCAAAAAGCAGAGAAAGTGGATGTTACTTCAGATTACTTCTCCACTTTCTGAGTTAAATTTATGCTAGAATAATAAAGGAATCTGAGTTTGTTTTTATTTTAACACTAATTCAATATGCCTAAGTAGCACAGGGAATATAAAATACCATTAAAAAAAAAAAAAAAGAAACCAACAACCCTTAGATTCCGTAATTATAAAAATGCTTTTCAAAAACTTTAAAGAATGCAATTTCTTCATTTTTGTTAGGCATCTTGAGCAAGTTTTCTTTTACTGGAGGCTGAAGGACTTAATAAGCCAGGATAATTTTTGCTTTCCTAGTTTATCATTCTTTCTAGTACTAGTATGTAGTAATAGTGCCACGTTTCTACTATTTATCAGAAGTAATTTCAAGTTCCTGCATGTTTCCTGATTCTTCTTATATTTTGATTATTATATGGGGCCAGTTCAGCAAAGACACTTTGACATTTTCCTTTTCAGCTACAATTCTATTTAAAGAATGGACATTGTTTCCTTCTTATATTTTTCAGTTTAGACCAACTATATCAGTTTCACCACCTACACTCCCATATGAATTATTTTATCAGTGTCTGTGACAATTCAAAACTGCCTTGTAATGCACTCTGCGGGAAAAGAGGTGTCAATTGAAAAATGTTGCCAATAAATTTAAAAAATCTTGTCCATTCCCCAACTTTGAGAAAACAGTCTTGAAAACCTAAGAAATGCCAGCCTTTGGAGATTTTAATTTATTAAATTATTTTTAATATTTTAATATTAATTTATATTAACATCTTTTTCCGTAGCTCAAATAATTTTCAGGAAACTTAAAACATTCAGAAAAGAAACCCCAAATAACAGAATAGCCTCAATCTAAATTCTTTTGACTACTACATTTAGAAACATCTTAATGTAAATGAAATTTGGAAATCTTGCTGCCATTCTAAAAGGAACTGAGAGTTAAACTACTGAGCTCTTTTAAAACATCTAACAGAGATTGTATTCCTTGGTCTCTTGTGAACAAACTGGTCTTGTTTTACAGGTAAATGATACTTCTGTCTTCCTATAGATAACACAGTGTGCACAAGGGAAGACATATTATATGTTGCTGTAACAGTTCTCGTCATGAAGAATTTTGTGGTTGTGTTTTTCAAGAATTCTTGTACCAAGAGGGAGCCTAAGGGAACTGTGTGGGCACTGAGAGCTAAATGACCTGCAGGTAACAAATGCTGTTACATATATATTACTTTTCTGTGTGCAGTGAAAATGAACCACCTAAAAACATAGCCTTTTATTGTTTTGGTACTGGCTGGTGTATTTTTCAGTGGAAACCAGCCATTGTAACATAAACAAATTACTGACTACTATTCAGTGTGCTACGTGTCGACAAAATGCCTGTAGAATTTGCTTTAGCCAAAGATATAATAATCCTTCTGTCTTGCAAAAGAAAGCCCATGCAATCACATAATAGTAGTTTAATATTTTCCATTAAAACAGTTTGTGAACACTTCTTATCTCATAAAGACAGAATGCAAATATGAAGCTGATCCCACTGTTCTTACACAAAATCCCTTTAAATTCAATGGGAGTTTTGTATGAGAGAAGACTGCAAGCTTGGACCAACACTAGCAATTTTCAGTGATCTAAACAGACAGTGAAGCTATTCAAGACTTTTGTTTTAAGTGGAGTAAACATACAGCATGTTCAGCAGACAGAAACCTCTATGTTTTCACTACAAATACCTGCAAGGCAGGCCAGCAGTTAACCTTGCAGATTAAAAAGAAAGAAGGAGCTACAGGAGGGTAGTTGATCCATTCTGTCAAAATGCCAGATGGCTGTAACTCTTTCCTTTTGTATATTAAAACTTGCCCTGAGGCTTTTTTTTTTTTTTCTCCTTTATTTCCTTCTTTCCTTGTCTAAAACAACATGCTGGCTCTACTGCTGGACTAATGCAACTTCCAACTCCCTCTGCAAAAAGAAATAAACAAACAAACAAACCAAAAGGCTTTTATGGTAAGACTAACATCTGGTGTCAATAAGATTTTGAAGATAATATCACTCTTAGAGAGCATCTCTTCACCTTTTCTCTCCAGTTTAATTTAACACATAGCATATATGCTTGAACTCTTCTAAATCTGCCAGAGTGTGTTTAGTCTCAACTTTATGTATGTCTTAGAAAATACAATATAAAGGAAAGAATCCAGTTCATTAGTATAAAGTGTGTTTATATTTTTGTGGCTATAATACTGATAGACTTTGGATGTGATTAATGAGATGAACATTTTTAGACAATGAGTCTGTTTCTGCAGGATAATAAATTCATTCTAAGATTAAAACAAAAGATAAAAATAATCTTTCTCTTAACAATTCCCTTTGGTAAAGCCAGTTTCTCATCTACTTTGCTACTGTTTCAGGAGAAACAGTATGAGGTCCAATATGTGGACATGCCGGAATATACAAAATGAATGCTATTTGTCAGCTCTGAAAAATCTACATATTTAGTGTTCATATCATGTAATTTTTAAGGTGAAATAATATGTTAATATTCCTTCTCTGAATGTGTAGTGATCATTAGCATTGCTTGTATTTATAAATAAGGCTAAATCTTATTCAAGAAGTGAAACTTACTCACGTCTCTCAGACTTTTCCCATGTTGCGGGTGTGACAAATCTAGGATCAGATGAGCTATTTAGCTCAACCTTAAAATAAACCTGACCTAACACAGCAGGAAATATGAAGGCATTTCTTCCCATTGATTATGTTAGTGGGAGCTGAAGGCACTACACTGTACTACTTAAAGTAATTTATTAGCCAACTCTGAAGAGCTAGTTATCATCTATTCTATGCTGTCCGTAGACATAGTGAAAACAGTCTGACTTTGAAAAGCTTTTTCAGGCAATAGGACATCTTCCTTCATGCAAATAAATGAAATATAATCCATTTATGGAAAAAAAATACATTTCTGCAGTTTGTGTCAAAATTCCTTTTTCCCTCAGCACGAGAATCTTTTCAATACAGAGTTTTAAAGGAAAACAATTACACTTCTTTTGCAACAACAATTTTCATCCCTGTTCATTTTCAAAATAAAAACATTATTATCAGCAGTGAAATCACAGATATCAAGCAGTGCAGTAAACTTAAGTATCTCCTAATCTTTCATCAATTATTCCGATAATCTTTTTTTTCCTTCCACAACTTCCACAACCTGAAATGTCTGTGGGTGATTAGCTTGCTAGGATAGGTTAAATACCAGTCAAGTGTGATAATAACTAAGAGATAAACTACCTTAAACCATGTACTGAAAGGGAAAAAAACCCACAACCCTCTTTAGTTGATAAATCTTTAATTAATAAATAAGTAATCTGACTGATAAAAATCACAGTTACAACTTGAGGGAACTACAGAAGAATACTTACTGGGATGTATGCTAAGAGGGTTTTGTTTGTGCTGACATTAAGACACAGTATACAACCTATTTTAACTTTTTCACAGTATGAATGCTTTATATATCCTAAAAAAAAAAAAAACCAAACAAACAACCCAAAAAACTAAAATCTTTGTTTTATTGTTAATAATTTTTCATTTTTGGAAGAATTTAAGTATCTTGATTAAAATTTGAGATGAATTTAAGACTATCCAGAATAATGCTTCTGCTAGTAGCTGCTAAAATGTAATTCCAAGGGTGTTCTTGAAAAAGTTTATAAATGTTGTGTTTAACAGCCTTAATGAACTTGTATTCCTTCAGTTTATGTAACCAATTTCCCTCCTTTTTTAAATTTTGATCTCCAACAGTTGGCAATATAAATATTTTCCCACAAGTTGTTTGACATTAGCCAAGTGCCTGCAAGAAATAAGCAGAACATTGGCTTCTTTCTCATTTCACATATGAAGTTTTCCCATTGCCTGTAAACCAGAAAAATGAAAAAAATGTAAGCCTAGCTCAAAGTATCTAACTCTTCAGTGGTACCTGGGAGTTAGGCTTTCAGCTATTGAACGGTTCAGTAGACCACTGTGCTACACCAGAAGGCATGAAAGAACATTTAGACTTTTAGTGAATGACACAAACTCTTGAAAATTAATTTTGTGATGTCATATTGCAGATTTTGATTCTCTTGTGTGTGGGGTTTTTTTATTTGTAATGATGGTCCCTGTTTCAAATTAAATAGTATTCAAATTTGATAGCATTTCCTTTTTTTATATATTGTTCATATGCATTAGAAATTTAACTTTTTTCTTTTTTTTTTTTTTAAAGTAGAAACTATCAGAAAACAGTGGTGTTCCTCATGGGATTGCGTTTCCATCTGAAATCTAAATAAGGAGTCTGTTGAGAGATGGGTGTCCTTATGAGAATTCTGTCTCAATATTTTGACTAAGTAGAATTGGGTAACTTGGTATAAAGTATCGAAGTTCTGAGGCTTTTATTCTTGCTATTATTGTGACCAAAATTAATACTAGGCTTTTTTTTTTTTTTTTCCAAATGGTAAGACAGTAGACAGCTGTGTTTTCTTTAGCAACTAATTTAATAATTAATTGTTTTAAAAGAATACTTAGAATATTGCACAAAGAATAACAGTATACTGACTGATGCAAAGTTTGTATTTCAGTTGTGGGGTTTTTTTCATAGAATGTAAGCTGAGTAAAATACATTGCAAGTGTATTTCTTTATAGTTGTGTACCAATTCTTTTGCAGATTCTCCCACTCTCCCTTCAAAAGATAGCAATAAGCACAGAAAGAAAGAACATAGAAGAGGACTGTAAAGTCTTACTCATTTGTCATGGTCCTCCTTTTGTGGACTTGCAGATATTTCAGTGTGGTCATATACAATGCCACCAACATAGTCTGTAAGGTTGAAATGTTTACAGTATTATGGCTAAATTTGTCAAGAATCCTAGAACCAAGAGACTTTCTGGAATGTATTTTGTGGACGAGCTTTTGATACAGTTCTAATTTCTGCTGTCAAATGCATTTTTCTAATTATGCAGTCTCAAATAGTCTTCTGCTTCTTAATTTTTGAGTAAGATATATTGATATCAGTGGTTTCCATTGTAATATATCATAAAACATGTTTCATTGAAATATGGGATAGCATCATGGCAAAACATTTTATTTCAGAATATAAATTATATGTGAATAACAGTCAACAAAATAAAAATAATATGAGAACAAATTCATTCAGCTCTGACTTAATTAATTTCATTTTATTTTTTTAAATGCCATTTGGAATTCATTTTAACTTCATAGACTTCTACCATTTCAGGTATTTTAATTTTTTTTTTTGAGAAAGAAAATGTATAGCAAACTTACTTGTAAATTAAAAACATGGAAGCTCTGTTTTTATGGATGAATAGCAAGAGTTTCTTTATGATACAGTGATTGTACTGTCCTACTTTATCTATTTGAAGCTTGAAAATGCGAAAGAAAACCACAGTCAGTTCTAAAAGAAATGAATTGCATTCATCCGATTATGTTTTTCTACCAATGGGTATCACATGATGTTAGAGAGAAATTTATTTTTGCTACAGTTTCCTAACACAATGTCAGATGCTGTTAGTGAGTATGATATTAGCTGAGTATCAGCTTGTCTTACTTCTTGCTCTTGCTGTCCTGATTTGTATACCTTGTTTAATTATAGTTCTTTTAAGAAAATATTATGAACGTGCCTGATCATTTATTTTCTTTAATTAAACAGTTAAATTGCACTTCTATTAAAAAAAAAGTCAAATTATGTATGCTATTGGAGTGGAAAGTTCAAAATAATATTTTATTACCTAACATACTTAATTTTTATAAATATTTCATTCTTACATTTCCCTTTCCAGTACTCTATAGTCTCATTAACAAAATTCTACCTTTTTCTCTGCAAATAGTCCTGGAAATATATATCAATAATGTACTTTCCCTGTTACTCAGTCAAGCAGGAACTTGCCTTAATCCAAACAACAAAGTATGTTTGGATTGTGGTTTTTTTTTCATTTTGTTTTTGTTTTTATGAAGAAATTACCTACACTGACAAAAAAAAAAAAAGCACATTTCTCTGGTTGGAGCTTGTATTGCGTCTGGCTGGGATGAAGTTAATTTTCCCCACAGCAGCCCATATACTGCTGTGCTTTGCGCTTGTGTCTAGAATAGTGCTGAGAACGCATTAATGTTTTGGTTCCTGCTGAGCAGAATTCACAGAGCATCAATGCAGTCTCTCCAACCTAGAGCTGGTAGGCTGGGAGTGGGGAAGAGATTGGGAGGAGACACAGCCAGGACAGCAGACCCAAACTGACCAAAGGGATATTCCATACTGTATGACGTTATGTTCAGCAATAAAAGCTAGGAGAAAGGAGGATGGGTGCAGGGGAGGGACAGATATTAATTATTAAGGCATTTGTCCTGTTGAGGAGGGGAAGTGAGAGAGTGGCTTGGTGGACACCAGCCAGCCATGGTCCACCCACCAAAGAACTAGAGCCAGAAGAGATGTGGAGGTAGCCACTTATGTTAATGAACACATATATATTAATTACGCCTCGTTTTAACTGTCCTTCTACAAGAAGGAGGAATAGATATTTTCTTTTGAGTTTGACCACTACATTATTCATCTGAACTAAGCATACTTTGTCATATTTTATGCATAATATTGTCTGTTCATTTTGTTTAACTAACACTTACATATGGAAAGGCAGTATTACTGTGAAAAACTCGTGACCACTCTATTCATATATGATATTTTGATTTGTTGCCAGATTACATGAAACTGAATAAACAAACAAGGTAGGCTATTTTGCATGCTACCTGAGGACTGCTACCTTCACTAACTGACTGCTGTTTCTGGCTGCAACTGTTTGATTTTATGCTTTATTTGGTGATATAATGCTGTTTGTTAATTTTAGGTCTTTTTCTTTATTTTCTTCTCTCCAGTGCACTATTCTGTCATTTATTGTGTATAAACTTGCAGTTGCAAAGCAGAAATTTCTTTTACCTAATTGGGGTCTTAAGGCCTTCTTAGGGTCTGCCGCAGGGATTTAACTCTCAATTTTATATTCCTTCCAATTCATAGTCGTCAAAACTCTCTGAGTGTAATTTATGTTATGACTAAATTAAAATCAGTCAATATCACACATTTGTCAGACATCTACTTTTCCCCCATTTCCAAACTTACCAGCTTGTAGCTAAGCAGTTCTTAAAGCCTACAATACCATCTGAATAAACAATAAATTAGGCAAAACGTGTCCTGAAATAGTTGTAGAAAACACCAGCTTACGTAGTCACTTGTATTTTATATATGTTATGTGATGGATACTGCATTCATATCAGAGGATAATGAAATATTTTCCTTTCCAACAGTAAACAATATATGTTAATTTAAACATCACACATATGTGAGTTGCACCTAATAATGATAAAAGAGGAGTCCAATTAGACCCTTGGACCATCAGTCTTAATAGATACACCATACCACTTGATTTTTTTTTTAAATATTTATCGGAAGGAAAAATGCAAAACTTTCCTAACAGCTGTTACAGAGACTAGGGTAAATTAAATAGCGGATGATCACTGGTATTGAACAATTTTGAGCATTTGGTAGATTTCCTGCAAATAAATTATGCACTTTAGTATAGCCAAATACAAATCAATTGCCTAGGAGCAAAGAATTAGGGTAATACTTGCAATTACTCAGACATAAACTGTGTGTAGCGGATAACCAGATGAATGTAAGTTCTCAGTGAAGCCAATGAGGAAGGTTTTTCTTCCCAATTTTTACATGTATTAACGGAGAAATTAAAATAGAAGCAAATTATACTATCTCTGAATTTTCACAATAGAGACTATTTGCAAGAGAACTGTATATGACTCTGACTGCAATATGTGTGACTGATAAAAAGCAGACTATGGGGAAGCTAAATCATGGGAAGGAGATTGCTTTGTAAATTCTCCTGCACTGTCTTCAATCTATAATCAAAAAATTCTTCTGGAGATTTTTAGAATAATTCTATATGACCTACAAAGGTAAGTAAGAATATTAAATCGATAAACTTTAAATAACATATAGGAATAACCAATACAGAGTGGTAAGACTTTTGAGAGTGCAAAGAGTTATGAGACCACATTCTCACCACATCAAGGAGGAAACCCACATATTAGAAAGAATTTAAAACAGAAACATCTAAATGAGTAGTGAGTGAAAAATGAAAAATCTATGAAGAATTTGAGAACAGTTTAGTTTAACATGAAAAGGCTTAAATAGCAATTTCATCTTCATGTTGAAGCACATATAAGGGAAATAAAAAAAGCAAACAGTCTAATGGGTGTGAATAAATTAGTTTTTATGACATAAACTGATTTTTTTATATTACTGAAAATGTTAAAATAATTTTTGATTTTTTTATTACTGTTACTTTTATTCTGTGGCTGTATTTGCCTGATTAAATGTACAAAATCCACTATCAGTCACAGCCAAAAAAAAAAAAAGTCCAACACCAAATGATCATGTTCCATAATCCAAATTTCTGCCACAGATGTAAATTGCAGAGAGTGAAAATACTGCTTACTTTATATGTAGTGGTATTTATAATGCAGCATTAATTCCCTGTTTTATTTGTCAAGTATTTGTTGAACAGACATTGAAGTATGGAATTAATGAGATTAAAGGACATTAAAAACTGACTTTTAATAGAATCATACAATTAGGAAAGAATCTGTTTTTCACATTCTGAATGTCTGGTACTGGCTTATAATAATGTCTTGAATTATTGCATGCAATTTTAAATACTAGAAGTTGACTCTAGCAAGTAAAAATCTAAAGGAAAATATGTGAAAATATACGTGAAAAGAAACAGCATAATTTCCCCACGACGAGTTTTTCTTTTTTTTTCTCCACTTTTTTTTTTCTTTCTGTTTGTTACTATAAAGATGTGATTATGTGTTACGAACTATTTCTTGCCCATATGGCATCTGTCCAATCATGTAGTATGCTCCATTCTATGTCTGTAACAGCTGATTATTGGATTAAAGATAGTTCTTGATTCCACACTGATCCTACTTGAGAACTTGAGAAACTGCTTCTTTTGATTATTCACCCCAGAACAAGATCTTTTAAATGACTCATTCATTCCCATATGATTGTGGTGGAGATCAATCATTAGTTAATTCATCTATTAATATTTTCAGTCACTGAACCATACTGGTTAACCCCCAGCTGGTTTAACCACACAGCAGCTCACGTGGTTTCCCTAAAGTGGGATGGAGAAGAGAATTGGAAGGGTGAAAGTGGGAAAACTCGTGCATTAAGATAAAGACAGTTTAATAGGTAAAGCAAAAGTTGTGCATGGAAGCAAAGGAAAAGTAAGAAATTAGTTCACTACTTCCCATTGGCAGGCAGGTGTTCAGCCATCTCATCAGGAAAGCAGGGCTCCATTGTGTGTAATGGTTCCTTGGGAAGACAAATGGAATCCCTCTGAACATCCCCCCCCTTTCTTCTTCTTTCTCCAGCTTTTACTGCTGAGAATGACATCATATGGTATGGAATATTTTTTTGGACAGTTGGGAGCAGGTGTCCTGGATGTGTCCCGTCCATGTCTCATCCCAGCTTCTCGTGCACCCCCAGCCTGCTCACTGGTGGGGTAGTGTGAGAAGCAGAAAAGGCCTTGCCCCTGTGTAAGCGCTGCTCAGCAGTAAGTAAAACATCCCTGTGTTTTCGACCATTTTCAGCACAAATCCAACACATAGCCCCACACTACCTACTATGAAGAAAAATAACTCTATCCAAGCAAAAAACAGCACAGATACATGTGTAAGTGTTAAAGTGAACGTTTATGGAGGCTAGGTGTGGAGCCCAGTCAAGGGAAAGTGCTTTGTGAATTCTTATGCACTATTTTATTCAATCTATGATTCAGAAATGCTTTTGGAGGTTCCTATAATATATTTATATGGTCTGCAAAGGTAACTAAGAAAATCACCAAGAAAATTCACTAAGAAAATTTAGCTTTGGAAAAGCTAACTAGTTGATGAATGCTTCGTCCTTTTAATGCCTTAGTCTACCTGGACACTTGAAGTCCTTAAAAGGCAGAAAAATGTTTGTCTGGTGCTGAGTGCAATGGAAATTCAGCTAATGAAAAGCGATATCTACTATGAAGAGTCTCAGATCTAAGCAAAGAAGAGGGAAAAGATGCACAGCCAGAGAAAAAAATTAGTTTTGCTCTTATGATCACAAGATCTGCAACAGTACTCTCAGTACAGGATGCCCCCTTCCCAGTCTTTTACCCTACTGACTACTAAAGGCACTTTACAGAGGACAGTATTTTGTGGGGAGGGGATGCATTTAAGGGACAGAGAAGTAACAGAAAAGAAATTTTCATTTTAAAAGGTCAAGTTGTGCTAAAGGAAAATATTTTTTTGATGAACAAGTATAGACTTCATCATATTCTGCACACAGAACAAACAAAATGAGATATTCAAAGATTTCCTGTGGATGGTAATAATTACAACAGATTCAGCTGCATATTTTTTCTTAGGGCATAATGGTGTTTCAAATTAATAACATTTATACGCTAAAGAACTAATGGGAAAGAAGGAAAAATAAAAAATAATAATTTAAAACAAATAATTTTCTTCATAAGGAATGTTTTTCTTCCTTAGACTACTGAAGAGTATTGAGATGTATCATTTTAGCATATTGTGCTTCATTATTTCTTGCATTTATTCATGCCCTACTTAATCATATCTATTCATTATAGATCTGTTCATACTTTTTCCTTTGTGATGAGTCATGGTAAGAGTGACATCGGATGTCCTGTATTTTTGTTCTGTGGAGCCATTGTAACACAAACTGGATCCTTGCATTATTATTTTATTACTTAACAGTATGAAATAAATGCCACAAAGAAACGGCTTACGCAGTGGGTAGTATTTCTAGAGAAATAATAAGTACTCAAGGAAGACACGGATTTCTTTCCCAACAGAGTCATTGTAATCAAAATATTGGAACTACCACAGGTGGAGTTGTGTTTGCTGCCAACAGATCTTCACCACCTGAAGCAAGAATGTTGATCCTGTAATCCTTCTCCCAGGGTTTCAATCCAAAATGTGGTTTGGACACAGCACAGCTGTGTAACTTTGGCTTAGACTTCTGAGAAGACAGAGATGAGAAAAAGCAGAGAGAAAGCATACAAGCTAGAGCCGTGCCAAATACCAAAAGTAAAAATGCAGATAAAGATGAGACAGTTTAGATAGCAATAGAAAATATTTCAATAATAGTAATAGTAGCTCAAGGATTCAAAATAAAATATACTGGAATAAAAAGTGTTAAAATCCTAAGGGGGTCAGGAGAAGAGCCTCTCACCCACGAAATGGATGGTTTGAACCCCTTCTTTAACTGCCTGACTGAAAAGGATTGCAGTGTCTTGTCAGAGGACGATGAGATTAACATTTAACCTAGTAAATTGTTAGTCCTGCCAGTCTCATCTGCGCATCAGCTAGTGAGTAAGTGTTTTTAATATATATCCTGGTTATTGCATCTGTTTGGATATAGCTGATTGAAAAGAAGTGACACAGAGAGGGAGGGTAACTGAAAGATAAAACCTGTGCTTTTGTTAGTGTGATTCTTAACATGGTGGCTGATGAAGCTGTAGATATTTTCTTCCATTTTAGAATGTTTCTTGGTTTCTGTATTACCAATCATACTCTTAAACAAGCATACACCTCTAAGTATTGTGATGTAATCTTACCAAAAACTTGTGGTTAACTGTTGGCTTACCCAGTTTACTGTTAGAACGCGTTTTTTTGGTATATTTCGATGTATCAAAAATAATACAAATTTTATTCTGTCAGACTAGAACTTGCATTAATGCTGGGGTGATTCTGCAGCCTTCAAGGGAAAGTCGCATGAACTTTGATACACAAAAACAGGTTGTGTCCTATAAATTGAAACTTGAAATTACCAGTTTGTAAAAGGTATGCATTCCACTAATGTGTTACAAGGATATTATTTAACTTGCATACATATTTCACTCTGTACAGCTGTATTAGTACTGGTTCCTTAGGAAGCATTACATGCTACATTGCTGTTTTGCAGTTTGTGCAAAATCTTCTTTCCTCTCTTATTTCACTAATGTTTTAATGAGTGCATAATAACTTTGATATAAATGAAAAAAAGAATGTTGCAATAGATGAGGAGGGAAGCCAACCTGGTATAGTTTTACTGCAGGTCACTTACAGCAGCAATCAGAATGCTGCTTGTTAGGGAGTAAAACCTATTATTTTCCTAAGTAGTCATAGACAATAGAAAACTGGTTTTGATGCACTGATTTAGTGTTTCTCCTTGCAAACAATAAAAGTTGCTAAAATTCTCTATAGGCAACGAATCATGGCAACATAAGCTTACGTTCTCATTAAAGGAGTAAGAGCAATACAAGTCCCTCAGTTGGGAGAGCACATTGTAAACCAAATTGAACTACACTTGATTTGGCACCACCTGAAGCTGATGTGAGACTGCAGTGGAGCTGCCCAGGCAACAGAGAAATTATTCATCAGTATATTTTTTAGTACCTTCTGTGTTGTATTTTTATTTAATCTCATTGATTTTGGTCATATCATAATAGTACATTAAGGAGAAGTTCTGGAGATTTCAGGTCTGTAGCTAAGACTTCGTTTACCTAAAACATACTTATGAAAATTAATTGAATTTAGGAAAGAAAAAACAAAACAAAACACAGGTATTTGATTAGAAAACAGAAATCATATATGATATTCTGTGTCACCAGCCATAGAACTGAAAAGACCAATTCTGGATATCTTTTACACCATAAACATCTTACAAAAAATCAACACTTATAGACAGACAATTATTCAGTGATTAACACGTTAGTTAAGTTGTTAGTGTTAGGATGTCATTGCAGCAAATCAGCTCTGCATTTTTTAGGCAATAAATATTGTGAACAATGATCAAAGCTGTTCTAATGTCTGTCTTAACATTTCACACTCTGTCTTGTATTTTCAGGTCCAGACTGATAGTAACATTTACTCCCTTGGGAATTTGTTTAAACTTACACAAATGGATAAAACATATAAATGCTATAGTTTCTAAGGAATATATAGTCTTGTGTACTAAATGAGTATTAAGTTAAAATTTCACCCTTAACAAGTGTGACTTTCTTCTTTCTAGAAAAAAATCTATTATAGACACCAATCTCCCCAGCTTGTACTAGTAGTCCACTGCTTATAAAGAACACTCTTACACTCTTGTATAATTTATTTCATTTTACTTCATTTACTTTTCTGCCATGTCTCTATTTCTACTGGTTTTGTGAATATGGAATAAAGAACTGAAATCTATTTTGTGACACTTCCTGCTCCACCTCTTCAACTCTTTCCTCGGAACATCTACACTATGCAAAAGTATTAGATTTCTTTATTTATACTTGCTAATCCCTTCCTCTCTGTGTTTTTTAAATACAGACGGGATACTTGGAGTTTAAGAGGCTAAAAATATTTCCCTAGCCCGTTATATTGAGACTAATTTTCATTTCTTCCTGTCTGAAAAGCACAAAAATAAAGTAGTCACCGAGTTCATAGGAAAGCAAGCAACTTCCTGCACAGTGTACGGCTATGGTGCTAGCATGGCTAGCAAACTTTGGAGAGTAAAAAGAACTTAGAGACTAGATGATTAATCTTTCAACCGCTGAATGATGTGCCATATACAATGCATCAATGAAATGTGCTTCTCTAGTACAGCCTGACATACCTGGTGTACTCTGACATTTCCTTCAAACGCATGGACGTTCATTTGAAAACTATTGCCGGAGGTAGAACTATAGCTTGCAGGTTTAGATTGGTGATGGGTGGGACTCAGAAGGTTTGGAATTTGGGTTTGATTGAGATGAGCATCTAAATGTTCACAGGCTTAGCTGAAGCTTATTAGGACTACACGAGCCCCTCGAGTCTGCAAAACTGGGGCAGAAATCTGAAAAGAGGTTTTCTTGTCAGATTTTCTAGTAGTTTCAGTCTTAGAAGAAAATGCCACGAGAACAGCTTTTCACAATATTTTGGCACCTCTGCTTCTAGCTGCAGACATAACATGGCATTGAAAGAGCACAAAGAAGCATAACCCCTGACTGAATTAAACCAGAAAATTCTTTTAGTTTAAGAAGTGAAACAATCTTTGCCAATCTCTGGGAATATGTTTTCCCCTTCTTGAACTCATTATCCACTCTTTAGCCATGATCTGGAGAAAAAAGACACACATATTAACATAAGGAATTCATAAGGAATAGGTAATCATTGTTTGAATCCTTCAGTAAATTCATCTTGTAACGTGGTGAACAGCTACAGCTTTATCCTGCAGCTATTTCTTTAAAAACATGTGACAGTGTGAGTTAGTGGGACAGTCATGTTTTCATCAAACAGCCACGCTGCCGTAAACATTTATGCTAAAATGTCAAAAAGACATTTCATTTTCAATATTTTTTTAATGTTCCACTTCAATTGCTAAGTCAAAAACAGGAAACAATGAATATTTCACTCAGCTCTTCTTCACCAAGATCTAGTTACTTTTCAATCAAGTAAAAATAATTAAAACCAAAAACAATGGTTTGAATTTCAGAAGACTGTTATACCATGATTAACTTTGACTAAGTTTTAGGGATGTGGATTATGTACTTACCACCACATAGCACTCAAAGAGGAAAGACTTAATTTTGAGCCCCACAACTCAGAGAGATTCCCAGCAAATGCCTTCCTGTGGTCTGTATGATAATTTCATGTACCTGGACCATCTCGTTTCTGCTCTGCATCACCATTTGTATGGACTAAAACATATCTCTGTAGTAATAGTTATGAATACGATAATATAAATTAATATGATAGGAGTTATAGAAAATAATAAATTTATTTGAAAAATGTATTTCGTTCACTAAGGACACAGAGCTAAATTATATGTCAGATTAGATTTGAAGAAAAAAATTTGAGCTATATCCTCCATTTCCTTGGTGCCTTTAGAAAGAACACTCCCAGCTGAATCATGCAGATAGTTGAAAGCAGTGGGGAAAATAACTAAAGAGAAAATAAAATCTGATCTGCAATAGTCCGATATGAAAAATGAGCATTTCATTTAGAAAGTATTTTTAATCCTATTTAACATGTAATGAGTGACTTCATTCTTTGCAATTTTATATATAATAGTATTGAACACAGTGCCATGTGAATCACAAACAGATAAATATACCCCAAATCTTACATTAAGTTACTTTGTATTTCATTTTATGAAACATATAGTACTAATGACAGCCAAATATAAAGATTTTTGTTGAAGACTCTGTTGTGCAGTTTATCTAAAACATTGTGTGCTAAATTCACAAACACTGTTTGATAGCATATTCAAGTTTTTACCTCCCTCTCTAGGAAAGAATATATGCAGCATTCTGTAACTTGTGCAGGTTAGAAGAAAAATAGTTCATATAGACATTTGAAAGACAGATAGGTTCTTTTAGTAACTAAGGAGCCAGTTGCCTGTGAAAAAATCGTAATATGTTACAACAAAGAAACAAACTGAAAAGGATTTACCTTACTTAGGTAAGTTAAGCAACCAAATATTTCCAAACAAGTAAAGAGGAAACACATAAAACATTGTCAAAAGAACTGATTTGCTTTGACAACACTTGGGGGGCTTAAGTCCTTTTCCTTCATTGTAATATACTGTTCATCATGTCAGGGGTTGGAACTAGATGATCTTTAAGGTCCCTGCCAACTTAAACCATTCTATGATTCTATCATTCTAAAAGATGATATTGTGTTGAAAAACCTGAGTTTAAAGACCTTTCTGTTTGACTAAGAGGAGATCTTGCCATGCTTGCCTTAGATACTGGATCCAAAGTATTGTGTTTTGAAAAAACCAGTATCTGCTTTATATATATATATACATGCATATTATACTTAATGTAATTATACATTACTTTCTTCTTGTACTGAAGCAGAGAAAAAGCTATGTACATTGTCTAAATATTTTACTAAATGAACATAACCTTTCTTTGGTCAGACTTAGATGTGGAGCAACAAGTAGTAAAAAGAAAGAAAGAAGCTACTGGCTGACTCTATATGAGATACTGAGAAGAAATTTAGATAATTCTTCAGACAATCAGAAAATCCTATTTTATACTCCTTCAGAAAATCCTTTATTACATTTTATGATCAGGAAAATAAAAATCCCTGAAAGTTTATTTTTTTAATTTTTTACTTTTTTGCCTTCATTATGACTATGACTTCAGAAATTAGAAATATACATGAAATGAAACCATGATGAGTACTGCAAAAATGAAAGATACAGTATGGCTGCAGGCTAACGATATTTGCAAAACAGACTGACTCACAACTTATGGTAATGGTTTGGATGACGACATTTTTCTCACCAAGTGATAATTATGAAAAGGATGGAAATTTTTAAAAAATCAAGAGAAGAAAGAACATGTGGCAACACTTTTATGAGTTAAAATAGGAACAGCCATTAAGTGCTCTCTCGGGCAATCCTGGTCAGTCCCTACAAAATTTTTACAAATAGTTCAGAAGTACTTTCAGTGACCAAAATTTTTAATAATCTTATTGTACCATTTAAAAAGTGATTCTTGTTTTAAGAGGAAAAGAAATCTGGCCAATAGATTCTCAAATATTTTAAAAATTAAATAAAACACAATACAGAGGGAAAAAAGGAATAAACTGCAGCTTGCGCAAGAACATTCAGACACCCTACACTTATTTTAGCAAGACTTACAGTTTTTAGAATAATTTCTCAAGACAGAATGTCTAACATCAGCCAAAAAGCTAATTCTCAAATAAAAAAGAGAAAAAAAATAAGAAAAATATGTCCAATAAAGTCGTTAGATAATTAAAATCTCAGTAAAGATAGTTCCTAACTGTTCCCTTCTTAAACATTCAAATACAACTGAAGAATCCATCTAATTTGATATCTGAGCTAAACCAAAGAACAGTGATAGTAGCTTTCATGCACACATCTGAATTTTTGCTGGAAGATCGGATAGTACCAAGCAAATAAGGTGCTAGAAATGCAAAACCATAGAAAACGTAAAACTGTTGAAGCATTTGGAGACAAAGCCTGCTACTTCTTTTGCTCATTATTGTCTTAATAAGATTATATATCAGAAAAGAAAATTTAACTGAAGAATACTGCAACTTTTCACTATGTCTAAATTGTGTTATTCTAAATAGTCTATTTTCAAACTATAGGTTGTCTCATTTAAAACTTTTTGTAACTCCAAAATATGTTGGAAGAAAGAGTTTCATGCTACCAGTTACTGTGAATTCAAGTTTGAATTTCTTTGGTCCATCTAAGTTTTCTCCAGTATCTGGAAGCTATCAAGTACAACTCTATGTTCAAGGCAGGGCTCATTTAGACCAGGTTGCTCAGTTTGTTTTTCAGTTTGAATATCTCCAAAGGAGATTTCACTGCCTCTGAGCAACTGGTTTCTTTTGACTTCATTCATGGTGTTTTTTCCCCCTTAATATCTAATTAGCATTTCCCTTTGTCCAACTTGAGTCCATTGCCTTTCCCCCTGTCTTTGTGCATCTCTGAGAAGATTCTGACTGCCTTCCTTGATGCGGTAGATGAATACAGTAATGTACCACAGTCTTTCCCACAGATTCCATGGGGCTTTCATTAGACAAACAAAATGACCTCAATCTATCCTAGAAATGCAAAGAATCCTAGAAGAATCCTAGATTCAAGACTGTGTGAGATGTATGTGTCACTGATTGTACATGCACATGTACTACATATACTGATATTAGAAAAGAAACGTGTGGTAGCTATGTTATAATTCAACACTCAAGACAAACTGTGAAATATATGAGAATTTAGAAACAGAAAGTGGAAAGAGAACTGTAGTGCATATTCCTCATCAGTCCTAGAACAAAATAGGAATGGCTCCTCTGACTAAAACTGGCAAAGTCACCTAACTATGTACTCATCAGGCTCATGACAGCTTGGTGATTTGTCAGACATGATCACTGCAAAGAAGCATTTCACTGGATGTGGCATATGAAATGAGGTATAAGTTGCACACAGTAGATTTCAGGTTATTTATGTTGAGTTGGTCAAACTTACCAAGTCAAAGTTCAGTTATTTTATGTCGCCTTCTATCACTCCAGGCAAATGGAAAAACTGATGCAGCAGGTAAAGTTACTAAGATTCAATTAAAAAAAGAGACCAAAAGAACAGAAAATATTATATTACAAATAAATTAATCTTACAGATTATGTCTGTAGGAGTATATTACAGTTCCTGATGTCAAGACACAGAGATGCACTGATACTAGTTTCCTTAGCATTATTAGACGTCAGATTTAGGAGAAAGAGGCAAGTCAACAGAGTCCAAAGACGTGGCAAAGGTCCAGTGGTAAAAGACTGATTGGGTATTCACACTCCCAGATTGCCGCTTTATCACTATTTTTTTGGGAGCAAGCAACTTGTGTGTGGCTGACAGGTTTCTGCTCATGCATAGGGTTCTATTACTTATAGCAGTTGGTTTGAAATTCACCGTCAGTAAACAGGCAATGCAGACCTGCAGTTTTAAAATCGTAACAAATGACTTCTAATCAAACCCTTTCTTTCCACTTTTGCATTATTCCATTAAGCAATGCACAAACACTCTATGAGTACCTACACTAGAAAAATAAAACTGGATAATACTAGTAATATCTATAATAAATTTGTACAGTAAGACTTGACACACTGCACTATGCAAGTGTATTATTTAAGGATTCTAAAGATGTAATTCAGCATCAGAGGTTAATATTCTTATCTTGTCTACAATCTTTATTGTTTTGTTAAATAAATATAATTAGCAGAGCCTTTGGAACACAAAGTGTTTGCTGAGTGTTCAAAAAAAAAATTCATGAGGGGCAGACCAAGACTGGAAGAAAATGATCTCCACGGTCATGGTAAACTATGAGAATTATAGAATAAAAGTATTTCATTGCAGTTATCAACATGTGATAATGATTTGACTATCAGTAATGTAGTAAGACATAAAAAGTTCATAACATGAAAAATAAAAACATTCTGTATAAAAATAAGCATTTTTATAGTGTTTAAAGCACTTTTATTATGATTGGAAATATGCAGGTGTTAAAATATTTGTAAATTTTGATGATGTGTTACTAGTGTAAAAAAGAAGCCTTAGAAGTCTTACATTTTCTGTGCTGATGCAGAGAAGATTGAGTGTCTGCTATGTACATTAAAGATTAGTCCCCATGACAGGCTCAAAGTTAAAAACATCGTGTATACTCAATCTGCTCAAATGCCCATCATGAAATCTCACTAAGTCTGCAGTTAGATTTTGATTTAGATATAATTCCATTGGATAACCCTTTGTTCAAGACAGATCATTAACACTGGATTTTTAAGGACCCCATCCATTTTCCCTATGTCATACATATTCTCGGTGGCAGACAATTTTTCACTATTGCCTATGCTAACAATCCATAAGTTTTGATATTAAAAAGTGATTAAATAAGTGAGCTGGTTCAGAATAATAGAAGTAGTACTTTCAGAACTACTTATTAATATCTACTACTTTTATTCAAGTATTAATGACTTACATATGCAATGTTGTTTTGTGTTTGGTTTTTTTTTAATTTAAAGCAGTTTCAGTTACAGACAAGGATTTGTTTTTTCATCACTCAGATAAAGCACCCAAAGATGGTTTCTGCCCTGATCAAAACTAACTATACTACCACTATGGACAAAGTCATTGCATGTGCAATACACAACTACACACACTCCTCAGAGGAGGCTGTGGCTTGCTATTAATTCGTAAGCTAACCAGTGAAGAGAGAGAGACAAGTGATCAGTTCGTATGTTCCGTTTCACATCAAATCACCCATTAAGGGCTGCAGGTCAAGGTTACTCAAAGGTACGGTATTTGTATATGTCCATTCATCTATCCTTTGTCCACTGCAGGTAAGAAAAATATGATCTTGACATAACAGTTTATAACATGGCAATGTTACTTAATGAATGCCTACAAAAGGCTGAAGCAGTCGTCAGGAGAACGGAATAGTTCTGAAAAATTAATGGTTCGACAGAAAAATTAGTTTTAGCTTTCAGTAAGGCTGTATAGAACACATTCATCAAAATAGCTTAGAAACATAATTTTTGACTCATCCCTAAGCTTATGTTTGTGAACACATCTAATTTACCCTCATGTTACCAACAAACATGATTCATTTTTCCCACATGGATTCTAGCCAGTTTAAGTTACGTCTCTACCACCTTACAACCCAGTTATTCGAATTTTGTAGACTGCACCTGAATGTGAAGAATGAATGAGGACTCAGAATGCAGCGTTCCATATAAAATTTTTCTGTCTGATAAGGACAGGACAAAAAAACAAAAGCCAACCAACCAAACCAAACAAAAATAAAACCAAAACCAAATACAAAAACAAAGCAAAAAACCCAAAACAAAACCACCAACAACAAAAATACCTGAAAATAGTAGAAAATGTATATTATTTCTTAGAGCATATACTTTCCCTTAATTGGCAATGGATTTCCAAACAATGTATTTTCAATGTAAGCACATAGATATAAAATAAAATTCTCATGCTCCCACAGAAGATAATATAATTTATCTCTGAGATATCTAATCAGTCTGTTGTTACCTACTTCATGTGCCTCAGGTAACCAAATATGCTTTATAAGAAACATTTGTTTAAGGCATGTATGGGCATGGCATAGCGCAGCATAGCGCAGCACATTTAGTTGTCATGAATTAAATGCATACTATATCTTCATAAGCTTTTTTATATGCTTAATCCAATGTTTTATGTTTATCATAAAGAATAAAACAATGGTTCTCAGAACCCTGAAGATTTGGGATTATTTGTGCATTCTTTCCTTCGTTGGTATGTTTTCTGAAATATATTTTCTGTGATTTTTACCAAAACCTTGGGTCTTTTATTGATTTTATTCAAGGATTATAGTTCATCCAACTTCAAAGTTGTTATCTTGGGTCTCTAAAATTTCTGAAATATCTTGCCAAGTTTCATAAAAAAAGCAGAACATAATCCAAGATCAGACACAGCCTCGTGTGTACTGCTCTACAAGGAAATCGGATGGTTTCAGAATGCTGGTAATTTAACCAAGTCTCAGAATAAACACTTCTGAAAGTGATAATGACTTATAACAAAACAGTTCATTAAATAAAAAAAGCAATTTTTGTTGTTGCTGTGTTCAATTTCTATCTTTCCCTGCCTTCCTCTTTTCTGTGGAAATAAAAGCAACTTCTAAGTTTGGACATTTTATTTTCATGTTTAAACAGATGGCTAATAAAAGTTTATGCAACTCAAACATCTCACCTAATCATTAATCTTCATTTCAGAGCAAGTGCTCTACATTAGTTGACACAATTCTATAGGGACTTTGTGAAAGAAAATCCCGGATACATCCTCTCCTTTAACTTATTAAGTTTAGCTTTACTTTATCCTACTGCAGCTTTACTTTTTAAAACACAGTAGAAAAGGAAGGACTAGGAAAGAGTGGGAGCAGGTGGGCAGTGGAGGAAGAATAGCTGGAGCTGAAGCAAAAAATCCCATTGTGTTAACATTGACTTTTAATTTTTCGTGATGTATCCAAAATATATTTTTTTCTTTCTTTTCGATACAGTGAAGTTCCTGGTAGGAAGGAATACTATCTACAAATTCTGATAAAGTTTTGAAACTTTGGAAGTGATCATGAGAAGAACAAAAAAGTCTTTTGACACCCATTTCCACACTATAAATATGTGTTTTGAAGTTAAAAGGCTTAAGTATGGCATTTGGATTAGATAGTAATAAATTAAGCTTACTAGTACTGGGGGTCAGATTAGAAAAGGAAGTTATTGTAAAAAAACCCTCTAAAATCTGGGGAAATAAATAACTTTGCTTGCTTGAAAAAAAGGCATGCTTCACATATCTTTGTTTTTTATTTTCTGTACTGAAAAAAAAAAAACAGTACTTGGGGAATTACAGGCAGCATTTCCTGATTTTTGGTTTTCATTTTTAGATCTCCAATAGGACTTTCTTGCTATGTAGGATTTGGCAGATCATTTTGATTAAATGCTTGATTCATTGTTACTCTACTATAATGTTAACATTTTTTTCGCAATTAATTAGTTTATTTCTCTACAACACATGGAATAAGCACTTCAAAATTCATGTTTGTGCAGCCAAAGCTCAAAGCTCATTAACTAAAAGATCACTAATACTGGCCTTTTTCCTCCACTTCTTGTTATGTAGGATGTCTTCACATCTTGGTATGCTTCACAGAAATCCAAAACCTATTTAGCATCACAGATTAGAAATTCACAGAAGATTGACAGACCTCGAACCAACCCTGCAGGTATATAGCTGCAAGAAGAAAGCAGCGAGACAAGGGCTACAGAAAAGATTTTCTGTATTTGGATAATCCAGAAATTTGAAGTCTGGCTTTGAGATTATTAAATGTTAATGCAAGAGAAGTGGGTCTTCCAGCAGCTCAGCATTTGAGTTCATGGCTGAAACAGGTTTTTGGCTTTCATCAAAAAGTAAATGTGACACTGAGACTACAAAGTTACACATGATTCAGTTCCTGGTCCTGTTTGTACTGTTCTGAAGGAATAATAGGTTCACATCTTTTGTTGTAGATTTCCCAGAAGTCCCTCTTCAGCTGCTTTGCCACAGTCTGCAGCACAGAAGAATGTATTCTAGCTGTCCCTTGATAATGTCATCTATAGGGATAATATTGAAGAAATCAAAGGGCTCTACTGACTTTGATCTGACCCAGGCCTAGAAAATGAATACACAACTCAAAAAATATGTATTGCCAGGTTTTTATTTCTTCTTCTTCTTGTCTGGGATAGTTTCTGTGGATATTATTTTGCTTTGGAGAGTGAAAGAGGGTACTGATAAAGGTGGAATACTCAGTATGATAGCAGATCTTCCAAAACTGGGAGAAGGCAGTCCAGTCTTAGGAGCATCTGCATATTTCTATTAAAATCCGCTTATTTCTTATCAAAAAATCAGCAATGAAAGTTAACCAAACCTATTCTTTCTTGAAGAGTGCTGTCTAAATATCAATTAAGCATAAGGTTCATTTAGGTTGTTTGCTGGGGTTTTTTTTTGCTTGTTTCTTATTGTTTTTGCAAGGCATATATGTTATTGTAGCCTCATTTCAGCTTGCTGACAAATGTAACAGTAAAGAAAATAAAGTTATAGATATATTTATTGGAAATATATATATTTATATATATTTATTATATATAGCTTTTTGAAACTTGAAATATATCAGCTTGATGGTATCCAGAAAGCATTTTTGGTACCATCATATGAGTAGAAATGCTGTCTTGTGCTGCTGTGTAGGTTGGAAAATCTGAAGTGTTAACATACTATAGTTTCAAAAAATAGAAATTTGTTACCAAAGCAAAATATTAGTCCTATAGAGTCCTTAATATAAAATTCACTGTATAAAGTTCTCCATTAAACAGTATGTGTAGGTTGATGGAAGTGTGATGCTAAGAAAGAAGTACAGCTTGTTTCCCATTAGATGCTATTCAGAAGACACTATGGTTTTAATATGCTCCTCTGATCCCCATTTCTAGATTTATGCTCCCATCCATGACTTTAATTTGGAGTGATTTGTATCCCACAGTCTGCAGATTTAAATGCATTACATTTGCAAAATTGTTGTATTATGACAAACCGGCTATCATAGATGGGTAAATTAATTCCCTCTGTTTTGTTGATGTTGTTGTTTTAATATCTGGTGTAGAACTTAACTCTGACATATTACATGACTGCTTGTCTAAAAATCTACTTCTATTAATATCATTGCATTGTTCTACATTATAAAAATGTGATTTAAGGAGAACACATTTGGCTTTCATCACATTTTCCACTTCCTTTTGAAATTAAACTTAAAAAATCAATAAGGAAATAGCCTGAGTAAAGATGAATCTTACACATTTTGTTAACCTAATTATTTTTGTTTAATTATGCAAGTTTCTTGCATACTCATTCTTATGCTTGTAATCTTTCAAGTTATCAAGGGACCTGAACTAGCATTTCCTGAAGAAAGATGGATGTCTACCATTGCTGTAAAATTACGGATGCATTTTACAGATCAACCATTGTATGGATAAGTAGATCTCTATGTTTGCAAGACTGATGAGTAAAAAATTAATGAATATGCTTCTCTGAATGCTTGTTCTTTAGCAGAATCTAATTAGTTAACTTGGTCAGTTAAATAAGTGATGGCTAATTATGTTAGTTTGTTTATGGATATTCATGAGAAACTAAAAAAAAGACAGAGCGACCAACTTTGTGCTGGGTGTTTTGTCCTGGGAGAATCCAACAGCCCAGAGTGAAGACAATACACACACCTTGACTATTGGTGTCAAGGACATGATTGATTTTTTGTTTGGTTTGTGTTTTTTTTTTTTTTAATCTATACTTTAGAGCTTTACTAAAATTGCTTACTAACAACAGCAATGAAATTAAAATGTGCATTTTCTATGTGGGTGTACATACTTATATTAAAAAACACTGAAGAAAAAGTTTATTGGAATATTTTTCTTGTTCTGGAACTGCACAATAAATGTAAATCCCTCGATTTCTTATAATTACTGTGTCCTATTCAATCCTGTAAAAAAGTTTGATGTACAAGCAGGAGCTAATTTTTATACAGTCAGTGGTATCACCAGGCTATTTGTTAATTTACAAAACAGTAAAGCCATGAGCTGTGACAAAGATGTAGATATTTGATGTTTACTGAGAAATGAAGAATTAGCACTTTTCAGGGAAATGCAAATATCACCCAACAGATGACACACAGATTTATGCATTTGCATTATATGAATTTCATGGAATTTCATCTTCAAGTAGGATGCTCTTGATAATCAGGATTAGGTGTGCGTATATATACATATACATGTCCCAGAAAAAGATTTTCTGTAGCAGGATATTGTTTTGTTCTTTCTTTGACTCTTTCTAGCCAAACAAGCTTCCGATCCCTGGTTGGAGCAATTATCAATTAAAAAAGCAGTATGAAAAAAATAATGTTAGGTATGGCCCTTTTGAACAGTATCTGGAGATACAGACAATGCTAGTAAATAAATGCAACCCCTTAGCAAATATTATAACCAAAAACAAAACTATTTTTTCCCCAATCAACAGTAATAAATTCTTCAGTAGTTATTAGCATTCTCCATCTTCTTCCAGAACTATAGGTAGTTTGTATTGGGGAATTTTTTTGGCCCAGCATAGTCTTTTCCATAACAATCTACACCTTTCATCCATTCTTAGTTGCAGCTAAAGTGCAATTCAGCCTTACTAGAGTAAAAAATCTAATTAATAGCATGTTACTTCAGAAGTGTGTGTCTAGTAGAGTTGGTTTCTATTTTTGAAATTCTAACTGCCTTTGGACCTTTGCTGATAAATACTTACTTGGGACACTATTAATGTCAAATATAAATATTTACTTAGTGATTGATTGATTGATTGATTGGAAAACTTTTAGAGAAATGTTCCTTTTATAAGAATTTTCTCAGATTGAAGAATTTCTGTTCAGAATCAAAAAAGGCAAGGCTAGGAAGGGGATAGGAAACTCACCTACCCATTGATTTTAGGTGTCTTTCTTTCCCCACTCACTTGTCTTGAATATACTTTTAACCATTACTCTAACTGGCATCGCTTCAGAAGACAAATTTATTGGCCTGAGTCATACTGAATAGTTTCCTAATTCTGGTTCCCCTAGAGGATGAGCACAGTTGTCACAAAAGACTCATGAAGTTGATTATAGAACACAGTCAATAAATCTGCTAACAACTGGAGATTGACTGGTTTACGCTGATATTCCAATATCTACTTGTCTTGAAATTTGCATGTGAAAAGTAATATTTTTTCTAAACTTATATAGTTTATATATTTATATTTCTACATAATATGAGTACTGATGTAAAAAATACATATACGCCTGTATGCACGTATGTCTAAAGTACCATGTAATACCCAGTTCTAAATGGGACCACCTCTTCCAAACGATCTTTTCCCTTCTTGCATTATACTAATACTGGTGTGAGCAGATGTAGGTTGATAGGGCACCATTGTTTAGGCAGTGTTGCTTCATGAAAATTCCCAGAAAAGGTCTTGATTTTTATGATATACTTTCCTAACAGGGAAAATAGGTCTTTAATGCACTTCCATAACATTCCCATGCCATGGATCATATATGTCATACCATAGGCAAAAAATAATTTAATTGAGGAACTGTGATGAGAACAAAGTTTGTGATGAAGAATTCTTGGAGTCAGGATGTCTCATGACTCACATTCTGTGTGGAGTGGGCTTTGCTAATGGTTTGATTTTATTGCTGTCTTTCATTTGTTTTCTTTTTGTGATTCCTTATAGTATTATCAGTAAACTAGAGACTGAGCAGCATGGAAGGTGTGTGTGTAGCTGTAAATGGATACATATGATTAATAGAATTATGATCATAGTGTCAGGGTGCAAAGTACACCCACATGCTCTACAATCTCTTTCCTACTTTTTCAGGAATTTTGTCTAATCTTCACTTACATATTTTGAAAACATTTCTGAATCCTACTCAAAATGAATTAAATGGACTTATAAAACATTCAGCATTAATCAGAGTAAAAGTTAAGGATGTATTTTAAACCTTTCTTCTGATCATAGAATCATAGAATGGTTTGGGTTGGAAGGGACCTTAAAGATCATCAAGTTCCAACCCCCCTGCCATGGGCAG
>JAOXJK010000001.1:176176601-176189164 GCA_025774025.1 Xenus cinereus | reverse complement strand
CAAGTGCACATCTACATGTGCTAACTCATACTTCAAAGTGTCCCATTTATTATATTGGGTTCTAAGTCTGTCAAGATAAATAAAAATAGTATGCTCTAACCTTGCAGATACTGCTCTATCTATAACCCAAGTAAAGAAAAAAAAAGATAAAATAACATATTTATTTTTATCATTTTATTTTTTGCACATAGTAAGTAATGAAATCATTTCATACACTATAAATGACATGAGCCTTACCAAAGCATTCAAAGACTTCAAGACAAGCTGATTTTTTTCAGTTGTACATCACCAAGGCTTCTCCCATTTATAGGTTAGCAACATACCAGTTGTGTTGTGAATGATTTCCTACTTTGATCAGGGATGACTATATTTAAAATGTATGTACAAATATATGTTTGTGTCTTTCAACATTGAAAACAGAACATTAAAAAAAAATATTAAGTCTAGGTTTGGTCCCACTGGAAATTGATAGAGTTTGTTAACAGAAAGGAGAATAAATATTGTCACAATTTCTCAGTTCTCCACAGCTACTAAAAACCTAAGGATAGAAAATGCATCTGGCTTGTGGGCTGATGAGAACGTTGTGCCCAGTTTACATTACAGAGCATTTGTTAACTTTTAAATGATAGCAATATAGCACTGACAGTTGGCTAAATAACACAAACAACTTCTTTTACACATAACAACAATATGTAATGAGCTAGTTGGAAAAACACTCCATTTTTTTGCTTTGTTTTTCCTACAGCTTTTGGAAGTAGAATGTTAAAGTTAACCTATTCCATAAATCAATGCAACTGAGTAATTAATTCATTTTTTACCAATCTTTTCTTATAGAAGCACAGGATTCATGTTTTGGGGAATATTTTTAATCCTTTTATGTACCACTATTGAGGAGAATATTTATTCTGGATAAGGTTTGGAAATGATTGATGCTGAACCTACCAGATCTGTGATTCTGTTTTGCTTCTCTTTCTGTTCTTTCTTGGTTTTAACAACACTAAAATCTCTCTGCCACTGAAATTTTTTAGCATTTATTTGGCACTCATGGAATTCTAAGCACATCAATCTCTATAATATCACAAATAATTCACTTAGTAGTAATACCCAGCTTTTCTACACATTTTTTTCAAAATCATTAGACAATTTAGCACACATCTCAGACATTTCCTTGGAAGTCTGGTTAGAGACAGAATTTATTCCATTTGGACAACGTTCATTATCTAAGGTCCTCTATTTTTACTCAGTTTATTTTGCATCTTTTGAGAGCACTAAAAAGTATCCAACATCTTCACTATTTCTTAACAATAGATGGAAATGTCACTGACAGTAATGTAATATTTCAGTGTTGTATGATTTCTTGTCTTTTTTGCTTCTTGTAGTTTTTTAATTTCTAAGCCATTCTTTTATTTCCCTGCCAGAGTCTTGAGTACCAAAATATGTAGAAGCATAGACAAGGGACATTCATGTTCTTTAGGTCATATGAAGATACTAGTGTACGTAACTTCTCTGAAATTGACTGTGTGGTAATTCTATCCAGAATACTAAAAAAGACAAACCTGTCACATAACTTTGTAAAAGTTTTTCAGAACCCTATAGATGCACCACAAACAATCCAGGCCTCCATGAGATGTTTGCACAGCATCTGAATATTTAATATTCCTATTAATATGGTCTAAAAACACTGTACCTGACAGCCAAAATATACCTTAAATTTCTACAATTCTGAAATTTGTTTCAAACTGTTATAACTAAATTCTGGTTTTGATTATTTAAGCTACTTCACAAGTATATTTGCATTCTTTATAACTCTTGTTAGCTAAGCTGTATATATTTGTGGCTGTGCTTTTGCTTCTGCACAAATTGTTGAAAGTATAAATTTGCTATTCCATAAATAAAAGTTTATTTGCTATTTAGAAACTATTACACACAATGTTATATGGCACTGGATAGATTTTTAAAGGACATGACCATATCCAGCCTAAGGAAAGTGTAATAGTATAAACAGAATATTTTTGGAGGCTTTATGGTGAATTACTTCAACATGATTTTCTATTCTAGGAAAGAATAAGAAATATTTTTCAAACGTTTTTAAAACATGTTCCCCATTTCTTGCTATCTCTTTTAATGCCACTTTATGAGGCCATGAACAGTGAGATGGGTTTTTCTTGTTTGGTTTTTTTTTACCCTTATGCTAACTTAACACTTCGTGGTTTATGCTGGAGAATTTGCAAACCTTTGTGACCTTCAACGTAGGGGATAGTGGTATACTTTAGGGAGCACTGTACAGAAGGAAAATAGCACTGTTTCTATATAACAAACACTGTACTGTGAAACTAAGTTTTCAAAATAAAGTAAAAAGGAAACAGTACTATTTTTCTGTTAAATGCTATTTGAATTTATAATACAATAATGATATGCAATGCAAAATCTACTCCTAAAATCCTTTGGAGTATGTGAAATAACATTTTTTAAAAGGTGAATGGAGGGTCTTTCTATGATGATTTGAGTAACTTTGTTAACTTTAAGCACATGAATTTCCCAGTTGGGATTTAAGATAAGTCTATGAATAAGTCTTTTTACAGAAAGTGTATTAAGTGACTCTGTGAAATAAGTAAGCATTGCTATGCCTGTATTACTGCTAGAGAGACTCATACAGAAATTGAATAAATGACCTGTCTGAGGAGGTTCCTGAAATAGAGCCCTCTTTCCACTTCAAGTCTGGTATTCCAGCTACAACACTATCTTACTTCTGCAGGAAAGAAAACACTATTTTGAGCAAAATATAGTTAACTTGTGAAATTCATTGCTGTAGAAGACTGACCCAAATAGCTTACTGAAAGTCAGAATGAAACTGGACACTAACAAGACAGAGGCCATCAGCATTGATCCTCTTGTTCCATCTTCTTCTAGCAGAATACCAGGGGGTAGTGCCTTACATGCCTAAACCTCCTCCTGAGTTTCCAAGAGTAACCCAAGCTGCTCACTTTCTAACACCGTTTCACCCTCAAAGTAATTAAAGTTTTTGAGGGTGGTATTTAGATCGACAGTAAGAAATTACATTCAGCTGCCCACAGTGCCTAAATATCCTAGCTGGGCTGACAGACCTGACAAAAAATGTATAGGAAATCTGTATCTTTCAGGAGTGTTCTTTAGGATCTTGGACATTTTACATATCCCAAATGCCAATAGAGCTCAGTGCATTGGGTGTCTAAATGTAGAGGTCTACTGTTTGTCAGTGTTTACTGCATGTCAGTGACTTCATGTAAATGAGGTGTCCTTATTTCTGTTGTAATCAGTGTAAATCTAGAGCTCAAAGAGAAATTGTTCCAGGAGGGTATGAGATCCTCATGAGTCCCCTGTCACGTCTTCTTGCCCTGTGTGGATGGCCTGATGGCCTACGTTGCTTCAAATTACATGATGTGCCATGGTATAGGAACCCAGATGAAGTCCTGGAAATGTTCTCCAACTGTCTGAAGCTCTCCTGCATGTGTAACTTCAGTAATCTATACATGTACAGGCACTTGTCTTCTACATAGCACTCTTTTTTCCATGGAGTTTAAGTTTCTTTCTCCTTGTTGTCTTTACAGCTATTCTTGCATTCCTGGTTTTACAGAAGTGTCCAGCTTTGAAGATACCCTAAAGTATGTAAGTTCAGACCGCTTTAGGATGTGAGAGACCTGGACCTCACAAATTATATGAATAGAGAAATGTTCAAATCACATCTGTATTGCACAAACACTAATCAGGACTCTGCTTATGCTATTTTCTGTTTCAGTACATTTCTGTCCTCAAAAAAATACGGGAAAACTGGTTTTGAGTGGAAGCTGGTGAGAAGAGATTAATATATACCAAGTATATGAATATATACTGTGCATGCTTTTCTGCTCATAGGGGTACTTCTCTCCATTTTCTTTATTGCAAATGTAGGAGCTTCTAACCCATTAACACATGCATCATTTCTGTACTGTTAGCTAGTTAATGTAGGTGTATCTGTGTATTCTTTTAAAGCTGGCATGGTAAGTTCCATGCAAGTTTTTTATATTTCATATATATATTTATATATTTTTTATAATTAACATTGAAAAAAATGATAGGTGGATGGTTGGTTCATTCTAATGTGCAGGTCGGCTTTAAAAACTGAAAAAAAAAAATTCTTACCTTATTTAACAACTAGATACTGTATTGTACAGATGACACTAGTTACCCTGGACTGCATTATTTCAATGACATGACCTTTAGATTCTTCATCCTCTTTGAAAAGATCTTCCGAAGAGCAATGAAACATATTACTGTCTACTGCCCTGTCTCTGAGGGAAAAAAATGAGTTTCTTTAATTTATTGAGCTCATTTTCCCTGTGAAGCTCTCATGGTAAGTTTCTGGTCCTTTGTAAAAATGCATTTGTTCTTGATTAATTACAATTTGGGGAATAAAGTCATGTACTCTGTTCTGCTGGCTCTAAATTCTGATTCTACTACTTAAATCCACAGATGCATTGTATCTAGATGGACACAAGGATTCTTAATTTTTGTGTTTGGGTAGAGATTTTTCCATCTTTTTTTTTATATATATATATATAAAATAGACTGATGTGATTTATTTTTTATATATAATAAGCATGACTGACAACTAAAGACATTATCTGGGTATATACTGCTGTGACTTAACTTTTATATTAGTCCTTTTTTTTTTTTTAATTATCCTTATTTTACCTATTAGCTTATATTATCTTTTTATCTCACTTTTGTGATATACTGTTTGGGAAAAAAAAAAAAAACCAACCACTATTAAATTTTCATATTTTCCTAGAACTGATCCATTTTGAATACACTGAAGGGTTCAATTTTTTTTTTAATTTTGCTTGCAGGTAAGAAGTAGAACTTCTGTCAGTTCTGATGTCCAATTTCTCACAGCATACCATGGCAATACTGTTGTAATTCAGAAACTACTTCTGTGGCCAGTACCTATTTTTAATTAATAAGGGGAAGGCATCATCTTGCTTATTTTATTTGCATCAGTGCATCAACTTCATCTGTAGAGTTATAATCATTGTTAATTTAAACTGTAAATATCCTGTTCTTAATTTTACCTCATTTGTTTTTCTATCTATATTTTATCAAACCTGTTTTTACTAAAAACATAACTAAGCCAGATAAATAGGAATGGAGAAAAGAGGTAATGTACTTCTGCAATTACATGCAGGAGTATGCCATTCCCATGTCTAGTCCTATGATGGAGGTGTACCTTCAAACTGGATTACATGAAAAGGCATTGAACATTAATTAGAAAAAAGATTCATTGTCCAGCCACTAAGTATTGCTAAAGCTTCTTCAAAACCTTAATCTGAAATTAAGAGTAGAAAATTAATTTAAAACCAAAACAAAATAAAACAAATTTAGAAAAGCCCACAACTAACACCAGGTGAAGCCAAACACAAAAAAATCAAACAAACAACAAAAGCCACTCACCCAACCAACCAAAACCAATAACCAAACCCCAAACCACTGTTCTTTTCTAGGAAAATTAGAATTTGGTACTAGAAAAATAGAAATTGGTACTAGAAAAACCAGAACGTGGAAAGGCAAACCTTTGGAAAAGAAGAAAGCAAAATGAAAAAAAAAAATGTCCCTAACAGTGACTAAAGTTGTTCCACCTGCTTCTTTTTGTGTAATTGAAAGTTGTAGAAGATATTGTTTGAATATAAACAAAGGTGGTTTTCTGAAGATGTCAGGAATATTGATCTACTGACACAAACTGTGACACTTTCCCTTGTACAGGGGTGACTGTATGATAATTTAATTTAGATTTTAAAGGTAAAAATTTACTGTTATTTACTGAGCACTGATTGAATAACGTGAACAATTATTTTTGGTTTTGTTTGTTTTCTACCATTCTTTCCTCACCAAAAAAATTAGAAATTTGAACTTTTTGATTCCTTATACTTCCTAATTTTTTGTAGCGTGTCCTTTTTAATTACATGTCCTTGTTTAAGGGAATAGTTGTCAAGAAAAAGTCTAAAATTTCAATCTTCAAAAATATTGTCTTTTCCTATCCATCATGCCATTGTCTCTGAGAACTGGTACACCTTTCATAAAATACTCCTGTCTAGTGCCTCAAAATCCTGCAAAATAAATAAATAAATACATACATAAAACAAGTCATGCAAAATAAATAATAAATATGTCAAGCCTCTTGCTGCCACAGAATAAAAATGTTGTGTTATTATCATACTGTCTCAGTCATTGGCTAGTGGAGCTGAATAATGCCAGCAGTCTACATGTAACATATCAGATTTTAGACTTGATTTTAAGGCTAGCAAGAGACATTGATGTATAGTAGGGAATAAAGTCTTGAGTGAGAGGGAATAATACACAGCTCAAAGAAGGTTTAGAAAGATCAAAGAAGCCATTACTGGGCCAGTATTCAAACAGCAGGAAGGGAAATATGGTGTTCGTAATTCTTCCAGATATTGTGGAAAAAGCCAGTGAAGGGATTTATAATGCAAAGCAAAAATCTTGAAATCAATAGGATGCTTTACTGGTATTCGCAGTAGTGCCTGTAAAGTATGGGGTGGAGAGGTTAATTAATCCATTTAAGAGTCTGTATTTTGAATTCATTTGAGGTTTTCTGCAGTAAGCTGGAAGACCTGTTTACAAATCTCTGTTTGGGAGATAACAGAAGTAGGTATCAATACCTTTGTACTGGTGCATAAGTGGATCAATTGCTATCTGGAAATTAGCTTTAAATGACAGTCAGGAAACTTTTGTGATGGTATTTAAATGCTTTTGAATGTCAGAATAGATTCAGATATATCTTATCAACCTAACATAACACTTCAGAATTACACTGATTTGAAACAAAATAAAAACAAAAAGAAAAGATTGAGAAAATACTTTCATGGTGATTTTAAACATTTCAGCCACCTCTAAAATGCAAGAAAGTATCTTACAATTTATAAATCTGCCATAGCATAATTAGTGTATGTTTGTATAATCCACCTACATGGTTTATATATTTATTTGTAGTTTTTTCACTAAATAAAATATTTTTATCTGAAATTCTTCATAAACTAAAAATATACCAACAAAGGCTATAAATATAAAATACCCACCAAGAAACCTTCACATTAATCACACTCAAGGGAGCAATAATCATAGTTTGATAATAATAAAGCTATTTAATTACTGTTTGCATTCTGTCTGAAAAGATCAAGGCTGATATATGTCACTTGTCCAGGTGATTAAATATATTCTAAGTCTGGTTTTACCACAATGGGGAGACGGATTTTCTCTCATGAGTGAACATCTTCCTCGACAGCCTTTTCCATTTTCGAGAAAGGGGATCCTGTTTATATAAATCAGCATTTCAAATGGGGAGACACTGCAGCTTAAGGCTGCTGTTGTGCACTAAGAGACACGATGAGATGCAGAATCTGTCTTTTTATTTGTTTGTGAGTCTATATTCCCTTAGAAATGCAGGAGGTGATTGAGATAGTCAGTTTGCCCTCCCGACAGCATCAAGAGCAGCTCTGTGGAAAAAGACCTGGGAGTCCTGGTGGACAACAGGATGACCATGAGCCAGCAATGTGCCCTTGTGGCCAAGAAGGCCAATGGCATCCTGGGGTGGATCAAGAAGAGTGTGGCCAGCAGGTCGAGAGAGGTTATCCTGCCCCTCTACTCTGCCCTGGTGAGGTCACATCTGGAGTACTGTGTCCAGTTCCGGGCTCCCCAGTTCAAGAAGGACAGGCAACTGCTGGAGAGAGTACAGCAGAGGGCTACAAAGATGATTAGGGGCCTAGAACATCTCTCTTATGAGGAAAGGCTGAGAGACTTGGGTCTTTTTAGTCTGCAGAAGAGAAGACTGAGGGGGGATCTGATCAATGCTGATAAATACTTAAAGGGTAGGTGTCACTGCTGGTCAACACTCGCACCAGAAAATCGTGAAATAAGGTAAGAAAGCAAAAGAGATTGCAAATTGAAAATAAAATAAAGTCTTTGTCTTTAGATGTCAAACATTTTCAATCAAAATGATTCACATTTTCAACCATTTCTTTGCAGTTCTTCGGGGGTGAGGAAATCTGTTCCTTTTCAGGAAAAGTTAAGTATTCACTGGAGTTTTCAGCAAAATATTTTTGAAAAACTGCCCAGACTCTGAGATTTACCAAACAATATATGGCAATAATCTGTTAGGCAGCAAAGAGTACAAAGAGAAAACATATCGCTGTTCTATTTTATAGGCTAAATCCTGACCATGCCATTTCAACCTTTCTTCAGCTCTCAGATTTCCTTAATCATACTGAGAAGCACCCAGCATGAATCTAAAAGACCCTATAAAAACCTTAGCTTGTTCTTTTGTGTTTGTGTGTATGAATGTTAATAATATTTGGCTATATTAGTGCTAGCTTACCTCCCTTCCCTTCCTGCTCATTCTCTGCTATCTGAAATATCTAAATGATGTCAGCTCCTTCAAGATTTTGTTAAACATCTACTTATTCTTTCTATTATCCCAGGCTGCTCTTTAAGGAAACAAAAATTTGTTTCCACTTTTCTCATAAATTACAGATCTGAGCACATTTATTTACTCGGTGAATAAGGAAACATGTGTTACGAATTTGATTTTTGCAGACAGAGAAGCACAAACTGAGGTTTGTGCAGGGTCTTTTGTCTGTACTAGAAGTAGCAGGATACATTATTTCAAACGGACCAATTCTCCCTTCTTGCATAAAATCACAGTAAAATGCTTTGGGAAGAATTTCTCTGTAGGGGTCAAAATAGATGGGTTCTTCCATCCTGAAGCTCTGCAGTGCCAAAAGAACTGACTGCAAAATGTCACAGCATTTCTTAGGTTTTCCTAGCCTGCAAAGCTGCTGCTCCATACTGTTTTCAGAGGGCTTGATTAATGAATAAATTAATAGATTTGCTTTCAATTTCACAATAGTTTTCCACTCTTTATCTCAAATTAGAAATGAGTTCATGTGTTTGTGAATTACAGAATGGGGAAAAGTCAAGGTACCGTGCCGTACTTATAAAATGGTGATTTTGTTCCCTTTCTGAAGTAGAAAGAAAGTTTCTGAAAGTCAATAAAGTGGCTGCAACTGAACATAGCCAAAACATAACAAACAGGAATGATCATTAAGATGCATTCCTCTGAGCATGCAGATGGCAAGCATCAGGTCAGAGAACAGTGAAGTCTGACTTCTTATTGTCTGGATCAAAGGGAATGGTGTGCAAATACAGAATGCAACTGCCCAACCTCTTGGTCAGGTGAGATATTTGTTCAGAAGCTATCAGAGATCAGAAAAACCTCCAGATTTTCTGAAACTTTAAAAAACTTTTGGTTTGTGTTTAGCAAAAAATTATGTAGAGAAGTGAGGATTCCAGAAAGATCAGTTTGGAAAAATGCACTGGTTTGTTTTCTCTAAGAAAAATACAAAAATGAGTTAGTGCATTATATTGCATGGGGTGAAGGAAATAGTAACTAATACAAATAATCCTCACCCTTTTAGCTGTTTAATTTAAAAAATTACGGAGCAGAAAGTGTTATGCACTATCTTCAGTTTACTTGGTGTTTATTTTCACAAAACAAATATTGCTTTTGTCTCTCATTTATTCTGTGCTTTGTTTGCTTGGGATTTTGAGGAGATAACTTCACAGTAATTGTGCAAGGTAGAGACCTAACTTTTCTTCCTCACTGATAACATGAAGCAAAAACTGAAATGGCACCACATTTGTTTTTATGTTCATGGAACAATTCCACGTAGAGTTTTCAAAATGTACTGTTTTCTGCTTTGCTACCAGTTTGAGCACAAAAGCCACACTGTAGGAATAGTTAAGCAAGAGTACAAGGAAATTCTCCAGGGGAATTTGGAGGTTTTTGGAATATCTCTAACATACCTGCAAGCTAACCTGTGGCTCAGTGTTTACAGTTATATTTCCTGTTCTGAGAAGCAATTTCTTCAAATTAAAATTTTTTGACTAAGAGTAATTATTTACTGTAAAATGTTTTTAGGACTATATTCAGAGATTACTGAACAGGGCATGCTTATACGGGGTGGCAAATATAAACCAAAGCAAAGGTATTGTTCTGTGGTGAATTCTAGGAATGTAACACCCTCACGGGCATACTATGTGCATTTGGGAAGTAGTATTATACACTAGTAAGGACAGTAATGTTGTAGCCCCAAGTTCCCAAATAGCAAAGAAATAGCTGAATTTGAATCTTTCTTGTATTGCCAGATATTGCCTAAGGCTCACACAAAACTTTTACATTCAGGCTACCATTCCGTTTTCTGTAAGAGCTGCCTATTTGTTTTCCCATAACTTTATGTTTCTGTGAATATAGGCTATTGGCATATTTCTAAGCCTCTCCCTTTGCTTCCAAAACTAGAGGGTCAAGGGACTGGTTTTTGTTAACATGAAAACATGTTTAATTAACTTCTTACATGGCACAGAGACTAAGAGAAGCTATTGTAGCCACCTTACTAGGTAACGAGCATAATCTTCTGTTTCACACAACAGACCTCAAAACCATAAGCTCAACATTTTTGTTTTTCTTCCTTCCAAAATTCTGTCTTTCCCTACATCCATCCGTTTCACAAGATGGATGTCCCTAGTTTTGGAGGCACAAGACAAACTCTCCACCTGCATATCCAGAAATGGATGTAGTATTGCCCCAGCCTTCCTACCTGGAAATTATTCTGAACCAATGGGAGTATCTGATTTCTGAGATCTGAGACAGTAAGGATATTTGCAGAATTACATCTGCAATGGGAGTATTTTCTGTACTCCCCCATACCCTCTATAAACAGAAACAATAACTTTTTTAAAAATGAAAAATATCTACATATTTTCAGGATGGTCCCACCACTGTTCCAGAATGCAAGATACTTTGGAAAGTAGCGGGCTTTTGAGACAGACCTACATCTGCATCTTCATTATCATCTTCCTCCTCCTCTTCATTAATATGGTCACATCCTCTTCCTAGGATAACTAGCTGACCCTGAGCCAGGTTTCTCTCTTCAGTACCACATCCACAAGAAGAATGAGCTTTCCTGTTTTCCTTCTTCACCTTTTTTATTTCATCAGAAAACAGCTGGAAAGCTGCCTTATACTGAGATGTCCCAGCCACAGCATAGTTCTTAGAATCAAGCTTTAGAAAAGGTATCATCACCTTAATGTTTTTGTGAGTAATAACAACAACAGAGTTTATCTTGGTTTCTTGTTTTGTTTTTTCCTTTTTTTCTTTTTTCTTTCTTCTTTTTTTATTTTTTCTTTTGGGGCCTGGTACAAGTGTTTAACCCAGGATGCATGGATAGAAAGAGAGATGGTTATTGCAAGGATGAAGTGAAACAGATGTATAGTTGCTGCCTCATAAAAATATTACAGCCAGCCAGTGCAAGGACTCTGAGGAAGATAGCCTGACTATCCAGCTGTGCTAGACAAGTTCTCCAAAGTCTGCTGCTTTCTGTGTGCTTTCACTGAAGATGAGTAATGTTCTGGTCAGGGACAGCAGACAACATAAAACAGATGAACAAAAGTTCAATCGCACAGAGAAGCCGGCATGAACTATGACTTCAAAGGTGGCACTCATCTCATCTACTCGAGCCATCTGAAAGTTGGACAACTGGACTAAGATAGTTATCTGAACTCCTTCAAAAGTCAGCAGAAAATAAGTGAACTGAATCAGTCATATACAATGACCCACAAGTGGGAGAAATTGAATTTTTCAACACCAGCCTAAAATTAGACAGTCAAGCTAAATCTGTAAGATACATATGAAGTAAGATGATTGCTTCGGTTTCTGAGAAATGAATAAAACGCTGAAAAATATTCTTCAAAAAGATTTATGCAATTGGTAAATATTCAATAAAGGATTTCATGTGAGGAAACACATATTTTCTTTAGAAGAAAATACTTCTTAATCTTAAATTATTTTTCACTAGCTTTAATTGTAATTTCCAATGCTTTTAATGTACATCTTTATTTTTCAAGAGTAAAAAATGGGATCATTTTCTATACATCAGAAGCATTAGTTATGAAGTGACAAACTGACAATATCACATGAAAGAAATAAAGCAAACATGACAACTATAACTTCCTTCTCTAAGTGTAAATTGTTATATAAGAATTTTTTCATCTCAGATATTTTTGGTTTTTAAGATATGAAGCACAGCATTTTATCCTAAATCAAGAGTCACATATTCCATGCTCTTTCAGAGCAAGTTTGTAAAACATGGAGGGTTTTAAGAAAGAAAGAGTTAAATATCTGTTATGGAGATAGTCAAAACAAGAAGTAGTGGCAGTATTCAAGCTAGAAATAAAGAAAATTATTTCTGGTAGTGAAGATAAATATGAAGTGAAATAGACTGTGATGGAGAGGGGCAGAGAAATTGAGGATTTCTCACCTATCCAGAACAGTTTGGCAGACATGATCCTGCTTTAGGGCTTGGGAATAGAAAAAATAACCAGTCAAGATCACATCTAATCTTATTTTTTGCTACTCTATTTTTAACAAGAGGTAAGTAAAAACTTTCCTTCACCCCTCCTCCTCTTCCTCCCTGGAAGTT
>JAOXJK010000001.1:176137926-176165407 GCA_025774025.1 Xenus cinereus | reverse complement strand
AAGAGAAGAGAAGAGAAGAGAAGAGAAGAGAAGAGAAGAGAAGAGAAGAGAAGAGAAGAGAAGAGAAGAGAGAAGAGCACTGTTTCAGTTGAAAGGGGACCTACAACAATCATCTAGTCCAACTGACTGACCAATTCAGAAGTAACCAAAAGTGAAAGCATGGTTTTAAGGGCATTGTCCAAATGCCAGTTAAACACTGTCAGGTTTGGCAGTATTGCCCATCTCTCTAGGAGGCTGTTCCAATGTCTCGCCACCCTCTTGGTAAAGAAATGCTTCCTAATGTCCAGTATAAACCTCCCCTGCTGCAGCTTTGAACCATTTCCACACATCCTATCACTGGATCCCAGGGAGAAAAAGATCAGCACCTCCCTCTCTGCTTCCTCTCCTCAGGAAGCTGTAAAGGGCAATGAGGTCACCCTCAGACTCCCTTTCTCCAAACTAGACAAACCCAAAGTCCTTAACTGATCCCCGTAGGACACTCTTTCCAGCCCTTTCAGCAGCTTTGTTGCCCTCCTCTGGAACACATTCAAGGACCTTCATAACCTTCTGAAATTGTGGGGTCCAGAACTGCACAGAGTATTCAAGATGAGGCTGCACCAAAACTGAATACAACGGGATAATCACCTCTTTTGACTGGCTGGTGATACTGTGTCTGATGCACCCCAGGATGTGGTTTGCCTTCTTGGCTGCCAGGGCACACTGCTCACTTCTATTGAGCCTGCTGTCAGCCAGCACCCCCAGACGTCTTTCTGCAGGGCTGCTCTCCAGCCACTCCTCTCCCAGTTTATACTTGTGCCTGACATTATTCTGACCTAGGTGCAGAATCCGGCATTTTGACTTGTTCAATATCATCCCATTAATGATTGCCCAACGTTCCAGTCTATCTAGGCCTCTAGAGGCCTCTGCAAGACCTCTTGCTCCTCAGGAAAGTCAACTGCACTTCCCGGTTTGGTATCATCAGCAAACTTGCTAGTGGTGCATTCAACTCTTGCATCCAGACTGATGATAAATATATTAAACAGGATTAGCCCTAGAATTGAATCCTGAGGAACACTACTGGTGACTGGTCACAAGCCAGATATAGTTCCATTCGCTACAACCCTTTGAGCTCTGCCCTTCAGCTAGTTCTTCACCCAGTGCACTGTGAAACCGCTCATCCCACAGTTGGACAACTTGTCCAGACAGATTCTGTTGAGGGACAGTGTCAAAAGCCTTACTAAAATCCAGAAAAAACTGCATCCACCATCTTCCCTTCGTCCACTAGGTGGGTGACCTTACCATAGGAGTTATCATCAAATTAGTTAAACAGGACTTTCCCTTTGGGAACCCATGTTGACCATGTCTGATGACTGCATTATTCTTTAAATGCTTTTCAATAGCACCCAGTCTAATCTTCTTAATAATTTTTCCAGGAACTGATGTTAGACTAACAGGTCTGTCGTTCCCTGGGTCTCCACTCACACCCTTTTTGTAGACTGGAATAACATTGGTTGACTTCCAGTCAGCAAGGACCTCCCCAGACTCACAAGACCTTTGGCAGATAATTGAGAGGGCTCCTGCTCTAACATCCCCTGGCTCCTTCAGTACTCTGGGATGAATCCCGCCAGTCCCCATGGATTTGTGAATATTCAGCGGATACAGGTCCCTTACAATTTCAGTGTCTACAAATGTAAAGTTACTGTTCCCACACTCCTAGTGCTCTGACACAGGGGACCAGGCAGCCCACAGTCTAACAATATTATTAAAGATTGAGGCAAAAACTGCATTGAGTAACTCCACTTTTTCTTCATTCCTATTAGTCAGATGACCATCTTCAACAGGTATCAGTCCAATGTTTTCCTTAGGCCTCCTCTTGCTATTAGGATACTTGTAAAAGCCCTTCTTGTTATCTGAAATAACACTGGCCGCTTTCAACTTTAATTGAGCTTTGGCCTTTCATGTCTTCTCCCTGCATATACAAACCACGGTGCTTTTATCTTCCTCTGACGCCTGACCTCACTTCCAGAGATCATATAATTTCTTTTTCCTCTTGAGCTCCACAAGGAGTTCCCTGTTCAGTCAAGTTGGTCTTCTGCCCTGCTTGCTTGACTTATGACACAGTGGAATTGCCTTCTCACACAGTGGAATTGTCTGCTCGCACAGTGGAATCGCCCGATAGTCAAAAGTAGAACTTGGTAAATAAAAGACCGCTTTTGGTCATCTCCTCTGCACATTGGCCAGGGTTCAGATTGCTTAGGCTTCCTGGGTTCATATGGCCACAAAAATAATTTTTCCAAAATAAAGGGCACTTCTAATAATTAATATACTTTTATGGTTAAACAGTAAGTGCTGTGACCAGCTACTCTCAGCATACCTTAAGTGCTTTATAAATATGCTCACCACTACTTCAATGAGTAAAGTCAACAGAACTGTTTTGTTGTCAAGGTAGAAAAAAGACACTGGGAGGGAATATGAATGTTACAATTGAGACTGTCACATATAGGCAAAAAAGATTAAAACCAATTTAGATATGCATTTTTTTCCTTTTAGTTGAAACACTCCCATCTTAAGTAATTTATCTAGAATTATAGCATTGCTCAGAAAGGTGTAGAATACAAAGTATTTATCTGGGTTTTTTTTAGCCACACACATTTGCAAGAGACCTCACTGTAGTCCTCATCAAATGGCATCAGAATTTCCTTCAGACTATTTAAAAAGCCTGTCGTGGTCTTGTTTGTTTTGTACTGTTTTATCATCTTACAGTATAAAACAAAAGATTGTGATTTTCTAATTATAAAACTAATTAACTCTCACAAAGTAAAGGACCTGGACTTTAGCTCTTGAGCTATTTCTGTAGGTGTAGAGCACAAAACAATTCACTATCTAATCTCAACACCAAATTGTGTATTTAGAGAACAGGGACCCCACTTACCAGTCTAATTATAAAGTTTTAGAAAACGTAAAAATAACTGTATTTATTTATACAGATATAGATTTCCTGCATGGTTTTCAGGGTTTTGTCCATTATTTTTAATAAAGAATATAATTAAAATGTCTTGCTCATATATAAAAGTTGTATTATTGCAACCACAGATGTGAATGTTTTATCGTCAAAATGACAGTAGTAAAACAACAGCGGTAGTTCTGTTTTGGGTTTGTTGTGCCTATTTTGTCACTTTTTGGGTTTGTTTGGTTTTGGTTTCGGTTTTTTTTTTCTTATTTTTTTAAGTTACAAGGGCTTGTTTTTACTTTAAAAATACAAAGCCCTGTTAATGTTACACTTGATCAATACATACAAAGGAGAAAGTTCTTTTATTAGCTGTCTATAAACATACAGTTTGATAGTCCTTTTCATAACTTCCTTGTCCTTGCTTTCGTCTCCTTCACTGACTATTCACTTTATAACTTTCGTTTTACACTGTTTGAGAATTTATAATTGAGTCTGTGAACAATGTTGGATTAATAAATGTCTTGAAGACAGAAATCTTTTTTTTTTTTCCAGAAGAGCAGTATATCCTCAGTGTACAGTTTTTATGGGATTACTGTAATCTTTCTTCTCCCTTTATTTCCTTGTTTTATTCTCTGAAAATCACTTTAAGGAGTCTTTAGAGATTGCCTCTTCACACAAATATCAGGAATATTTCTTAACACTTGACACCACCTGTTCTAAATGAGGCAGACTGAAATCTACACAGAAAAACCTAGACACCTCTGAGTAGGGCTCAACACGAAAAAATTGTGGGGGAAGAAACCTGAGAATATGTGTCGATACCAACTTGGTTAGTTAATTCTTTTTAATTCATAAAGAAATCTGTCTTTTTAAGGAGAAATGCATTAAATTTAAAAAATGCACTTTTATAAAAACAATGGAATGGAAGGGGAAAGGCTGGATTGCTAAAAGAATGACATGTAAAGGAAGACACAAAAATATATGGTTCTATGCAAATAGCAAGTTTTGGTCTCCTTTTTAGCTTTTCTAAACAATGTAAAAATAGTTGGAATGAGCAGTCTTGCACATTGGAACTGTACAGAATATCGAACATTAGGATAGTTTAAAAATTGCAAACATGGAGTAAATTGGTAAACTGGAATAGATTTCTGAGAAAAGGATGAGAAGAGTTGAAAAAGACTAGTGATAAGTGATGCAACGAAGTAGTAAAACCTGCCACAGCTATAAAATAAACTTTTTATTACTTGCAAATTTTCCTATTCTAAATGTCATTTACAGAAAACTCCCACACTACAAACTTTTTATAAAGCCTGGTAAAACACAAACATAAAAAATCCATTTTCTTTTTGCTGTGTTTTCAGTGAAATACTGAGGGTAGGAGTGGAAGAGGAAGGAAAAAAAAAGGCTCAAAGTTTCATTATTTTGGTTTTCCTAGTAAAATGTTTAGTTGTGTGGTCACTTTCTCTATTTCTACTTTAAAAAAATATATTTAGAGTGCAGAATTTGATGAAATGTCACACTCCTTTGATTTATTAAGTAATCTGAAAAAGATGTGCTGCAGTCATGACATTTGCATTTGACTAGCAAAGACAACATCATCCAGAATGACATTCTGTTAAGAAGGATTAAATATTATTACATAGAGAAGGTGGTCAAACAATCTACAAGAATTTCTGTTTACTTCTGTGCAGGTGAAAAGTGTCTTTTTGAAACTAAATATTTTAAATAAGATAACGGAGAATCTTTCTCCATTTTCTCAGTAGCAGCTATTTCCATCCCTTTGCCTCTTAATCTGTGAAATGGAAAAATATATATATATAAAATATATATATATACTGAATAACATAAGATTAGTGCTATAGACCATAATTTCATATCAAAAAAAGGTTGACTTGAGAGTGGCACATCCCAGCTTGGTGATATCACAGTACTTCTGATGGTCAGTAAGACTGGTTATTTGGGTAACCTACACATTATTTTATGTCATCTGAAAAATTCTGCTCCCTATTTCAGTTTTGTTTGGAAAATAAAAGGCAAAAGTATGTGGCAGTTGCACATTGTTAGAGAAGAAAACTTATGACCAAGACTAAAATGTATTCTTTACAATAGTGATCCTACGATACACTTATCTTTTGCATCCAGCAACAACTTTCATTAACATCCTTTCTTTAAATAATGTAAAAAAAACCCCAAAAAAACAGGAGAGGCAGGGAAAGTAGGAGCTGTCATCCATGTCATTCCATGTCGCAATATCTATAGTGAAGAGGTAAAACCTAGACTCAGAAAATAGCATGTTTCAGCCTCTTCAGAACAATCAGATGACAGAAAAGAGGTGTCATTTGGAATGAGTTGGAACATTTTGTAACTTACTCTCTCTCAATCACCCAGCTACTGTCTGGTGCTTACTTTCAAGGTACTGAAGAGGTTGAGATGGGGGCCTGAAATAGGAAGCCTGAATTGAACTTAGATTTCAAGATGGAGTTGTTTGTTCCCATGGAATTTCACAGCTTCTGATATCACTAAAGGAGAAATTAAAGTTAAACTTTTTTTCTTTTGAAACTGGCAAGGAAATCATTAAAGAATAAACACAAAACATAAACCATAAAATGATAGAATAAAGAGTCCCAAAATAAATTAGTATGTTAAGGTCAAATGTCCATTCAGAAGTTCATTTTTAAGCCAAAATTTTGATGTGGAGAAATGGATGTCAGTGAACAGTCCTACATATCTACAGTCAGTTTAAACAAAACTTTTTCCAGTAAATCTGCTGTCCTAATGTATTGTTTCCATTATGAAGAGTTTCAACAGTATTATACTACTAAAATACCACAATTCATTAAAAAAAGAGAAAATGTTCCTTTCGTGCACTTCAAGGTATCACTTAAAAAAACCCACAAAAAACCCCAAGAACCCTTCACAGTCTCTAATCCACTCCATGGAAAGAAAGTAATGGGATTAGATCACTATCAGAGTTTCTTTCATTGAGTTAAATGAGCTGAGTGCTACTGAAAAGAACTATGCTCTTCAGTACAGCAGAACACGGAAACACTTTTGTTGGGGTTACAGTTAGATGTCCTCATTGTGCTCATTGTGTTTAGTCATGTCATTATCAAAACCTTTCCTTCACCTAGACTCAAAAAATACTAGTATTAACAGCTGCTTAAAACTATATAAAGAACCAGCAGTCTGAAATAATTTACTGTCTGGAATTTTAAATTGTTGGCTTCGTTATTAAATGGCAGCCTCTAATTTTGATCTGCATTTCACAGCAGTGTTTCTGCCATATCTGAGGAAGTTCCTTTATGTCTTCATTTTACAGTTCACCCATTTCGTCAATATGCAGCTCATCTGGTTTAGCTGTCCACTGCTGTACAGTGACAATACATAATTCATCAAAATGTGTTAAATCTAGAAGGATTATTTCAAATATATAGAAGGATTTATTAATTCATTTCTAGAAGGATAATTTATCTTTAATCTGATTAAAACAGAATATTTAAATAAATCAGTTATAGTAGCTTTAGGCATATCTATTCTCTGTGGTTCAGTTTTAGCTTATAATTTTATCACACATAGAGAATCATTGAAAATGTAATATGGCAGGAATTTTTATTAAAAAAAGATTCGTCAACATGGAAAAAACCTACCACTGAAAAACTGAAGATCTCAAGTCTAGACTTTCACTTTACATGCCATTGACATATATATCTCAATATAAGAAGTCATAAACATATTTTCATATTAATTTATGATGAAAGCAATAATTTTAATCACAAGCTAAACCAAAAGATTCTTAAGTAACATTTTTGTAGATTATTCTAAAATAAACTTCCGTTTCCATGTAAACTTCCTCCTGATGTCTCTGCAAGATTCTTTGTGCTTTTTTCTTTTTTTTTTTAAACGACTTCTAAGAAGGGTTTTAGATTTGACTGAGCCTTTCCCAATGCTTATTGTGTGCTGATAATACAAAAATTAAATATTTTAATCTTTTGTAACATCTTCCTCATATATCTACACTGACTTTGCACTTCCTACAAATTGCATTTCCTGCAGTGTCATGGCTCTCCTCCTTTGCCTGGTTCCTGAAAGGTGACAGTTTAAAGTAAATATTATTAGGTTTTCATATAGCATATCTATGGTTCAACCTCTACTGGTTTACGCTTTTCTGTCTTAGGTACCAGGAAATTTTAGATATCACCTTACTAAGAAAATAACAACAAATTGGCAGAAGTCAGGGAAAAGAAGAAAAAGTGTTATGGGGAGCTGGAGGGAATGACTTCAGAGTAATGATGAACAGAGCTAAAAATAAAAGAGTTTAGCTAAAGAGCAACTAAGGGGGGTGAGAGAGACAGTGAGACAGAAAGGGAGAGAAAAGAAGATAAATTATTTTATATGGAAAACAGGCTATTCTAGAAGTAATGAGGTGAGATTAACAAATGGAAAGTTTAAACTGAATATCGGTAGATACCCTGACAGGGAAATGTATTAGGATTTGGAATAGTCTCCTAAGGGTAGTGGTAGAAGATTCATCATTTGGCGTTTTCAACACTAGACAGGACAAAGCACAGGAAAAAATATAGTTGGAGAAAATCCTGCCTTGACAGAGAGATGAAATGAATAATCTAATAGCCCTTTTCCATCTCTAACTTGTTGCTATGAAACTGCCAGAAAAGACTAAATTTAATCTTCTCAGTGTCTTTTATTCTTTTATACATAAATTATCTTAATCTTTTCTGAGCATTTTCTGCCTCTTCTGTCTCCTTTAACACAGATTTAGAAGGGGTATTTAAAATGTTTTCATTCTATTTCCTGTTCGTCAACTGTTGCAGGTTAATTTTAGTTCTCATATGGATGAAACAGGAAAGTGAATAGTGGTTAGCTGGGCATTAGAGATAAGCAGGAATTTTTCATTTAAATGTTTTCTCTTGGAATTCTTGGGTTTTTCACTAAGCTTTTGCAAATTTTAGACTGCAGTTCCAATTCAGAAAAAATTAAAAATAATCTCTACTCTTCTGCCATAGTTTGAACATTTTATTTAAAAATTATAGTTAAAAAACATGGTTCAGGCAAGTATTTCAAAAAATCCAAAAGTGATACTGCTGAAGGAAATATTAGTGAGACTGAAATCTTTCAGGCAGACCATTTTACTGTCCTCTTATTGTTCTTTGTTTTGTTTTCTTTCAGCCAAGGGGAAGGGCAATGGATGCTTTATTCTCAGTGGATCATGTAGACACATTGCAGTGAAGTTACCAAGCCAGTGTACCATCTCTTTTCTGAAATAGTCCTCAGGGAGCCAAGTGCCATAGGAGACTTGGAAGTGACACACCAGAAGACCTCAACTTTCAGAGAAGGTGCTATGAGAATCATATTTTTGCCACGCATGTCAAAATGGAAAAGCACAGGGAGAAGAAAAAGTGACTGTTGTGATGTGTCAGCTATACAAGTGGAATTAACAGTGTGATTCATGAAAAAAACCCAACCCCAAAAAAACCCCAACCACCAAACCTAGAGTGTGGTTTCATTTTTTCATTCACTTCCATTTCATGTTTTTATTCATGCTTTTTATTACTTGATTTTCTGAAAAACTGTAGTTGCTCTTGGAAGCCAGAAAGCCAGGGGGGTTTGGCAGGTTTTACTGCTGACTTACTGAGCCTGAGATAAGCAGGTCATAATCTATGGAGGGTTTAATTATTGATAAGCTGACGATACTCTGATTTATTGCAAGTCTGACTATTCCTATTTACACAAAATTTGAAAGACTGACTTTAGTTCAGAAATGGAATTTTTCCTTTTTTCTTTCTTCAAACAACAATAATAAAAATAGTTGAACGCTGTTTTTCAATTAACGTAAAGAAGATTTGTAGTTTATAATTTCAGTTCATGTCATTGTTTAGGAGAATGAAACAAAATCTGAATTTACTTAGGAGGAGCTGTATCTTCAATTTTTCACCACATTTTGAATAGCTAAAAACTTGCTCAAAATATTGTGTCTAACATGCTGTGTAAACTGTTTAGCTCTGGCAACAGATACTTCTTTCTACAAAGAAAAAAACCCAAAACCAAAAACAACCTGAAAGCTGTTTTGAACCTGGGTTTGATGAGATGTTTTATAACTTATTTTACTATTGTAATTGAACGGCAGAATCCCAAATCTATTTAAGAACTTAGATAATATCAACATGACGTATCCTAAAATACAGTCCAGGCACGAGGAAGGGTGAATAGACTAAATAAATACTTTTTATAGTACTAAGAATTTGCAGCTGTTTGCAATGGCTACATTCACAGTAGAAAATAAAATACAGTAGAACCTTTTCTCTACTCCTGAAGCCAAGAGCTATGCATTTCTCTCTAATTGCTACCTACAGTTAAACTCTCTTTTCCATTTATATAGAATTACTACTATACTGACACTTGGGAACGATATGGCTCATCCGTGGCTATCCCCTAGCCTGTTCCTAAGCAGTGCCTGGAGAGCACTAGCTGTCATGAAACAAAGCATAAAGTTGCAAGGGAGTGTGCTTGACTACTTTTCACTATATTCAAGGTGTCCTATATTTTTGGGTAATCAGCTTGAAACACTTTTGCTTTTACTAGGAGCTTGAAAACACTAAAGAGTGGAGTACTCACCTCCTTAGATGATCATCAGGATATTTTAGACTGGGCACCTAAAATCACTCAGTACTCTGAAAGCTGTTTTCCTTTTAATTTGATAGGTTTTAACACATATTTTTCTCCTGAAGACAATAATTGGATATTTTGCTCCTTTTCTTTCAAATCAAAACCCAGAATACAACAGAGAAAAGGGAGGTTTTAAAATAAATAAAAAGCAAAGCATGAACATCAGAGAAAAATCAGAGAAAAATCTGAAAAGAATGCCTGCTGTAATAATACTTGACACTCAATTACTCTGTAATTCCAGGAGATCCACTACTGCATTGCTATCTACGCATATGCATAAGTAGCTTCCTTGATTAATGTTAGCACATGAATACGAAAAGAAATAATGATGATTTGTAACTTGTTATAAAGGCCTGCCATAGAAACTTGCTAAAAATATATGAAAATTGCCGGTTGTTTAACTGAGGATGGCACTTTAAAATGATAGCCTAATCAGTATTAATTCTTTTGATATTTATTGTATTATCATTAATCTAAAAGAGTTCTTTTGGAATTAGTGAAGATGTCATACAAATTTCTAACAGTAATTCAACATTAATTACTTGGAACATTTCTAACAAATAAACTTAAGAATGCACTATTGTGTTTTGAATTTCAGTGCACTTTATAAGTAACGGGAAATATTTTGTTTCTTTTGGAAGTAATAGGAAAATGAGTAGGAAGCTATATGGGAATAGTACTATAGCTCTAAGCTGACAGAAAGTCTGAGTCATGTCCTCTACATTGGTAAAATGTTCAGAAGGGTGTTGTGAGAACCCTCTCTGAGTGTGCTGTTGGTAACTCTCTTTTGTCCAAACACTTCATTCCTGCTGTAACTAGGTACACTAGCACAGGGAGGCTGTAAAAGTTCTGCCAGCTTTTCTTGAATAACGACAGATAGAAAGATTGCTTCAGGAATACTGTTGTAACTTCCCAGTTGTGGTTATCTTGCTACAGCATATGTGTGACTGGTCTGAAGTTCTTTTTTGAGGAAGATAGGCACAGACCTCATAATCATCTCTCCTGGGACGCTGGGAGAAGTCTTATATCAGCCTTTTACCCTGGGGTGACTTTCATTCAGAGACACTTTATCAAAAAGCCAAATTCCTGATATTTTCACACAGAAAAGGCTGGACACTGAAAGAGATACATCTTAGCCTTCAGGTACTCACTTCATTCACAAGAGGATTCACACTCAAAATTTGCATGTTATCTTATATGGAAAGAAAAGCAGCAAAGATAGCTGAGAATTTTCTGTCAGTTTGGAAATAAACCTTGAAATTCATGAGTGTAATGGCACCAATAATAATAAATCCCATTTAAAAAATTAATAAATATCAATTTGTTACAGAACTTTTTGAGATATGTAACAAAGACAAACGAGAAAATCATGAGTCCTGTTGCATTCAGAGCCTATTATTTCATTCAAAAAGCAAAATGTTTTCCTGAATCCACTCTTAAAGCTTATATTGAATTAACACTATGAAAAAAAAAAAACAAAACAAAACCATACCATACTGCAAAAGTACTGAATACAACGTTCATGACATTAAAAACTAGAAATGATAAATAGTGTTGCAGCACTAGCTTCCTAATGGTAAACAGGAAATTAAAAATTTCAATTAAAAAAAAAAAAAAGAGAAGAAAAAATTGCAAAAGAGTGACCACAGTAATAAAAGCTGGGGGAAAAAAAAAAAGCGCTCTTTGGAACAAAGTGAATGTACATGTATGAAGTAAATATTATACATGGCTAGCACACACCGCTGAGAAAGATTACATGTTAGGACTCTTCATTAAGTCAAATACCTTGTAATACCAAATCTTTGAGATTTGACAGGGTATGAAGTAAAACTCTTGCCTTTAATATTTTCTGTGTTTTGGATAACTTATCAAAGCTAGGGAAGATTTCTGATGCAATTATTTAAATTATTATCAACTAAACAACATTAATATTACAGTTTTTGATCTGTGGTCTAATTCTGTCAAGTGACAGCAAAATATTGCAGCTGCTGAGATTTTCCTGATGCCACACCCATCTTTTATCTTGTCCTGCACTTGAAGGATGGGTCAGAGGTTTTAAAATTTATTCTTTTTGTTTGTTTTGTGTGTTTGAATCTTATTCTTTCTTTTAGATTTGGTTTTAGTTGTATCTAGCATAATTTTAAATAGCATCACCCTGATAAATCTACGGGAGGCAGTCATATCTGAAAGTTTACAAAAGATTATCTCATATAACAGTAAATATGTTGTAAGTCTATATGGTATTATCTATATTGTTCAAAATTTGCAGTTTGGTCATTGAAGCTGAAGATTAGTAGCGTAAAATTCTGAAGTTCTTGTTTCCTCTGCAGGTATTGAATATTTAGTGTGACAATGTTCACAATTATGCTTTGCTTTTACTTCTAAATGAAACCAGCAGAAAATACCTAATAAGTTGCAAAATAGCTACTGCTAAATAAAACTGTATTTATAAAGAAGAAAAATATGATAGATGGATGGATTCATCTTGAAATTAAAATAACTAAACATAGGTGTCTAAATGTAGGTGAATATTTGAACTAAGGGTCTGATGTCAATTTAATTAAGTCAATTGACTGCAATCTTAGGATACAGTTGTCTAAATGTAGATGCTCGTATTCTTTGAGATCATGTGGAGTACTCAAGACACTTCTACAGACCTCACATTTATAAAAAAGGGCTTAATTTTTGCTGGGGCAACTGAAGACTAGTAGGTACTCCACAACACCTAAAAATACCACTAAAAGGTATGTTTTCTCAATTTATCCTGGTCACAACAATACTACCAATGTAACCTGGAGAGAAATTCAGCTCACTGTAGACACTGAGGACCAAACTCCATGCAAGCATCTAGAGTCATCAGAAACACCCTAAGGTACCTCAGACATTTTGATGGAGTTGACAGAAATGACATATAACCTATGAGATATTCAGGCCCTTCTGGAGTGCCAAATGGAGGACAGGCAGAGCACCCCAAAACTTCCCAAATGGCACTAGACTCATGTATTTGTGTTGACAAAAAAAATCTACTTCCTGCTGTCTGGGGTGATGAATCATATTCTAAGCTTTTTGGACTGTTTTCACAAGTCACTCAGTGAAGTTGGCTAGATATAGAGATTTACTGCCACCTCACATACTGTAACTTCTGCCACCTAACCTCCAGCTGTCTGAAGCTACTCTAGATATATATGTGGTTTGTTTCCTTTAACAAAAGTAATATGGGATCTATCAATATATCAACTGCTTTAACCTCAGTCATAAATATTCATTAAACTTTTTAAATCTTTTTTTTTTTACTTATGAGAAACAAAAAAGATTATGGAATTAATCGGAATGTATACATTTACTTGTAACATTTTTTTCCTTTTCACATTCCCTTTAACTTCATTGTCTTCTATACAGAGCTTAATTGTCTTTTTAGATGAACTTGTAAAAGGTGCAAAACGTTCATTCATGAAGAAATAGAAAAATAGTAGAATTGACCCTGTTGGACCTAACATGTTAAAAACAGCTCTTAATTTTTTAAGAACAGCACAGGCAAACTCTCTCAAGGATAGAAAGGGCAAGGAAGACAGAAAACACGGCCTTTGACACCAACCTTGTTTATAGCCCAAAAGACAAAGACAGTGACTTAACACACAACACAGTTTGTGCTCGCAAACTCTTTAAGACCTTCCATCCCTAGGAAACCCAACTGTATTTACACATAAATCATGTGGCTTTTGTTCTTTTTTTTTTAAATCCCTTATAAAACAAATAATAGAATCTGAAAATATTTCTGGAACTACCAGCATTTTCCATGCAGCATTTCATCTGAAAATACTGAGGGTGTTTCTTAGATAGCACAGGCTCATTGGAATTCCTGACCCGCTTGCCCCACAATAGCACAGCCACCTATTTGAGGAGCCCTAGGAACCAGTGACAGGAGTTGGTGTGACTTCAGAGAATTTTATGGCTGCTTACCCCTAATTGATGAATTAATAGAATTTATTTTTCCTCAGCTCTCAACATAGATGCAGCCGTGGGTCTCAGAATACCTGGAAATCTAGTTTACTGAAGCTTGTCTAGGGAACTGCACTATTCCCAGAGGACATATAAATCACAGACACTGCAAAACAGAGCTGAGAGCTTGGAACTTGGAAATTGGGTATCCTGTTATTTACTTTTTCCCAGAGTACAAGTCAGAGAGCTTCTAAGACCGGCTGTTTAATTAGGAGTTTAGAAGCTGACTCAACAAAGAGCCAGAAAACAGGGGAGCCAGTTGGCTGTGGAAGTCTAGAAGCTTTGGAGTTCCCAATATAAAAACATTCAGATAATGGGGAATTGCAGCAATATACATTGTGACAATTGAACAGTTAGGCAACTTACAAGAGACCAATTTTGGCAGCAACTTCAGAAATCCTTGAAAATTAAAAATTCCTATTAAATAAAAATTTATTTAGATTAGAAACCCCCAAACATGGTATTTTCCATTAATATTATTCTGCTAAAATATATTTTGCAATTTCATCTGTAAATATTTCCAGGTTTACATTTGTTTTATGTCATGCTAACCTGTGATTTTGCTAGGAAGAAAAGTGTACCTTGTTACAAAACTTTTAACTTAAATATGGTAACATGTACTACCTTTTCTTACAGTTTTTAAATACTTCTAGGTATCATTTTAAATATCATGATTTAATTAGATTTCATTACCATTATCATTAAAAAGATAACATTTTCATCCAGCTGCCATTCACTTTTATATGTGACAAAATCTAGAGAAAAAATGTTTGGTTATTTGGTTATGATTTTGGTTACTATTTGCTGTGAAGTACAGCATTCGCCTAGTGCAGTTTGTCAAAGGACAGTGCATAGAATAGCATAAAATAAAGCCAAAGCTGTCCTGATGTGGTAACTTTCTTATGTACCATTGTGTTTTGAAGGTATTTAAACACAGTTTTAGAGATGACAAGACCCGACATGGCCATGTCAGTATATCCTATGATGTATATCTTATTGCTACGGAGGTTAGAGTATTTGTATGGCCTTGAGAGAAGCAAGAGGGAATTGATTTGCTTGATAAGTAACTATGTTTTTTGCGTTACATGTCTTGGGATAGTTTCCTGATTGATCAGTCTTCAACCTCGTGATTGCTGAGAAAGCAGAGGGAGTATGCAATGAGGGAAAAGAGGGAAAGGAGCCTCCCCTTTTCCTGGTAGTCTACACTCATAGCAGGTTAACTGATGATGCAACTGTATCTTAAATTAGTATTTCAGATGCAGTTCCATGCATAACTTCATCTTACATGTTACTTTTAGAACACAAATGTCTCAAGATTTAAAGTATTAAGTGCTGTGTAGTCTCAGTAGGATGGAGAAAAAGGCTAAAAGGAAGTAAAAAAGTAAATTAGGATCCTGGAGACAGACAGTAGTTGATTGGGAGAGATTAATGGGAAAAGTGGCAATATGTCCATTAGCTGAGCCTTTCAAAGTGAAGGCTTTTTGCACTGTCATAGTGATGATTAATTTAGACATATGTGACAAGGATGGAAAGGAAGAAACAGGAAATCAAAGGCCAAATTACCCAGCAGCTGACAATGTGTGTTGACAGGAGAAGCAGGTCCAGAAGACACAGAGAAAGTGCTACTGCACTGCAAACAAGGGATTTGGGGGTTACTTGAGGACCAGCTATTAATAAATGAATGTTACCTGAGCCTTTGGAGAATTTTAATGGCATCAGCATGAAACTTTTTTTCGGAAGACTCTCAGTACCTTTGACTTTTGAAGGGTTTTGCACATCAACCTTGTACTAAAAAAGAGTGGCCTAAATCACAGGATTGCACACCGCTAGCCGTAGTCCTTGAGCGTTCCACAACAAAATATCTTTGAGAACTAAATATCAGAAGCATCTCTGTGCCCTGTTACTATTTAGCTCAACAATTTATATGTTCATATGAACAAAAAATAGACCTTCTCAGATTTCCCATCTCAAGTTGGAAAGTAAAAAGAATTGCTTGATCTGTCATGCTATTGGTATAAATGAAATTTGAACAGTTGAAGTTTGTGGATTTTAACCAAATCCTGATAAACTGAAGGTAAAGGTATAATGCTTTTAATGTCACTAGGATAGATTTTATTTTTCTAATGGAAAGTAATTAAAAGCAGTAAGACATCAAAAATTTTCAGTGACTAGATAACATATTGCTGAACCAGATAATTAGTGTCAAGCAGTGTCAGGCATATTTGAAAAGCTAAAGCAAGCCATGGTGAATCAAAAATCAGATTTCCTGCCACTTAGGAAAGTACAATGTATGAAGCACCGAAGGCAAGATGACACACTTCAACCAAAGATAAACACTTTTTTCTTCAGTTGTGCCAGAACAGGAAAACGATTTTTTTTAAAATAAATTCCTCCCAATTCTAATTTACTTATACGGAGACAGTTAAAAATTACATAATAAACCCACAAAGACCAAGTGTGGTTGCAGTTTTTGTGGATGAGGCAGTCAGCTGTTTTCTTCATGACAGGAAGAGGAATATATAATCCAGTTGGAGCACAGACTTTGGTAAGATTGAAGGAGCAGATAGGTAAGATTAATTCAGAACAGTTTTGGAAGTACACTGACAAGTTTGAAGAATAGTTAAATCTATGAATAATAACATTGTTTTATTCCTGATATTTGCAAGAGTCCCTTTTTATGCTAGAGATGAGTTCCACAAAAAGAAAGAATTTATTTTATAGGTAATGGAAATAATTACCTTTTCCTGAAGTTTTCCTCCAACCATCAGACCTCAAAAACAAGGAAGAGAGATTTCACCCTAACTGCTGTGATGAAGAGTCATTTTCTAGCATGTTTTCTGCAAGTGAGTTAGCTATCTAGTCTTTTGCCAACACAGAATTTTTTCCCTCTCTGTTCCCGGTACTGTTGTGATTGTGCGTGCTGACTCTTTATTCACAGCAAATTTCAGTTGCAGGTTGTGGCAGTATACACTATTCCCTATTAGTATATTTTTTTAGACAGTTTTGGAGCATGAATTAATACTTGTTGTTATTTTAAAAAAATCTATCATGACATCTGAAACATTTGTTTATTGTCTTAGTGACTTGGCATGCCCTGCTTTTCAGGATGAAATTACTTGTGCAGTTTATTTTTCAGTAGAAAAAAAAAAAAGAAAAGATAAATTCTTCAAGCATTAAATACACTTTCATCGCAGAATTTTCATTATCCATTCAATCTTTCCCTCTTACTAAAACACACTGCATCACAAGAAATACTGATTATTTGACAGGTAAAAGTGTGCTAATTTATACAATACATTTACTACAATTTTGAAAGCTTATTTATTTATTGTTAAAATTAAGATATACTATGCTATGTTAGGGAATTCAGACAGGATCTTTTTCTCTTTGTTTTCAATTATTACCTGAGTATATCTTTAGTTTATCCTTAGTGGTGAAGACCCTAAACTTTTTCCTTTCACTACAAGCCAGTCCTTTTTTTTTTCTTTCCCTATTAATAATCCTGATTTAGACTTCTCTGAAGACAAGGCATTCACTTTTACTACTCCATTAGCCTAATTTGTAAAATGATCTCCTACCAAATCTCTAGTTATGAATATCACATTCTGAATGTAAGTTTCTTTTAAATATGTAGCTATTCAGTCATCCATTTAATGATGCACAATTGCCTACATTATTGAGTTAGAATCTGAAATCCCTGTTTAAAGGGTTTCTTAGATTTTTATTTTGAATATATTTACTTTGTATAGCATGCTGTGATAACTTAATTGAATAGGCTAAATAATTTGTGCAGTAATATACTGTGTGAAACAAAAGTGTCACAGCAAAATATTTTCTTTAAATGACGGGCAGTTAACTCTATCAAAATAATTTATGCCTAGAAGCATAAAGGGAAAGATTACCAAAGGCAAATCACATTACCTTTCTCTGCATATAACAAAATAGTTTGCATGCAGCTAGGATATTCCCTAAAGTACCAAAGATACTGAAACTACACAGAGAAACATCAAAGACATTAGAAGTAATTTTTATTGCCATATAGAAGCTGAAGGAAAGAGTAATAGTCAAGCCTTCCAACACCACCTTCGTCTTTCAAATAATAAATAACCCATTCTTCTCTTTTGAGAAGCACACTCGGGAGAGATGAAAGCTTAAATAAAACATCTTTCCTGCTGACAGAAGTATTTTTTTGTATAAAAATGAACCTAAAAAAGAACGTGCATGCATTTTGTTTCTAATGCATTATGTAGATTTGAATATTAGAGACTGTAACTAAGCTATAAAGTAGAATTAAGAGCAGTGTTATCAATAATAAGAGGAAATAATTGGATGGATTGACCACAGAGCCCAGGCTTAACACTTAAAAGAAAAGATAACAGCAAAAATAGCAAGTATTAATATTAATTATAGGAAATTTTTTTTAAATGGGATCTAAATATCCTAAAAAAATTTTCACATTAATCTGATAAATATGGATTAATTTTAACTCCATGCAGTGACTCTCATAGTGGCAGGAATGAGTGCTCTGTTGTTTGCCTGAGCATCCACTCGATAGGATTATCTTTTTGATCTTTTTCATGGTTACTACAAAGCATGAACAATGTGGTTGGCAGTAGATTTGATCTAAAAATCTGTTTAGTCATTTAAAGACTTTTCATTGACCTAAAACTGACCTTTTAAAGGACAAAACAAACACAGTCCTTGTTCAAAAACTCTTACCATACAAAATGCAAGCATAGGAAGGAAATATTGCCGATCACTAAACTAATTTGGCTAATTAGCTTGAATTTCAGGGCGGGGTGGGGGATCCAGCCAGAGGATCAAGGGACTCGGTATGGTCTCGTATACTCATATATATGGTGTCATATCATGGTCTTTCTGGGTATGTTTTTCAGAACAGGTATATCATAAGCCTGACCTAAATGGTGACAGTTTCCCCTGCTATGTCTAAATTATGTAACTGACAGCCCACAGATGTGCCCAAGTGCAACGTCTACAGCATGCAGGGTCTCATGTTCATACACAGCTGATTGGGCACTGAAGTACAGTCACGTTTTTTCATAGATGATCTTTTTATAACAGTCAGAAACAGCCCTGTATTGTGTAACCCTTTTTTTTTTATATATATAGTCTTATGGTTTTACCTTATTCCAAGGTAAAACTGACAATGACTGATATAGACACTGTTTTCAGTCAGTAGTATGGCTACTTGTTTGTAGAGGAGGAAATACTTATCCTAAACCGCTCTGGACCAAGCCTTTTATGCCATTTAGTCTTATAGCTAGAGAACATGCCCTCTTTTAATTTACAAGTACAGATCTAGGCTTAGATAACCAAATATCATTCAATATTAAAGTGAGGTGGAAAGCATTTGAATTTATGGAAATTAATCTGTTCCCATGACTTCATAATAAGATTGATAAGAAATGTGCTGAGAATAATTCAAGTGAATTTTAGAAATAACTGGAAGGTGTAAAATTCAAATTATTATAGTAATTCAAACTATAGTAAGTCTCAAGAAAATCTCATTTTAGACTGAACTTTTAATTTTTAACACTTATCACATTCTAGTGCTGATATTTTTAAGTACTTACTATTGGCTTAAACTCATCTCTGGAAGTCAATGCAAATTTTAATTTTTTCCGTACAATCTTTTATCAAGATTGTTCCGAAAGAAATAATCTGGAACACTATTTACAACTCCACTCTAAATGCATCCTTAAAGCTGTTTACACCATGAATATTTTCTTGATGAAAACATAACATCCTCAATATGGTAAATTGCCTGGCTTCATAACATTTCCTTCCGTAACCAGGGCCCAGAAGCAAGTTTGATCAAATTTCTGAACATATAATTTATAATATGGACAAACCCATTCCATCTGTGAGAATGGATTAGCAATAATCTGAAAGGCTCAATATTCACTCATCTCAATTATCTGTCAGTTCTTTCTTCAGGTTAAATGTACCACCAATTCCATTAAGCTTGTACTCTGACTTTTTTTGCTCAATTGGAAATAGAAAATAATTATGCTTGTTTTACCAGTATATATGTTTGTGTATGTATAGATAAGGAAAAATCCAAAACCACATCTGCAGTGGAAATCATCTCTTAGATAAAAATGTCCACACCCAAACTAGCCATCTGAAGTTTCCTAGTCTGCAGAGAAAAATAAGAACTTTTACAGCAAAGGTCTTTCATTCCTGAAGTAGTTGTCTGAACTAAGCCTTATGAATAATTGCCCTAAATTTACTTATTTCATAGAATCATAGAATGGTTTGAGTTGGAAGCGACCTTAAAGATAATCTAGTTCCTAGCCCCCCTGCCATGGGCAGGGACACCTCCCACTAGACCAGATTACTCAAAGCCACAACTGACCTCCACAACTTCTCTGGGCAACCTGTTTCAGTGTCTCACCACCCTCACAGTAAAGAAATTCTAATATCTAATCTAAGTCTCTCCTCTTGCAGTTTAAAACCATTAACCCTCATCCCATCACTACATTCCCTGATAAAGAGTCCCTCCCTACCTTTCCTGTAGGTCCCCTTTAAGGACCGGAAGGCTACTATAAGGCTTCCCCAGAGCCTTCTCTTCTCCAGGCTGAACAACCCCAACTGTCTCAGACTGTCCCCATAGGAGAGGCGCTCCAGGCCTCTGATCATCTTTGTGGATCATCTTCTGCATATGCTCCGACAGGTCCACGTCCTTTTTACGTTGGGGGCTCTAGACCTGGATACAGTACTCCATGTGGGGTCTCACAAGAGCAGAGTAAAGGGGTAGAATCGCCTCCCATGACCTGCTGGCCACGCTTCTTTTGATGCAGCACAGGATGCAGTTGGCTTTCATTGCCAGCTCATGTTGAGCTTCTCATCCACCAACACTCCCAAGTCCTTCTCCACAGGGCTACTCTCAATCCATTCTCTGCCCAATCTGTTGCCCCATCCATATGCCTGGTAGGAAGGTTTGGGATGTCAACCACATACATGCCCACAATATAGCAATGTAAAGCTTGAATCCTACCACTCTTGTAGTATGAGTGCTTTTCAGTATACTCTTAAATTAACTAAGGCTTTTGAAAACTGAAAAATGGTGAATATTACATTTTTCAATGCTAGTATTGTTTCCTTGTTGCTTAAAATAATTTTCAACCCATCCATAACTGTTTAGAACTAGGTTAGATACGCCTGTGCTAATTTGTATAATGCAAGGTGGCCCTGCTCTGAGACTTTTTTTTAGAATTCTATGGACTTGGGTAAGGCCAAAGGTGAAACCCAGATGTTAGCATTGCCAAAATAGTGTAGATGAATTGAGTAGATGAAACCTGAATTGAGTAGATGAAACCAGAAAGTGGCCTATGCTCAGTTTGTGAGACCAACACCCTGAAAACCTTGTTTGACTGCAGCCATGAGACTTTTGTAACAGGTGGGCCACAGCTATCCCCATGGGTAGGAGCAGCCGCTGCTCCCAGCTCCACTAATCTTCTAGGGGGCACGAAGGAAAATCATTGTCTGAATCCTCCGAGGTTTTGTCTCAGATCTTACTCCATCATCTTTCTTCCTCCTTAGACAGGTATGGCCAGCTACCTTAGCCAGGAGAGCAGAAACATTCACTGTTGGCTACATACCTGTCAGGACCTGCCCGCCATTACCGGGCCTGTGGATGTGGGCGGACCAGGCCTTGCATTCACAGGGCGCTGTAACACACAGGAACACAGAAGAATTTACCTTTACATTTCTCTACTTTATTACAGTATATGCAGCATGGGAAGTTCTCAGACAGAGAAAGTCCATTTTCGGCAAAAAGTAATTTTTATATAGCAGAGACATAAAAGGGCATTGAACACCACAACTTCAAGCAGGCAATACATGCTTTTAATTTCTGTTTTTCACCGGGGACAGTCAATAGTTTATGGTGTTTTCTATTCTCTCAGAGCGATTTTTATGTTTCCAGGCTGTTTTCCTGTTTCTGAAGTTATGAATTCTTACTTTCTCAGGATGTTTTCCTGCTTTTCCAGACTATTTTTCTCCTTTTCAGAGGATACGAGGGTTCAAGTTCCTTCTTTTTATGCCTACCGATGTTATCCCAGGAAGTCTCCAGTTTCTAGGTACCCTGCTGTACTTCAAAGATGCCAGCTGCACTTTTCAAGGATGGTTCTGGTTCCGAGTCCTGGTTCCCCGGCTGGTAGGCATTTTCTCTGTTAGTATTTCAGCCGCCATTTTCTTCTGTTCAGTAACTTTCCCCTCCTAACGAGGTCACCTTTCTGGCTGCTCACATCCATAACTTAAAAACCTCCGCCGAGTTACAGTGAAACAAAGGTTTCACCTGTTGTTTCTTACCACCTGTACAGAAGTACTGAGAACTTGCTCACAGTTCTGTGCAATAGAGATCCATAGGAGAATATATGACTTAGACCATTTCTGCTACAAATAGGAGGCTGACTTGCAAAGCCTTAAGCTCTTCTTGCAACTCAGCAAAGAAGTGAAATTGTGCTGGCTTGGGAAAGAATGTGATGAATGGTACTTAAATGTATGTAATTCTCATTTAAGTAGTTTTGAGGAAGAATAATGCCTCAGAAAGACATAATGGAGTTCTATTCCAGAGAGAAGCCTTTATCAGGAGGCAAGAACTTGCTTGACTCATTGCAAATTATGATCCATTTCCACTGTGCTTAGGTCAGTCCAGGCTGCGCCCACACCCCACTCTTTTACTGCCCACAGTTATAGCTAAGAAAGAAAGGAAGAGCTATTAATTCCTATGGGCCTCTGCCCTCTGAGGCGAAACTGCTCTGTAAGGTGGATGGTCCTCAGTCCTCAATTTCAAGCACTACAGCCAACATATTTAAACACCCAGAAGGATCAAAGTTTTCAATCAGTGTTAAGAAGAAATTATCAGCATTTGATAGAAGCCTGAGCTGTTCCATGAATCTGATAGAAAAACCCAAGAAAAATGAACTTCAGCATCGCATACCGATACAACAAATATATAAAAAATAGTAACTATATCCACTGCTTAATTCCAGAAACCATGCATATATAACACTTCAGAAAAAGCAGGAAAATTAGTCCAATGATATATTTTTATGCTCCATGACATAAGAGTTTTAAGCGTGTCCTTTAGGTACAGGTTAATTTTAGTTGATAATGATAATAAAGCACAACAATCTCTGCTATGAGAGTAAAACACAATAGGAAAAAAAAGGCAAAAAAACCCACTTAACATGTTTTCAGTGGTGAACATTTTGCAGTCTGTTCCTCAGCAAAGGCCACTGAAGAACCATTTTTGCTCACTTGTTCTCCTTTTACCTGCACTCCTTATACTTCTACTTTCTTTGGGTGTTTTTTTTTTTTAATTTATTTGTTTGTTTTGCTTTGTTTTACTTATATTATGGCAACATTGCTGACTGTTGACAAAACAGTGCATTTTGTAAATAACCCCAGGCCATCACTTGGTGATGTGTGGAAAATCCATCTCTGGACTCTGTCACTAGGGTTCATTGTCTTTCTCCCTGTCCCTGAAAAAGTCAGAGCCTTTCCACTCGGAAAACTGCTTTGTCTGGAGAAAGCATGCTCTTTTAAACCTCACAGCAGTGGCACAGAGAGACCTGCAGAAAGAAGGAGGAACCGACTGCGGATGGCACTGGCAAGGGCACAAAGCATCCTGGGGGATAAAGGCCCTGGGGGTCCTGGTGGACACCAACCTGAACAGGAGCCAGCAAGGTGCCCTTTGCCCAAAGGCGGTGGTGCATGGTACCCTGGGTTGCACTGGGCAAAGCCTTGCCAGCAGCTGGAGGGAGGTGACCCTTCCCGTCTGCTCAGCATTGTGCCCAGGCCTGGTCTCCCCACTAAGAAATTGCCATGGACATATTGCGGAGAGCCCACCAGTGCCTATCCAGAGGCACTTGTAGAGGCAAAGCGATCCTTGAAATTTTCCTTCAAAAAGCTGTGTTTCCTGCCAGCCACCTCCTGCTGTGGTGGGGTTGGATTTTGGGGGAAGTGGCACCAAAAAACATTTATCTCCTCGGAGCATTTCCTGAAGGCATTGGACGTTGCTCCACAAAGGGACTCCTGCCAGAAGGGCATGGAGAGGTGTGGCAGTATCTCAGTGAAGGAAGTCCATCTGCTGTAGACTTGGCGTGGCCAGGGAGTCTTCCCTCAGGTGGGCTTGGGTGAGACCTGCCTGGGCAACAAGTGTTGGTATCTACTTTATTAACACTATCTTCCTCTTCCCTCAGGGCAGCCAACAGGTTGCTCCACGCCAACCTCCTCCTCCTGTAGCGCTTGCTTTCCCTGCTCTACAGCATCAGCAAAAAACCTGATACAAGCAGGATGGCTGCCGGCAACCTGGCCATCTGTGTGGGGTCAAACCTACTCAGCCCTATTGAGGAGCACACATTGCCCCTGGAAGTGCTGATGCAGGTGACTGGGAAGGTATGCTGTGTTTACCAGCTGGCTACAGCCTTCTGGGCCCACCCGAGGTTTGCTGGCTGCCTCCTCTCTTGAACAAACACTCATGGGGTAGTTGCTGGGAAAAGCAGCCCCACAGCTGCAGCTTTCTGCGCAGAGGCAAGGGTCAGGAATGGGAAAGGCAGTTTGATCCTTTTTCAAACACCCAGGCTGAACCAATGGTCTGATGTGTTCAGGTGATGGGCCTGGTGCAGTTCCTCCTTGACAACAGTGAGGAACTCTTCAGACAGGAGATGGCTGGACTTTCTAGCGCACCAGACAAGGAGTTGCCAGCACCAGTCGTTGAAGCAGAAACAGCAGAAGTATGTCAGGTCCACAAATGCTGTGGCAACATGCCTTGTGCATGAGACTACAGTTCCTTCTGTAAAGCTGAGGCTGAAATGTACAGGGTCTTCTCCTCATCAGGAGTAGAGATCCTATGCATTTATGTCTTTCAAGAAAGGATTTCCTTCTTGCTGTGGACTCCAATCCTGTGAAGGGGAAATCAAGGTCATCCATTATGTGCAGCTCTGCCGAAGTTGAAAGTAAGGCTGATGCCGGTTGGCTATTGCAGTTTGTACGGGAATCTCCTTAGCATTTGCTCAGCTGAGCTCTCTTGTCAGTAGCTGTCACCTTCAGAAAAGCTGAGTTGAGATCTTCCTTCATCAGAGCTTCATCAGGGTTGTTTTGGGGTGGGGCACTGTGTGAAATGTGGATAATGTAAACCAATCCAAGTGATCTGTTTTTAAGCGCCCAGGTAGCAATTCAGCAAACAGTATGTTCTTCCTTCATGCAGATTCTTGCCACTGGTTTACTTCTACATGTCCATTGTAGGTGCCTGTGCAGAGTTTTTGCATGATAAATGTCTTGCTAGATAGAAAAAAAAATCAGTTTGTGCTTATGTTACGTACCCTAAAGAGTGAGAACTCCAGGTAATATACAACATGACTAATTTAACTTCTGGCAGTTAGCCAGTTGTAGGCCAGGCTTGCTGTTGTAGTTCCATGCAATGCAAAAGAATCAAAAGAAAAGCTACGAATTTCTTGTATTGTGACATAACTGCTGTGGATTAAATATGAGCTATACAGAACAGTAAAATGCCTATTAATTGCAAAATTGAGCTTGCAAGAGCAGTAACATCCAGTGCTAATTATTAAACAGTCCATACAAAAATTGTCATATAAGCAGTCTCTACTGACAGACTATTCTCTTTAAAGATTTAAACTTTTTTAAAAAGTAAAAAAAAAACAAGCAAAAAGTAAGCTGATGCTATTTAATGTTCTCCTCAGAATCTTTCCTCTTGAAAAGTAGAGGCAGGAGTGTTGGCCACAGAACAGACTTTGACAGTCAAACGTCAATGTACATAAATCCTGTATGACAGCACCAACATGTTACATTCCCTATTATAATTCCAAGGACTTCAACCTGAAATTGTTAGGATACTGCATAAGTTAGTCCACGTTTCCAGTAACTAGTGCCTTGTTTATCTGTGAAATTAAATTGACTTACTTTTTTTTTTTCCCCCAAGATGATTGGAAAGACATTCTGGGGCAAAAAATATTGACATATATTGATTATTTCAGAATTCACAAAGAAATCTATTAGGATGCTTTCGGTATTCTTAGCTTCCAAAATAATCTTCCACTTTTTTTACAGCAAGGTTGCCGGTTTTGTCATTGAACTGTGTCTGTACTACAATGCTCATTGTAATTGCAGGATCCTGAGAAATAAATGACAGCTGTATCAGGAGATCAGCAAACTGCTTCTCGAACAGCTTCTGCGGCACTTCCATTGATGTACCAAATTTAGACAGAAAAATCTCACATACAGTGCTGGCTAGAGAGGCAAGCTGCTGATGACAGTTTAGTTACAGCGCAGGAGTGTGAGGGGCATTAACTTCCTTTTGACCTTGGCACCTCGAGATCAAAGTACAGACTTTTCTTTTTGGAAGCCTCGACAGAATATTATTCACATCCTAATATTTTTCTGTATCTATAGGTCTGTTTATTTAAAGGAAGACTTCATTTTTAAACAGATATAGAACTAATAACTTACTTGTCTTTCCCTTTTCCTTTTTTTCCCAATTCTCTGGTGAAAAAAAAAAATTCTGCATGTGTTTAACTTGAGATTGAAAGAGAATGATACATCAAACCCAGGAGGATTAATAGTTTGTTGGTTTGGTTTTTTTTTAAATTGAAAAGTAAAGCCATTTTTATTATGAGAAGTGTCTAGTCTTTACTCAGTTACTCTGTAAATATTTTTTCTCAGTTATAAGCAGTCATCAGGATTGGTCTCACAGACTTACCTTAGTATTGTAAAGGTAAACAGACTGACTCTACCATGTGCCCTTGTATGATGGTATTTATTCATCCAAACCGAGGAACTGATGTTTCCTTCCTTCAGAAATCACAATATGCAGTGAAGTGTAGGGAGGGTGCTGCTATAGCCCTGGACTTGCTCTAGGATGGAGCTGAGACAATCAAAGCTAAGAGTTCAGAAATGCCTCATATCCACCAGTAAAGACCTGCCCATAGATAAATTTGAGCCTCAGACTAGTGACCTTGAAATGGAAACTCTGCTTAAAGGATAGTAGACCTGCATAATGCTCCCTAATTTGATGTGCTGCAGAGTGTCTTCTGCCCTTTACAGCTTGCTTCAGGAGGAATGAGTCTGTGTCAGCGATACGGTGTAAATCTGAAGCTGCCACTACAGAGGCAACAAAGAGGGAGGGAGAACTAGCTTCATTTCTGAAAGATTCAAAACAAAAGTACTGGTTGAAGCAATGACAGATTTATGAAATTATGGAAGAAGTGGTGTGATCTGGGCTTCTACAAAAACACCTCCCTTTGGGCATTGCATTTATATGCATGAGCACTATTTTATTTTCAGTAGCAGACAGGTGTCTAATAGAACATTTTAATAATTTCTAAGAACATGAATCCTACAACTGATTGAAAGTAGAACCTTTTACGTTAGTAGTGTTGTGACATGCCAGTAAAATCAATAGAAAATGTGAGTTTTATAAATACAGGAGTGATTATGAATGTATTTGAACAAGATCCCAATACTAAGCAAGCTATGCAAAATAAATCTGTTGCAAATGCCCACAAAGCAGAAAACTGTCATCAGTTCAACCATCCCTCCACATGCTTTACTTCTCACACAGATCAATTTACAACACACATAACATACGATTTTGGACTACCAATTGATCATTTGCAGAATTGTCAGTTCCATAGGTCTTGGAAGCTGATATCACAAAAAAACTATTTATGAGGAAAACTGCAGTAGTGATCTTATATCTGCATCAAAAGAAGCATGGCCAGCACGTTGCAGCAGGTGACTCTATGCTTCTACTCTGCTCTCATGAGACCCCACCTGGAGTACTGTGTCCAGCTTTGGAGTCCTCAACACAGGAAGGACATGGAC
>JAOXJK010000001.1:176124155-176135561 GCA_025774025.1 Xenus cinereus | reverse complement strand
TTGATGGTTGGACTAGATGATCTTAAAGGTCTCTTCCAACCTGGACAATTCTATGAGTCTATGATTTTCTTTTATCCACACTGTAATACTAATAAAATTCATAGTAAAGTACTTTGAATGTTATATAGTATTTAAGTAAAGAGACAATATAGTCTTTTTTGAAGCAAATACATTCACATGTCAGAAGTGAAACTATTTAATTTATTAAGCAATTAAAATCATAGGGAAAAATAAATTATAATAACCTTGAGATTTTTAGAAGTACTCTTCTAACAGAAGTGTCTATCCAAGGAAAAAAAAAACGAGTAAAAAATCAGCTAAATTAATAGGAAATTGGAAATTCACAATTTCCATGGGAAAGCAGGAAGCCTTCAAATCATTAGCTGCTAGCAAATTTTGAGTACTTAATGATCTGTTTTACATTCCCATGAGGTCAACGTTATACAAAGTTTAAAAAGCATAAGAATGTTAGTTTATATAAATTCTGTTACTGTAGATTTTAATTTTCTGTTTAATCCACACAAATTTAATCTTCCCTTTCAGTTCAGCATATTAGTACTCCAGTAAGTGCATATTAACTAAACATTACAATCCTAGACTCAATATGAATAGTAATACTTCTATAATTAGAAATTGAAATAAATCTGTAGTCTAACTCTTGAACAGATTCTGACCAGAAGCACTATAAATTAAGTTAATTGTATTCATATTTGTTTTGTCAGTTCTTGAACTTGTAGGTCTAAACTTTGGTAAACGTGATCTCCCTTTAGAGACCTCTCAAGGAATCAAATTCCCTCAACAGACTGTGGGGAATTAAATAGTTATCTAACTATAACTATATTAATAGTTATAATTAGTATATATTATATATATAACTATATATATTTATATATAAATAGTTATATTCGGTTTCAGGTTGGCCTTCAAAACATTTATTTGAATCCAGGAACTAGGATAGCACCTTAAGTTTCAAAAAATGTACATTTTTTATACCCCATGGCCTTTTCCAGGCTTTAGCACTACTCTGCTAGGTGTTCCTATCAAAACCCAATCAACTAAGAACCTCTTCTTTCAAGACTGTATGTCACTAACTGCTGTTTTTTACTAAAACAAACAAAAAACCAAAACCCCACTGCAATAATAATGGTCTAATGGATTCATAATGCAATTAAACTTGTAATAATGCATCCAATTCACAGTGATGGTTTTGAAAAAATGCTCAGAGCTTATTCAGACTTCTTATTCCAGATACCCACACGAGGAATTGCAATAGCTAAAAAGTGAGCATTAAAGAGTTAAATTTTTTGGCTAACCACTTTCTCATGAAAAATATTTAATGGTAGCCCACTACATGGTAAAGTCTACTGTTAAAACATGCAATTTATAGAAATATGTCTGAAAACCATCAGCTCTGTTCACTCAGGTCATACCTATTCATACCAAAGAGCTATGAACCTGCTGTGCTGAATTCCTGTAAAAGAGTCCCAACTTTGAAGCGATACTCTTACATTTCTGTCACAGTTGAGACATTATGCAGAAAGAAATACAAGACTGAGGATTGCTTATCACCTTTGCTGGAAGGAATCTATGGCTAAAGTGTGCAGAGAAATCTGCAGAGAGAGGAAAGTGAACTCAGAGCATTTCCATGATAAGAGTTGCTTTCACTTATTTTCAGTCTGTGCCTGAAAAAAAAAATATTCCAAAGAACTGGAAAAGTGTGGGGTTTGTTTGTTTTTGTTTTGCTTTGGGGTTTTTTTGTGTGTGTGAATTTTCTTAATTAAGAAATAAATAAAACCTGAATGTTTTACTGAAATATCACTTTTTAAATAAAAACATATTGTTTGGGGGTTATTTGTGGGAGGTAATTGGAGGGTGTAGGCATGTGTTTTTTGAGGAGATATTTCAATTACTCATTAGTAAATGTATCCACAAAGAAATGTATGTTCACCTGAAAGACATTTTTTTTTCCCAAAATCAGTGGATTTTTGAGATTCAGCCTTAAAATTAATGGCAAACATATATTTTAAGCATGCAAAGGACCAGTCATGCAGTATGGAGAGAATTTAAGGGTGGAACTAAATTTTCCTGCCCAACATTTTTGTTTATGTGCTAAACGGTAAGCAGGAAAGGAAAATTTAATAAGACCTGTTTGAATGATCATTACCCACAAATTTGAAAGTCTTTTTAATTTCTTCCCTGAAATGGTACATTCCCATTCAAAGAGGGAATTAACTAAATAAAACTTTATAATCAGTGCTGTTAAAGGCAAAGTAAACTATTTTAAAGCTTTATAATCTGTCCCTCTCCTGAGGTTGTAAGGTAAGGATCACCATCTTTTTTCTATCTATAGGTAATATAGCCTAGGACACTTTTCATTAAAATAAGAATAGACCCTACATGTTCTGTGCCTTAAACACAAAATTGAATGTAAAATTAAGTTTAATTATTTCTCTAAGTGAGCAGGTTAAAATATTTGTTAGATGAATATAGAAGAGAGGTCTAGAAACTAGCATGATGGTGAGATGTCGGCTTTGTTGATTTGACAGTATACACAAGTTAATAAAGTCGGTGACAAAAGTGGTCTTTGAAAAGATATCGCGTCACTAAAGTATTGCTACATTTAACTGCTATACTGAAGTGACTGATATGTGATAGATCAAAACTCATTCTATTTTAAGAATATTTTAAAGATTTGGTACCACATAAAAGACAAAGAACTACTTTATTTTCTTATAACATCCTGGGGACTCTTAACTCATTTTTGAAGGGGGAACATCCTACATCGGATAAAAACTATAGAGGAAGTCTGCTTCATCATTTCTGGGCAGCTGTCAGTAAGTGATCATAGCACATACATTGAAAAGTCCTACTTCCAAAATTAAGTATTTGAAATATCATTAAGGGTTTAATTTTTGTCAGAATTCATTTTCTGTGGATTTTTGCAGTATGGAGCCTGTGGTGGCTGTCTGTAATTCTGCTCCAATGGAGCTTAACCTTGATACTACTTAATACAAAGCTTTACATTAAATATTCAGTAGTTAGGTCCAGAAAAATAAAACTGAAAAATGACAGTGTTAAACAGGGGACCCTGAAACTTATTTTTTTTTGCTTTACCTAAACTTTTGCTTAATAAAAAGCAAAGATCATGGAAGAATGTCTTTTGATTGGAAAAAAAGTAATTACAATAGAAATGGAAAAAAGAACCAATTCAGGACATAATGTGTATTTTCTCCCCCTGGCATGATTGCCAACCTTCACAAAACATTACTAAAAGAGTAAAAGACAGAAAAATGTTGTAATATTCTTTTAATGCATTGTTTCAACCTACAAATAAACACAATTTTTTTGATAACTTCATGGATCTTCGAAATGTTTAGGTGTTACGGAATCCTGTATCAATGAATTGCAAAATTCTAGTCCTATTCTTCTAGCCTGACTCATCTCTGTTAAGCATGTTGATACCTTTTGAACCACATTGTACACTTACGTGAGTAATTTCTAGAAAAGGTTTGCAAATAACCTGCGTTTAAGGAGGTTAGTGTGTAGATAAGGTGCTTTTTCTGGTGATTCCTGGCCATTACACCTGTTTGCTTGGCTCTTGGCTTTCAGATACCTAAGATTATCTATATTTGCTCTTCCTGCTTGTTAGAAGACTAGCAACTAGCTCAGTATTTCTCCTCTTTCTGTATTGCTTTTGGCTTCTTCAGAGGAATTTATGTTTCCTGTGTCTTTCCTGCCCACCATGAAACCACCTTACTTCTATATTTTTATGATTTATTGCCATTTCATTTTAGTTGCTTGTAGACCAAACTTGTACCCTGCCTGTTCTAGGAGTATTACTTGTGGGAAGATGGATGAAATATTAATTTTCATTCTGTTTTGGCCATATGGATATTGGATATTTAGGTAGAAGATCATGGTACATTTTCTAGTGGAACAATACACATTATTGCCTGTTTATAAAGAAGAGACCATTTTCCTGAACATTGCATCAAACATTTCATCAACATTTTAAATGCTGTCCCCATAGTCACAGGACATCTCTGAGTTTCAGGCTTCTCTATGCTATAATGCAATATGCTGAAGTCACACTGCCTCACATACGTTTACAAGAAGGTGCCACAACTTTTACCATCTTCCTTATATCCGTTGCAGCCTCATGAAAGAAGATGTGGGACTTTTTGTCCCACATGTATTCTACATACAAGCTTCATGCCAGATCAGTGCCTCATTTTGCCTTACCTCTGCACACAAAACAAAAAGCTTGTGATTTCCCTAAAAATAATTTAAAAAAAATCTTTCTTAGCTTCAAAGAAATCTGAATGTTAAAAATCATACAAAAAAGATCACACGACCAAACCCCCAAAACTTTATTATACTAAAATTTGCAGCTTATTAAAACTGATACTAAATTTTGAACTGGACACAGGGAAATGACAACAGATCTTTCTGGCTGTCATTCTAGTTTACAGATACACTTTTTTTCCATTTATTTCCTTCAGGTAGCAAACTTTCAGGTCACATAGTTTGATAAAGTTGGGATTGAGCTTGGTTCTGAATAAAAATAAGTTTCATTCTATAGTTGCTTGTGATTTACCAACAAATGATTTTGGAATTATTTATTCCAAACATAAAATGCACAGAAATTGGCACAATGTATGTACTTCATTAGTAGTTCTTAACAAAGGTTATGATAGACAGATACTTTTCTGATTGACAAAGTGTTAGAAATGACCTGAAAATCTGAGTGGCTGGAGTGAAAGGGCCATCCTGATTCCTTTTTTATATCCATATACGCCTTATTCTGCTTGGTGTTCTTTGTGCATCAGACCAGCCTGTTAATAATTGGTTTTCTTTTCCTCTCACACAATGCAAGGATGCTAGTTAAGCCATTGGACTTACCACAAAGATGTCTGATTGAAATCTCTTGAAGTCAAACTGCCTCCCTCTCACAATATAACCAAGTACAAAAAAGAAAAATTACAAAATAGAATGCAATGCATTTCTTCTTTGTAAGGTTTTTCATTCGTTTCTATTTCCAAGATCTCTCTGCTCACTTTGAAGAGTTTGGCTGCTGCGAAACTAAGTGCTCCATCTTAACGGTCACCACACAGTTGTGATTCCGTATTCCATGGAAAAAATTATCATGTTCTCACCAGTCAGAAAAGAATGAGATTTTTCTTTGCTCATTTTTCACTAGAGAGTTGCTATTGCTTATGACGTAACATTTCTACTATTGCTCATGATGTAACATTTGTTCCAAATATACTTTTTCAAGTTCAAAGCCAGATATATGAATGCAATGGTTTGGGATTATGGTGTCAACCATACTTCACATTGTTTGTGCCAACTATTTTTCCATACAAAAAGCTAAATGTATGCATATTTATACATATATACACACACACACAAATACAAACATGGTATACATATTAATTGGAAATATTCAGAATAATGGGGGGGGGGAAAGAAAGAAAACATTGTAGACTAGTGCAGCTTCAATTAGTAGTTTCACAAAATTGGAAAAGTGCAGCTCCATCACCTAGTTGAGAAGGCTCTTAAAGATCCCAAGGGTCAGGTTTGTTCACAGGGTGGTTTCTAAGGTTTAGATTGTATTTGGCAGCTTAGCAATCAGAAATTGATTCCTAACACTCCTTCCAGCATGTTTTGGGTCCGGAAGACTCAAGTTGCTGCAAGTAATAGAGATACATCAGCAGACCTACTTGGGAAAGCCTGTCTTGCCTCTTTCTTCCACGTACCTGGCCCAGCTAAGGCTATTACTGCCTATTGATTCCCTTCATAAGAAGTACATTTCATCAAAATCATCCCCACACATGAAATTGGTACAACGCATGAGGAACATTTATTGTGCAGTCTATTATTGTCCCAGCTCAGTGAACCATTAAGAATGAAGTGAATCACTGAAGCAAAGCGAGTTGAACTACAAAATCCTGAAATTAGTGAAAAAATGAAAAGATGTTTAGGCTGAGGGATTTTTATTTAATTTTTCTAGAAGTCCTCTCTTTTGTGATGCCTTTAATAGCAAATCATTTTTCTGCGCCTTATCTTTGCGTTTTTAACTTTTGTATTGCTCGGGTATTTAGGACTCTCTCCAAAGCCTCTTACAGGGTGTCTGCTCTGTTTTGATCCATGCAGTGCTACAAAACAGCTTATCTTGATTATGACCAGCAGGTGGGATAGACCAGGACGTGGCTGGGCTCATTTTAGGGAGCTGACTGCCGTAGCAGTGTGTGGGCTGGAGGCTCCATGAGGAAAGGAGCACCAGAGGAGAATGCTCTCCATGAGGTCTGTCAGGCTCAGGACCTGGCAGCTGGGGCTGTCTCACCACCCCAGCCAGGAGCAGGGCAGCCTGGGGGTACCATGGCAGCCCCGGCCCTGGGCATCAAGCACCTCCATGGGGATGGGAATGGACCAAAGCAAGGCCAGGACATGGGCCTGCTGGTGGGGGGTTAGACTCACGCCTGGGTAAAGCAATGGCTGCAACATGGCAAGGGTGGGAGCTCAGGTGGGCACCAAGCACAGGACCCTCAGCTTAAAAGCATCTCCCAAGGAAGGAGGCAGGAGCCCCTCTGAGGCTTCATAGCAGAGATGCTTGAGGAGTCCCCCACAGAAGCACCTTCTCGCTCTTTCTTTCAAGGCTGCCAGCAGCAGCATCTGTAATTTGGTGCTGAGCTCAACCAGCTGTACCCTGGGGAGGAGGGGACTCAGGTGTATGACATTCACCCTTATTTCTAGAAAAAATGAAACCAGCTTGGTTTTATGTGAAGGCTGACCACAGAGCAGCTGAAGTAAGAAATTCTGCAAGATGATCAAATGAGTTTAAGAGGACTACAGCCTCTAATGGCTCCATTAAAAAAGAAAAACATCCAAAGCGGTAAAAGCTTAAATAATAGATGAACTCCACAGCACCAAATATGTAAATATATAAAGCTCTATTTAGCACTCACCACGAGCTAATTTAGTACAATTTACCATAAAGCTGATAAATGAGGTCAGAAATAATTTACGAAGGACTTGAGCGTGAACTGCAAGCCATATATATGGCCTGAAAGGTGAAGCAAACTGCCTGAGGTATTAGACGTAGCTAGCAGGTCAGAAAAAGATCCCCACGAAAAGAGATAAACAGATAATCTCTGGCATGGTGAAAGGAGTGTTAAGAGAATGCAGTAGGTATGCTTTCCACATCTTGAACAAGGATGAGAAATGCTGAAGGATTTTTCTAATCAGACACTCGCTCTCTCATGTCCAATGCTCAAAATAATGTGTGGATATAAGGGAAAACACATATATCCCTTATGTATGTGTAAGGGAATATATGTAAAGGGAAAAAAAAAAGTTCTTCTGTTACTAGCAAAAATCTTAGAGGCAGAGTTTAAGTCTAGTGTCCCATGGGCTGCAAATAGAAGGATAATAGAAGAGTAATATAGAAACTGCAAGTGTGACAAAGAGAAGAATGTTGGACCGAAACCTGAACTTTAGGGTATTTAGTCTTAACACCGGACAGATAGTATCATATATGCAATCTGGGGATGCTATAGATGCACTAACAAAACAAGCTGAACACAAGGCAAAAAAGGCCAGGCAGAGCACTGTACAAAAAATCTCCATCAGTAGTATCAGGAAAGAAAAAAGGGAAAAATCATCCTCTGTGTGGCAATCTGAATCAAAGGCAATCAGGAAATGCAAGTACTTACCAATCAGTAAAGTGCAGTCAAACAGTGAAAAAGAACTCCTGGCAGGTAAATGCTTCACCCCCCTCTACAAGGACTTAGTAACCTCACATCAAGCTCTTCCACCCGTCCTCAGTGCTGAGTGTCATTCTGCAGTACAAATAAAGCATGATTCTTTGTAGGCCGGAATGGCAGAATGGGAATCTGAATGATTTGTGAGGCTGAAACAAAGAACACTTTACCCTAGTTACCGGTGGAAATACCATTCAAGTAATCACGGTTTGTTACAAGAAAAATCAGTTGAGATGGAATTGATCAGATTTAAATGTGAGCTTTTCAAAGTTAGGTGTCTATTGTTAGCGACTTACTGGAGGTGTCTTTACAGACAATATAGAAAAGCAGGCACCTCCAGAGGGTGATTCTTTCACTTATTTTAGACATCGATGTTAGAGCAGATTAATCACTCTGTGATGATGCCAATTCCTCTCCATTGACTCTAGAAAGAAACTGTGTGATGACTGTAGACTAAAATGAATGACTTTTAGATGCTCTAAAGTTAGTGAGATGAATCCTACATTAGATTAGCAAATTAAAAGAATAGGAATTTTGCCCTCCCTCTCTGCACATAAAGTGAGTTAATGGATTAGCCAGATAATCACTAAGTGAAAACAACTAAATCTACAGAAAAGATCTTTGAAAAGAAATGTGCTGCTATTCTTAAAAAAATCATTAAAAATTAAGATTTTTCTTTTTCTACGATGTCTTCTCAAAGCTTTCTTCTTACAGTTATTTTAGGATTATATCTGTCCCATGAAGTTAAGATGCTTTGCTTGTGGCAGCAATATTGATACTAGTAATGTTGCTCATTCAGGAATCAGCTTTTGTCCTGGTTGCATAATGTAATGGTGATACTAGAAGATTGTCTAGATGTCTGAGTGCATATATTTCTATATTTGTCTGCCAATTTTCCGTAGTAATGTTTTTAACTGGATTATCAATTCAGGCCAAATCTGATGATGGTGATTTCTTTTATTTATATAGATAAATAAAAAAAAATAATAAAGAAAAAGAGCTAGAATTCAGTCCCTTGCTGTAAGACCAAGTGGCCCTGACTCATCTGCTCATCAAGAGCAGATCTGTGTAGCAGCGAGATCCAGTTGGAGCAATGCAAACCAGAGCCTTTGGGAGACCTCATATTTAACTAATCAAGGATCCAATACTTGAACTTATTCCCAGAAGCTTCTTTTAATTACAAGTATAGACCTGAAGTTCCTACAGGTTTTATGAAAGGAAGCATCTGTTGGAGAAGAGACCTAAATCAATGTTTTTAGTGACAGAAAACTTTTAATGCAAGTTTTAAAAGCTGGAAAGTCACAGGATATAAGCCTCCACATATTTTGTTTCTCATAGTAATACTTGATTTATTTGATGACTGATCATGTTTTCTGCACACATCTTAGGCTTATTCGGTTTATTAGTCTTTCTCACATTCAGTGAAAGACTAATAAAAAATAAATATGCTCTGATAATAATGTGGTGTAACTTTGTTCACATCCCACATTTTTGTTCGTGCTGAGGTTGTATTTTATCTGAATAGTCCCTGAGATTTCAGATGGGACAAACTGCTTTACAGTACCTTCATTTTTACCCATAGATCTCAAAAGACTTCTAAGGAGTAAAATCATTGTAGTTTGGCTAAACTCTTCACACTGAGATGACTTGTCCAGAGTCAGTAATGCCACCAACAGCATCAATGCCCTCTCAGTAACAGTAAATCCACTGGGATAAACAAGGGAGAAACACATTGGAGTCCAGATGATCTATTCAGTGAGTGTTTCCTCTACATCAGAAATGCCAGGAGTAGCCTGCTATGTATGTCTCTATGAATATATCTGTGCCTGTGTATGAATGCAGTATAGTATAGTGATAAATAAATACTATGCATGCACACCAATAATTGCCGCTTTTTAAGTAATTTCAGGTAGACATACAATGAAGCCTTGCTGTGGATCTGAACCTGCTTACTTTTGTGGGTTTTATTCAAACCCTTAGTGTCTCCTGAGTACAGGGTTGTTTTTTTGTTGTGGGTTGTTTTTTTTTTTTTTTTGTAGCTTAATGTGCTAGAGTTACTGCTAAAGCTGCTTACAAAACAAAGACTCAAAACAGAAATGCCTAGGGAGAGGAACAACAGCCAGAAGGTGAGACAAAGACAGAACATGAGAAGTAATCTCAGTTGGCAGGTCCAGCCAGCCACAACAGAGTGATAGCGTGGAAATTTGTTGAGAGAGATTTTCAGGACACCGCTGTCCACACAGAGAACAGGGTACACATTAAGCAGTTCAAAGCACAGCCCTCTACGTTACTGCTGCTCTCAAATGCCTGTGTGTGGCAGCAATAGTTTGGCCTCATGTCATTTATACTTCTATCTAAACAGTAGTCAGCCATCTTTATGCACTTGAGATCTTCTGGAAGGGGAGGACTGTGCTTTTAGACAGAGTTGCTTTAGTTGTTTGCAGTATCTTCCAAAATGGTAAATAAATCTAAATTCTAGCTAGTGACATATGTTATTTGACATGAGCTTTCAAGGGTGAGGAGTGAGGTGTTTTCACAGAAATGTTTTCATTTCTTCAAGTGGATGTTGTATAAAAAACAAACCAAAATAAGTGAGGAGTAACAAACAGCTGATTTACAGCAGTGGATGCTGTGTATGTGTGATTGTCCAGAATTCCAGGAAGCTGCTTCCGCACTAAACAGGACTTGAATCTGCATCAGTTTACAGAGGTGTATGTGATTATTCTGTGCATTTTGGCCCACTTCCTAAAGGCAATTTTGGGGCCTGAATTCATTGAAAGAAACGGAAGCTAGATGCCTAAATACCTTAGAGGACCTATGCTCTTCAGCTGTGTCTATTTATATCCTATGAAAACTCTGAAGCTGTAACCATACTAGAAAATTAAACAATGCCAGGCAATGTTCCCAGGTACTGAAACAAAATCATTTCTACTGTTAAATTTTTAACTTGGTTTCTGGCGTGATTTTGTCCTGTGCCAAAGTATTCTTGGCTGTGGCTCACAAGTTTGCATGGAAGTAGGATCATTCCCAGGATGTAGTTTGGATACAGGCACCTTTTTCTGGGGTGTAAAAGAGTTTATTAGTGGGGACATGAGCCTGTTCAAGCCAACTGGACACAGTGCCAGAAAGAGTAGTCCTGCACATGTTTCATAGATGTAGCCTGAATGGCTCTGAGAGAGGTTACAAAGCAGAGCTGAAGGCTCAAAGCTGCCTTCAAAATGAAAGAGGAATTCCCTAGAGAACTGAAAATTCACAGCATTTCTAAACAAAAATGAGAGAAAGACAGTCTGGGAAAAATCATGTACGTCCCATAGTAAATCTTTTGTAGCAAAGTACAAATCAACACAGATTGATGATTTAATTTGAAATGAACATCCATATCCGTTAGCTTACAGATACTTGGGCAATAACAATGAAAGTGTATGTGCTTTTCAGGAGGGCACTGAAATATAATGAAATACTGCAGCCATGACAGGGCAGGGGGGAACAGCACACAGTACTCAGCATGTTAAAATCCTACTGGACCTGAATTAGTCACACTGCTGCATCTGGTCTCTTATTGACTATCACAGAATCACAGAATCACATGGGGTTGGAAGGGACCTCTGGAGATCATCTAGTCCAACCCCCCTGCCAAAGCAGG
>JAOXJK010000001.1:176056073-176103061 GCA_025774025.1 Xenus cinereus | reverse complement strand
CTTGAATGTCCCCAGGGAGAGGGCCTCCACTACCTCTCTGGGCAACCTGTTCCAGTGTCTCACCACCCTCATTGTAAAGAACTTCTTCCTAAGGTAGGTCTAACCTAAACCTACCCTGCCCTAGTTTAAAACCATTGCCCCTCCTCCTGTTGCTACATGCCCTTGCAAACAGTCCCTCCCCAGCTTTCCTCCAGCCCTCTGATCGTCATTGTGGCCCTCCTCTTATGCTGGTAACAGTGCTTTGTTTGCCTACCCTACAAAGCTAGCTTTAGAACCACATGTTGCACTGTTTTTCTTCTTCAGCTCTATTCAGTCAGTGTCTTTCTGTTGGTCTCTGAATAGAAATTTCAGAGAGCATGCATACTACAGTGGACAACGGTCATATCTCTTCCAGGCTTGTGGTCTACTCCTAACTACTGGGATCCTGTTTGTGGTCATGATCCCTAATTTTGGAACCTCTGGGACAAAAAAAAATCAGAGAAGATGCTTCTCAGAAAGAAAACAAAAACTATATTCATTTCCACAATGAGTTCTCAGGGAGCAATTTTATGATGCCAGAAAATGTTTCTTTAGATACTGGGATCACCATAAGCTAAAATAAACATTTCTACCATCTGATATTGGCACTTGCTGTAACCCTTCAGAGACAGTAAAAGCAGCAAAACTTTTAAGTATGGACAATGCTAATTTTCCCATTTCTTCCACATGAAAAGAATATAATGAAATATTTTTCTTCATACCCTCTCTCAGTCTTCACTGAATGTCAACTTTTTAGGACAGGGACTAAGTTATGCCCTGTCTTACTCAGAAGTCTATCTCAAAGCATCTGTTGAGAATTCAAAGTAATACAACAATCAAAAATATAAAAATATTTTAGGGCACTAAACCCCCAAATACTGGGAAGATATATTTTTCTATGCTAGCATGCTGCAATGTGTGTCCAATAAGGACCCATCCATAGATAACAATCTTATCTCTAAACTTATAGCTACAGTTAAAGTAATTGCAAATGCAATTTGATGATCTGTCATCATACAGTTATTTCAAAGTTGAAAATAACACATATGCTTCCTACTATTATTATTTAGCCCTTAGGTTAATTGCTTATGAGTGATATACTCAGACTAAGCCACTAGACCTTATCCTCCTGAGAGGATCCCAATGCCCTTTTGTCCTTTAATTATTAATGCAGTGTTTCTTTTGGTTTTAAAGAAACAAATACCATAACAAACAATAATCTATTAATTTGTGTATACCCTAAAATGGTGTTAATTCTCAAAGCTCTGTGAAAAGTTAATCATCAGAGAAACACTGAAGATGCTGGTTGAACCTTTTCTCTCTGTTTTGAATTTTCCTTATCCACAAAAAGCAACAGCTGTCCACCGCAGTGATTTTTGTCTCTCCGCATTTCCTCAGACCTTTCAACCTAGACCAAATTACTAGACTCTTGTCTTTGCCTTATTTTTGGGGCACTTTGCAAAGTGACTTTAGGGTATTATTAAAAAAGAATTCAGAGTTTATAAAAGTGTGCTCAGACTACAGTAAGTGATCTAGATCATAACCCAAACTGGAGTTGACAGGTATTTTGAGTCCTAAACTGTATTTTGTAGTACTGCTGTGTGAGACTCCAAACAGAAATTGCGGACCTATAGCAAAACCACTGTAAGCAATTATAATTTTCCATATGCATCTGCTAAATACTGTTAACATACTGTTATAAATGTTGTTTACAAGTCATTGCTGCCTCTTATTTTAAGTAATTACTGTACTAGCAGACTGGTGACTGACAGTGGCTGACTGCAGACAGCATTGGCAACTGGCAGACACCTTTGTAGTGGCGTAAAATCAGAATAAAATGCCTGAAACAGGACCTTGCACCAGCAAGTAGATTCTTTCCAACTCCGTAATCCATTTGGGGGATTTAATCACATTTATTTCTATATTTATAGCTAGATAGCTAAATCTGCATAGCTAGATTTTTGAAGATTTTGCCAGCTTCCTGGAGTTAAATGCAGATTTCCTTGTTTTCTCAATATGGTAAGAAGTCTGTGCGGTTTGGGAATCTACTCTCCAAGGACGTTCTTTGATGCACGGTTAGGACAGTTTTATGTTTCAGTAACATAAAATCAGGCAAATTAATAGGACCTAAAGAGATTTGTTAATCAAACTTATAAATTGTGGATAGTTAATAGTCCTTAACAACACTTGACATTTAGAGTATATAGCACTTTACAAACATTGAATGATTACTGTCTCAACATCTTCACATGCTAGACAAATTGTTGTAGTGTTAATGTGCAGACAAGGAAACTGAGGCAAAGACAGCTGTACGCTTTTGGAATATCATACTGATTGGAAAGAGATAATCTCACTGTCCACAGTTCATTGACCTGGACATTTACAAAAATGGTAAGGAGACATCGGCAAAGTGATATTATACTACTATTTTGCAGAATATGCAATGTAGTCTGGTAACGTCTGTTAATGAAACGTCTATATATTAGTTGTAAGAATGAATTGCTCACTAACAATTTCTGCTACCAGCGAAGAGATACAGACTCAAAGGGAACTCCCATTCATCTGTTTTGGATGGGAAAGTAAAGAGGGATTTCAGAGTATATATTGCAAAATTAGACAGATAAACAAAGAAGCAAGCAACAACAAGAACTCTAGACATTTTAGTAAATGGTACAGAATTAATAACTGTGTTAGTCTATGTCATAATTAGGGCAAGTTTTGTTTAGTTTTTTTGTTATTCTTCTTATTTTAAGAATCTTTTGAAAAGGAAAATTAATGTGTACACACTTTTGGCCAACATTTAGAGATCTATTGCAGGAAAGGTCTTTGAACATAAGAATAGTTTCACTGATATTTACATTCACATGAGTAAAATGATGATTTAAATATGTAAATCTTCAGGACTTGCATGTGGGTTTATGCCATCCTGAAGTTTATGGGAAAAATATTCAGTTGGACACATCAGGCAATCAGTTTTTAATTTATTTTTCTTTAATATTTGTTTCCTTAGTGTTCTATTATTTTGCTTTGGATGCAAATTACTGTACTGGAAAGAAATTGCCAGGAAATAATTATGAAATGACAACAAATAAGATTTTACAATAATTAATTTTTGCAATGACATAAGCCTAAACATCTCTCTCTGATTGAGCTGATAAGAAAAAATGATAAAATTGAAGTAATGTGAAGTCAGCTAAAGAAACATTAATGACATTATAAATATGAACTTCAGCTATAATATGACACTTGTTTTGTACTGAGCTGAAGCTATTTTAATAGTTATGGAATATAAATTCTGTGTTTATTTTGTCATTTCTAACATTTTCTGACTTCTTTGCATGTATTTGTTACTACATAAAAAAGCTAGATGCATTCAAAAAAAGAGACAAAGATATACTATCTGAGATCTCAAAAAAACCTTCTGTAGGATAATCCATACTCCCCTTTCTCAAAGATCAGTTTCATGAGATTTTTCCCATAACTAAGCAAGATTTAATCTCTCAAGATAAAATAGAATCCTTCAAAAACCGACACAAATAAGATTAATGAATTTTCCTGGTAAAGAAGACTTTGAGATACCCATTTTTTGCAGAAATTAGCTAAAAAACCCAACTATCATCACCGTTACATAGTGGTGGACATTTTACTTTGTTTATTCTTATATACTTTGGCAATTCAGGTGAACTATTCATAGTAACTAATTTACTGAGTAAATTTCAGTTTACTTTTTCACTCAGTGAGTATTATAAATTTTCTTTTTCCCCCTTATTTTGGAATCATTTAACAATCTATCTTTTATTCCATTGCCGCATTATTTATTAAAAAAAATAATCTGATTGGCCAATTTCTGTACAATTGCTGTAGCTGGCAGGTTTGCTTTGATTATACCTTAATTTTTGCCCCATAATTAAATATTCATAACTTACACTGCATGATAACAATATGGTACTAATTCTGATTTAGGAGATGAAGTTGAGAAATGTTAAAACAAGATGAGAAAACAAAGGGGTTTGCAAAACAACTATGTGAATAAATGGAAAAAACAAAAAGTTTTACAACTTTGTTCTTTACATTCAAAGAATATCTTTGGATACGTTACAGAAGTGCTTGACTTGCTTTTTAAATTTTTTTGTTTGTTTTATTTTAAAGTATGCATGACCTGCAGTTATCTGCAATACCAGCACAAGTCAAGTTCATGAGTAAATACTACAGACATGCATTGATCAAGTGAACATGGAATCTTGAGTTACCTCAGCAAAATAATGAAAGGAAACTAAGACAAGAAATTGCCTAATAACATGATATCCATCTGGCTGACAGTGAAAAATAAACTCTAAAAGACATATATTTACAGCACTGAAAGACATCAGTTGATTTGTCAAAAAATTATGTCTAATAAAAAAAAAAACACCATTATATAAACTACATAAAATAATTATCAGATTAAAATAAAATAAAAATTTTATGTGAAATGGATTGGATGCATTGGATCCATCCAAAATTAAGTGGATTCTTTTGATTTTTTCTCTTTTTTTTTCTTTTCTTTTTTTTTTTTTTGTGGTAGGGCATCTTTTACTGGATATTTGTCATTATCTTCCCTCTTCTTTGATTGAAGGGAAGAGGACAGAAAAACAGTTAGGGAAACAGTATATTCCAGAACTGTGAATATTATAGTAAAACATCACTTGATTGACTGAAAAAAAAAGGGCACTTGGCAAATTAAAATAAAGTAGTATTCTTATGTGAAGAAACAGTGTGCTTCAGCTTACACTTTTGAAGAAGAGTCCAGGGTAATATAAATGGCTTTCTGTGCATCAGTTTGGGTGAACAAAAGGCACGCACAGATCCATAGAGAAAAAGGTCAGAAGATTCATTTGGATTAATTTGTATAGTACAAAGTCCTGAACTGAGCTCACGGCTATGTATTTGTTTTTCTTTTCTTCTTTGCTTTTACAGACATGATTTTCAGAGATTTTTACAATTGTGCTTTGGTGGGTTCGGCTTTTCTTGTTGTTTCCTTTACATTCATGTCTGTGTTCGCTCCCCTTGATTCACCAAGTGTAAGAGCAAATTTTGCAATCTAATTCTTCTAGGTTACATAGTATGTTACTTGTAAGAAATATTATCTTTTAAAAAGCATCTGTTATTCTTTCTTGCACTATCCTGTGGAAAGCCAATTTTCAGATCTAGGGATGAATAACTAAAAATCAGTTTCTTTATTCAAATAGTCCATTTATTTCCCTCTGCTGAGAATTTCAGGTGATAGTTTGTTATATCTGTAATAATAAATTATTTGTTATATAATAGAATGGTGTTTTATCTGACTGTTTAACAGCTAATTGGATGCTGTGCAACACTTGAAGACTGTCCTCACACACCATAGAATGGTTTAGGTTGGAGGGGATCTTAAAGATCATGGAGTTTCAACCCCACTGCTAGGGGCAGGAACACCTCACACTAGACAACGTTACTCAAAGCCCCAGCCAACCTGGTCTCGAACACCTCCAGGGATGGGGCATCCACAACTTCTCTGGGTAACCTGTTCCAGTGCTTCACCACCCTCACACTAAAGAATTTCTTCCTAATATCTCATCAAAATATCCCCTTTCAATTTAAAACCATTACCCCTTGTCCTATCACTACACTCCCTAGTAAAGAGTTCCTCCCCATTTTTCCTGTAGGTACTGGAAGGCTGCAATAAGGTCTCCCTGGAGTCTTCTCTTCTCCAGGCTGAACAACCCTAACTCTCTCAGCCTGTCTTCATAGGAGAGGTGCTCCAGCCCTTTGATCATCTTCACAGCCTTCCTCTGGGCTCACTCCAACAAGTCTGTGTGCTTCTTAGAGCTGTATGTGGTACTCCAGTTGGGGTCTCACAAGCACAGAGTAGAGGGGCAGAATCACCTCCCGTGACCTGCTGGCCACGCTTCTTTTGCTGAAGCCCAGGATGTGGTTTGCTTTCTGGGCTGTGAGTGCACATTGTCAGCTCATGTTGAGCTTCTCATGAACCAGCACCACCATAGTGCTCTAGAGATATACTCCATATCTCCAATAACTGGTCATGATTCAAAACCAGAATTATTACCTAAATCAGGAAACTTCTGAAATATGTATTTTTTAAATCAGTGAGAAAATATGGTTTGTTTTTGACTACATCTAGCTCTAAATGTCACTGACTTTGAAATACCTCTGCTACTTGTTTAGTTTAATAAGTATTTTATGAATGTCTCGCTCCTACAAGACTGAAACAAGTATATGGAGAGCGAGTATGATCTTTATATTTATAAAGTACTTCAAAACAGGAGAGAGTTATTGAACAATTACCATGGTTACAAGTTCAATCATTACCATAAAAAAACAACAGTTTAAACTAAAAATCCAACTATTGATGAATTAGTAGTGAATATCTATGCAGTCTGTAGGCTAAAAAAAAAATTTAAAATAATAATAATAGCATCAAAACCTACGCTATTTTTGTAAATGTCCTGAAATCCCATGTGACTCATGCAGAAGTCATAAGAACCCAATTCTCAATTAGAAGAGGCTTAACAATAGATGGAAAACTGACATTAAAGTTGAAAATGTCATGAGTTATTGTCCATTCCCCTACTATACTTCTTGAAAAACAAAAATTCAAACAAACAAATAAAAATCCCAAACCCACAACACTACAATAATAAAAGCCACCCTAACACCCAAAAGAAAGAGCAAGTAATCTGGAAATCATGAAGGTAACGAAAAATAGCATTTGAAGGTAGAAAATCCACTGCAGATAGTTTAGACAAGTGAGTGGAAGGAGGAAATTGGGCACATTTATACTATAGGCAGGGTCTTCGTCTTGATCCTTGTCAGAAGAGACTTAGGCATACTAGAACTACACACAAGCCAACATCTTCTATTGGTTGTGCTGCTACACCTGACTTAATTCCTACTTCAAACTCCATTTAAACATAAGAAAGAATTTCTTTATGCTGAGGATGATCAAGCGTAGGAAAAGGTTTCTTAGAAAAGTTGTGGATTTTCCATCCTTGGAGGTATTCAAATGCCAACATGACGCACCACCAGGCAACTTGCTCTAAATGACCCTGCTTTGAGCAAGGGAGTTGGAGTAGCTGATCTCAGAAGGCCCTTTCCAACCTCAGCCATTCTGCCATTCTGTGCAGTTCTAAGGCCTCTGCAAGGAAAGAGACTGTGGCTGCTGGAGCCCTTGCCTTCACAAGAGACTATAATGTATATATATATAGTACTGGTTCTGGCTAAGATAGAGTTATTTTTCTTCATAGCAGCCCATATGGTGCTATGTTTTTGATTTGTGATCAAAACAGTATTGATACCAAAGGGGTGTTTTAGTTATTGCTGAACAGTGCTCACGCACCGTCAAGGCCTTTTCTGCATCTTGAACCAAGGTTTTGTGGTTCTTTCATTTAAAATAGACAAGTTCCACAGAAGTCACATTTTAGGTTCTTAAAGTGTCTTTTGGGATCTCATCATAAATTGTTAATAGTTAGTCATTCACTTTTGGTTTTCTATACATGTTTATCACAGTTACAAGAAATTATTCATGATACTTAATGCTTTGGAGCATTAGAAATATAACAATATCTTTTCTTCTGTATCTACTATCGAAACTCGTTTGAATGGATTCCCACACATAATTTCTGTCTTCAAAATAGAAAACATAAACCAGACTCTTTGATGTCTGAAAGAACTCTGAGGCTCACATTTATGTTCCTAAGCAGAAAAAAAAAAAAACAAACCCAGCAGCCAAGAAATAAATAAACCAACTCTGAAGTTTTGGAATACTGTATTTGTTTAGTATATCTAAAATATGGATTTATTTTTCAAAACTAATAGCATGACTAAAAGAGTTCCCTGTCTACTGTGCCCTTTGTAGGACAGATTATTATGAAAGAACTCTAAATAGATCAAAACTCATATTTAGACAATATCTATTGTTGGAACTTCTTTAAATATGTCTCCACTATACTCACTGGACTACAGTGAAGTGAATGTGACATGATTATGTGAAATATCACATAATGTTGAAACATTAAAACACTTTTCTTAGTAGTCTTCATGAAAAAAGCTAAATATATTTGAAATATAAAATTGGTACTTTTATCCATTGATAACAAATTTCACTCAGAAGTCACCTTCTCATGTAGCTGTAGTAGTCAACTCTATAACAAGTTAGTCAAATCTATATGACAAATTTTTAAGTCTATAACAAGTGATCCAAAGAACATCCACTGTTTGAATATTAGAGATGTTGAAAAGCAGGAGAGAAAATAAAAGTTTTATTTTTTGTTTAAAATATTTTTAACAAGTCTTCCTCTATAAATATGCATTAAAATATAAAATATATATGCAGAAGCACTTGAAGTGTTTTTTAATCCATTAATTGGATTGAGTTTCTAGACAAAAATACCATTATTACTTAACAGTTTGTCGCAGAAGAGAGACAGACAAAGTATGTTCCAAAAATGAGTGTTAATAGTGTCACAAAAAAGGTAGAACAGTGAAACTGGTCTGGGATCACTTCAGCAGACATAAACTTATTTACGGGTTCAGGATGTTAGTTGGGAACTAATAGTACACGGTGTGTAACCAAAACTAAGCTTAGAATGACTCAAAATGCACAAACCACTCAACTACAAGGTGAGGATACTCAATACCAGAAAGTCACTTTGGATGACATCTCAGTCCAAAGGGAGTGCTTCCAGTCACAGACCCACTGCTCTGAGGTCTCTGCCGGGGGACCCCATTTTATAGCCTGGTCAGATCTATACTCTGGTCATATATTCGTCATTGTCATGTAGTTTTCATTGGCTGAGAGGTCTCCTAGGTAGGCTCATTGGCTGAGGTGGTCTCTGGGGCTCGGGTATCTGGGGCATGTGGCTAGGCCTTGTTTGCATACATGACCAGCAGATTATGAGCTTCCCGCCTAACCAGCCACCATGCTCCTGTACTGCGTAGGTAGACCCGCAGGGGTGAAGGGGGATTGGGGACATGTGGTGTGTGCTCCTGACACACAGTTCAGTGATGAAAATTATGGATAAATGTTAAACTATATGTCTGTGCATAACAGACATATAATACTTGACCATACTACTAGTATAGAAGAAATATAATACTACTACTCTGTTTTATCTTCTTCTAACATAAAAATGGCCTAAATAAGTTGCATAAAACAGCAAACAGTATAAAGTGAACTAAGCATTTTCATATTAACATTTGCAAGAAATAAATTATTCTGCTCTAATACTGATATTTACATGGAGAACAATTAATATTTTCAGTGAACTGGCAAGGAGTCTTATGGAAACTTAATTCGTAACTGTATTAAATTATTTAATTGGGTACTTCATTGCTAAAATGAATAAGTGTTAATTAGAGATGGTAGATTTGAAACTGGACAAGAGACTTTCTTGGATTCCTAGAATAACTAATGAGATTTTTGGTTTCAGACAAGTGAAAGAATGTTTCCAAAGGGGTATGAAGAAAATTCAGAATTGCTAAGTGGTTTTGCACAAGAACTAGGATGCTGTTTCTCAGCAGCATAGACAAGAAGCAGACAACAGGACACAGAGAATTTAGACCTTGTCCAGATAAACTTTATTTTAAAAAATTTAATTGTTTTATTATGTTAGATACCTGTGTCAATTAAGCTGAAGTTTTTTTAATAGTTGTTATAACTATTAAAGGGTGTAAATCCTGTTTTGCAGGCAGGGCACTGAGATACTAGATAGAAGTAGCTGTGGAATTTTAACCTGAAGTTATGGGATCAGTACACCAATAAAAAGATGAGAAAGACTGGAACTAAAATAGTCTGAATGCTAAAATTTACCAGTGAAGCTAAATTTTTTGTTTGTAAAGTTCTGACTTTGTGTATAGATATAGTTGTCTAAATTTCAATGTTATTGGGATGGCACACCTCAGTGGTACATATATATGAATATTTTGTACAAAGTAAAACTTTTTCTGATCTGATTCCATGGACTATCTGAATAGGCTAATGGACTCAGAGCAATCCTCCCCCTCTTAAGAACATACTGGGATAATTAAAAGGAGAGTTTAATCAGTAGGGAAAGACTAGGGCGGGAATATCTTCACCTTTAAGAGAAATTGTACTGTGAGGCCATATCTGAAGTTTTTAATGTTAAATATTTTTTGAGGCTAATGTACTTAGAAAAGAATCTGAAGGAGCATAAGCAGTTCTGAACGTTTCTACGTATAGTTTTAAGCACAGAGAGGGAATGAGGAGTCTAATCTTAATTAAATGGTTAGTCTTCTTATAGAACATATCAGTTGACTAGGCCACAACAATTCTTTTCAAGCTATATTCAATTATATGTTAAAAACAGCTTGTACATGGTATGTGTAACATAGTATTCTGATGATCACAGACATAACACAACTGTGCTAAATGGACCTCTTAAGGGACAATACATGTTTTTTTTAAGAAAAGACATAAATGGTAGAGCTATCCCACAGCAAGATCTACTCATGTTTACAGGCAACAAATTACAATTCTCATATGAATGATTCTGTTCCATGTTGGATTTAAGACATAGCTACAATTACCTGAAATGCTATAAATGACACACATGAGGCAGAAGTATTTATTCAGATGATAAAGAACTTAAATGGTTTGTAAGTATATTTTGGATTCAGAAAGGTTTTCCTTGGGTAGAGATTTAAATGTCAACTGTGTTGTTTCCAATCAAAATAAGAAACTGTTATCACTGAACCGCTTTTTACACTATGGAAAACCTGAAACTTCCAGCGATTTTTGACAAAGGAGAAGAGATCCTCATACTCCAGAATAAGGAGATCAATCAGAAACTCACCTAAGGTACAGAAGACAAGATTTGTTATTGGACCATGTATTTGAACACAAATATCCACACAGCATAATAGACTTATATTTACTTATTATCTGGGGGTACAGATTTCTTTTTTTTTCCATCAAAAATGGCTAGAGAGATCTGAAGTATTTTCCACCAAAATGCAGGGTCTTTTAGTGGAGGTGCAGAGGTGCATATGATGGTACAATACAGTTCAAGAACCTGTTCTTTATCATTCAGTGGCAGCTTGGACCACCAGAAGGAGTCTGTGATACTAACAAGTAGGTGAAAAACAAGCAAATATTTAATTTTTGTATGTGGAAATAGCACTGGTAATAGAAACGATGGTAGCACAAATAGAGAATTCTAATTATATCTAGCTTTAGAATCTGCATATTAAAAGATCAAATGTAAAGGCAGAAATAATGTGCAGCTTAACGTACAGATTGTGGCTAAACACCAGAATGCATTTAGATACATTCTGTAAATTTTCTACAGTAGATACATATCTTTCTGAAGGACCAAGAGCAACCTACAAAAAAGAGCTATAAAGATAATTCCAGAGACTGAGAAGCTCAGTGTTCACAAATATAAAGTAGAAGGTAGGGAAAAGGAAGTAACATCAACTAGAAAACAAAGGTCTTAGGAAAACCATTAGTAGGCTAGCATGTACCACACACCAGTAACCTAAAACTTACCTGAACGACTGCTAGTAGAACTGAAATCTGATCATGAGTATTTTATCACCGCTGCAAAACTAAGTTCTACGTTTTCTGATTGTTTTCTATTGTTCTTATGTTGAAGGGGCAGGAGGGAAATACACTAAGGACCACTCCCATATGAGTGGCTGTTCTGAATAAAAAGTACAATTTGTTGTGAATAAAGATCTCATGTCCTGGCATCTTTACTTTATGACTTTGCCTAAGAGTAAATGATTACTATTTCCAAGTGAAATGTCCATCTTTAGAGTTGTTAGTGTATATCCATGTATGTATGGGTGTTTTGGGATTGTGTTGGTCCATATAAGATTATAAGTTCAGTACTTAAAGGTGAAAAAGTAGTTTCTTTTGGAAAATAAGCCCTATCTGGAGCTTCTCATTTTTGGATAAGTGAAAATTTTATGCCACATGCAGGTACAGTAGTTGCCCTTGAAAGGAATAGTTATATTCAGAAGGTTATACATGTATGTGTGTGTCAACTGCATCTATAGAATGAATATTGTGGCTGTCCCCTGCTGAGAAAATCCTCTGCCCTAAAAAGAAGAAATCTTCTTGAGTGTAAGCACAATGGAAATTTCTTAGAAAGGCAAAGCTTATTGCTGAAAGAGGCAATATAGAGGTCTCCCTGTTATAACTTATGGAAGTTCTTCCTTCCTAATGAACTACTTGAATCTTTAAGGAGCATTTGACACCACGAATTATAATGTTATTTCAGTCTGATTACTGTCTATTGTGGGACTGGTGTTCAAGGATGGCTGGGGATGGTCAGTTTCCTGTTCCTCTTGTATAAAACACAGTTGGGTGACTGCTCTCAGTTAGATGCAAGTATGATGAGAAATATTTCTATATTGTATAAAAGTACCTTACTTTTTTCTGGTATGTTTTATTACTTTCACAGGGAGGTGAAATGTTAGTTCTTCTTTTTTTTCTTCATGTAAGTTAATCATAGCCAAAGTGGGCAGGGGAATGTGGTAGTTTAGATGCTATGACTTGTGTGCCTTTTTCTCTGTATAGCTACAGCCCTCGTCTTGCAGCAGACTTTGTTCTTCCTGGGAGACCGTACGTGTGGCAACATGTGTTAAGGTTGCCTACAGGGTGGCTATGACTGCTAATAAAATGTTCACTCTACTCATATCTAAGCTTTTGGCAGCAAAGCTAAGTGGATTGCAGCAGCCCTATATGAGAAGTTATGATGTTTTCAATGGAAAAAGAAGAAATCTGTTTCAATCGAAATTGAATGAATGTAGTCTTTTTGAAGAATGTCTTTATTAGAAAGCAAATTAAAGATTTTGGGAAGAAAAAAAAATCATAGTAATTTCTAGCATTTTAAGGTCAGGGACAAAAAAAAAAAGAACGTGTAACCTGGAAAATATAAGTCTGAATGTATGTAAGTAATTAAGCTGACCCAGCTACTTTGGGAAGTCTGAAAACAAACAGTAGGAGTTTTAAGTGATGAAAAAGTGAATAGACTATAAATGTTGGCAGATTTTTAATTTATTTTTTTTTGTCACCACATCTCATAGGTCCTTCTTCTCATATTTTTTAAAATTAGACTTTGATGACTAATGCCACGGACTCTAGAGAAGTGAACTTACAAAAGTCTGAAGGGCTTCTGCATCACTGCAAATATTTAGACAATATCTTTGCATTTGGAGTATTCCAGAGATGACTTAAACCCAACAAACTTTGAAAAATCTCATGCCACCACTGTTATAGTAGGAAGGATTTCATTTTTCATGTTTCTGAGATTGTTTCCCTGTCTTTATTTCCCTATGTGCCTCTTTCCATTCCCTGTATTTTTCATTTTCCCCATTCCCTTTCTTTCTTGGCTTCTGACCTAAGGCTGAAATCAATTGTATCTTGCAGCATATGGCACTAACACATTGAGATGAGACAGCTCATCTGCCCCTGACCAAACTAAAAAGAACCAGGAAGAGAAAGGCACCTGCCAAACTCATCCAGATGGTATCCCAGACCAGGGAAGCAGGCCAGCGTCCAGAACTGCACCTATTATCCCAACCTGCCTGCTCAAGGCTTGCAGATATACCTGACCTACGGTGACCCCAGTGGAGAGTAAATAGAAAGTGCATTTTCTGAATTTTTCACATTCTGTTTTTCTGTTGTTCCCTTTTTTTAAAAAAACACAAACAAAAAAAACAAACAAAAAACCCCCCCAACTCTCAAAATAACATGTCTGTGGCCAAATTTTATCAATTTAGTGATAAAGGAAAAGAGTTTAATATAATAAGAGAAACTGAAGTCCATTCTTCAAAACAAACCCAGTGTTTTTCACAAATATTGTGGGTGTTCACTATCTACTCCAGTTTAAAAAATAATATGATTATTTTATTTTATTTTATTTTATTTTATTTTATTTTATTATTCTATTTTATTTTACTTTATTTTATTTTATTTCATTTCATTTTATTTCATTTTAATTTAATTTTGTTCAAAGACAGAATGAGTTAATGCTTTTATTATGTTGAGTCCACTCAGCCCATCAAATAACAGTATATTCAGCAACTACTTTGTCTGCTTTTTTTCCCTTAGTAGAGATGAGTAGGAGGTGAAGGTGGTAAAAATTGAGTGTCATTTTTTAGTGTACGTGTTAGGAAATGATCTGAAAGTTAATGGATCCAGAGAGCTTGAGGGTTCACATTTGACCTGCTTATAGCTATTGGTTCAGGCCTTTCACAGTCATGTAGTTGTTGAAATTCAACAGTTACTCTCAGTTTCTGGTAGAGTCAGCATCTATTTTTCCACCTACCAATTTAATCATAGGTTTTCGGGAGTCTGGATCCATAAAGAGACTTAAGTGTCACAGCGCTGACTATTGCAGAAAACCTAACTTTTAGCCTTCCTGCTAAACAGTGGAATCCACAGCCCCAAGTCAGATTTACGGGTTCTCTATCCAGTACATATAGAGAATTAGGCACATGAAAAATGTCTTTACAAAAACTAGTTTTCTCCTGTGGCAGTGTGCTCTCCCTGTTTCTGTTTTTCCCCCTCTTCTTCCCCCCACACCCTCCCCGGCTCCTGCTTGGGCCATGGCCACCATGGACATCACAACAGCAGTTGTGATAACTTGCACCTGGACTTTTAGGGATGGCTGGCAACATGGCCAAAACACTGTCTGGAGTGGGGACCTAGATATTTTTTTCCCATGAGAATATGACTATAGGCCAATTATCTTACTCTATAAATAGTGGACAGCCAAAGAGCCCTTTGAGCCCTGCTGTGTGGTAGCGGGCTGCACACCAGGATCTCCCCTTTTGTGAGGATGCTTGCTTAAGGTTCTACTCCTCGAGGTTGAGAGATTCCTTGCCGCAACAGATTCTCGAGCATGCTAAACTTTGAAATCTTAGCTAAGTAATATAAAGGTTTGATTGTGCATATATAATCCTTTAGACATAAACCGCTGACCAAGTCGGGAACTAGGATTGGATCCAGCCGCACCTAGACTCCTCTCTGAGAAGGAGTTTAGAAAGCAAGGGGTCCTTTCTGAACCTCATGACTCAATGGGAGGGTCTCCCTGACAGCTTGTCTGACCTGTCCTCTATGCAGTAAATAACAGAGTGTACCTTGACATCGAATCTTGTAAAACACTATAGCATTTACTACTGGTTTTATTGCATTTACTACTGATTTTGTTAAATCACTGTTTCACCTTAATAAATATTTCACTACTTCCCCCTTACAAGTGAAGTTAATCACTCTGCCCATAACATGTCATTAGGACACTGACTAATCTCCCTTTTGCAAAATATGAAGGCCAACACATTATACATATGTGTGTCCGTACTTCTTTCAGAATTAGGTATCTTCCTTAGCTCAGACATTTATCCATGAATTTTATCTTAGACTAGTATATGCATAATTGGTATTAGTTAGCTTAATTTGAGATCAAATCTGAGAAAGAGGAAAAAGTGGATGGATGGAAAAGGGGATCTTTTTAGTGGCAAGAGAAATTTAGGGGCTAGAGACTTGGTTGTGAGGTGCGTAGTCTAAATCAGCTTCTTAAGTGCTTCCATCAGCTCTCATACCAGAACTCATCTCTTACACAAAGGAACAGTTATGAAAGTATTATGAGTTTACATCCTATTATGCTGAAGTTGTGCCGATACATAAAATAGTTTATCATGTCACTGGGAAAGTATCAAGACTCTTCTCTGGTGACCAGGACACACTCTTCTGAATCTTGGATTCTATTATGTGCTCCAATAAACAGTTCCAAATTTTATACACTAGTAGTGTGACTTCAAAAGGACATTTCCAGAAGGACTGAAATTCAAATAAATATAATTATTCAAAGGAAGACAAAATCCTAGGATACCCAAGAAGAATGAAGTGAAAGGTGAGAGGTGGACTCTTGAATGAGCTATGAACTATGAACTACATGAACTATGGAAATTTCAATTAAATGTTACAGTAAACAGTTTTTTAAAAGAGATATTGGTCTTTGCACATGGATATGTAAGATTAAGAGGTCAGAGTATTGAGGTACCTTTCACAGAACAGACACTAAGGGAGATAATTGCACTAGAAGCTGAAGAGAAACGTAATTGTTACTAGAGATGTGTGTCTATTATTAATGAGAAAGTGTACAGAGAAACAGGGCACAGAGGATGTGCCTCATTCAATCATTACAAGACAACAGGCAGCTATTGATGGGCCCTTAAGTATGTACAACCAATTTGATAAGAGATTAATTAAAGTAACTGAACAGTCAAGAATTAAATAATTTTCACATTTCAATGTCTAAGGGGTTCTTAGGAGAGAAAGAAAGGGAAATTATAAAAAAAAATATCTTGAGGAAAACTTTGGTAGATCACCTAGGAAAACATTACCATACCCATTCCATTCCTTTCTCATTAGTCACCTAATTTACTTATCAAACTCTGAATAAGAAGCAATGTCTAGTATCAAACACAAAGGAACCAGTTTGTGACTCAGAGTTCTGCAAGTTGCTTTATGTTTTCCTGCTTGATTCAAAAGAATTTCAGTGCCTTTAAATTGACATTTTAGAACTTAAGATGTGTAGGAAAGAGGATGAAGAACATAAAATCTGTCTGCCAGAGTCTTCTTAGCATTACTTATACGTAGCATTCAAGTGTAGTCCTGAATAGGACCACTCAAAATAATGATCTTCTAGTAATAGCCATCATTAAAGGCGACAGCTGAGAGCACTCACGATGACAGCTTGTGGCATGTCTAGAGCAAAGTGGACACATATTGTTAGGCTGCAAATATATAACCATTGTATTTAAAATGCAAGACACTCTTCTTCGATTGACCCAGGGTACGTGTATCCTCCACTGGGGTGAATGTCTAAGACAGTTTAGGCTAGATCTTCCTCTTGCCTTGTGCTCAGTTCTTACCTTCTGTAATTACATCTCTACTCAGGAACACGACGAGCTCATGTCTAAAATAAAGAGTTTACTTTTTGCTCTAGTTAACTCTTCCCAAGGAACGTCCCAGTTTTAATAATCTAGAAGATGAACAGAGTAGCTTATCTATCAACTTTTTAGTGTGAGATTACCTAAATACATTTTATAGTCTTGCAGCAGATTTTCTCCATCCTGCTGAAGAACGCTGGCAGTTACAATGGAGGCCAACTTACCTGACAGTTAATAAGGCAACTCAGTTTTTCTCATTTAGAAAAACTGTGTGATATTTTCCACATCTGCTGAGACAAACCAGACCATCCTCAGTCTTAAACTTTCTTCTAGACTTTGATTTTCCACATCTACTAATGTTTTTCCATTATCGGTTAAATTCCCCTTCAAAAATCAGGTATATACAGTCAGGTGTCTCTATTTGTCTGTTGTGTTCTAGAAGGATGATTAAAAGAAGCAGGAAAACAGAAACAAGGTTATCCACTGTTTTTTCTGCTAGAGGATAAACTGGATTACTTCTTTTCCATGTAGTGTACAAGATGTAAGAGGAGATGGGACCTTTCTTAATGAAGGCGCATCTGCTTCACCATTGATTGAATGACTAACAAGATTACTGCTGGAGCCTATTCCTTCCTTAAAAGTTAATTCACCCAGACTGATAGACATATAGATCAGCTTTCCAGTTCTGTGATCTACTGCAGATGTCTCAGTTTTCCCTATGGACAAAACACAAACACAAATCTTTGTAATGTTTTTGTGATTCCATGTTGTGCATGTAATGATGTTCTAAGAGAATGTCTACCACTAGAAATACATGTATACTCTTATACATCTAACATACATCTCAGATGTTTGTATCTACAGTTTTTCTTTCATTAGGGTTGCCTCTACTGCAGTGACACCAGTAAACTGGTAGATATATAATTCAACCATGTTAAGTCTATATTGACACTTGCAGTTCTTTTTCATACCTCTCAGGTGCTTGTATCTTAAACCAAGCATTAATATTTTTTAAAACATAAGGGAATGATTTTTAGGCAATTACATAAAGTCTTTGTAAAAAAAAAAATAAAAATATTAAAGCTATTAATGTGGATGTTGCAGCTGCCAGAGTCTTTACAGTACAAAATATTCATAAGTTTTCTGAATGGTTGCTTAATAAACTTCAGTTTCTGTGGTCTGGAGCATCTGTACAGCCACAGTATCTTTTTGTTAAAAAAAGAGTTTCCAAGAACTTGGGCTTTGCTCAAGACAAAACCAAACAATTTTTCATTGTTGCTTTAAAGCTGTTAAAAACATTACAATCAGTAGTGCATTCTGATGTCAGAAAGGACCTTATCCTCTTATACAATTCTTCACCCAATGAGGCTGGTTTGTACTATCACACAGCACAAAGATGACTGCTGAACAAATGATTTGTTTTATGTCCAGGACCATATCCAGCAGAGAGGACCTATATTTTACCTGCTAAAACAAAGTTGGATAAAGTTGTCTGAAGAGCAAAATGGTTTATTATTTAACTTCTACTATACTGTATATACAGGTCAGAAAATGCTTCAGATTCTTTATGAAATGGGTGTAAAAAAATCCATCTTATGTCAAGAAAGGTCCTTATGATTTTGTTTGACTGTTACTTTTACTAATAGACACACACCACTGCTTAAAAGAACATCCTATTGTAACAACTAGGTTACAATGAAAAACTGAGAGAATGACGATTTCTTGGTTAGAAGTTGAATCTCTGAGGGCTGCGTTGGCCAATAAGCCACACCTCTTCAGCTAATCAGTTACTGGAAGCTTTGTGGGGCAAAGATGTTCCATCTATCATACCACCTCACTGATGAATTTAGGTCTAACTGATAGTGACTGAAGTTCAGGCCTTGTGTGTCTGACAGAGAAAATGCTGAGGTATGTCACTAGGGAGCAGAAAACAGAATGGGAATCCTTATAGTGGTCCTGTGAATCTTATTCCTGAGAAAAGAGTTGTCCTGAATTAAATGTATCTCAGGAGTGCCTCTTTGCTTCAATTTAGTCAGAAGGGAAGATGGTGGCTGAGTTGCACTGGGATGGCACACTGAGACTTTTCAGCTTTAAAGCTGTCATGCTGTGGCAGCCTGCAGAGGCTCTACAGATAAAGCTATGTAAGTCTGACATTTGCTGAATACAGTCCTTAATGATCACACTAGATCCCTCTGAAGTCATTTGTGATCTGAAAGCTGAAAAAAAACCGTTAAGGGAAAAGGTAAAAAGCTGTAGTGAAGATAAGAGGCACCCAACAATTCACATTCTGCATTTCTTGCAAGAAAGTTGTTGTCTGTGATCCCAAAGAACTGAGTATTATGTCAGTTTATCTGAATAATTTTATAGACAAAATAACAGAGCTAGGTTTGCCAATTTAAATTCCATCTCACATTCCATTATCTTCTCAATATATAGACAAACACCAAGATGAAGGCCAGTTACCTTGTGAATCCTATTTTGTGAATACACCGCTTGGACTGCAGCCGCCTCTTTACCTGGAAAAGAGCAAAGAAAAGAAGACAGGAAAAATGGAAAAGTAATGCTTGCATCTCCATTTCTAACGCATTTCTAAAAGACAGAATTAGGGCAAAGACATGGGTAAAAAAATATTTATGTTCGCTATAGCTGTGTTACAAGAGAATAGTTCATTGGATGTCCAAATGAAATGAAAAAGAATTTGAGCAAGGAATTGAGGGAGGGAGGAGGGCTGGGTTTTTTTGAAAGAGCTGAAAAAAGAATATGGGAGTAGCAGGTCTTAACTAAATGATTCATAGCGAATATTAAACTCTTGATGTAGCCTCTATCAGCTGGTGAATCATTTGTGCCAGATTTTTGCAGAGACATTGTTTCTTTCAAAAATTGAAAGTATTATGTCAGGAAAAGCATATGAATAGTAATACTCATGATTTTATTTGCTTCTCTTCAGTTTATGTATTTGTTATTGTTTTCTTACCCTATGCCTTTTCAGAGTACTGTGCTGAGACAAATGGGTACGCTTTCCTTTTAAGTATGTTTTTCCTCCTCGAAGACTTGTTTTGTCTTGTTTTGTCTGCCTGAGAGAAGCAAAAGAAACAACTTGTATCTGAGCACAGAGCAATAATAAAACCATTGTACTGTTAGATGTGCTATTCTTCAAGGAGATGATGCTACTGCATGTTTGTGATATTTGGACCATACTGTAGAGAAAGGCCATTAAGATTTTTTAGATCAAAATAACAATAACATTGCAAAAATTAAAATTGAAAAAAGGGGATGATCTCAGACAAAGACATGCTAAAAGTATGCATGCCATATGTCATAATCACACTAAAAGGACAGTGTTTCAAAGAAATATGGATATAACAATATACTTTTCAATGGCATATCAGCATATCAGCAGGAGCATCAGTGAAATTTACGTTATATCAACTCTTTTAGATGTCAGATTTAGCTTCACTGTTCAGCAAAGAGGAAAACTAATGTTTCCATCCCCTTTACATGCATACCTGCAACTCCCTGTGGGCTTCCTTCTATATGGTAACCACTGAAAATGCCACTTCACTGCTTGCTGATTTCTATACAGGCTATGGGGAGGATTCAAACAAAGCACCATCAACATTTTTTTCAGAGCAGTAGAGCAGTTATGAAGTGTGTTCCCTGGTCATAACACAAAAATCATGTTTGTTTAATACACACAAAGCGTATTTTCAGCAAGTGCAATCAGATTCTTTCTGGAGGAAAATAAACTGGGATCTCTATTCCAGTTGCCTACCATATGTGCACCACAGGTTCATAAGGATCGGAACCCACTGCCACACTACCATAAGTTTCTTCAACACATATGTCCCATTAAAAGTATATGTATTTTCATATATGCTATTGCCCACTATCTGTCAGCTCTTTGACAATGCACCTTCTTCATTCATCCACACTTTCCTTGGCTCAAATTAATATTTATCTTCTTCCATTTGCAGTTCATTAATATCTTGCATATTCTGTCTCTGTTTCTTATTATTGCCCCTTTATTACTATTGCTGTCTTTTGCAAAGGCAAAGATTCGTCAAGATCCCAGATGGGTTCCCAAGGAAATGACAGAGCTGATTCCTGAGGAAACTAGTGTCAAAAGTTTATGTGTCAGTAGGACAAACTTGTGGGAGCATCTAACTGCTGATGGGTACCAAGAGGGCAGGCAAAGAATGTCTCAATTCATATCAGAAGATGAAGACTCTGTTTATGAAGACTAAGGACAACAACCACACGTTGGGTGCAATGCTAAAGACATTGATTACAGAGCTCTTGAACTGATCTTCAGGTGAGAAGGTACCACTGGGACTGCTGTTTGACTGTGTGCTCACACCTGAGCTCTTGGGATCACCATATAGGAAAATTAAAGGAACCTGTCTAGCACTGCTTTATGGTTCCCATTTCTCGCTGAGAACAAGAGCACATCTACAGATATGTTTCCAGCTTGCTTACTGTCACAGATTGTACCAGGAACCCCCTGTGTGAGCACTCTGGTTTCCAATCTGAAAAAAACTGTGATGTTCTTCTGTACCTGTCATTATTACGTGTGCAGAAGGAAAGAGGAATGACAACCCTGGTCTCAGAGTTGCAAAGAGATGACACATAGCACCAAATCATAAAGGCTGTTCTGTCTTTAAAAGCTGACCTGAGGCTCTGAGCCGTGAGGGAATCTTCTGCCTGGCATTTAGGTATGTCAGAAAATGCCTGCCCAGCCTATGCCCTGCGTGAGTCTAATTCAGCCCCAGTACTAACCAAGCCATAGTAATGCAGTCACCACAGGCTCCTCTAAAGACTTCCTTCCCTTTTTCAAAAGCAGTGGGTTATGAGCTGATGATATGATCAAAGAGCCACACATAGGATGGTTTTCTGTCATATGGCCTTTTGAATCTCTACCAACAAGCTAGAATGACAAGCAAAGGAGACGGTCATTTTATTCAAGATACAGATCAGTTAGCGGTAGAGTTAATGTTTGCTCCCTCCTTCCTTTTTCATCACTCACAAAGTCTCACAGGACACTACAGCCCTCAGTGGGCTACTGAGAATAAGCAGTGGCAGAGCAAACCTGCTCCTGGGACTTCACTGGGTCACGGATTTCTTCATGTGGCTTTGAGTAGTCACTTCAAGCTCAGGTGGATAACAGTTTGCAGGAACAACACAGGTTTTCATCTCTAGTTTTAGTAACAGTCTGGAGATAGAGAGGCTCAGCTGTGGGTTGTGAGCTTCTTTGCAGTCAGGTGAAGAGGAAGGTAGGTTTCGCCATATTTGCAGACACACTGTCGCTTCTGATTAAACACAGTCTCACTGCATGCTTTATTGTTACTTGGTTTGAAATCAGAAACAGCAAACTTTATTATCAGCAAGAGCCGTAGGCTGTTGATTCGGAACAGGGCAGCATTATGGTGTTTTGCACAGTCTTTATGGCACACATCCCAGACCTCAATGGGATGTTACAGGTTATGGAGCAGAGTCAGAGAAAACATAGGCTGGGTGACCCTGCTGCCTTCTAAGACCTCAACCACTGTACTTGGGAGTGCTCAGAGAAAGAGATTTTTAGTTTTTTGTTTTGTGTGTGTGTGTGCGTGCACCCTCCTTATAGACCAAGCTAAACAAAGTAAGAGATTGCCATTACCGTGGGCATTACCTTTTTTATGGAAAGCACCATATTTTTAAAAACACTTGGAATATCTCACTCTACCTCCTAGTTTGTTACTCAGACCCAGCTACCTTAGGTTTAGACAACCAAAGGCACACTCCATTTCCACCCTGTTAAGGTTTATATTTTCCTTGTCTTGGTACAACCTTATGATCTGTTAATGAGGGGAAGAGGTGGTGTTTTCCAGTGAACCAGCAGAAACAAAATACAGTGAATTATTCTGTCCATCCTTTCAAAAAAAATATTAAAATCCCCACAAATTTGAGATAGGAATATGTAATTAATCACATTGAAATAATGCACAAATTTATCAGTGGATAATTCAATAGATAATTCCCACACAGCTTAAAAACCCATGGAAACCAAAGCCGGGAAATTTTTCTTGGTGTTATCCATCTTATTCAAACAAGAAGGTTTGGAGAATGACATTTAAACTCTTTCTTGACCATTATTTTGCCCACAGTTGTGGATTTGCTGACCTTAAACTGGTCAGGCCACTGTTCAGTAGGGGTTCAGTGTTGTGGGGCTTCACCAGAGGGAGGGAGAGATAGACACTCCCTTTAACATAGGTATGATTTTCTGAAAATTTAAGCCATGATAGTGAAGTAGTAGTAGCTCACAGTGCTGTCAACTCACAGAAGAAAGCCTACACTGCCCCTGCAGAAAGAGTATTACATTCATTGCTAGTCAACCCAAGACAACTGAATGCTGGTGTGTTAATTGGACATGAGCAGGAATAGAAACAGGCAAGAACACAGGCAGGAACAGAAACTAGGTTCCTTTCCATTTGTAAGGTTTTATTTGAGTCATGTTGGAGTGGGCTATGGTATGCTATTATCGTTTGCCTGACAGAAAAAAAAGGCCAGGATGACACTTTGTAGTGTGGTGAGGGTTTGTGGAATACCTTTATAGCTTTGTATCACATGTAAGATGGAAATATTAAGTCTAGGAGACAGAACTAATCTATCCTGAAGTAAAACCCCAGACCACATAGAGTGTGCTGTAAAGACAGAGCTTCAGTTTATTCACTCGTCCAGTTGTACCATTAGCAAGTAATTACTTGCTAATGTAGACCTAGCCAATGAAGCCTGGGGGCTGTGTTAAATGTTCTCTTTGGAAATGCTCTCCATAGCCCTATCTTCAAACCATCTAACTTCATATGGTTCTTTGGACATGAAGAACGATCCCTGTCACACTAGAAAGAGTTAGCAGTGATAATGCAAAAAAGGCACATCAGATCACTTATATTCATGGAGAGGGCCACTCTCTGAAAGACAGTAAGAGTAACCAGCAGGGAAAAATATAACTAAAGAAATCCTTTTGTAGTCCTCTTTGCTTTTCATTATAGTCAACGGAATGTGAAATGTATAACATTTCTATTCTTAGCTATGCCACCAGATTAGTCTCTGCTATTAATAAAAATTATTTACCTGTGTCTAACTGAATCTTTGTTTTTCTGCCCATCACACTGTTGTCCAAATGTTGCACAGTTTAATCAGAGCTTTGTAATGAGAACCATAACAGAACTTCAGAGAAAAGCTGTCTTTCCTATTATCTCTTGGTAGGTAACAAAAACCAAAACCAACCAAACAAAAAAAAATCCCAACATGTTAGGGCACAAATTCTGCTCTCCAGTAAGCCTGCAGGTCTGTCTCTTGCTGAAGTTAAGAGTCACAGGTGCATATAGGAGGGTAAAGAGATGAGTTCCAATCTATATTTAGGTCTTCTTGAATAAAACGGTTGTCAGGTATTTAAGATGTCCTCTTTCCAGTGTTTATTCAGAATGTATTTTTGGTGCAGCTGGGAATATTATACTAACAAATAAGCAAGCCTGAGTAATGAGAATGTAGCACAGCTGATATTCTTAAATGTAAATATGAGAATTTGTATCATTTCTAGTATAAACTCAGATATAACTCGTGACGCTGATGTTTGGTGAGTGAGTAATGTCAGCTCAACACAAAAGACTGCAAAGGCAAAAGGAGTTCTCTGACCATGAATCCTCCCACGTTATTATGTCATCGTTTAAAAGCCTTGGAGTTTCTGAGTAGAAGAGGACTGGCTAAAGGTCAGTTATGGGTTTATTTATTGACAAATATTCTGACAATTTCAAAGCAAAACTATAGTAAATATTTTTCTAATATTCTCCAGTAATTTATGATTTAATAACTGTTGTTTTATGAATAGAAATGTGTAGCCTACCAGTAAGGGTGGAGGAGGCCCACATCATAAGCAAAGCATGAAGTAAATTTATTCAGACTATGAAATACTAACGTTAAGAAGGAAGTGGTTAAACATTGTGCAGAAAATAGGGTCAAATGCTTCCAATTGTTTTGATTTGAATCTGGATCATTTTCACGGATTCTGTTTAGAATGTTCCAGAATTAAACTTAAAAAGACAGAAAAAAAGGAGTTATATCCAACCACTCATCTGTGGAAGAGGCAAACTATACCAGGTACCAGCTTGATATTGGTATAAATCTGGGAATTACTCCAGTGAAGTTTAAGAGAAAAATTTGCGTCAGGGTTTATGAACACATCAGAGGTCCAAAGCTCTGATCTCTAGTCTAAACTAGTTTTTGTCTTGGACTGCACAAATATACTGAGAATAAAGACACTGTAAGAACCCTCCTTATATATCAAAATAGGCAACAGTTTTTGGTCAGAATATGCAGATTTAAATCAATTATATTTATCCTATTAACTCATCTTGATCCTATGGAGAAAGACATTGGAGAAATAAGAAGAGAACAGGGTCTATGGTTTCCCCTCAGTGCTGTATGCTGGAGTTAATAAGGAAACAGTAGTAAACATCAGGTAATCTAGAACAGAAGTAATTGGTTTCCTTCGAGGAACAAGAGAGCAGAAACAAATTTATTTCTTCCATCATCATTTTGGGCAGGGCTGAAAGTAGACAATCTGCACATCCAGAAAATGAAAAGCATTCAACATTGCTAATGAGCTTGTTACAATCTATTTTTTCCTAGACTTTGTTCTGGTCCCTGTTTCCATTATAATTCATGTTAAAATTCCCATTTGCATTAGAAATACGGTTATTTTACATGTCCATATCCTCTTACGTATTCCCTTTTTTTTTTTTTGAGTTTCACTCTTGCACTGAAATGCTATAGCTACTTCAATTTGTTTAATACACATATTCTTAAATTACAAGGACTTTGCTCATCAAGGCAGATTTGCAGAAATGTGCAAAGCTTTGAAATATTCCCAAATACCCAAATGGATTTTGTGGCTTTGACAACAAAACTATTTGTGCATAAAGCTATGAGTAAAACTGAATTTTTTAATGATACATAACAAATCAACGAAGAAATACTTTTACGATATGGGACCATGACATGTTGCTCAATTTATAATTCATTATACCATAAAACTGAAGTTTTATGATGTCATTAAAATGCATATAAAGTAATAAGAAATCAACATTTATCAGAAAAATAATGATTTGAAAACAGCCTCGTAATAAGCCAAATAAATAAATAAACCTATCATTTTCATATCAGTACAGTAACAATAAAAGGCACTGTCTGACATAAGCACAATGAAACAATGAAAAGAAAAAGGCCCTATAATCATGTCCTTAATTATAGAAGTATTGTAACAGCTCCAATTTTTCTGAGCTCATTTTGAATTCTATTTTTAGGTTTTAATTCATACAAAGTTATTTGGTATTTGAAGTGTATGTAGTATATATTGGTATTTGCTTGTCATTCACTGTGGCATTTAAATATCATTCTCTAAAAAGAACTGAGGATAAATTCAAGCTGTTAGTTTTGTGCCTGTCAGGTTTTGTGAATATTATCTATCTGAACATTTTGAATAGAGTACTGACAATACAACACACACTTGTGACATCCTTCCTCACACATGGAAACAACTCAATCCATTAAAAGTTTCACTAGTTCCAGATGGGCTTCTCACAGAATAAAATGATCCTTAGTATATTTAAGATTGGGAAAAAAAAATAAAAATCAGAGCTATTGAGTACTCACCGTAAAGAGTAGAAGGAGCAGTTCTAGAGACCAAAGAACAACATAAATGCATATGCTCTATATAGCCATTCAGAGAAATCCTGGAAAACTGAAGTTTAATACATTTTTCCTTTTTTTTTTTCCTAATTTTTTCCTTTTTTTTTCTTCTCTCCCTCCCCCTCTTCCCGCTCCACATAAGCCCATATCGGAGACTCATATGTCATTTAACTAAGTGTGCATTGTAGATAGGACTTGCAAATTAAAAAGGAATTATCATTAACCATTGATACAAAAGTAACATTTTTTTTTCCTCCACAAAAACTTAAAACAAAGATTAACAGAGGGATTGATTTCCATAACTATGCAACAAAATTTAGGTGTCTCACACAGGTATCTGTATAAAAGGTAGGTATCTAATACTTAGAGCATTACAGTCAGTGATGATTGGAGAGCGATTTAGCTAACCAGATGCCTATTTGCGGGGAGATGTAAAACGGCTTACATTCCATTCATTGTATTGATTCGATCTTCAAGGAGGGATTCAGTTTCTCAAACATAGGCATTTGCGGTGTCATTTCATCTTATTTCAACACTTTACATTTTGTTCTATAAATAGTGCTCTTTTAACACAGAAACTAAAATTTTGATATAAGAGTAACAATAACTCAAAACACTCTTTCTTTTTTTTTTCCCCTACATCTAGTTCTGTCAAATCTCACTAGTGAAAGACCTGAACTAGGATGTTGCCACACAGAATCAATAACACAATCACTTCCTGTGCCTCTCACGTAATACTGTTCTCAGGGGACTGTTTTGCATACAGTAAAAAAGCTCACAGTTACTGTATACTATTATTATGAGTCATTAATCAGACATTTCTCACAGTTAAAAGTACTGGTCTTCATATCTAAGCAAATATTTCTGCAGCTTCTTGTTGGAATTCTGGTTCAGTATGTGAATTAGAGGATTTCAGACTGTGTATTGCAGTGAGTAAAAGCAAACATTGCATTGAAGAATGTGATGGAGAAACGTAAGCCATGTATCAAGTTGTGTAACCTCCTAGATACCATAATTAATGTTTTATTATACTGAGATAAGCATGAATAAATCATAAGCTTTACTTAAAATACTGAGCTGAGAGATGGGTCAGGAGTTTGAGGGAAAGTATCAGGACACTAAATGGAGGAGGAGGAGAATTGATGAATAATCAAATTAATCTCCGCGAAGAGATACTATATGTAGTAAGTAATCTCATATTTCATTTTTTCTGATGTTCTAGGATATTAGGTCTGTCTTTCAGGCCCAGAAAAATTGCCCCCAGTGGTAGTGGAAAAGATAATGTAAAAATATATAAATATTACAACAATAATGTAAAATCATATAATTATATGGCCATTTCAAGGTCAGAAAATGGACCAAGGAGGAGGCTTCTTTTTTTACTGCCTCTTTCTTTTCTCTAATGCACACAGTCATGTGCAGATTACTCTAAGCACACCACTTCAAACTCTGCTTTACAGATGGCAGGGCAGAGAACGGTATCAAAATAGATCACTGCATCATGAAATGATACCCCAGTGAAATGACAAGAAGTTATGCATTAATTACAGTTCTGGTGGGATGGGTAAGTCAACCAATTAAGTAAGATATGAGCTTAGTTTTAATGCATATTTTATATTCAGAAAGAAAAGGGTACCAAAACCCTTAAAATGTACGCCTCTCAGCTAAATAACATAAAGCTTTAGAGCAAGGCAAATTCTGTGTTCCATTACCCAAAGGAAGGTGGAAGCTTTTCCAAACTACTATTTATTTGCATGTCTAAAATATAATGTGTAGCTAATAAAACATTCAGGAGCAATCACACTACAAAACAATGCAATAGTACATCTTTATCTTCAGGGACATCAGCCATAGACACAGATGTGCACTGTGAATTCATTCAAGCAACTTTGTTTTCCTTTCTGATTGAGTTTATACACTGAAAGCTGTTACCCCAAACAGGTCATTAGTGTCAAGCATGGAGTTTGAAATAATTTCTTTTTCCCTCTACTTTTTCTCACATTTTTTCTTCAATGCTCACAAAGTTTGCACTATGTTGCTGTTTTATCTGCAACATAAAGAATTTAGACCCTATGTAGTTTTAAGCCTCTCTAATAATCAAATCTCTTTTAAAAAAATCATTGTATTGTGTTGTCTGAGTTATAAATGAAAGAGCTTTATGTTAGCTTAGTGTAAAAAGATATCTTAAGGTATTTCAAAATGTCATGAGATTATTACTTTTTTTACTGACAATGATTATGTGAAAGCAATTTCTGAAGTCTAGATAAATGCAAACTTGTTTTGTGACTATTTTCACAGCATATGGTTCCAAAGCCTTAGTTAAAGCTGGTCTGATGACTTGCCTGCTAGCACATGGCACTACCAAGAGGAAAGATTTAGGTTAGTACCTCAGGCTTACTAGCACAATCAAAGAGCTAAACTTAAGTGACAGCAGGATTGCACCATCAGTGTTACTTACTTCAAAAAGAAATATAAGTAACATTGTAAGGGAAGCTTTTTCCCAAAATGAAAGACTCACCAGAAATTCAGCAGTCACAGAGGTCTTATATTTTTTAATTTCCAGCAAATATAGACTTTACTGTGCAAAGCACAGAATTGTTCCAAGGCTTCTCAGCAAGAGTTGAATTTTGCCACCCTGGCTTTCCACAGTGAGGGCCGGCCAAAACTGGAAAGCTCCTCTCCAGAGAAAAGAGAAGGAGAAAAGAAAAGGTTGGAAGATGTCAAACAAATAGAGAAGAAGGGGGAGGGACAGGAAGGAGTGCCAAACCCCTGTCGTACTTTTCCCACTATTGCCATGGAAGGATAAAGACAACAAATGATGCTTGAACCACAGAGCATCTGCCACCTTCTGCTTCCTTACCACATTCCTTACTTTGCTGCTGGTAGCAGCAACCAGCTTGACTTTTTAGGGCTCTGAAACAGGCAAAGGAGGGAAATGACTTGTTTGTCCATTTCCAACAATGTGATCCCCTAAGCAGCTGATCTCTCCAGCAGTGCCTTACGGTGTCACTTGGAAGGTGCGAGTTGCTAAAGAAGTGGAAGTATTCTTCTCACCACTTGGCCAGTAGGAGAGGCATTAAAATATATGAAAACAGAAAGCCATCATTTTCAGGTGTGACATATAGTTCTTGGGACCTTTTTCCAGTAATGCAACTGATATAGTAGAAATTACATGCAATGTGAAGGACCTGATTTAAAATCTTTCTCTAGTCCATCTCTAGGATTCTATAGCCAGGAACTTATTTATGTCATCCTAAAGCATGTCTGACTGGACCCTGTGTAACCTGTTGCCTATGAGCTTTGGCTAACTTTCAACATAAATAACAGTAGAAAAGAGTTATATAGAGAGTAAAGACAAAGACTGTTTTGACCACAAAACAAGCATCTCTGGCTTTCAGTAATCAGCAACTAGTTCAGTTATAGACATATAGAGTCAAGTACAATAAAAATGCTGTCATATATACAAGGTGGAACAGCAATTTTGAGAGATTCTTCCCAAAAATCTCTAGAAAATAATACAGATTTTAACCAGTTACTCTGGGTCCCAAGTGAGAGCTGTAATACCTCTCAGATGGGAACCATTGCTTTGATCTGTATTTATACAGTATACCCCATAACTGCATTCATAAGTAGGACTATGAAATTCTATGTGCATGTGAGTAAGTATAAGAATAGCTGCCACAACACAGACACATGGATACCTTTCTTATCATGTGTGTCTGACTATTTTTGTCACGTTCCAAGGAAGCTTTTGGAGTTGGCAGTACAAACAACAGGTTTCTTATTGGACAGGTCAGTACTTCTTGCAGTAAAGTTGATAGGCATAAAAAGATGCTTCTGCAAGGTACACCCAGGGAAACCTGCAGCTGCAAAAGAGGATCTGTACACATGGATGGAAGCAAACATATCCAAACGCACTCACTGATCTTCCGTGATATCCAGGGATAAGCCCACTTTTGTCCAGAAGCCTTTTAAAAGCTCTGCTAGTGGGATGCTGTCCCTTGCTCTGGACATAGCTCTGTGCTGAGGCTTGCTTGTGGCCAGCTCAGATCTGTATGCTCTCATCCACACACTTTGACTCCTAAAGAAGTGGGTATTACACAGATATTTTTGCATTCGTTTTACTTTTTTCCTTGTATTTATAAAACAAGATACATTATGAAATGATAAAATACAAGAAGATGAAGTAAAATAAACTGTAACAAAATAAACCATACATAAAGTAAATCAGGATTAAAAATCAATTAACACCTGGTTTTCAGGAATTCATCTATCCCTTTAGGAAACGATGCTTGATGCACCCTTAATAATGTAATCATCTTTGGAATCATTAAATGTTTCTCAAAATACAATTCAAAAGCATTTTGAATCAGGCCCCTTTCTTGCCTTTCTCTTGCCTTACCTGTACTTTATACTTCATTGGGAGTAATACAAAACTTTGGGAATAATACAAAACTTTAGGAGTAATGCAAAAAGAAAAATGGAATAGAAATATATCACGAAAGCAATTGCTTACTTTCATTCATAATTTAATTAGAAGTGTTCCTTAAAAATAAAAGGGATCCACTGAGGTATTAGAACTTCTAAGGTAACTGACCTTGGAGAAATCTTTTGTTTCCTTTTTTTTTTTTTTTCTGGTTTTCCAGAGTTCTTTGTCTGTGTTTTGCTTTCATACTTATTTAGCTGTCAGAATATTGCATCTCTGCCATGTTAATGGTAAATTGTTACTGTCTTTTTGTATACATTGAATATGTATACCATATTGAATCTTCTGTAGCAGTTAAAAATTTTTTGTGGATTTTTTTGTGTTGCCTTTATTTACTATTTCCATTCAGAGAATTAGATCTCAAAATTAAACCATTTTGCATACTTTGCCCAAGTAAGGAACAGAATTAATATTATTTGTTCTATTGACACAGTCATATTATCAGTCTTTGTCCCAGTTTTCTTTTGATATAATACAGCTAAGTATTCTTTTTTTTTTTTTTTTTTTTTTTTTTTTTTTTTTAAATCTGTATCTACTTAATTTCTTTTTCCAATAACTATGAAAGTCTCTTTTCTGGAAATGGACCCTTCAGACACCAATTTGCATACTTCTTTCAACCGGAATGCCTTTGGCCAGAAATTTGTGGTAATTTAGCTTTTTCCACATAATCATATGACTCTAAATATTTGGCTGGGAGCTGGAATTTCATCATTCTGGGGCACTGTGACATTATGGTGTGTTATATGATACAATGACCTTATGGTCTGACATGATGAATTGTTCACTTCCTGCAGAAAAAATAAAGGTTTTAGTTTGTGCTGGTTATAAACCGTCCATTTGCTCAGTACATTAGTATTGTACTTCTACTACTCAGAAAAAGCATTGTTTAAGCAGCTTCTTGTGTTTGGCCGGTCCTGGCTCTGAGCTTTAGTCACAACTTTGTAATTCAAGTATTGCGGACTCACATGCAGTTCCAAGTTTAACTTCTGTCATAAGTCTACAGGATCTTCTCTTCCAGCCACTGCTTCTATTGGCTAGTTCCATTAAAGAGTACAGAAATACCCAGTATTTTTATGGAATTTGACTTTAGCATGCTAATTCCCCAGTCATTCAAAAATAAATAAATTAAAAGGACATAATTTATATTTATGCATGTATTTCTTAAAATTCCCTTCATTAGGTTGTGGAAAAGCAATATGATTTTAATATCTGTGCCCTTCATACAAACAGCTTGTTTCAGAAGTGAGCTGGATTTCAACCTCAGGCTAGGAAAAAAAAAAAAAGACATTAAGCATGAAGTGCTTCATCTAAACTTATAGAAGGCAACAGGAGTTTTCAGCTGGCTTTGGATCAAGTTCACAGTTTTGTTAGTGAAGGACACTCAGCTGAGGTTTTTTACATTACCAGTAGTAGAAAAAACGTAACCGTGACCTACAGGAATCAAGTACAACCATTTAAACCATTAGTGTGACCTCTGCTAGTCCTCACTGTTCTCTGTAGTAGTGATCACACAAAGAAAGCAACAATATGTGTAAGAGCGTCTAAGACTTTGATTGTTAATATTTTTATGCGTCTCTGTGGCTATTACTAGGCTAACTATTAGTAGTGCAAAGGGCATAAGATAAAATGGTTAGCCTAAATAGTGAATTAATTTTTATATTTTCCTTTTGTTTCTTAACCCAAAGAAAGTGTTTACTGTCTTTCTGTACACTTCCTAGTGTACCCAGATTCATATTGTACTTTCCTGGCTCCTCTGTTTTACTACACTGTTAATCAATACTCATTTCAAATCCATGCTTTGTGAGAGAATTACTATACATTTTAAAATACGCAAATAATCTTGGGACCAGACACATGACAAAGCAAAAAAGAAAAATTCTGCAGTTTATTTTTCATAATGTAAAGATAGAAAATTTTTCTACAATTAAAACTCATTTTTACTGTTAGGCAAATTTTGGCTCTCATCCAAATCCCACAAGAAAAGGAGGGTATTGGTGGTTTCCAAAAAGAAGTTTCCCCACCCCTTTAATTTAAAATAATTAAAGCAAACTTTTAAAAAAAAATATTGAATATAACCAGAACCATATTGTCTTTTTTTTTTCTTTTCCCCCCACGTTATCTGGAAAAAATCAAATAAAACTAAAAGTCTGTTTGTTTTAGAAAACTGTAATGTCTTGTCTTTACTTACTTTTTTTTACAGTTTTACTCCAGAAAGATGTGTTCTTTGGAGGAAAAGAAAAAAAGAAAGGTACACTAAAGATACATCTGGGTCAAGGAGTCACAGAGACAAATACCATGGTGCTTATTGCTTTAGCTACTATCATATAACAAGTGTTGACTGGTCTTCGTAACTTTAGAGGGAGCAGGATATCAGTTCTGATTTTTGACATTTCTCTGTCACCACCTAAACATATAATATCCTGTTTTGATTTCCTTTCCTCTAGGGCAGCACAGATTGTAGTGCTTTACAGGAGGTGGGGATCCCCCTTGCTGGGGGCTACCGTGCAGGCAAAGGCGCAGCATCCTTCCCATTCCTGTGCATACCCCTCTCTGGTGTGTGACAGTGTCTGGCTTTGTGTTTTCATGTGCACTGTCTGTGCTTAGCACTGGAGGGAAGAAAAGCTCACAAAGATTTTACTGAGGGTTATAAAACTCTGGTGGGAACGGATCCTAACACCCCCAAGGCAAGAGCCGCCCTTGCTTTTGAGTAAGAATTATAAATGTCTTCCAGCGGGGATAAAGTCTGCCTGTCACTTTGGCAATCAAACAGTAGATCTGTGAGGCACTTGGAAATTGGAAACACGTAAAGTGTTGTGCATCCTCCTCCCTCATCTCGGATAGGGAACTTTCCTATCCGTTCCTAAAGCTCAAAACCAAGGATGTTTGGTGTTATTTATAAAGCCATACTAATTAATGCCTATGTTTAGACATTATCAACTCTGAGAATTTTTCTTTATCTTAGTATTTATTTCATGATTTATGTATTTTTCTCCACAAGGCAATGAGGATCAGGGTTTTTTTGGTAGCAATTTCCAGGACTATTTTATTTGTCATTTTTAGAACACTAGTGTCATACCTGAATTTTTTCCATCCTCTGTTTTTAACCTCTAATGCCTGCCCCAATGTCCATGACTTTTCAGAATAATTATTAACAGTGGCTCAGTGAGCTAATTAGCTAATTCCCTGTGGGAAGCCTGAAGAAGGCCATAAGATTCAAATGTTGGTTACCTAGAAACAAGAAAAAAAGTATTAAAGTAAGTTTTATAATTCTGTATGAGTTTTCTGAAGATAGAATTTGTGTGTTTTGTAAAAAAAAACAAAAGGCAAAAAAATCCCAAACAAAAAATCAGTCGTAAGATAATTTTTAATTATGATCAACTTTTTGCATATCTCTGCTTTATACTCCATACAGAGATCATTTTGACAAGCATAAACATACATTTTCTTGATGAAAATAATTTTCTTTTCATGATTACACTTGCTGACTCCTCATTACTTAAACTGCTAGAAAGGGATCTCAAGGGAGTGGCTTAGTCTATTCCCTTAAGGTCAAGAGCTTCACAAGTGGATGTAAGTAATTGAGTTATAGGGCAAAGATGAGTAAAGCTTTTAGGAAGTTAGGAAGAAAAATCCTCTTGATAAAGAAATGAATCTAATTTACAAAGTGTTATTTTAGTACATAAATTGTCTAATTATATTGTATCTCACAGGCAAATTTCCTATTAATTACTAAAATGAGGGACCAATTCTGAGCTAGTTCCAGGAATCCTTTTATCACAGAGTGGAGGAATTAGCAATTCAATAAACTTCACTGTGTCATGAAAATGAATTTTGAATCCTGTAAATGCTTGCTTACTAATGTTTTGTCACATAAGTATAGCTAACTAACTGGAATGGCAGAGAGATGTAGTTTTCTAGGGAGGGTACTTATAGTGTTCTGGGTGGCAATTTTTTTCTGAACAGGTGTAGAAAAGTGTTTACATCTAAATCTCAAGGGAGATTTAGGGATCTCTCTTTAGGGAAATTTAGTCATAGGGAAATCAATGTAGGAAAATTGGCACTTTTATGTCACCACTCATCCCACCATAAAATCCTTGTGTAAAATAGATCAGATGAATCCTTTCCTACAGCTTCCTGTGACTATAAGGGAAGCTCAAAACAACTAGCCTCATGTGGCATTATCTGCAGGGGACCTTCATACTGAGGGTTTAATTTAGTTACTTTAAACAGGTGTACATAATGCTATTCAGGTTCATCAAGGGAACCTGCATGGGAAAGAGAATTATGAGCCTACACTGTATCTGTCTTTCTCTGGCCAATCAGATGGATGTCAGCTGGTACACCTAAGGTATCTCTAATGATACTGTCTGGGTGACTATATTGATCTGATAACATTAAGTGAAATGCAAACACCCTCTTCTTACACTGAGAGTTAATACATTGCTTCCTGGCACACTTATGTCATATCTTTTATTGTCTTTGAGTCTTCTGATTCAAACCTCTTGGAAATTTGTGTGGTCTGTAATTCTGCACAACCTGTAATGATGATGCTTGAGATGGAAGGAAGGTTTGCCGTTTTTCTCCTAGCTCGCAATATAGCCACCTGAATAGCTTTGCACTGCTACAGTAAAGGTAGCTTGTAAGGAGACTACATAAGAAGGAAAGAATTTTTATGGAAATTAACCAAGTCCAATAGCAACTTTTAAAAAGCCATCTTCATGGGAATTTATCTCTAAGCCCAATTTGTTGTTGTCTAATATGCCAGTCACTACAGAAGTAAAAAGCCTGCCCAGGACTAGGTAAGCTTATCTGGAAGCTAACCCTTTGACATGAATTCCTTGGTCATTGCTTTTGGCTTTCCCTGATTCGAGAGTGGAAGCTGAGTGATACTGTAAGCATGTTATTACTGCAAATTACAGTGCTAAGGAGCCCTCATCTTAAAAAGGTTTCCTCAGAAATGACAAAAAATACAAAAAGAACGATAAATCTTTATTTCAGAAAACATAGCGGTTTTCCCTTGCTAATTACATTGCTCCCACCAAACATTTAAAACATATGAATTTTAATAAATACTTACTAAGATAGGAACTTTTACCACTGGAGACAATCTAGGTGTGTTTATCCAGTTAAAGATCGTCTTGTTAGCCGTATAAATTGTACCTGAGTTACTGTTTCAGGTTTTTGACCCATATGAATGTTTTTGTTTATTCTGTGAAAATGCTTTCCTTTAAATGTAAAATTTCTAAAAAATAGTGAGAAAGAAAAAACAATGACACTTAAGAGAAAATAATGAGATTTATTTCCTAAAGAACAGAAAAGAAATGCTTATGAAAATGTGCGTTGTTTCTCACAGAAGTCAGTGGGACTGCCCAAAACTTAGAGTTACGCAGCTTTATAAGTAGTCAATATCGCCTCATAAGTGGGAAAATTTCAGAATATTAATAAATATTTAACTGCAGAGATGCAAAGGACAAGTTTACTGAGCTGTGGTAGATAAATAAGTGAAAAAACATATAAATTCACTGTACCGGAGTGAAAAGAAACAATAAAGAGTTTAAAAAGTCAGGGTTTATTGATTTAGGCAAATGGAGTATTTTGCTTTTTTTCACCACAACAAAGAAAGAAAACTAAGGAAGGGAATATAAGTGTTAAGAAATTTATTTTTAATAAGATCTTGCTGATCTTTTCTCTTCCATCAGGAATCTAGACAAGATGTAGTAAATAGTTTCAGTTTGTTGGCCACCCAGCTTGACTTCAATATATATAAAATTCATTGTACATTATTCAGAGACTCAGAAATGCAGGGCGAGAAGGGATCATCAGATCATCTTCTCTGACCTGTGCTATAACCCCACAGAATTTTACCCAGCTGACACCAATAATTTATGCTTGAATAATAGATAGAATAGGTTTTTCCCAAATCTTCTGAGAAACAGCTAGCCTCATTAAAGAATATTCTCCTGAGTTGGGGAGAACCCAAACTGCCAAAATCTTAAGACAGAATGGTACTTCACTATCACTCCTGAATAACTATGGCTAAGTCAAGGTGAAAATGATTTTGATAGACTAATTCATGTGTGCAGCATTCAGAGGATTATCTCTTTGCTTAGTGAAATGTGATCTGACCTTGTAGTGAGACAGTGCTGCAGATCATAGTGAGGAGACAGTGATTTCAAGAAGTATTGAGGCAGAGTTTAACCATAGGTTTTGGTTGTAAAGACCTATACATTAGCATGAGTGACCGCTGCTTAACCTGAGCATATACCGTGACTGCCTCTAATAATACCACCTCTATGTACCACTTGTAAGAGTTCATTACTATAGAGAAGGGTATGAGCATATCACTCTCAGCGTATCTCAGCATGCCATCTAGAAAGTTCAGTATTGTACAGGTAAAAGATTGATAACTTTATTCACTTGAAAGAAAATTCTAGAAAGGTGAAGAAGAATGAGGCCACCGAACTTCACCATGGATGGTGACTGTGCACAGCATGTCAAGGTCAACAAGGAAAGGCTCATCAGATTCTACAGGAGCATCAGAAGAGTTGTAAGATTTCCATCACTTTCCTACCAATTCTCATTTTTATAGAATAAATCACTAACTAGCCTTGCTTTTCTGTGCCTTTTTCATGGAGATTCCAAGGGAATTGGCACCACCTTAGTGTGAAAAAAGACCCTTATGACACACAGGTTTATCCAAAATAATATTAAAAACCTCACATAACCATTATGGGCCATATTTATCTGTCTTCCAAAAATTACTTATTAACTTCTCTAATTTTTCTTCTATGTCAGTCCTTTGCTCATTTTCCACAGTTCATCTTCCTCTGTCCTTGTTTCACTAGTCATTATTGCTTTCTCATGTATACAATTTTGATTTGTTCTTCTTTTAAGAATTCTTTATATTCTTCTAGTTTCTTGTCAACATTTTTTCTCCTTTTTTCCAAACCTTTATTGTTGGTCTTTTTTTCTCAAAGTAACAACATGAATACTGCAACACTGGCAATTTTAGAGACATTAAAAATAGTAGCATTTTTAAACATCATTACGTATAAATCTGAAAACATATAAACCAGGAAAAAAAGAAGAAATCTGATTTTGTATCAGACTTTCAAACCTTTTATTTTACAATTTCTATACTCTACATTTACCTATTTGAAGATGGTTAATAGACTGGAACTGAGAAGGAACGTTCTCATGCACATATAATTAAAATTGTCTTTGCAAAAGTAGTGCTCCATATGGGAACTGAGCAAGTAAACAAAAAAAGGTTTTGATCAAATTAATTTATCTCTTTGAATGATCCACAAACATTTTACCTGGAATGATAATGATGATAGCTAATTTGTATTACAAAGCATGTCATTTCAGACTGGGGAAAAAGTGAAAAATTAAACCTCCTTCTTATTTTTTTTTTCTTAACTTAAGAAGCTCATTTCCTTAAATGAAACCACATTACTTAATTATTTTTCTAATGTCCAAAATTTATCAGTCAAGTATTATTGAAGAACTTGCTTGATAAATCTTGCTATACAACAGAACAACCTTATTGTCTTCTATATACATTACCTTTTGAGAAAAGTTAGTTATGCATGATAGCATCCTACAAATTTTGAGATGAAGCAAAGCCAGAATTCTGTTCATATTATTCATGCATGACTTGTGGCTCACAGAACTGTAACAATGCAAGCCATTTCACAAAGTGTTTTAACGTTGAACTGGCAGGACCACTTTCTCAAGGGCTTTTCTATGCCAGCTCAATCCTTTATCTCCTTTGTGTAGAAATGCCAAGAATATCAACTTTTGTTTATGAGTTCTAATAGATATTATTTTCCATTGGAAAGCAAGTCTGAAAAGAGCGTGTCCCCTCAAATTCTTTCTCTCTTGTAGCTCTTAACATGATACTGAAACATCAGAAGTAATTAAACACAGTGATACTGTAAATCCCAAGATAAAAGTGTGACTAATGATTAATTCTTTGGTATTTTGTCAAAGTCCTCCTCATAATTTCAAAGCTCTAGTCAATATTCATGTAGCTAATTCTCCCTAAGTAGATTTTTCTTTCCACTACTAAAAAGTTTGTATGCTAATTAATAAATACTTTCTTAAAGTTCTAAAGATATAGTTTTAATAGTTATTTTTCTTTACTATTCTGATCCAAGCTTTGGTTTTCAAAGATACATTTATTTTGTGATTATGTATTTCATTCTTGCATCAAGAAGATGAGGAAGTCTTTCCTTCCACAAAGGTATAAAAATCCAATGCTGCATTTTAAAGGGCTCGTAGTAACACTTCAGTTAAAAAGCAGGTTTTGTTCAGAAAAAGAGCTTTCAGAACTGTGTTTCTTAAACTATATGTACAGTAAATGCAAATTTTAAATCTGCTTTTCTAATATATACATATTACAGATGAAACTATTGCCTTGCTGACTTTTAAATCCCCAGAAATTCTTACATCTCATTCTGTTACACATGATTTATCTATTTCTGTATATGTGGCTTTGAATTCATACCACAAAAATAAGCAGTCTAATTCAATATGTTTATTTCACTAAAATATTTTCAGTGGTCCATATAGTAAAAACATCCCCAGGATATTTTTAAGGATTTTTTTTAATTTATCTTGAGTTTTCTTCTCTTTGTTAGTTTAAAGTCACTGTATTTGACAGTAAAGCTCCAACACACCCTCCTTTTTTATTTTTAATATTGATTAGAATTTTCAATATGTATGAGAAGTCAAAGACACTGAAATTATTCAGCCTTCAAGAACAACTATCAACAATTGAATTTTACATTTAATTCTTTGCACTGCAATATGAGAGTTTCATTTTATTCCTTCGGATATGTGAGTTTATATAATTTGCCCCTATTTTGCTACTTTAGAAATGCACTTATTTTCTAGACATGTCAATAAAAATGTAAAACAACTCACAGTACTCATTGACCACTGTGAACAAGCAAATAAGATGAATTCAATCATATTATTTTGCATGCACTTCAAGATGTTAAAATGTGCTGTTATAGTTCTGCTGAGATTGAGGCAGAGATAAGACAACCAAAATAGCTAGGTACATACTGTAATTTCTCGCCTATTTGCCTAGGCCCCAATCCAACATTTATAAGTAAGGAATCATATTTTACAGGACAAGGAAGGTTTAGGTTTTCAATAAGAGCATATGTGAAGAGAATTGTATTATGACACCATAGTGTTTCAAATGAGTTCACATGAGAAACCTGCAGACTGCCTGTAGCTTGAAGACCCAGTGCTGAAGAAGAATGTGAATTTCTACCATTAAGACGTGAAAGCCAGTGTAGGATTCTTCTCAGTCAGCTTTAGAGACCTACCATACAGATATCTTTGATTTAATTCCTCCCCATAAGCTCCTTTCCTAATTAGAAAGGGAGAGGAAAAGACACTTTTAGGGAATGAAATTTGGATACTATGTCAGACATCAACATTAAAATAAGAGATAAGATAAGATAAGATAAGATAAGATAAGATAAGATAAGATAAGATAAACTGTGCCTTTGCAGTTCCTGTTTTTCTCTGTTAATTACAACAGAAGCCTAGGGTGAATGCATAGTTGTAGATGTCTAAGTAATAGACATCTCACTTCCAAGGCCCAGAGACCTTAAAGGGTACCTTTCAGAAGGTTCTAATTAACTTGGGTGCATTACAAATTGCTCCTTTACCACATTTACTAATTTAAAATTTTTCTCTAATTCTAGTCTGACTGAGGTTGCTTTTGATTTATTTCGTAGAAATCTCCCTGGTGAGTTAGGACACAGCTCACTTTATCTCAGGAATGTCAAATGGAAAAAAAAAAACAACACCCAAACATCTAAATAGTGGTTCATTTTTAGAGACACGGGGAAGTGGAAGAGTTGGAGCACGTCCTCTATATTTTGTGTATGGTCAGTGTAGAAGGGATTAGCCCCGCACAAAAGCCATTCTGTATCTGGAGACCAGGATTGATCCTGGCATTAATGCCTTAGGCAGTGTAGAGGTCACCAGATTAGTACATAAGTATTAGGAAGAAATGAGTACCTAGAGAAAAATTCTGTCTGCCTATGTTTAGACACCCGTCAGTACAAGAGATTTTTACAGCTCAGCAGCAAAATATCTCTATTTATGGACTTTATACAGAATTTCAGGGAAAAATATATTTAGACAAAGATTTAGGTACATGTCATGAAAGTATACATCCATATTCTTACATAACTCTGCTACATGTCTTCTAGTGTCTACTAATACAGCTTCCATCACTTACAACCCTGTTAGTGTGTAGGTTTAATTCAAAGAAAAGTGAGCTTTCTTTATTTTGATTGCTGGGAATTTCTAAGCTATTTGTGCTTCTTCAAACCTCATGTCCATTTACCGTGACTGGATGCCATTTATCCCATTTGTCACAGTTCTCCAAAATCTCTAAGTATTTAATTATACAGACAGATGTCTAGGGGTACTTTCAGAAATGCTAGGCCATTTAATTTCTATTTAATTCATTGAGAAATAGGTATTCTGAAAAACCAGCCAAACATTCCCAAAAAACCTTAGTAAGGATAACAGAATCAGTTCATGATCAATGGTGTTGATCTTTAGCTAGACAACATCCTTCTGGAAAAAATGCAGGTTTTTTCAAATTCTTCACAAATGTCCACAGGAACATGACCCTGAAGGTGAACCTGCACCGCACACTATAGAACAATGTCTTCAGAGAAACTTTTCTTTCCAAATCCAGTTCCAATCCTGAAACCTGACATCAGGTTTCATTGTGAAGTTATTTGAAATAAAACCCTGAATGCAAGTAACTCTATACTCTGGTAAGGCCTACATCCAAACCCATAGTAATATTACCTACATTTTGTCTGTGTTTTTTATCTGAAAAAATAATATGATTCAACTCCATTTTTATTTTTTCCATTAAAAATTATTAGTAAATACTTATATATACTATCATAAAACAAGACAGATTTTTTTTTTTTTCTGTAATACCTGTTAAACACGCAGAGAAAGTATGGAACTTCAGGAAATTCAGGAACAATACTGAGGCTTTTTATCAGCTCGTCTTTCCAGTAGAAAGATCAAAAAATTGATTATGCTGTCTGGGTTATATTTATGCCTACCCTCATTTCTAATGAATGTTTCAAATAGTAAACTCCTTATAATAATAAATATTACACATTTATGTTTAAAGTCAACACATTGTAAAACACTTCCTTTTACAGAAAAACTTTTTGAAATTCCTTTTCATTTTCAAACTATTTTTTATAAAAAGCTCTGCAGTTTTATTTTTTTTTTTTTCACACTTTCTCTTTGAGCTTTTAAATCTGTAGCATCCTATGAGAGAAAAGATGATGCGATTTTATGGACACCAAAATGTCTCTCCCAATGCAAAAGACATAATCTATCCCCCAGTAAAAGGAAAATATATGGCAATTATTCCATATCTATAACCAGCTCTTGTTTTGTAATCTAATTCCTCAAAAATGGGCACAGAAACATTTGAGGGATTAGTTATAAAATACATTCTGTTTCTTATGAAATCTGTTCAGTTTCATAGGTATGAAAAGAGACATCAGATATAAATAAAGCAAGGAATGAGCAGTTTTGCAAATGCTGCATGTAAGCTACAGTAGCAATATTCTATTTGTGCCTAACTGCAAATTCTCTGTTAAATGTCAAGCTCTAGACTCCAGCTCAGTATAAGGCTATCTGATGAGAAATATTGCTAGAAGCAAGAGAAAACAGGCATTTGGTGTTTCATAGAAACAGCACCATTGCATTTCCTTTATTTACCTCCCAAGAGAGTAAATAATTTTAACATAATCAGACAGAAAGCTAGAAACATGGCACCTGTCTTTAGCCAGTCCTAAATTAGGAATTATTATTTAGAGTAGAAAGTTAAGCTCCCTGTGTAGTCAAGAGGGGGGCAGAGTGCTCTCTCTAATGATTAACGCTATACAAAATCTCAATAATATTCTTAAGGTGCCAGACGTACAGTCCCAGAATTGTTTCCCAGCCTGTATTGATAGTGGGGGCTGTTCAGGTCCTGCACCTATCAATAGACTGGTAGGTGCACTGCAGCATCCTGCACTATTGATAGGTGCAGGATGCTGCACTTGGCCTTGTTGAACCTCATGAGGTTCACACAGGCCTACTTCTCAAGCATGTCCAGGTCTTTCTGGATGGCATCCCATCCCTCAGGCATGTCAACTGCACCACTCAGCAAACTTGCTGAGGGTGCATTTGATCCCACTCTTTATGTCATTGATGAAGATATTGAACAGTAGGGGTTCCAGTATGGACCCCTGAGGAACACCACTTGTCACTGATCTCTGGACATTGAGACATTGACCCTTTGGATGTGACCATCCAACCAATTCCTCATCCACTGAACAGTCCACCCATCAAATCCTTGTGTCTCCAATTTAGAGAAGTTGTGGAGGACCGTATCAAAGGCTTTACAGAACTCCAGATAGACATTATCTGTAGCTCTTCCCTTATCCACTGCTGTAGTCACTCCATCATAGAAGGCCACTAGGTTGGTCAGGTAGGACTTGCCATCATGGATGATGTTTACATTCCTAAAGTAGGCTTGGCATTTACATTGGTAGTTTAGTAGTAAAAAAGTTGTCCCACAAAGAGCTTCTTGTTAGTGGCTAAGGATGAAATCCTAAGAGATTATATGGTTGGTATATAACTCAGCTGAGAACTGAAATAGAAATTGAGTAACCTAGTAATCATTCACTTAATGGCTTAGAAGTCAGCAAGTTTGTATGCCAATCTGTTGTCACCACAGAACCTGCTTGGAAAATTATATTTATAAACTTGCCAAAATCCTGAAAGATCTGAACATCTAAGCATTATCTTGTGCTTGAGGACTTGCATAAGGAGAATTCTATGTACCTTATTATATCCTGAATGAATTGGAAAAAGAGAATATTCTGTAGCACATCTTCTCTATGCTATTTTTTATTGGTTGACTTAGGTATTTTCCCGTGCAGTGTATTCCCTGCTAGGAAAATAGCTTGTAGGGCCTCTTTACAGAGGACGGATCCAAGGGTGTGTTTTCCCCACATAATACTATAGGATACAAATCTTCTTTTGACTGCTCCAAAAGTAGCATTCCAGGCACATGGCAGGGCAGTAATGTGCAGAGATGCTACTGCATTATTCAAAATTATACAGGTTCATGACCTCTACTTGGCATGGATTATTAGCTTGACTATTTCACTGCATTCTTGATGAACAGATACTGACTCCAGTTCTAGAACTTTTCTGGGTAAGAGTGGACCAGAACTGCTTGTCCATATTACAGTGCATGATGCAGAAAGGCACTGATATGCGTAATTTGGGAACGTGGTTTCACTCTCAAAGTCCTAGCATTTAATTTAACTTCCATTTTAGGATCTGGCTTTTATTATTTAGCAAGCTGAAGAGTTAGAATCCTTTTATCTTTTAGCACACAGGCCATGAGAAGAAATGATACATTAATAATGGGACAAGCCACACAAGTCAGTATGAAATTCATTAGAAAGTAAAGCAGAGCAGACTAAAATATTAGTACTCTGTTGGATAGCATACAGTATGTTGTCTAACATTCAGTAATTAAAGATAGCACCTAGTTGACATGGACACCAAAAAGTAGATTGAGAAATATGACTTTTTTTCCCCTCCCCTTTTTTGGCAACTAAGCAAACAATATATACTACCTCTTGTAGGAAGTATGGAACTCCTACAAGATGGAGTAGGAGTTGAGGAGAACTCCTCAAGTTCCATTTTGTAGCTGTTGTGTATCTTAGATTGTGAAGACAATGTATCTTAGGGGATGAATTGTGTGAATTCCTTTGTCTAAATAATGTCAAAAGAATATTTAGTAGACTTCTAACAAGTTATATATCCAATAAGCTAACTGAAGTCAGTAAGATTACTGAAGTACCTCAAGGGGACAACCTGAAGAACTTTGCTAATGGTACAGCCTTTTGCTGTGACAGAATGTAAAGTCTACAGTTGATCTGTAGATCTGTTTGTATTTGGAAATGATCCTGTGTATTTTTTAAATCAGTTTTCAGATAACAGGCTTAAATAATTTCATCATTTTGATTAAGGGAATTTAGGGCACTGTTGAAACTCTTCTCCTGAATAGTTATTACCTGACAGCACACACAAATTCTAGTCTTCTAAGGTATTTTTTTTCTAACCTCTCAAAACATCTACACAAGCTTCAGGAAGTAAACTTTTGAATACAGTGCAGCATTTTTCCTTTGCTTTGTTATCTAGGAAACAAGTTAACCAACATCTTAATAGATAAACTGTAATTTTTTGCTTAGGAAAGAACCGGGACCTGAATAGATCCAGCACTACAGAATGGTCAGGGAGCTTCCAATGTTTCCTTATGACCATCTGACATATTTAATTGTAGATAAACACTGCCTCGCATTTTAGGAAAAGAGCAAACGTTCAGATACAAGTGTAATAAAGCACCTGGATATTAGTTGTTTTTATTCTCCATCTTCACTAAAGAAGTTAAAATGACAGCCTTTTCAAAGGGACAGATCACAGGCAAATACAGATTTGATTTTGAATGGATGTCATTCCCAAATGAAAGCCTTGGACTAATGCCATGTATTAGGAACTCAAATATCATGCAGTCTATAAGAAGCTAGAATCAAAGCACATGATCCATCCTAACAGAATTTAGCTGCTATTAAAAAGGATGCTTTCAACAGTCAGTAGATTCAATTCCTTCAGCAGTTTGCACAGCTTCTAAAAATTCTACAAGCCAACAAAGCTAGCAATCATGAAAACTTATAGCTTTTTCTCCCACAATAAGAAAATATTTTCTTCATCTGTTTGCTTCACGGCAATTTAGATGAAAATAATCTTCTTACTTATTACATTTATCTAATTTCTTTATAAATGTTACTAGGTGTGTCTTAAAGATTTATTTTCAATGGCATGTAAAACTATCTCCCCATATAATGATCTGAAATTATCAGGCAAAGCTGTGCACACACATCAATAATTTTTTCTTTATTTCTGCTTATTATATTTGAATACTTTTAATGAAAATTATACAACTTTTATATTAATTTCTAAATAAATTATTAAATGTTTATTCTACATTGTTTTCTGAAGTGAAGATGTCAAAAAAATCTATACTCTATTACATATTTCCTAATAAATTTATTTTTGAAATAATTCTTATATTCTCCCATGATTTACAACACAGCAGTTTGTTTTCTTTTTAATTCTCTTCTACATCACAAAAAATCATATTGAGGTGCCTTCCTGACTGAGATTGGCCAGCATGTCTTCTTTGGAATGATAAGAACTTCAATGAAATCCACAAATAAACATTTGGACTTTCAAAAGCACGTAAAACTGAACGGATTTCCTGACTATCTCTTCTAGGCATAAGTATCTTTTTACTTAAAATTAAATAGGGTCTCAAACCCCAACACAAACTAGTGAAATAGTTTGAAAGAGTTAGCCTTGCTCTTTCTTGCAGCACGACTTGTCTTCAGATAAGTAACATGCCCTCCCTGTGCTACAGACTTCCTGAAAATATCATTTAAATGTGGGATGATATGGAATCAATATCACACAGAATCACACACACAGAATCTCGATGGTTAGAAGGAACCTCTGAGATCATCAAGTCCAACCACATTAAAAAAAAAAACACACCACCACCAAAAACCAAAAACAACAACAACAAAAAAAAAAACCACGCAAAAAAGCACCCACCAGCCAAACCCCATACCAACAACACCACACACAACACCCCACCACAAACCAA
>JAOXJK010000001.1:175968166-176004403 GCA_025774025.1 Xenus cinereus | reverse complement strand
AATTCATATCTTTTATTATTGAAATCAATCTAATATTTTCCTATTCTTGAATAACAACTGCTAGTTTCTGTTACTGTATAACTGATACATAATGGTCAAAACTATTGAGACAAATAACAAAATGCTCATTTCACTTCCTAAACAAAATATAGTCTTTATATTTACATCTTCAAATACTTGAGCATAATTTTCCAATTTTATCTTCCTGTAATATTTTCCTTGGTCAAAGTCTTCAAAAAGGTTCCTTGAGCTTTCGGATATATCTATGTAAAATAAGAGAAAGATTTCTATAACTCTATGATCAGCAAATGCCTTATGTAAGTTTTTTTCTTTCACTTATTTCATATTTTAATTAATGTTGGAAAAAAATAGTCTGATAAACTAAGTGATATTGAATAAATGCATACATAAACAAATAGAATTTTCCCAGCCTACAAAGACTACTAAACTTACTTGGAGAAAACAGAGGTGTAAGAAAAAAAAAAATCACTGGAAAACTAATAACTGCTTTTTTTGATGTTCAAATCATTCATGATTTCATGCAATCAGAGAAAAATTATTTACATTTTCTTCTAAAAATATGTCTTTATATGTTTGCTGTTTTCTTCTAATTTCTAGGTGCCCAGTTTCTCTGTTCTGTGAGCAAATCTAAAGCATGGAGCCAAATAGTAGGATCTACACTAAATAGCTGCACTAACCTAAAAAACTGAATGATAAACTGTATCTGAACGAAGTGCTGGGTTGTAGAGGCTGAATCTACAGCTGTAGCATCCCACAGTCATAAATGGAGTGATGGCCAAGATCCATAGTGAGCCCATGATTAATCAGATTTAACAAGAGGAGGTAGAATAGAAGAAAGTATAAAAAAATGTTTGAGATTTACTAACTGAAAAGGAATGGTTGCTAATATTCACAAAATTTACTAGTATTTTAGAACTTATCTAGCTTGCAAAGATGCCAGCAAACAATTTAACTGCAAAAAAACCCAATGATTACCTGATGCATTTTATCTAATGACATTTTCTCTGAGAACTCATTAACATCTTTGCCTTTCTTTCACATGTTACTGTAACATAGGAGGCTACACTGGACACTCCATCTTTTCCATCTATTCAGAAAACAGTTGCAACTTGCTTTGTTCCCCACAAGCTCTCCATCTTCCCTGGAAGCAACCACACGACTGTCACTAAGCTGAAATCACTACAATCAGAAAGCCTCTACAAAAGATCCACTGAAAGTTGTATGCAATATGCAGTAAAGCTGTAGGTTATAATGTGCCTTCACACACTCCAGGGACAGGCAGTTGGATGAGGTGATCATTGCAAGTCCCTTCCAGTGGAACTCTTCTGTTCTGTTCTATCAGAAAACAAAGACTTCTCTAAAGGACAAAAATAAGATAAATGTAAAGAATGTAGATGTGGCAGTGTCATGTTAAAGGGTTCTGAAGGCAGAGTTGATTTTATTGCTTTGTGATTTTGGTGCTAAATGAATATGTAACTCTGGAGTTGAGTAAGATGAAAGGAGACCAGGAAAACGTACCTGAAATTCCACCTCTGGGCCACCATTATGGGAAGGCAGGCAGATGGGAGAGGGGATGAAATGCCTTACATGAGATCTAGGGGACTGTACGTAAGTCTTGCTCGGGAAAGTTAGTCTGAGCTATAAGTGAGTAATATGCCCTATGGACTAGGGTGCTGGCATCAACACAGTGAGATGTTATATGAGATGTATATTTAAAATTATGTTCTTTAACTATGTCAAGTGTAAATCTTCTATGTCTTCTATGACTTTTTTTTTCTTTCTTTTTTTTTTTTTTTTAGCTCAAAGAGAAACACTGTGTTTCTTTGAATTCGGAATAAATTTGTATTTTCTGGAAGACAGAGAAAAAGGCAAATAAAAAACCCAATGTAAACAAATGCGAGTAGTCATAGTATAATCACAGAATCACAGAATCATTTTTATCAGAAAAGACCCCTTCAGATCACCTAATCCACCCCCAATGCTGGGTCACCTAGAGGAGGTTATCCAGGTATGTGTCCATATATTCTACTTGGGTTATATGTGGTACATATGGTACTACACATACACACATTGGTACATGTGTCTATGTATTCTACTTGGGTTGAAAATTTTGGTCCACTACTTAAAGATTTACCACCAACACTGTTAAAATGATATGTGAACTTTTTAGTCAAGTACAAATGATAGTATAACTATTATTCAGTAAATATGTGGTTAGGTTATTTGTATATGGAACTGACATTGAAAATCTCATATCTAGAAGTGGAGACTATTATAATCATCATGAAAGGCTTCCATGTTCTACTTATTTCTGATGTTATTTTAGACTTCTGAATTATTATTCTCCTTAGTTGCTGTGCATGTTTTAAATTCATTTTCTAAACATTCAATTCTGCACTGAACTTAGAGATTTTCTGTATTTTTTTTTCTAACGCATAAATCCTCAATCTGTGATGTTAATTGTGTATCACTACTTCTTATTGAGCAGCAATTCAGTTGTAACTTCTGTTTCACGTATTCCATTTGACTTTGTATTTACTTTTGGAACTATAAGCAAGTAGATACTAGTGATGAAGTCTCATCTCGAGAGAAAACAGCACCTTCAGTTTTTGTGACCTGCAAAGGGGACACATGGAGCCTGTGGCCCCATTTTGAATAAATAGTTTGGGTATGGTGTTTGCTACAGCTTTGTTTTCTTCACATTACAGTAAACTACTGTTCATCAATATGCTTAGCTCACACACAGAGTGAATGAATTGATGTCAGGTATGTGGGCTATATTCATACATTCAATAATGTGAGTATTTTTCTTCAAAATTGTAAAATGTTATGAGCTGGCAAGGCAGAAACATCAATTATTATTTAAAACAGGAAATTTAAAAACCTGAAGACAAAATTCTGAATCTTCAAGACAAATCTTATTTACATATTAACATAAAAATGCAAAAACCCGATTTCCCTCTCAGTGTGCAAAGACATTGGAACGCCTTCAAAAGTAAATGTCTTAATAAAAACGTTAGAATTTATAACAAATTAAAAAAATAATCAGATTAAATGATTTTATTCTCTCTAAATTTATCCAGAAGAGAAGATGGAACCATTTGGGACATTTGTTAAGAGACAAGCGAGACCATCTGCTATGGGAGGCATGCCATTGTGCAGATCAATGGAAGAATAGCTTTAAGGGACATTCAAAAGAATTTCTACACTGAATTGAGTAATGACTCACAAAGAAAAAACTCATGGGGTTTAAACAGGGGGGAATATGTGCAAAGTTAGGCCTAGGAGACAAAGGAGTGAGATTTTTGTTTGTTGCCTGATGGTGAGCAAACCGAGAGTTTCATTGTACTGGGAAGAAGGATTCTAGTTCAGATTTTTTTTCTTTCACACATTCTCTTAAGACATTTTCCATGCTTCAGTGAACAATTTCTTTGTTTGTATCAAATCAAAATTAAAAAGCAGTAACACTTGAAACCATTATTTAAGTATTGCAGACTGTACAGCAAAAACTGTTGCTGTTTTTCCATATGTGCACCTAGTTGTGTAAAATGTTATAAATAGATTTTAAATAGTTAACCGCAGGGAGATTTTCAGCTTTGTGATTTATATGTTACCTGGTTTTACCAAGAGAAAAGGAGCTAATGCAAGAGTAGAAATAGCCTTTTCAGCATTCTTTTGACCAGCATGTTAAGCTTCCAAACATCCATCCAAGCAGCATCACAACAAATGAAATTAACTACGACCCATCAATAAGTGTTGCAAAAATAAAGAAGCACATTTAATATTTCAGAATGCCTCAGTGCTTTATTATGAGATAGGGATTTCATGGCATGAAAAAATGTCTTCAAAAGAGGCATCAGGTCAGTTCAGGACCCTGATTTCTGTATTTTAGTGGCAGAATCCATCAGGAAGAAGGAGAAGTGTCACCGGCTTCTGTTGCCTTGGCAACCTGTGTTGCCAAACAACAGTCTAGGTACCTTCTAGCAGGTTTAAACTTTCAGGCTGCTAAGAGACTGACTGCAATGACAGCAGAAACAATACCTTTTGCTGGATGCTTTCTGATAGAAAAATAAGATAATATTTTGCATATTTTTTCACCATCCTCGATGCTCTTTCCCATTTCCTTTGTGTTTACTTGTTGGTAGCATTAGCTGTAATTAAATTTAACTCTAAATCCTGCTCTAAGTCTCTATTTTGGCTGCTTAATATTTTCACAAATCCCCTCTTGATAGTACTTTTTTCCACACTTGGTCTTTTGTACAATGACATATTTCGGTGGGATGTCTGAAGAGAGCAAGTGACTAATTTTTTATTTATGTTTGTTGGGTTTGTTTTGGTTTGGTTTTTTTTGTTTGTTTTGTTGGGTTTTTTTTGTTTGTTTGGGGTTTTTTTGTTTTTTGTTTTTTGTTTTTTTATTAAATCTGTTTGCACTTTCTCTGCATGTGGGTGCTACAGTTTTAAAATATTTGTAAAAATAATAAGATAACTGGGTGTGATTAAGTACCTCTAGCTACAGGGCAAATTTAAGGATAAATACAGCTGTTCCTGTAATTGGCATGCCGATAAAGGCTACCTCAGGTGGGGCTGAAGCTTTAGACAAGCCTGTCTGGAGCAGATGGTGCAAAGCTTCTCTCTGATCTAAGACACACTATTATCTACAGACACCCAGGTGGGAGTCCTATGATCAAATGTAGATGCCTGAATTTAAACTAGTTGCCCTAGGTTCTTTTTATTACCAATGAAGAGAAATAGACACTGTTAGGAATAAATTTATTTCAACATAATGTAGACTAATAAACTAGGAAAGTTGAACTGTGCCCTATGTGTTTGTATTTCTCTCCGTTGGGCAGAAAAGAAGCATAGTGCCTAGCTCAGGCACAGAGGTCTACTCACTGTCTAGTATTGTGTGAGCTGAATCCAATTTTTTTAATATTTATGAAGACCCCAGTTATCATTGCCCTGACCATTAACTGAGTCTCACTTTGTGACTCTCCTGGCCCCATCTTTTCTGTCCTCAATTGGAATAGTAGACTCATTAGTCTCTCTCATCCATGGGTTAAGGTAATAATAAGACATTCAACTTTAAACTAGCAGGGTTTAGATCAAATTGCTCTAGAGAAAGGCACTTCTATGCTATTCTTTCCAAATATCAGAACTATTATGTTTGCATTCCTCTTAGTGCTGTGTTTAGGTTAATTTTGGGCATCAACTCAAGACAGAAATGCACAAATTTATTTGTCTTTGATGCATCTGTCTGCATATGAGTTGGGTGTCTAAACTCTGATTATAACAGATGAAGATACAGGACTCAATGCAGTTGCTAGCCTGTGAGCATCCACTGCCATTTCACACCCCATAGGGTAAAAGAAACATCAGCACAGGGTTGGCAGATATGGCACAGGAGCAATGGAAGACCTATACCACATTGATCCATCTGGAAGCCAAGCAATATACCTACTTAGGATATGTAAAATAGTTTTAGAGATTATGACTCTGGACACCAACTGAATTTTTCTCCTAGTAAGATGTTTAGTAGGCCAGTTGTAGATGTATGCTTTGAAGTGAACAAAATAGCTCACTATGCTTTCACAACACCATACAACAGTTCCAAGACCATTGGTAAAAAGGATAAGGTAGTATAATTCAGGCCAAGCTATAAAGCAAATTATAGTGTTCAAGGACTAAAGTTTTTAATAGTTTTTGTTGTGAACAATTCTATGCAGATAAGTATGGTGACACTGTTTGGAAAGGTGATGAAGGAACGCTTTGCAATAAATTACAGAAGTGGAGCGTTAATTGCTTAGCTGGGGGGTCTGTTCTGGAAACAGTTAACTGCTGCTGAAATCAGTGAGTGTGCAAACACTGTTTATGGTAGGAATTGAACTAAAGGGCTCTCATCTCCTCATTATCTACTTTTTTGTTTATGGGTGACTTGACTTGTATTTGGTTGCAAGTCACAAAAAAAAAAGAGTGTACATTTGTTGAAGCAGGTTCCATTATCTTCTGTTAGTTGCTTAGCTGTATGAATTCAATTCTGCATGGAGGTACTACAGTTGCTGTAATGTCCTTTAACTATTTCTGGAGGAACCTGGTGAAGAACAAGCTGAGTTAGTTACGTGTGTTTTCAATGTGTCTTCAAGTGAATTCCGTTTTCTTATTTTTGTGTTTTCTGGTACACCTGGGTCATTTCTTTTCCCTCCAGCCACCCTGGAACCTCAGCTAATGTAAATTGGCAGAGATCTGCTGATTTCATCAGCATTGCATTAATCTACTCAAGTTTAGACTAGCTCCAGACTTGTAGAAAGTGACTGTATAGAACTAGACACCTTCAGTATATATTCAGGACATCAAACTTCTATTTCAAAGGTACGGATTCAGGGTTCTCCTCTGGGAGAAGGGCTCACCAAATATGCACAGTGTATCGCACATATATTTCAAAAATGTGCTGTCAAAGGTATTGTGCCTGGTCCCTCTGGGTTCAGAGTGCTGACATTTATGCAATCCTTTTCCTTTATCAGTCAGTGATCATGCAATTTTTTAGACCACTAGTTGTCTTCTTTCTCTCTTTCATTCAAAAGTAATCTGGCTTACTTCTTCTTTTTTTTTTTGTTTGTTTGTTTCTTTCTTTTTTCCCTATCCTGGTTTTACTTCTTTAATCTCACTGTTCTCTCTATTTCTCCTTATAAATCAAACACCTGCTTATAAACATCTTCACTGCTTCTGACAGGAAGTGAATCCAAAATAAAATATAAAATAAGTCATGGCTTGGGATTTCTCTCTAGAAACAGAGAGGATTCTGGTTTATGAAAATGAACCAAACCTCTTAGGAAGCCACCAAGAAAGAATGCACAATAAAAATAATAATCATTTAACCTTAAAAAATTTACTGTCACTTGTTGATTTTTGTTTAATTTTTAATTTAAAAAAGGCTTAAATTCTTCCTTCCTCTTTCTGTACAAATAAAAGGGGAAAAAATAAAAGAAAAATAAAAGGGGAAATAAATAAATAAATAAATAATTTTTAAAAATATTTCCTGTTTTGGATTTCCTACTTTTATTTACCTATTTTTTATTAAATTCTACCAAAATATTTTATATGTTATCTGCTCAAATAGTCATAGAATCTGACAGAGGTATATGGTGGTTGTTTACAGTTTACCTTGTGGGTACTGTATGCTTTGTAGAAATTTAGTGACCGGGAAATGCAGACCATTTGCCTTGTTTTAGCCAAAGTAGTCGGGGGAAGCAGGATTTTATGCCAAGGATGGAAGATTGCTTTGGTGTTTCCTCTAGAGCACATCTGCCGGCTCACTGAAAGGATGTTTTCGGGGTGCAGTTCAGGGCAAAGAGAGAGAGATGCAGCCTGGCTTCAGAGTCACAGCCTCCCCAGGCTGTGATTAGTCTGACCGTAGCTGAGGCTGGATGTGCTGAATGCAGCTGCCTGCAGTTACCTGCTGAGTGGACTGAAAATTAAACCTGTTGCAAAAGGGCTGTTAGTATCAGACAAGTCTGTAAGGATAGAGCCGGAGAGTACAAGACAGAGGAAGAGAAAAAGCTTTCAGCAGCACCGAAGTGACACTGCTTTTGAAAGCCTCCTGAAAACACAAGATGTAACCAGCAGGAGGGCTGTCCTGCAGCACGGATCAAACCCACAGTCAAGCCTGACCAGTGACAGAGAATTTTTTTTTCTAGAAATCCCTGGACTAGCAAGCTGTGTAGAGGAAAGTATTTCTTACAACGACATCATCGACAGTAATTTTTAAGCCTTTTTGCTTAAGTTTCACCTGAGAGGCTAGAATTTTCTCCATTTTTATAGTCTGCTTCTTGTGATGAAATAAAAAAGCAGCTGAAGTGACTAGATTTGTCTGTGTATTCTCCTTCTGGAGGAAGATGCGTAGTTTCACTTCAAAGTTTTAATCAACACTTTTTTTTAGAGAATGTGAAGTGCTGGAAATTTGTACATTTACTTTAAAGAGAGTGAAGGAAGAAAGACAACTTCTTTCCTCCCTGTCCACTGCTGAAGTTATAACTTCAGAATAATTTGGTTATTTTTACATTGACATAAACATATTTTTGCTGTCTGTTTAAGCAGTTTAACCTGATGATGTGTAACTCATGTTTCCAACTGAGGTTTTAATACAGTAGAACTTAACAGGTTATAATTGTAAAACTATAACATTTACAGAACTCAGGGCTATTAATAAGTATCACTGTTTAGGCTCATTTTCTCTCTGCCATGAAGACTGAGAGCTTTTGTTTTTCAATAGAAAGAAAAATCAGGAGGATTCTGTATACAATAGTAAAATCTAATGGGTCAGTGTAATATGAAAATCATTTTTACGGCACCCAGGGCTGAAAAAGGCTAGAGAACTTTTACATATTTCAGTTATTACTTATAAATTACTAGGGACACTCTTAAAAAAAAAAAAAGGCAGGTAAAATAGAATGACACAGAGCCTCTTAAATTACTTTTTCAAAATGTGTTGATTCAAAGACAGAGGTGGTTGTAGTATCTTCAGTGAACACTATATTAAATGAAATTAACCAAATAACCTATTTATCTCTTTGTGAGCAGTGAATTATGATTTTAATTCATAATCAGTAAAAATTAGATGATTGAGCATTTTGAATCCACTTTTTTAGTCTCAACGAAAGGAAGAGGAAGAAAAGTTATGTTCGTGATCATTATGAATTGGAAGAATTAGTAGAAATTAGGAATGGGAAACAGAAGAAAAGAATGTAGAATCTCATAGGTTCCTGAAGGACATAAGAATAAGAAATAATGAAAGAAGAATGGTAAATTTGATAGAATATCTGATGAGAGGGAAGAAAAGAATGAAAATTAATATAAGTACTAGTATTATATAAAGCATTTTTTTCCTACTACCTTAAAGCATACTTTTAAACAAATGTCTCTGATGGCCAGCCTCTTTTCTGATTTCTAAGTACAATAGTGTTTGCAATCTTTCACAAAACTTGAAAAATATTAATACTGAGAAGGAAAAAAGCTTTCTGAAATATACACCATGAATACAGGAACCATGGCACTTGAAGAATCAGGACAGTTTCAGTAAACATAAGCATGACTTTTACCATGCAAGATTGTTAAGAAACCAAGACTATTCCTTTATGATTCACTGTTATAGAGTTCATAACTTTTAACATAAGGTGTTGCTATCTTTTTTTGGGTCATTTTTGGGGGGCATATTTAACCATGTTCAAAGAGGCTCCATGAGGAGGATACATGTCCAAAAGGCATAAAGCAATTATTTATTGGCTAATACATGAAAAATGTAGCTAGGTTTAAAGAGCTCCTAGGTTAAATATCACAGTGCTCACCACCCCTGAGAAGACACTGAAAAGTTTTTCCTGCCCAGACAGGCAATAGTGAGGAGGGAAAGATTTCCATGTCCAGTGTCACTTTCCCCATTCAGTGGCAGGGCCACATTTCCCCTAGAGTCTCCCTTGTGTTGCCTATGTACTTGTAGAAGCCCTTCTTGTTGCCTTCTATATCCCTGGCCTTCTTTGCCTTGGTCTTTAGTAGCAGGACCTGTTGTTTCCTGAGTACTCAGCCACCTAAGCTAGTAGACAGGGAACTGTTTTCTTTAATTTTTGCTTAGTTGCTGATCCCTCACTCTCACTAAAGTGCCACCCCCATGGAGACCACTGACATCAGCAACAGACTGACATTAGTAATACCAACCAACTCCTTGGGTTGCTTTGCGGTTTGTTTTTGATTTTTTTTCTTTTTTAATGACATCCAAGTTGGTGGTTTTCGTCTTGAATCTTTAAGCTACTAACCCTCTCCATATCCATAATCGTATATCTGTCTATAATTTTCCCTTTCTTATCCTTCTCAGCTCCATTCTCTATACTTTCTCATAGCTCTTTCTTACCACTTAGCAATTTGCTCAAAAATCTGAACCAAGGTTTTGTTGTTGAGCTACATGAGAGCTGGGCCAGGGGTCATTGTAACATAGATCACCAGGCCCAAAGGGGGCAGGGGAGGTTACAGCAGAGATTACAGTGAAAAAAGCTTTTACAAGGGTTGAATTTCCACAGCTGGCCTGGACACATGGTGTAGAATTGATTTCATGGCAACTCAGCTTCAGCCCACTTTACAGCAGTGCATAAGTTAGGTGCCTAATTACTGGAGGCTTCCCTCCTGTCAGGAGAGACAGAGAAGCTTCTCCAGGCAGAGAATTAGACCTTAATGGGCTAAATAAATATCAGTAGATGCCATCCTTTCCCTCCTAACTCTCTCTCCCTAGAGGGAGCTTTGTCCAACAACCCAAATTAGATAATTTAGTAAGGAAGGTATACGTACTCCCTGGAATGAATCCAGGTCTTTACTCCCAAGAATTTCTTATTGAAAAAACAAGTATTTTCCCAACGTTTACTGACAAATGAACGATCCTCAAACTCTTACTTGTGTGAATAATTTTTACTCCTGAGTAGTTCAGCTGAAATCATTCAGACCATTTACATAAGTAAGAAGCATTACATAAATGCATCCAAACCACTTTTAAAAAGGTTAAAACACATTCTGTTTGCTCTGGGCTCAGAATCTGATGCTGTTGCTGACATTTGGTGAGGCAGGGAGCTGACTTAAGGCTTCTCACATGCATAGACATAGGAAAGAGATGGGGTAAAGGGCTAGATGTAGCCTGTGACACAAACCTGGGACTGAAACTCCTGTCCCAGTCCAGAACCAGGGATCTTGGAAAGTCAAATTTACAGTCTTGTTTCCGCTGCTGAGATGTGAAGGATGCTGACAACTGTGGCGAAAAATGTTGCTGAGAAAAGCCATAACATGCTCTTGATGAGTAGTTGCAACCCACACAGAAAAAAACCACTTAAGGCAGTAAGGGCTCTAGCAGCTTTTTGCCATCAACCTGAAGGGTTATGTGTGGTGTGGGGAGTCACAGTCACTGTGGAGCCTTTTTTCCCTTCTGGATGGTGTCAAATCCCAGGACAGAGCACCCACAAGCAACTCCTTGGATATCTTCAGGAAAGGGTGGGTGCTTTTGGGGTGCTGTGCTTGGTGGTTTTTGCTTTTATACTTTTGATCCTGTGACACAAGTACTCTTCCTCCTTTTCTCCTATTTTGTCTCTTAGTCAGTTTCTCCTTGTTGTCTTTTTATTCTTTATCCCTTTCCCTCTGCAGGGAAACCCCAGGTTTTACTAGTTCTGAGTACAACATTAGGAGCCACCCTTACTCAGGAGGGCTTTGACATAAGAGAGTGTATCTGAGCCTCTTTTTCTATATCCAGGTATCTTCTGGCCCATACAACTGCCCAATGTACCCATGTCTACCCCTGTCAACCCAATTTGCAATTAGTTTTCTGAAGTCTTACTCAGTTATGTGTTTATGAGCTTCATTTACTGCTGAACAGGCGTACACTCTGCAAATCTTACTCATGCAAAAGGTCTGAATGATTGCAATCACAAGTAAAAATTATGCGGATGAGTAAGGGTTGCAGGATCAGACCATTAATTAATAAATGTCAGTAAAGTACTTATGATGAAAGATGTTGTGGGAGTACATGGTATTCTAATTAAAACCTAAGATTTATTTCCGCAAGTTAGTCATGGATTTTATAAAAGATCAGTGTTTCCAGAACTTAAGAAACTTGAGAAATACTTCTTTCTCACATAAACTTTGTTTATACTGAAAATTTGTATCCTATATATTAAACAAAGGTAAAGCAAAATATCAAAAAATGTTAACTGATGGCTTAAGGCTGCCTGGAGGAGACCTACTTTGCAGTCTATCCTTTTATATTGCAATTTACTGTGCACTGTGTTGAAAGACACTTATTTGTGACTCACAGAAGATTCCAAGTAGTTCTCAAAAAAAAAAAAAAATTAAAATCCTTCCATCCAATGCATAATTTGGTAAAGTTTTTGCGAAATTGATATTTTTAAGATTAATTAATCATATCTGATTCCACTTAGCACAAAGAAGGAAAAAGAAACATTAGGAAATAGTGTTTTTCTTCTGGTTCTCAGTACCGGTTATACAGATGTGATTTCTGTGTATGCTGGCACAAAAGCAGAAAGTCAAAGGACTGTGGTTTAAGCATTCCCCCTGGACAAAAAATAAAATGTGCTATTTTGCCTCAAAATCACAGCATTTGCAAAATATTAGGCTTGGTGAAACATTCAGATTCCCAAAAGAGTATTTTAAGTGCTTTTGCAGAAAAATGTTTTCCTCTTCTCTTACAGCATTAAGAAGAAAGATTGTCAGATTAATAGAATAGAAAGAGGAGGAGTATTTTATACACTTTTCTGATGCTAATAAATAAATAGAACATTTTCCTTTTGTCACTAGAAACGAAGTGTACTTAAACTACAATATTTTAGAAACTTCCTTTGGCACTAAAAGAGCACATTATAATAACTATCTTTCTAAAGCATTTCCCCAATGTGTACTTTTTCCTCATAATTTCCCCTTCCCCTTTTTTATTCTATTTTAAATAGATGATCATATATCACACTAGGTAACAGTGGCTCCAGAAATAGTGACACCACTATCAGCAGGTCTATTTTAAGAATGAAGTGCTGCTTAAGGTTCTAAGTGGAAGAGAATTATTTTTATTACTACTTATTTATTCTTTTTTTAAGGAGAAAAATAATATGTGCATGCCAGGTGGGGTTTTAGAAGCTCTCAGAGCTTTATTCTACATTTCTCATTATACAAGGATAGTTCCCATGGTAACTATTACATCATTTGGCACACATGCTACCTGAGGAAAACAGAACAATTCAATAAAGAAACACACAATCATCATTGTGTGATGTGAATTGATTTACTTATTGCCTAAGTATGTTTCCTAAAAACAGGAGAGTGCACTAGTTTTCAGTGTCAGCATGACCACTTGCTTGTCAAAATTAACATTTCTGCTCCCAGTTCTTTGTGGCTCCAAACTACCGTCTGCCATTCTCTTCTTAGAAATCTTGACACTGCTTCACTGTTGTAGAAAAAGTAAACCTCCTACTCTACCTCTGCCATTTCTTTCTGCCTGCTCATGCTCTTTCTTCTTCTAATGTTGAACGTTATTGTGGATTTTCTTTAAAAAATAAAAATAAAATAAATTGACTCCTAGAGATGATTGATTTTGCTGAGAATATTTGCCTAAAAATTATTTTCCTAAATCTAGCTAGCTGCTTGTAAAACAAATTGGATTATAGATTACCCTTACACAGTATGCAAAGGACAATCATTTTTTATGTGCATGTCCTCTACATAAGACCCGCTTATAAATTCTACATGTGTAGTACCAATGAGTAGCACAGTACAGATCTGTAAGCAAGAGCTGATGTTATCCAATATGAAACTTTTCCTAGTGGTCAATGTTTTTTTTCTCCTTCTACTTGTTTTCCACATTCTGTGTATTTTCATTTAATTTCTGTCTCTCAAACTGGAATCTCTCCAGAGTATCTGTCTCAGTTCTTTGGAATTTTAAAAACCTAATTCTTTCTTCCTTTCCTAACAATTAATTATTATCACCTATTATCTAAGCCTAAGCTTGAAGTAATTCTCTTGACTCCTTCTTAATTTTTTGTTGCTTCATGAGACTCTGTTTTTGATAAAACAAGAAAATCCTTCTGTCCTTCTGATTTGTAATTTCTCTAGTGGTTATTTGAATTCTGGCTTTCTTTTAATAAATAAATTTGGGAGTATACTAGGACATGTCTGTGCTTGTCAATCTGGAATAAGTGTAGGGTGGCTATTTAACTGCATTAACTTTCATGAATCAGGCAAAAAAAAAAAAAAGATTTCTTTTTTTCTTTTTTTTTCAAACTTATGTCAGGGCACACATTTTCTAAAGATTTAAACCACAGTGTTGAAACACTGAAATGGACACACAACCCGCAAACAATGTAACCCTGAAAAACACTACACCAATTCCACTGCTGTCTCCTTAAGATAAGTGCTATTTAAATTCATTCATTTCCTGGGAAATGATTTTCTGATCTATCAAGGTAAATAGGTACTGAGGGATGCAAAATTAATCAAGAAAAAGGAAATGAGGTCTTTTTTATGTTGCTTTCTATCAAAGAAGGCTCTCATTATTACAGCGGACTAAAGTGAAGTCAAGTGGCCAAAGACAAGTGGAGGAACAGAACTTAGAAGCAGTCAGAAAAGGGCTTGGCTGGATAGCTCTTCTGTAAGACAGAGGAGGAGAGGATAATCTTTTGTGGGTGACTGAATTTCACAAACATAAATGGTAATGCATTCTGCCTCCCTTTGTCCTATATATAGGAATTGCAAAAGAAACAGTACAAAAATTCCTTAGAATTAAGGATATAATTCCTTAGCTTTTCAGAGAGGGTTGTACACCTGAGATATTCAGGTGCATTGCAATTCCTCCTTCTCAGCACTAGTTACATAGAGACTTAAGACAGCTCAGTTTTGAAAAACTGCCACTTTTTTGTTCAAGTCTGTATATTATTATGTACTCATAAATATCTGACCAGATTCTGCTTCCTGATTCATCCAAGTCCTTTACATCCCCCATTCAGTTTTAGTCAAAGTAATGCCTTATTTTCAAGGGCTTTTGTTTTTCTTGACATTTTTACATAGTTAAAAACACTTGGATATCTTTTTCAATTTCATGAGGAGGTTTATAGGAAGCAATTTCCTCATAATGCTCAGCATTTTGCTGTGTAGTTCCTTGTATTCCCCAGTTCTTACTCATGACCTTTCATGCTGGAGAGAGATTACACCTAAACAGACAACACTTCAGTCTTCAGAGAAGACTTTTACCTCAGAAAAGAGGTGAAATAAAAGTAAAAGTGGAGGCAACTTAGGACTTTCATTACTTTCAAAGGTCTGCAAATCTCTAGTGCTTTTCAGTGTCTGCTGAAATTCCTGGTCATGCACTCATGTGACCTTGGTGGCACTCTTTCTTTTCAAATAACAAGATCCATTTGTTATTTAGGAACATAGCTTAACTCAGATGCTATTAATCCCACTATGTGTGCTGACACTTAAAACTTGACGCCGTTGCAGGCACTGAATATTTCTACGTTTAATTTACCCCCTGGGTCTAGCCCCAGGAGCCTGAGGACTCCAGTATCTTATGAGAGGAGTTGAAGAGGAAATCTGTGTCAGTGAGATCCTCTTGGTCTGGCTAACACAAGACCCATAAAAGTAGGTCCCTGCAACTGCTGAGTAACTGATGAGGTAACAGGGTGCTGACTCCATGACTACTGTGTCACTCCAATCCACCATAAATCTGCCCTGCAGCTGAAAGAAGCCATCTGATTCCTATATCTGTACAGAGTAAAAGCATTCTTCCAACCAGATGGCCAAACAAACAGATCATGTCACTGCTTTTGTCCAAAACTGCTTGCTTCTTTGTTTGCTTGTTTATTTTCTTGATTTGTATGTCAGTTAGATCAATTTGCGTTGCTGCATGAATAGTTGTGTTGATAAATGGGAATATGTAGCTGGAGGAATAAGAAAAACATGACCATCCATTTGTACAGCACCGTGAATTTATGTCAATTAAAAATGGCTATATAGCTGTGATCTGACACAGACAACATCAATACATACACCCCTCCTCAAAATTTCACCTGTTCTTTTCATGTTGAAAGATTAAAGGATTGACTTCTGAGAGGGAACACCTCTCCTGCAGTTAGCCTTCCTGTGACCTGGGAGGGCAGAACTTTCAATTGCCATCCTATAGGCTGTATGAAGCCAGCTCTCTTTAACATAAGCCATTGCTTTTATTCATCCAAATGTAAGTGAGACCAACTAAGAGAGTACTCAGTAACACTATCTCATTAAGCTTCTATCACCCAAGTTACTGTTCTGAATACTATGCCATTCAAAGAGTTAGTAAACTGAACTCATACCTCAGTTTAAAAGAGCTAGAGAAAATCCAAAGTGAAATTCAATGCACAAAACATTCAATCAAAAACTAAATTGCAATCTCAATTGTGGAGCAATTCCAAGAAAATGCAAGTCAGTCTGATAACAAGAATGCAGAGTGATGCAGGCTCAACAATTTATTTTTCTTCTTAAGGGATAAATGAAAATTATGTTCTCAGTGCCAGGCACGTTCTATTACAAGCATAATTAAGGCATTGATTCTGATCTAAATTAGAAACACAAGGAAAACAGGACAATAGGAGATTTGCCTTTGACTTCAATGTAGTCAGTAATTCATCCTTTAAATTTTATCCTTTTTATTATTATTATTATTACTTGGGTACAGCACTCTTTCTCCCACAGCTTTACAATACAAGAAATACAACCTGAAGCATTTTTGGGTGAATTTTAACATTAATGGGAAGTACTGAACAAGTGCATGAACTTCCTTTGCTACTTTGGTGCTGTGGGACTCAAGAGCATCTCCCACATCCCTGGTCTGTACACACTGTGGCTTCATTTTGACAGCATGGTGGAATGAGACTCAGACAAATAACAATCATCCAACACACACTGAAGAAAAACCTGTGTGCAGGGGCAGAGGTGGAGCTGAAGTGTGCTCCAGCAGACTTCCTTTGACTAGATGTGCGTATCTTCCACACGGAGCAGGTGCCTGTGTGAGCCAAACCCTGTACTTACGTGAAGAGCATTAAAATCTCAGCCTGTGAGTGAGTGAATAACTATCTCCACTGAAAGCATGTTAAGGTTGCATCTTAATTCCTGTCCCCGAAACAGGACTGTTTCCCTTGTGTTTCTAATTTAGATCAGAATCAGAGACCTGCAGAGTATCCCATTTCATAAGTTTGCAGATAAGCACAGAGATTGTGCAGACGCCTCAATCACCTCTTGTTATTTTTGTTTGTTTAAATGCTCTCTTGTTATCACAACAACTTTTAAATGTTTTTTGAATATTTTTTCAGCATTGAGGATATTGAGGTTTAAAAAAAAACTCCCATTAGCCTATTTGAGACTTATTCCCTACATTTTTCTTCTGATATGTCTTCTCATCCAAGTGAATTTAACTGAACAGCTATGAATTACTTATTTTACAAGACAAAGCATCCACATAACATAGTATTGACACTAAATCATGGAGAATAAAAGAAAAACATAGACAAATATTTATTTGCATTATTTAATCGACTTGCTTTGGCCATGATCTCTGTTCTTTGTTATTTGCTTTTCGTGTTCATTTGAACAATGAGATTTTATTGGAACAAATGCTCACAGAAAAGGAAGTTAAAAGTCATGAGTATTTGCAGAGGCCAAACGTTTAATTCAGACAAAAATACTCATGACAGAAATTATTTCTCACTTGTTATGTGAGAGATCACAGTAAAACATACAAAAGAACCATACAAAACAAGGTGATATTTGACTGACTTGAAATCACAAATTCCAAAGAGTAAATTTAAAAGAATGTACGTTCAAAACCATTATGATTTGTCTGATAGAATACATAAAGGAACAGAGCTGACATTCAGTGAGAACTAGGATTAGTCAAAAAATTCTGTTGAAACTAAATTTTGAAGGAAAATTTTGTTTTCAACTGGTTTTTGAGTACACTTCGAAATGTTTTATTTCTGCTCATTGCACCAAAAGCTGTGCATGCTTTAAGATGAATTTTCAGCTCTAAGCTCTAAGTTTTCAGCTGCTGGCAGATATGTGTCTGACAATAACAATATATTTTGATTTTGGAATCAAAAATTTTAGTAGTCAATATTACTCTTTAAATTTGATATTTTCCTTAGGGGAAAAACAAACAAACAAACAAACAACATCTCCACACAAACACAATCCCCCCAAAAAAGAAAAACAAAAAACCAAACCAACCCTAAACCAAATAGTTCTAATTAAATATGATGAGAAGAATGTCCTTTATAACTATTATCTCACTTTCTTTCTCAGTATTTTTATGAGCAGACCAAGCTTCTGTTCTTGCCAAGCTTGTCTCTTGAGCAGGAGAGCTGATGAGTATTGATTCAGTTCATAAATATAGGTTGTGGTGCTGAAAAATTAAGGTTTCTCATTTAGTACAATCCAATTCTGTGACGCATTTCTTTAAATTTTTTTTCAGAGCAAGTGATTTTCTCTGAAGTAATCTAGACAAAAAACAAATCTTTCATCTTAGCAAGAAAGGAATAATAATACTATCAGTAAAAAAACTAGTGGATTTTGCTAGTTTTATGTTATTTCTAATACATTTTTTGTAGATCTTTTTTCAAGGCCTCCTATACTTTAACTTTTCCAAATAATTCTTATGTGGCTTTTGTTTCATTTTCTTTTCTTTCACCTCAGGTCCACTACAGAAAAGCTTACACAGAACCATACACACAGAAGTCCTACATGTTGAAATGGTGGAAACAAATTGTAATTGATTATGCTTGATCTCTGAAAGTTCCTCTTTTCCCCTTTTTAAGAGTAGTTGAAAACTGAGTCTCGTGAACTGGCAAGGTGACTGACTTGTATATAAAGATGAGCTGGCTAGCTAAGTAAATGTCTGCATAAAACAAATATCTATAATTCTGGCTCTGTCTTTGTTGTTGTTTCTTTTATATCTTTTTATCAACAAACATACTTATTTAGCCACATTTTCCTAGGCATGTAACAAATCCTATTTTATGCCAGTTAAAATTTGAAAGACCATAAAATGTAAAGATAGCACGTACATTAAGTAGCTTAACATTGTAAGCAGGAGGAAGTTAGAGAGATCACTTTTGAACTTGCTGACTTTATTAGAGAGGAACTGAAACATGTTTTAATTCTTTGCTTTCTCCCATCAGTTGTCTTAAACAGGAGTTCAGTTTTGAGATGTGATTTTTGGTGTTGTTTTTTTTAATAGTAGTACTTGCCGAAGTGACATAGGATTTGTTAGATGTTCCAGTTATTTGATGTGTTTATTGCTCTTGTCTCTTGTCGAGCACCTCCAGGCAATATGTAATTGGCATACACATTTTGATCTTTTTGGACTTTTTCTATATCTCAGGATTGGATTTTCTGTTGATTTACTATTGATGTATTTGGCTTTTAAGGACTTCGTTTTTCCATTTTTTTTGGTCACTTACTGTTACCTCTTGAAGACTGTTTAAGTTACATTAACAGCCAGTCTCCTGCAACTCAGACCCTGAGCATCTGAAACAGGGCACACTCACATCTTTAAAAAGTGGTGTTCTAGGAGCAGCAATTAGCTGTGCATGATTACCTTCTAACCTGCTAAATGGCTGGTTCAGATCTCCTGCTGTCAGTAAACAACCAGGGGCTGATTAAATGTCTTGTTATCATTCCAAAACCCTTTGATGTATACATGTGCTAGTTTTGACCTCTTTTTTTTTCAATTCTATGTGTGTTTACGGAGTAGGTTATCAATTTTAATAGTGGAAAGAAAAGAGTAATTCAGCGTGTCTGACCTACAATGGAATCCCAGCTGAATATGAAAGACTCAATGTCTTACCTAGCATTATTTCATAAACCAATTTCCAAACCCCCCAATATACTTACTTTCACTATATCTCACTGTGAATCCCTAAACCTATTTTTTCTTTTTTCTTTAAACAATACTTGTGTTTATAACAGAGAATAGATTGACACTACCATAAATAGAAATAGCTGCAAAGCATCCATAGCACCGCAACAGGAATAAGGTTTTTCGCGCTGCTTGAATAGAACCTTAGGAGAGTTGTATTGCAAAGCAGATACTACTCCCGTTCTATTCAGTTTCCAGCTAGATGGTTGTTATGCGATGTACACTGTTAAAGGAGAAGCAGCTGCATGAGCATTCACGAACCATTCATGATTTCGCACACACACACACACTTACTTCCAGGCACGCTTCCTCCTTCTTCAGGCTCGCCCCTAGGTTTCCTGCAACAGTGTCAGGCATCAGATTTAATAAAATAATTCATTTAATTAGAAGGTACAGCAGCAAGAACAGCCTAGACTGGATGCCTCCAAAGAAACGCCTGAGCAATTATACCCTTGTGATCTGTACACCTTCCCCTCATGCATCCTTCCTGCAGTGTCCACATGTATTTTAGTGCAACGGTGATTTTTGGTCTGGAGTCTTCTAACATCTGATTGCATTCTTTTTCTGTGTCCAGGGAGGCAGGCTCTTATCTTGTTGATTTGCAGTTTTCGCTGAGGGTTGGAGCCTCTGTATCTTCTGGTTTACATTCCTTGTGCACCTGCCCTTGTTGGCAGAACATGGGGAGCTGAAAAGTCCTGGACTTAGAGAAACACTACCAAAACAGCAGTATGATATCCAGCACTTTCCCTTGCTAAAAGACTAAACAACACTGTACCATTTGCTAGGAAAACTACTAAGAATAGCTTTCTCACAGCCTAAAGGTTTCAGCAAATCTAGATACTCATGCTAAGTAGAGCTAAGCAAGCAGCACAAATCACACCAATTTATAATCCTAAATAATTTATTCTACTTAAAACTTATACTAAACAATTAATATACCTCAACACATACCTTGTGTCTTATGAAGTAAATGGGAATCATCAATTAAGTTGACATTATCCACCAAAGAGTTTATAGGTTGTATAATTTCTGGTTAATAACAGCATGGGCTAGATTTGAACCAATGACCTACATGGATATTTTTTCTGCTCTAATATCAGTTTTCTACACCTGTTGGTCTGATAATAATCTTCAGTTTAATGAGAACCTGATAAAAAAAAAAAAAATTAAGTTGTTTTGTTGATGACTATTTAAACAAGAAGTTAGAAGCAGAGGTTGATAACAATTGTTTAAGAATCTCCAGAACAACTTGAATGAGGAAAGCAAGAATCCATTTCCTGAAGTCCTTCAAAACACACATACACCTCAAGGACAGTTTACATATGAAAAACTCTATTGATTTTGTGTGAAAGGGAGGTATTCTGGCACATCTTCATCCAACAAGCACTACACCTTTAAAAAGATCACATCTTTACTGTCACTTTTTATTCAGAGTCCTGCTCAGTTTCGTCTAATACCTTGAAGTGATCCTAAGGACATAAGAAATGTCCTGCTGTGTGTGGCTAGCCCAGGTTCATCCAGACCAGAAGATGTTATTTAGGGAAAGCATGAAAATTATAGCTGTTTTTGAAGTCCAGTCTCCTTGCACTCCCCCAGCATGAAGAACAGTTCTGTGAGAGATGTTGGAAAGAACATAATTTCCCAGTTCTTTTAACATCCATCAACACACCTTCTGCCTGTGAATCTTTCTAATCTCTTCCTAAATCTGCTGGTGCTGTCTGCTTTCCTAGCTTTCTGGGGCAAAATCTCCAGAAGTTTACCACTGTCTGTATGAAGATGTGTTTTAAAGTAACATCTTGCCACCATCAAATTCAAAACCGGCTAAACTCAGACATAGCTTCTTTGAATTTCTGCTTAGAAAATATATGCTGCCTTTGTCACGTGCTGAGGTGCATAAGTTAAAATCTGAAGACACAGGAAGCACAATGGCAGCTGTAGAGGGGACCATTAATCTGCTATGGGGACAACATGAAGAAAGAGGATAATTACCCTCTGTGACAGCCTATCTGTGAGTATGGACGTGACCAATCACTGAAGGGGAGAGGTGAAATTTCCTGAATGGAAAGAAAAGGATGACACTCAGAACTCCTCAGTCCACAGCCATGGACTGCAGTTCTATCTCCACAGGAGGGCAGGTCAATGCCTCCTCATACCATTACAACATCAGGCCTGCCTCTTATTCTCTTATGCAAGAAAGTTTTAATCTTTTAAAGATTAGAATGGAGTTCTTATCTACCAAACAAAGATGACAGAACACAAGACACTAAAATAAGTTTAATGTATATATAAAATGTTATTCAAGAACTAGAATGAAGTATCTTGTTGGTAATTGTCCTTTTTCTGGCACGGTGATAATCTCCATAACTGGAGTAAAGCTCATCTGTGCATGAGACAAAGTTCTTCAGGGCTAATTTCAGTGTGCTAAAGATTCTTGTAGGACCTGAAAATCTTCATGGGTTTGAATGCAGGGCACAATTCTTTGTCCTTGCTTTCTTTAACATAAACACATAGCAGTATTTAGGGGAAAAAAAAAAAAAAAAGAGGGATAAAGAAAAGAAGGGGGAAAAAAGTCCAAAGGAGACAAACAAATAACTTTCAAAACAAGATACATTGTACATATTATTGAAAAAGGAGAGATGATGAAAGAACAATCAGTATTTGATGTTAATCAAGTATTGGATGTTAAAGATGCTTAAATATGATGACAAGTATAGTATAATAATTCATTTATAATCTAATAGCTACTCTTGTCCCTTAGTGTTAGACATAATGATATGTTCCTCTTCGTCACTCTGGTACCTCTGCATGCGATAGAGAACGGCTGGCAAATTCTGATCAATCTATTGTCAGTGTCCAAGCTAGGTACAATTTAACTTTATGATAAAAGAACAGGTTGAAAAAAGTAAAGCTAATTTTCTGGCCTCTAGCAATGAGAGGAGCAACAAGGAAACAGGAAGGAAGAAAATTAAAAGAAAGAAGAAATTAAGAGCATCAGAAGAAAAAAAGGGCAGAATGTGAATAACACAGGCTGGCATTTCTCAAGTTAATAACTCAGGACTTTCTTTTACCATGTGTACCTCTATGTTCTGTAGCTAAAGGAACTGTATTCTGTTCCCTGGTGTTGCATATATGCAGCTGAGCTAAGAACTGCCTTGACAGTACAATTATTTTGATATTCAGGCAAAAGATGGATTCTCCATTCCCTCCATTGCAGCTGGTGACTTTTACTGTGTTTTGGCCAGAAAAAGCCCATGTGATGGTCCATTACTATTAAACGGTAATCGACAGATTAACATATTACTGAGCTTGCATTTACTTTCTATGAATACTTGGGAGCGGACAATTTTTCTATGCCATTATCAGGTAATGTCTTGATGCTTTTATTATTTTACAATAAGCTCTGTAACTAAATTCATTACTGAGGTCATGATTATGTCAATGTATCCACACTAAATTTCTTAATACAATTAAGCTGAAAGCATGGCAGAAACTGGCTTGCCTTGCTGTTGACTCCAATACTGCAAACAGAACTTCACTGGCATGATTTTCAAAGTGAACATTATGTTTTAGGTATCTCTGCATGTTTAGCTGGGGTCAAAATATTAGGTTTATATTTCACTTTCTGAATATTCTGTTCTTTCTGAACATCAAGTCCTTTAAGGTTTCTCGAGTTGGATACTCAGAATTGTCAGGTGCTTTTGTAAACCCTACTCTCAGTAGATATTCACTAAGCTCAAGTTACCATTACTCTTTCTGGTTTCATGTTCACAAATTAAAATTGGTATGACCCAGTTCTTACAAATGTGGCACTTGAGACTTACACCCATCTGCAGAGCTGTCAAAAGAACCGTAGATCCAAGATGAGTGATATTCCTGCCAGAAAACTTTTATGACTGAAAACAATTTAGGGAGGGTTATTCCTTTTCATTATTTTCCATTATATTTTATATATTTCTATTGCTTTTTATTATTTTACTATTACTATTATTTAGAAAGATGAAGTCAGAATGATCACAAGGTAAAATGCTGCTTGACTCATCCTCTGCAGTAATGTCATCAGGGACCGAAATGCCTGCTTTAACACAGAAATCTTTGTTGCTTCCTGACACTGAGCCACACTACACCTGCCAGTCTCCCAATTGTCATTTTTCTAGATTCTTTTTTTAAAACTAAGCAGAAGCATCTAATTAAGTTTAAAATAGATTGGCCTTGGGAAGAACTCTTCTGAAAGCTGCAGTAGAGATAGCAGCTCGTCTTAACTGGAGGCTAAGACTTGCAGTACTGCGTTGTTTCATGAAATCACAAGAGCTTTATGCAAAAAAAAAAAAAACCACAAAAAAAGTGAGACTTTGTAAAAGTCAGCCAGCACAAAGCAGCCATGTATCTAAAGACAGATAACCAATCAATCAACACACAGAGGAGAAATTAACTTTGGGGAAGAATGAGTGCCAGATGAAATGCAAATGGACAGATGAGCAGTATTTGTGCTGGCGTGGAGTTCCCTAGCCTGGTTTGGCACCAGCATGGTTAAAGGGAGAAAAAGAATGGTTAAATAGAGTTCAGCAACATGTTCTGAAAAATTCAACTTGGCTTAATGGTAAAATCTCCACTGTAGTTATCACAGTCAATGTAAAACCCTAGGCCCTTGTTTCAAGGAAGCCTTCCGCATCAGAAACTGTTAGGTGCCTGAGGGATAAACTGAGACGAGGAACTGTGGTTGAATTTTTGCTCGTGTATGAACTACCAAAACCAGTTTTGGCCACATCTAGAAAGCCTGATTCTGAATGCCTGCAGTATCAGTTGAATTAATTAACTTCAGTCAGCAACTCACTGAGGGCCAAATTCTGATTTTGAGGTACAGACCAAAACAATGAGCTGTATGAAAAATGCAGAAGCTAAGGAAGCCCAAGCAAAGTAAATCCCTTTCTTTCAGTTCCTTCTTAGAGAAAGAAAGGAGCAATTTACTTGTGCTATATATTGTTGTCTTCACACTTTCTCAGCTGTACTAGCTAGATAGAGAAGTGAAGGAGAGAGGCCTAAAGTTAAGACCCTTACTGTCCCCCGAGTCAGCTGTAAGAAGCACAAAGATGTAGTCTGTTCATAGACACCTGCATGAAAATCCTGCACTATTTTTGCCACAGTTTACAGGAGCATTTCTCTTTTTTATTGTTTTGCATCAGATGTAATCCAGCTAACAGTCTAGCCCAAAAACTGCCATTGTTTAAGAAGTTAGTCATAACGCCCCAAAATCAACTCAGTCTGAAAAACCTCATTTAGAATGAACAGTATTTGTTGACCTTCTACTCCAAAAATTATACCTTTTTTATTATTTTAAAAATAATACATTATACTTTAGCAGATTAGTGTGCACTTTAATATTCATTGGAATGTTTAAAAAATCTTCACTTTGACTTCTGAAAGTCTAGTATTTAATTTTCATAAAGCAATGAGGTTGTAACAGGAAGGGTACTTTCTAAGCCTCCTTCAAAACCAATCCTAAAACCCCTACCCAAAACACTTATGTACTGAAATGTTGATTTCGTTGAAAGTACCAGGGTTATGTTTCCTGAGTTTTTTTTTTATTTGCAATATTATTATTTTTTTCATAGCCAGAGATATTGAACTAAATCAATAGGTGTTTACAGAAATCCTTGAGAGTTCAGCCAAATTCACTTATTTTTACAATATTAATAGAAAATACTTTTTTTTCCCTGAAATTTAACCTGGTATACAGAAAATTTATTTAGTAGTAAGAGGAAGCATAATCAAATACCTGAAATGATAGATGACCAGTTTATCCCTTTAAGTTTGAGAGCTTGTGTTAATATGACAAGATATATGTGTTGTTTGATATTCCCTCACAAAGATAGCATCTCTAAATGCATCGAAATCTTTTCTAGCGGTGACATGAGCTGTTGGAAGTAGAAGAACTTCTTATTGGCACAGTTGCAATCTCTTGGTTTGGCTCCTCAGGTTTCTTCATGAAAAGCTAAAGCATCCTCCTTTTCTACCAAATTACTATGTTAGTGATCAAGGAGTATTCAGAGAATATAAAGAAGAGATAAGTATCTACTTTGGACTAAATCTGAAGAAATGATCTTGTTAAATCATAGTTTTGCAGGATGGTGGCAAATGTAGACAACAAAGGGAAAGAATATGGGATTTGCAATAGTTAGACTATCAAGGTAAAATCTACCTCGACAACAACAAGACTACGTATTTGCTTTTCAGAGTTACACTTGTAAAAGACAAAAGAGGTACCATTTTAAATTATGTTCTCAAGATAAGCATATTCAAGAAAATTTACAGGAAGATCCACCAACACCTGATAGCCTGCAAGCATCTATAAAATCTCTATTAAAAAGACAGTCATCTTGCCTATGTAATATAAATGTCAGCTAGGCAGAAAAGAATAATCTCTTTTTTAAGTGTTTTCTTGACACACATAGAAGTTTCAAAGCATGGAATACAAGAACACTAAAGTGAAAAGCCCCCAGTGCAGTAACTACTATGTTTTTAGCAATGAATCCATAGACTGGGGTACAGAGTACATATAGATGCAGCTGTCCAATATAATTTAGAGTCTATGGCTTTGACTCATATTTCAAAAGGTTTAAAACTAAGAAATTATTACCCATCTATAGAAAATAGTTTGTTATATATCTTTCCCAAATACTATCTCCTTACAATTCTTTCTCCCTGATGGATAGAGATTTGTGATTAGTTGTTTCTCCTGTTGGCTATTGACAGTGGTGACAGCAATGTTTCCAGCATGAATATCGCCTTCTTTCACTGTTCTCACTTTCTTTTTCATAAGGGAGGACTGGGAAATGGGTGGAGGAGAGAAAAACATATATAACATAAGAACAGCATGTTCTACTTTCCTTACATCTACTTGTGACTTACAGCAACACCATATTCTTCATTTTTTATAAGAGGATTTCCTTTTTTTTTTAATTCCACCCCCCAGAGAGAATTTTTCCCATGTTTGGACTAGACATAAAAGTAAATTCTAGGGGTGTGTTTAGCAAATACACTCCCAGAACACTATTAATACCCAATGTTGGGTGTTTTGACAGAAAAAATACATGCTAACTACTCCCAGAGGCTGCCATTAAGAAGTTCTTTAACAAAACATCTCACCTGGAGAGCTTTCAAATGAATCCTCAAAACTAGTAATCCTTCCTTAGCACTCTCTCTTACAGGAAATACAAACATTATATAACACCAGCATGTAATTTATTTTCTTCTTTTTTTTTTTTTTTTTTTTTAATTCTCTGTTCCCTTCTTTCAGTTTCTACAGCTTTTCTAGAAATGACTTCCTTTGTAGAAGATCCCCCTCACATCAGTGTGCTGCTATCAGTGTTTATAGCCCTGGAGCACTGCACTTCATGATGATCTGGCTCAGATCAGCCAGGTGCTGCCCTAGATATCAGTCTTTCCCTGTGGGCACACCCTTGTTTGTAACGTAGGCATGCAACCTACTTTAAAAATTCCCACCCACATGCACAGACACACTCATATGGAGTTAGCCTTTTCTTTGCTGAAAGCAAGACTGTAAGAGAATACCCTCACTGAAGTATTCACGTTTCTATTTGATAAATAAACCAGTAGCAGGGGAGCCTGTAATGTGGCTTCGTGTGACCTAGCTCTCAGATATGCAGCCAGGAATGTTTTTGTTGTGGGTTTTTTTGTGGGTTTTGGGTTTTTTTTTATTAAACAGTAACAATTCTGTGAGTTTTATTTAATAAGCAAACCTCTGACTCTTGGAAATATTCTTCTTTCCAAACTTTCCAAGAGGCAACAAGGTTCAGATGATGTGGGACTTTGCAGTCTTTTATGGGACATTTATAAAGAATGTCCCATAATTCTTTATTAGGGGAATATTTTCCCTAATAGGGGGATTCCCTATTAGGATTCCCTAATAGGGGGAAATAGGGGGAAATTATTCCCCTATTTCCTGACTAGGAAAATATTTTAAAATCACATATAGAGCAGCCCATAGAATTCTGCTATATTGGAGCTTTATTTATAAAGATGAGTACAGCAAAAAAACCCCACCACCCCAAACACCCCTATGACAGGCTAAAGTGGGCTTTGACCTCAGATTGCAAAGAGTACGCAGTCAGCCATAATTTAATAGTAATGTGAGTCTGCTCCTGCATATTACTTAATGCTTTAAAACTCCTTACAGAAATCAGTGGGAATTACGGAAGCTCAGTATCCTAATATTAGGTTTCAGAATAAAAGTCATACTTAAGCTGTGCTGCCAGTCAGCAAAGGGCCTGCAAAAAGGCAGTGGCTTAAGTAGAACATAGGTAGTGTACAGGCCTTCAGTGCTTCTGACCTCCCCACAAAGAAGTAAATTTCCTTCTACATCCTTAATCCTATACAATCCGAATCTCTGTAACAATGCCAATTTTATTGTTTTGATCATTTTCTTGGCAGCAATGTTAGAGCTGGTTAGCTGCAAATTACTCCGTCTGAGCCTCCAAACATGAATACGTTTATGAACTATAAATTATGTTCAAAGACATGTCACTCCTGCCTTCCCAGCACTATACAAAGAAGTCCATTAAACTGTGTATAATATGGGCTTAATGCTATTTCCTTTGATGTCAATAGAGAGAAGCGCTGACCATGTGCTCATTGCACTGGTTAGGATTTGACGAGCTGTGTGCACAATCTGACTGCTATAGTTTCTTCCCATGCAATACAGTCAGTAAGAAAAATATCAAGCAGCCATACAAGTTCTAAATCCAAAAATATGCATGTTTGGTGAAGTTAGGATAAACTGCTAGGTTTTTTGTAGCTGGAGTTTTGACCCTCCTTGCCCTGTGTGTTTTATTACAAGGGAATAGCATCATTACCACCTTTAGCTGCACATAAAAGGGAAGTTGCAACTCCCCTTTATTAACCATTTAAGGTTCTGAAGCTTTATTACAAGTCTCTGGTTCCCAGCTCTGAAAGACGTAACTCAACCCTGGAGAAAAATGAGAGAGTGGGGCCAGTGGGGGGAACTTAGTTTAGCCTGATGTATTCATTACTGCCTTAATAGGCTATGGAGGAAAAAAACACAACCAAAACATTTTAGTATATGATTGATCTAATCAATTTTAGATGTGGTTTTTTTAGGATGCTGTAACATTTCCCATAGATGAGCACTTATTTTTCCATAGAAGCCTAGCTTAGATGTAGCTGTCTGCAAATGTCTACGCCCAGTCCCATGGACCTTGTCCAGTGTGGCTCTTAGTGTTCCTGTTGCAAAAGGTAGATAAACCTCCATTCAGCTAATCAGTGCTGCAGATTTCCACTTCTAACTCTCAGTCCATGAGATGACAACCCGTGGGTCACAGGGCCCTGAGATGTGCTGGCGGAGCCAGGAACTGAGCAGCTACTTGTGGTGATAGTGGGTCTTCCATCAGTACAGCCTTTGAAGCTGTGTATGTATTGCTGACTTAAATAATAATTTAAGATCATACTTAATCTGTTACTCTGACCATCAGCATTGCCTGAAGGCTAGATCAAGCCAACTGGATCTTTTAGCTAGAAAATATAAGTAAAGGGGCCACGATACTTTTGCTTGAACAAAAAGCATTGTCAAGAAACCAGTTCCCATTTATAAAAATAGGTTGTATAAGTGTAGTTTTTCTCTATCATCACTATGATCGTTTATAAAACTTTTTAAATTTCTCAAGTACCTATCTATAAAGCTGAGAAATTAATATATCCTTTCTCTCATTTTCTTGCCTAACCCTAAGGCAGAAAAACATTTATTGCAATATGCAATTTCTGGTCTTATTCTTGTATACTGGATTTCTGATCTTGTTTAGGAAAAGAAGGTGATTTAGGAGTCCATGATTCTAATTATCTTTATGGTAATTTATTTCATTGATAATAGAAGTTCTCTTTTCCAAAGGATCAACGTTTAGAAAGTTGCTATTCACTGGAAAAAACCCCCACATACTATTTATAGCTGGCATATGACCATTAACAGGAATACAAGAAGGTTCCCCCCATTACACAAAGCAGACATACTTGGAGACCGTAGTAACTGCAGGTCTTTGAGACCTCCCTCTCTCCTTTGAGGTGAGAGGTCTTTATCCCCTTCTGCAAACTCCAGCCCCAGTGAATCTTTCTTTGATATTTATTTCATATAAGTAAGTTACCGTCAAAGTTGCTGTCAAACTACATTAGGTAACGTCTCTGAACTTTTCAACACAGACCACAGAGTGCTGAAGCCCCAGAAATTCAATCCTGAAGCCTAAGTTGTTTGCCATTACCACCTTTGCATTCCACCTGCCTAGAAGACTGCTGGAAGCATTTAATTATATTTTTAACACTGTTTTCTACTTTACATGAGTGCTCTATTCTTAGCATTTGGAAAGGATTTCTGAAATCTAAAAATTCTTCTATGATAGCAAAATATGCTATTTATCTGATGTCTTTGTATGTCCTTCTAGCAACCATCTGCCTGTGTATTGTTTTATTTCCAAAACAAAGGATAAACAGATGATACTGTTTTTTCTACAATGTTTGTTTATATAGGTGGGTCTTGCATTATAAAACTGAATGCTGCAAGCATCCTGTAATGCACACACAGCTTGGTGCTTACTGCCAAGTCTGACTATGACTCTTCCTAAGAAATTTAAGTTACAATAAAATAAAATATTTAGCAGATGATTTTAAATACCAGATTTCCCGAATGTTTTAATGTTTCACAGCAGGTCTCAGTGCCATAAAAGAGTGTGCAAACTGGTTATTTGCACACACAGATATGCATAGTCAGCTGTTGATATTCTCAGCTGCAGGACCATGAAGACACATTTAATGCATATTTATGGTATGGTATCTGAAATTATATTGATGTATAAGTACTTCATATTTTGATTCCAACCTAGCTTTGCAGAAACCTTACGTCTGCTTGAGCAAGTTCCCTAGATCTTGTCTTCGAGTATAAGTGGACATGGCCTTAATTATCTGGCCTCTAGAACAGGTTAATAAAAGGTAAACAGGTCCAAAACAGTGGCTAGAACTTTGGGTCTATTATTTCAGCCCCATGAACTAAAACGGTGAAAGGGAAATAAGTAGACATTAATATTGAGATTTCTTACTTTCTTCTTTCTGTCCCTGGAAATCATAGAGCTGTGAAATGGTGTATACAAATTAATTGTATAATTCTAGATACCATGTGGGCCACCTCCTACAGATCTGCAAAAGGTATTTTAAAGCAGCAAGTCTATCATGTTATATGTATGTTTGTATATATGCAAAATTTCTAAAGCCATGTGCCTTTGTACAGGTTTGTACAGAATACAGAAAAAAATTTAAAACCATTCTTCTAATCGGTAGCATAAACAGGAAACTTTTTTGGAGGGAAACTCATGTTTAATCAAGAAGGGGTCACTGATATCAGATGGGGGATTTTGGTGCTACTGGAATACTAATAGTTGGTTGGGTTTGTTTGGGTTTTTTTTACACTGTGCTATAATAGAGCTAAACTACAATTAAAACTCTGCAATTTTGAACAACATGATTACAAAATTTGACATATGTTGAATACAGGTATTATTTTGGCTATATCTAAGATATAGAACACTTTTTTATTGTGGTTATTATTTGTTTCTAAATATTTAAACACTGCTTAAATGGAGGCACAGCAAAAATACCAGTATCAGCTCCAGCTCCCTGACAGCTTTTATGATCCCTGCTCTTAATTTTAATATTGCAAGGCATTTTACAGTTGTTTACCTTTGACTTTCAAATAATCACAATATACCTTTTGCCTGTTTCTTCAAATAAATACTCCTCGGTTTTTGTATGTTCATTTACAGCCTGCAAATTGTGGGCTTACAGATTCTTCACATTTCAAAGTCCAATTTCAGCTCCACCAACACAGATGTTTAGCCTCAAATGACTAATTTATTATATTTCACTATCAACAAATGGTCAAAAAGCAATCAATCCAATTTCATAAGCAATACAACCTCCTCTGCATATCCTCTACATCTACACACCTGCAAGCACATATTCATTGCTTATTCCAGTGGTTTTTGCTCTATTTCCTTCTGGAAGCTAATAAGAAAGCTTTCTATAAAAGTGGTCCTCATTGTCACAGACCACGAATCTCATGATAGCTTGCCCACCATTTTTGACCCTCAAGATCTAGAATCACAAGGCACTTTGGTACTCAGCTATTTCTCAAATATATGATGAAGTACTGTGGCTGTTCACTGTCTGATCTTTAGCATTCCATTCCCAAGGCATTATCTAACCTACATATTAACATTTTGCTAAATAGTTGTGTGATACCTAGCTAAATAATTTCTTCACTGTACTCCACTGCTGCTATCTAACCATAATACACGGGACTGTCAACCCACAACCATGAAAATCAATAAAGTAGAAACAGTAGTGAGCCTTATCTTTTTAATACCAGAACTGCATATTCACCCTTATCTTATCACAGAAATATTAGAGAGGGTTTGAAGAAAGTTGGTTTTTTGTGGGTTTTTTAAAATTTATTTATTTTCCCTGAAATATTAATGGACAGTGTGTTCTTTACCCCTTCATGTGAAGTGCAACAACACACTGTTAAGTAGTTATTGCCTCTGAGGTGGCCTATTTTCAACAGCAAATTATATGAATAGCTTATGGCTTCTATTAAGCCTGTTAATAGTTAAAACTTAAGTTTCAACTCATCAAAATGAAAGACATTTGTAAAATCCTTGTCACGGTGAAATCAATAGCAATAACCTTATTGACATAAATAATATCAGGTTTTCAACCACTATGACATGCAAAATAGCTTTCATTAAAACTACAATAATTATAAGGCTGTTGATGATACCAAGTCCTAAATTCTTTATTCATTTGGGTTGAAATCTAAAGTAATGACCTAATAAGACTAAGTACTTAAGAATCTGGCCTATCAATAAAATTAAAATATAGTAACAAATAATATATTGCATTTATATCTATACTTTCAGACTTTAGCCACAGGCTAGTATAAGCGTGACAAGAGCCACAAGTATCAGTTTAATATCCCTGTTTCTGGTTAGAATGGTGAAGAGACAGACAGATAAGCACACATCTACAGTCAGTTCAGCTGATCAGTTTTCCAACCAGCAGATGTTTGTGAAGCAAATGTCCTCATTCCAGTGCGCAGAGTTCGGGAGCAGGCCCCTGGGGGGCATTTCAGAAGTCAAACAGGCCGGGTGGAACAGCTGATAAAACTGTACAGAACTCCAAGATTTCTTCTCCACGGGACAATGGAACTTAGGAACATGGCAATTAATAATTTCTACCTGGAGGGATATCTGGAATGGATCAATACAAAACATTATTTTCTTCTTTTTTTGAACATGGCTCTGGGGTTGTTTCCCAACACAGTAGTATTTTACTTCTGTCCTACCACAAGCAGACAACAGCGCATTCTTTCTTTCAGATGTGAGTTATGACTGTTCATATGAAGAAGTGTGAAGCTCTACTTATGTTTATCTTCCTTAAGGACCTAGCTCTGCAGTCCACAATGGCATTGACTCCAGCATACGTGTTCCTTACTATACTGAAGACTGTAGATACGTACTGAAGAGTGATCAAAATGCCTTTTTCTCTGGACTTTCAAACTCCTCCTTAAAAGTCACCTCTGTAGGAATGCATAAACCCTCCCTGCATTCAGATAATGGCTAAGCAGGTGGTGACTTGTAATTACTGTGATTACTGCTATTGACTAGCTACAAATTGTGCACACAGTGTGTCTGTGCTAAAACACCCTATTATACTTGTTATCCCTTCCTCTTGACATCCCACACTTGTTCTTCTTTTAATCCTCCTATAATGTCATGTGTTTAAGTTTTTAAGGTCTATAGAGCAAGGAGGTTCTATGCATGGATCGGCAAGGACAGTACTATATTGGCACCAAGTAATACCCTTTTAATGCCCCTTGTAAAATAATGGGTACTCAGCAAAATTTAAGATAGCCTCTTATGTCACATATGTGCCTCTTTCATATGCATAACAATGTGTGTGCACATGTCAGTTTGTGTGGGTGGAATTTTATACACACACACACACACACACCAGTCTCAACAAAGCTGGTCCTTCTAAATTCTCTTGCAACAAAAATGGTAAAAGATGATAATAATAATCTCATAGGAAGTCAAAATAGTCGTCAGCCCTAAAACTTGTTTGAAAATCTTTACTGAAAGACTGAATTCTTAGTGTTCATTCTGGCCTTTCCTAACCAGAACACCTGACTAAATTCAAATGAGTTTGGTATAGAACTATCTCTCCTGTAGGTTGGAATCCCTTTACTCCTGTTGTCAAGGAATTGCAAATATTAATATTTCCAGTACAATCAATAGGAATAAGGAGCTCATGATTTGGCTTAAACAACAATATCGTGGGGTTTTTTAATTTCTTATTTTCTCACATCTTGACCCTGTTATATTCCATCACACATTTCTGTCCAGTGGCAGTAAAGCATTACATGAGGCATCTAATTAGTCGTGACTTAATGCAAGCTGCATTAAGAACAATAAAGTAGAATGCAACATACCAGAAGTAATTCCATCCCTTAAGCTATAGCTATTGTTTAATGCAGCATATGACTAACAGAACTGGAGTAAAATGCTTTGGTGGTGTATCTCTGCTTGTCTGACTCAACATGAAGTCAGAGCTGCAAGTGATATGGGAAGATAGGTGAAGGAAGAAAAACTAGCAGTTTTCACATCTTCAAATATTCCTTTTTAGACACTAACTTTATAGTCATTATATGATAAATGTCATCTGCCTATCTAGGTTGTGTATTCTCTCTCTCTTTTTTTTTTCTTTTTTAGGAAAGACAGTGATAGGCAAAATGTGGTAGTTCTGTTCTGAAGTACACTATAAAAACATTTCTTTGGCCCTATTGCCTTCCTGTTCCAGATTTCACTTCAGGTTTTTCAATTAAAGAAGTACATTGATTCTGAGTTAAATTTACTTTAATGTGATACCTTTCATCTGATTTTATGGTAAGTATTGATTTTGATTTAGCATGTACTGTGTGGTTTCAATAAAACTAATAATGAATGTTGTTGATGCATGTTATTTACTGTTTGATCTGAGTTTTATAGCTTGGGGACTTTCTTGAAGGCATGTGCTATGTTAATAAAAATCCTGACTTGCTCATCCAGTTCAGTTGTCAGGTATGGAAATGTTCTTGTTATTGCCAGAGTAACTTTAAGATTACATCGTTACACTGGAGGGTGCAGGTCCTTTAAAATAGAATTTGTTTGTTTATCTGCTGTTTGACTCTTACAAGTGTCATATTAATATTCTGCATTTATTTATCTTGCTTTTACTTTAGCATACGATTGCAGAGTCATATGCACTCTATTGAGCAGGTAGATTATATCAATATGTGCGACACCCTTCAGGCATGTTCTCACTTTGCAAGTCTCCCTTCTCCACGTCTACATTGTTGTGCTGTAAGACCAAGAGTGAAGGGAGTTGCATGTATCCACATGGTGTACCTGATCAATACTCTGAATCTTTGGCCATGCAGCTGCTAGGAGGAAGAGCTGAGATACGCAATAACTTCTGTAGTTTTTTCCTGGATACACACAGCTGGAAAACTTCCTCTTTGTTTTCCCTTCTGAAGCCACCTCATGCCTGACACCAAGCACAGTAAAGGACCAGGGATCTTTCCTGAAAGATTCTAGCATCATCAGCCTCAAGGACAGAGAGGTAATCTTTTTAAATCAGGACACTCACAAAGGAAATGTCAGGAAAAATGTCTCAAGAGGTCCCTTGCTTCTTTGATTCTCCTGAACCCTACAGATGAGATACCATGATGATATGATATAACCAAATAGGATACAAACATATTGTATCACTGCTCTCAGGTCTCTTTATCCAGGAGGCCCACACAAGTTCATGTGAGTCTAAATTCTGCTTTCAACATTTGAGCATGAGTCACAAACAATTTCACAGAAATGTTGGTCCAATTGTGATTAACGCACATTGTATAAACAGAAGAGGTTCATAAACTGAATTTTGCAAAAAGTCTTAAGCCTTTTTGATATGTTGTGAAAAAACAGCATGTAAGAGGTCCTGGTTCAGTGTTCACATCAATTATTCACAAATTATTATTTGTTAGAGTTTTCTTTGAACCATAATTAAAAACTGTTTATAAATCACAAAGCGCTATTTTTCTCCTGATATAGAAGTGACATTTTTTAGACCAGATACCAGAGAATGTCAGTGATTGAACATATGAATTTTCATGAAAAAATGATTAATGAATAAATATTGAATTTTTTTTGATTTTGCAGAAACTGCCATTATTAAACTACATCCTTGGAATAATATGACCCAAGAATGAGAATCAAAGTACTTTTTGGAAAATTCATAATAAGCTACTTCAAAATATTAGATAAATTTTATTTTTTGATTAAATTTTTCCATTAATCTATGGCTAAGTATACAAATCTGTAAGTTTTGTAAAACTGTATTGCTAAAAACCTGGACATTGCATTAGAAGAATTGACTCAAATTAAACCCTATTCATTGATATAAATGAATTTATTTGAAAGACAAAGCTGAGATTAACCTATCCAGACTATACTTAAATAAAACAAATGGCAAAAAGAAAAGAGATAGCTGCTTTTTTTTTTTTTTTTTTTTTTTAAGCTGATTGAACTACTGGTCACTATTTTCATTACTTTTTTGGCTCAGAGAACTGTTCTTTATTTCAAAGTCTTTCC
>JAOXJK010000001.1:175952811-175968066 GCA_025774025.1 Xenus cinereus | reverse complement strand
TTTTTTTTTTTTTTTTTTTTTTTAAGCTGATTGAACTACTGGTCACTATTTTCATTACTTTTTTGTCTCAGAGAACTGTTCTTTATTTCAAAGTCTTTCCCTGTTTAGAATCCAGAGCTCTAGAGGTTACTTATGATGAAAGAATCTTTGAACATCCATTATCTTCAGGCACTCAAAGATTAGAGCTGTCATTTCCAGAACTACATGTTGACAGAAAAACTGCTATTTTTTAGTCTAATTTTGTTTTGAGAAACTGTTTAATACAGCACTGTCCATCAAGTAGGTATAGAAGGCCTAAATATGAAAGATAATTTGAAAGCACTCAGTGTCAGTGTTATGTCACCTATAAATCACAGTATATTGAAAGTATTCTGAATGACATCTGTTCATATTTTGTCAACAAAGATACTATATGCAGTGATATGTACCTGATGAACAGTTTTTACCCTCATTTTCTGAGAAAACAAGTTAATGATCTGTCTGTGTATGTTTATATGTGTCTGTCTGTGTCTCCTTCTGCATGTCATCTACGAAAAACATTTTTGAACGCTCCGGCAGATTTGAACCAATAAAGAGAAAAGGGCACAAAGATAATGAAGTTTCCTTAAGTTTTGTGAAAATATGCAGTAGGGTAAAGAAAAGAAATTTAGTGAATTATTCAGCTTTATATTAAAGAACAGAGAGTCTATTTTATAAATGCCCCAATCACTGGATAGAAGAGCATCAGTCAATGCTTGCAGTTAACTGCAGGACACAAATCTGAAAAAATAACCCAGACCTCATCAATTCCATGCCCGCACAATAATTTTTTATAGCTTTTGTGAACACTTTTCTAGGAGGAATGCTGCATTTGCATTGCTGTTCCAACTGTAGTCTGTTAAATGTCTTGTTCTTAATTTTCCCATAAGAGGAATATATATAAAGTAAAAGTATGCATATGCAAGAATAATGTATATGGACATACAGTTGCATGCATGTCCATGTCAATGTAAAACTTGGGAGTTGTGCTTTCATGGCTTCCAATTTGAATTCCAACATTTCTCTATTTCTTTAGTGTGACATGTAATTCTTGTTCTATATTTTCTATTTTTACTATCATAACACTCATGGAAGCAAATTATCCCAGAAAAAAGAAACTTCCCCAAATATTGTTCTACAAATTCTTTTTTTTTTCTTTTTTTTTTTTTTCCCCTTCTTTTCCTTTTCCTTTATTTATTTTTTCTACAGTTGCAACATAACGATCTGGTTGTATGATGTACATTCTTTTCATCCTTCGTGAGCACACAAACTAAATGTGAAACAGTGTGAAACAGAATAGCCAATGCAATAGTCTTATGGCAGATTAAAAAACAAAAAAAAGGTTTGAATTAAACAAATTAATCATTTATAACTATTTCAGTAGAATCTTCACATGGCCCTGAAATGCAGTTCAGCATAATAAAAGGGGTACGATGTCCTAAGGGAATTTAATCTCATTCTTTTTCAACACTGAAACTATCCTTGAAAATTTTAACTAAGGTAGTAGAAGTTTCGTTTCAGATCAAACCAAGGAAAGCACTAAATCTCCTTTTCTCCAGTAAAGGGACAATGCAGAAGGAAGATTCCCAAGACATTCAATTCTGTATAAATAGATATAGGGAGATGTACATACATACCAAAAAATTTAAGATACATTGTCAGGTTAGTAACTGAGTGATTGTTTAATATTGTCTGTAAATTACCATTATTCTAGGTCAAATCTTACAAAATATCAGTAACCGTTGTTCTCAAGTGAGATCTTTACAACTTAACACAAAAATTCTACAAGTGCAGTCACTACGCTAAATTAGCTTCTTTTTTTTTTTTTTTTGAGGAATTAGGCAATTATTTAAATCCCTCAGTGGAGGTGAGAACTTTTGAGAATCTGACAGTTTTATTCAGAAACATATTTTTAAAGTTATTTATCATCAGGATCTTCAAAAGTATTTAGGTCTTAACTCTTTTTTCAAGGCCAGATATGTTGTGTCAGGTTCAGTTAAAGACCATAGGAACATTTAAATACCTATACAGAATTTGGTGTCTGAGCTTTCTTATGATCCACAAATACCTGATCAATAAGGCTTAATTCACTTGCCACACAGAAATGTCTGATGCTATTTGAGATGCCATAGGGTATAACCATCCTGTCTGCTGCTCCAGAAGAGTAATACAATTGGATATCTTGGTCACTTTAAGAAGCTTGATGCCTAATATTAGGTTTCTACAGTATGGAACAGAATCTCACCGGTTACAGCTTGGTATAATTCACTGCACTGTTAGATTTTCAGCACAACACTCTCAAAGAAATTGTACTGATCTCTATCAACTATGTCAGCTTTGCCAAAAGTAACGCCATATGTATAGAAGTTTATCACAGATTAGTTGACTAATGTGCTGGGATTCATTGCTCTATATCAGGTATTAAAAATGTAGACATCTGCATGTGAGCTAGTCAAAATAGTGTCAATAAGTACTGTAAGGTACAGTTCATCTTATCAACAGAAGTGTCAGTATTAAGGTCTATGTCTTAGAAGTTCTTGTTATTATCATCGGACTACATTGATAGGGTGGCCAACTCATCTGCAGACCTCTAAGAGACATCTGCTGGATCCTGCCTGCAGCAGTTTTTTACTCTTCAGTGATTTATATGTATATCTCAGTCCTAATCATTTTACACTCAAAAATGTAGATGCTTATGTCAACTCTGGGTCTGAACGACTCCAGGGAGGTGGTTGAGTCACCATCCCTGGATGTGTTTAAGAGCCATTTAGATGTGGTATTGGGGGATATGGTGTAGGGGAGAACTTTGTAGAGTAGGGTGGATGGTTGGACTCGATGATCCCAAGGGTCTCTTCCAACCTAAATGATTCTGTGATTCTGTGATTCTGTGAATGTCAAGTTCACCAAAAATAATGTTTTAATCGCATTTAGAGCCCTAGTTTGAAGTTACTTGGAGTTAGCTGACTATGCCTTAAAGCCTTGACTACTAAAACCTCTGTTATACACAGAACCTGGAAAGCAAGCACAAAATAAGGAATCATTGGCTATTTCTATCTGAGTCAACCAGAGGCAGAACTGATGATGTCTGAAACTGCTAAATAAAAGAGAACTGGGGACCTATCTATCTCTGCTTTTCATGCTGGGTGTCAGAAAGTGACTTAAGAAGTTGTACTGCTTAGGGACATACCTCTGCAGAACTGACTGAAGAAAACTAGGGAGAAAACTCAAACCCTTGACATCTCACCATATACACTGCTTTTGTTATCTCATTTCGTGGCAAAGTTGTGAATTTCTGCAGCATTCTCTTTCGCTCTCTCTAAAAGGCCTAGCCATTATCTAGACAAGTATGGATATAAACTAGTTGATAACTACTTGGCCTCAAGGAGAGAGGTTGGTCTTCAACTCTTTTTTATTAAGCAGTGTACGCAAAGAGCCATTTATATCTTTAATCCATTCCTTTTTAATACAGACTAGGACATTAGTAAGACAGCAGCTTCTACCAATCTTCTCTATGAATGAAATGTCTCCAGGGAAAAAGACTGAAAACAATCTTCTACATTTTTAACAGTTACAGGAGGTTATACTTACAAAATGTTCATGTAATTGCACAAAACATGAGATTCTAATTCTTCTTTCTCTTTTGCTGATGACTTTATTTGACAACTTTGCTAGCTTCCAGGCAGATTTTCTCAGGAAATTTCACCAGCTTATTTGTGAGGAGAATCAAAAGGCTGAACAGCATAATATTTGAATATAAATTACAAGAAACAATCTATTATTTTTTCAGATCTTCTGATTAAAATTTGAAATTCAGTACTTACACCCTAATTCTGCAGATGTATTGCAAAGTTGCTTTCTCATCATTGTGAGTTTTTAAATAGCAATTGTGCTATAACAATTCAAAGTCACTTCTTTAACTTTAATCCAATCTTGCTGATTCTTACTATCTTTTGTTTTCTGATGCCATAGTTATGGTCATATTTGTGATCTATATTCTCCCCATCAATGACCTCATGATCTAAACTAAACTTGTTTAATTTATCAATACAACTATAAGAGGTATCTTCTCAGTACTTGCAAAATACAGTGGGCTCAGTTTCCTGCAATTTATTAGACCTTACTTTTCCTATGTTTGCTTTCTGCTTTTGCTTAAAGCTGCACTTCCATCTGTTCCTACCAAAAAAATGTAATAATGTAATTTCAGGTGTTAAACATCACATATTTTATTAGCTGATATTATATGACAAGTGTTTAGCTTGGCACATGAGTAACATGAGCCAATGTGTTTTGTAGGAAAGAACTGAGTACTTAAGCAGTAGAAGTAGTAGCTATTGTGTTATGTACTGAAATGATTCCATAGTCAATAAAAATAAGAGCACATTCTTTGTTGTCTTGCACTCTAAAGAGCTTCTAATCTGAACACACAGAGATAGAAAAAGTAAAACTTAGGAGAAATAAAGAAGGTGACAACAGCAAAAAATACAGGGTTGATTTGTTTGTTTATTTTCCTAGTATGGAATGAACACATGGATGAAAAAAAAAAAAGAACACTGGAGGAAAGTAGAAATTAGGGACTGTGGAAAAAGAAGAAAGATCATGTAATAAAGCTGATGTGAATAGGCTGAGAGAACGATGAAGCAAAACCACCACATCACTACGGAACTAGGCGTCTGCATCTACACAAAACAATGGCTTCTCACTGTTGGCCTTTCATGAATTGTTGGGACTGACTCAAGGCATGCTGCTACCTCTTCTGTCTCAGATTACACTTGGTGATGTATCAAACTAACAAGTAAACAGTTCCAGTCGCCCTTCCACAGGTTACTGACATGTGGCAGAGGAAAAGTCCAGAGTCGCTCCCACTTAAGAGGATCCCCACACCATCCAATTGCAAAAATAGATGACCTCTGCAGGAAACTTGGCCACAAATGAAGTTCAGAACTGGAGTGTGAACATAAAGGAAGTTCCTCAGAAATTATGTAGTTAGGCATTCTAATTTTTGTATACACAGTGTTGAGCAAAAGAATTACCTCCCAAGGTGCTTAATTTCTTTCTAATTTCTGAAGTAAAACCTCCCTGGTGTGCAAATAGCTTCTATCAAACTCTACCTATGGCCTGAGTATGCTGTCTTCCAGTGCCCACTGTTTCAAAATTATTTGAGAGCTAAAGTCTGAGTTCATCGAGACTTTTTTCTTTTAAAACTTTTGTAAACTCAGTTCTAGATGGTCATCTCATGCTCATTGCACAGAGAGCTTCACAAATTACTTGTTTTAGTACTTGCCCATTACCTGATCCAGATAGAAACTTTCACAATAGGGTTTATGTAAAATGTAACTAGATCAAGTAATATATCTTTCCTTTTGCAGTGTCCACAACACTCATTTAGGTCAAGAAAGGCAAAGTAGAAGTCCTTCCTCTATTTATTTGGTCTTTAAATGTATTTTCTATGAGGTCCATAAGGAAAATGCTCTTAATACTGAACTGTAGAACATTTTTGGTTTTTTTCCTCCATACCATTTGTCTATTCAAAGTAGAACAGTTTTAACTAGAGAAAGAATAAATTCACATTCCTCTCTAAATATTAAATATATTAGGATTTTCTTTTGAAGATATGGATTAAGTATCTTCAAATAAAGGAAGAACTGCAATATGAAAATCCAGTATAATTGCTGACACCTCTATCTACTAGGCTATGAGAGCAGAGCGAGGTACTACTTCCTCTTTCTGTCACCATCTAGAAGAGAAACTGCTTTAAGTGCCTAATCCCAGGGTGATATTCAAGGCTATGAACCAATTAGAACCCCTAATATCTTTATAGAGACATAGGCTAAACTGTAGTTTTACCAGCACTCTATATTTCTTACATTCAGTGTTTTGTACTTCTTTATGTTATATAATTGTATGTCTCATTCTAAGGTACTCAGATTTTGCAGAGAGCCTGAGTTTGCTGTAAAGAAATCAGCAGACAGAAAGATATCGAAAGTTTGGCTCATTGTTCAAGTACCAAATCCACTTAACCTCTAATTCTTGGAAGCTGGGCATGCAGAAGGCACAGTTAAAAGCACCTAACAATAATATGACTAATACAATCATTCATAAAGGTTTCTTCATATATTCTACAAAATATCACATGGTTCAGCCTCACTTAATTAATATGTACTGCAAATTCATTTTCATGAGATTTTTTTTTCCATTCATCACTGATTTAACAATGTACAAGTGTGTGGTGCCTCTGCATAATTACGGGTGTCTGTTTCATTTTTACTAGACAAGGTATAATTAATACATAATTTTTTTTCTTTTTCTGTGGAAGAGAGACAAGTCGATATTTTAAAGAGCAATGTGTGAGCTATGGGACAGTGACAGGATAAATATAAAGAGAGTTCCTTTGTGTATGTGCTGAGGGAAGTAAATTACAAGCTTCTCTGTCCCTTACTACTAACAAAATTGTGCAAAATTATGCATCAGGAGGCAGCTTCAGAAATAGTAGAAGTTTAAGTGGAAATAGAAACAAGAGATGGGAAGAAAAACACAAATGGTTGCCCTGTAGGCAGACACAGTAGCAAAATCATACAGAATGGAGGGGGGAAATATCTGAGGAGAAATATCAGACGGGAAACAAAGAAGACTACAATGGAGTTTGTTCTGAACTTCACTTATATAGATGTACATCAGGAGTAAAAACAGTGTAACTACTTTGGGTATGAAAGAGAGTAAATGGGAGGTGAATTTGAACAAATATGTGAGAAATTTCTCATGTCCGTGTCTCATGTAAGTTATATTCTTATGTGATTTAACTACGTTTTCCCAGGTGCTAAAACTAAGACTTCCTTCTCACTGATGAAGGAATCAGAGAGTTGACAGCTGTTGCCTTTCACCTTGTAATTTTCCTCCATTCATGTTTCTGTACCCATGAGATGCGGGGATTCATGGTCTAGCTTTACATGGTCTTGCTGGACAGTGTGAAACTCCACTGGCTTCAGGTCTAAGCATCTACCAAACTCAGCAACTTGAAGACTGCCAGGTTTAATTCTCTGTTAATGTAAGCAGTCATGCCAAATGATATCTTTCAGACTCTATTTTAAAATCAGTTTGATATTTTGCCTATTACTCATACTGGAAGGCTATTCCAGAAAACTTTTTTCCTAATTTTCAGATAGTTTGTAGGTATTTGCCTTTTGTGACATTGCCCTTTAGCTCAAATAGATCTCGTAGTCCAGGGTCTTTAGGCTACATAGCCATCAACACCTGAATCATTCAAGAATACCTTGCCTATTAGACCAAAAGTTTTATTTACCTTCCTGGTCTATATGGTCATATTCACTCCCTTAAATATGAACTTGATTTGAAACTATTTCATTACTAGGTGGACATTTCAACTGTTTATAACTGATTGTAACATATTTGCTAGATAAATAGTACATTGTGTTCAGTCTTTTTGATAACAACGTGGGATTTTTTATACAAAACTACCAAATAAATCAACTTTGGTTTTCCTCCATAGCCATTCTATTCTATAGGATGCCAAATTTTCCTTTTCTTGTATTTTAAAGCCAGGAACAGGAACAAAAAGAATTACAGGTCTAACCTAAGATTCCCATTTGTAATACTAGCGTTGACCTCAGAAGTGAGAAAAACTTTAATGTGATACATTTTATATGGTTTGTATTAACTTTACAAAAGCAAGTACTCTCTGGCATAAATAACAAATAATGCTTGATTTGAGCTTAAAATCTGAGCTACATTCCTGACTCAGAGTTTTGGGCCTTGGGGGTATGGGTGATATTGCAAATGAGCATTTGAACATTATTTTCTCTGGCACTTTGTCTTGCTCTTATTCTTGGTATCTTAATACTTTAAACACAAAACTATAGACCCTTGTCTTAAGTATGCAGGCTAAACAAGTTTTTAAAAGTATTTACTACTGCGGGTAATTCAGCTGTTAGCTTTTGAGTCAAATCTGCCACATGATTGCTGCATGCTTCATTCTTCTATAATATGTGTCATTCTCCTGAGATAAGGGAAGTTTTATGTCTCCATTCTGCAAGAAGCTCTGCTTAGTTGGACTCCTATGTCCACATAAAGCCAAAGGTGTGTTGAAAGTCTTGGTTAAGGAAACTGCCCTGGGGCTAGGAGGGGGAAATTGAATTGCTCATATGAAAGAATTTGGTTATGAGAGCTTTTCCTCAAGCCACTTGGGCCTTTCAGGGTTAGCTATTAAAGATATCAAGGTTTTAGGGGGTTTAATGTCATATAAACCCTGTGTATGACTGAAGCTTTCAAACCTTTTGCTCAGCTACAATCCTATTTCTACAGATATGAGCGTTTTTCATAAGCAGAGAATATCTTCTAGCTGTGAAGCTTCACGACTGAGCATACAGCTCAGAGTGCGGGTGGTGAAAAAAACAGCTGCTTCATAGGACTACTGTAGAAATTATCCAGAAAAAAAATATTACTTCATTACAAAGACTGGGAAAAACTTATGAGTGTTCAAGCTTCACTGTATAGCGAGAATCGGTCTCAAATATCCTTTTAAGAGAAGACTCCTAGGACATAGCTGGACTAAGAACCCATAGCACCATCAACACTTTCTGATGCCATCTGCAATTGTTCTCCATAATTTTTTCCGTCATCATAAGATTGTGCTTTCCTTTAATGCTTGATATGTGTTTTAGAAACCAATAAATTTGAACCAGAACAGAATTAGAATAAGATATGAATAAAAAGCTTCCAGAACATACATACTTGTTTGTAAACCTTATTTGTACTCAGAGAAAACCCAGCAAAAAATAGCAGGTTCAAAAAGAAGAATACTCCTTTCATAGTAGACACTTGCCAAGTCATTAGGAAATTTCTACTGAAATAAAACAGTATTTACTTTCATAGGTAATAAAATTTTAAATAAGGCTTTATCTCGAACAATCATGGTGATGTATGATCATGAGCATGCACACAGATTTCTGGAGCATTTCTGATCAGTATCTGAAAATCCCCAAACTGGGGAATTATAGACTAAAATACTATCAAAATGAAAAGCATTTTAACTATTTCAAATAACAACAACAAGTATACTTAGCAAGGCTCTTAGTAAAAATGATAGTTTTAAGTGAGTATAAGAGGAAGTAACTACCACTTGAATACTGCATGGATTCTGGTTATTGTGCAGGATCAGCATTTCATTGTCCAGGGTAATTTAAACGTGTGGTATAAACTATAGAAAAAGCAATTGAAATTACTGGCATCTAGAGCAACCTGATGCTTTTCAAACTCAAAACATACCATTTTTTATATTGTAGATATGATACCTTATTGAGGCGTCAAAGAAAAAGGTAAAAAACCAAATGATGAAATAAGGAAAGCCTTTTTAATGCAAAATAACACAAGTAACTCTTATCTTGTATAAAACAGATTACCAAGTGGTTTAGAAAATTAAAATCAAAATACCTGAATCACTTTTATTTCCACACACATTTTTTGCACCTATGACAAGAGACAATGAAAAACAACTTTCATAAAATGTTTTCAATTTTATTAAGAAAAAATATTGTACAATTATTACACAAATTATTATACAATAATCCACAAATAATCAACTTTATTTGATATTTCTCCATTGAATCTAGTCTTGTTTAGTTGAATTTGATCTACATAGGATGTAGAATCTCTAGATAGGAGACTTAAGGGTAAGAGAGACCCTAACAGAGAAGCTTTATTCTTTACATAAGGTTACTGATCCCAAACACAATCCATCTGGTTTTACCTACCTTTTTAAAGTTCTCTTCCTAACATTTTTAAGAAGACCATGACTCACTTTCTTCAGGGTATTATTTATTATATAAAAGTTCTAATATTTTATATATAAATGTGTTCTATTAATATACTAGAATCATTCATTAAAATCACAGAAGCAAAATATGAATAATTTTTTTTGTAATTTAGCAGAATACAATACAGGGAATGCTATAAAAATAAGAATATATTTTGAGTAAATGAAGTTTGTTATCAACTTGTTTGGTTAGTTGGTTGTTTTTTTTCCTAAAGGGAGATTTATAATCCTGTCTCTCTAAGACATGAACTGGAGGGATATACATGTTTAGATGTGAATTCTTCTGTCTGTGTGTGCATAGTAAACCAAGATTTTCAGCTACTAGAAACTTACAATTAATTCATTTGGTTGTTTAGCATTTTTGGAATTCAGGCATTCCCTTTAAATTCATAAATGCAAATGTAAGATATTAGTTGCAGCTATTTATTTTTGAAAACAATGACAATTTTCTTAAGTAAAGAAGGTAGGCAGTTGGGAATCATGTCCACGTATATTAGACATTTTTGTCCACTGTCAGGAAAGGTAATGCCCATTAGGTAGTTGTCTAATTAGCTGAATCTCTTTCACTGAGCTTACAGGGGAGAAACACCAAGCTTCTTCAGTGTGTTCAGCTGCTGATGTGTCCAAGCATTTATACAATTTCTAGAACGTGTCTCAGAAGCAGAAATCTTACAATCTGAACTCTAGGAAGTCTACACATATGAACTCAAAGAATTATATCCATCTATGCAGACTTGAAATCACCTTCCCACAGGCAAAAGAGGCCTTGCCTATCATGCCATGAAATATCCTGCAAGGAAAGATTTTCTGTCCTTCAGTTGGAGCTGAGCTATATCACCCAAGCAAGCAAGCTAGTTATATAAAGACTTAATCTGTCCAGAAGGTAATGGATGGAGCTGTGATATTCTGCTATTTTGTCTCAGAGCTAGTTTTATTGCTTCTGTTTTTAAATCTAGCGTTAGCCTAATGTAAAATGCAGGTAGGGGAGGTAGAGCTATGTCTAAAACCTAAGACATGCTCCTTTTGCTTCTGTGTCAGATTTTCTGTCACTGGCTCCTCATTTCATTCTATAATTCTGATACATCTGGCTATGCAGTCTCAAGAGGAATGTTAGCATTAGTTTTGTCCAAGGTGTATCTTTATTTCATCATACTCTCTTCAGATGTGGGTTTAACCTTTTCTATGCCTACCTTCCAATCCCTAGAAATCAGTACTCATTTATGCAAAAAGTTTATTAGTATACTCCCCTTTTTGGCAGAAATTAGTCACACCAAATGCAAAGTGGATAAAAGCACTTCACATTTCCTATCAATTTACTGTATAATCAATAGAACATGATGGTTATGACATTCCTTAGATGTGTAAAGGGAGCTGACCGGTCTTTCCCTGGCAAATTAAAAAGCTTAAAGCAGTCTTCCTTCTAATACTCATCACTTATTTCCAGAGAAGAGACACTTGATCAGCTAGTGAAACTGTTGGCAGGGAATCATGCATCAAAACAGTTGGGGGAAGTGATTCAGTTGAGAAGTAATGAAGCTTTCTCCATGGCTAAATAATTTTTTGTATCACTACAACTGAAGGAGCAATGCTGGAAGGAAGGGGAAGACAGTCCACTTAAGGCAGAAACAAGAAAAAAAAATTTTTTTTCAATAGAGCTCCTAAATTAAGCAGATTGTATTATTATTCTCTGTCAGTCCTCAGAGACACCAGACTTATTTGGATCACATCTTTGGGGGCCAGGCCCTTAAGGTTTTAGAGAAGCAGTAAAATTTCAGTGCAATAGTATCCTAATGGGTGGGACTGCAATACACTGAATTTCTGTCAAATTTGTGACTTCAATTTTATGTGTTCATCTTCTTCAAATGACTGCATGCATTTTCCAGTAAATATGTCAGAAAAAGATCCAGAAAGCACAGAGACTTGTGAGTTAAAACTACAGGATGACTCAAACATGTTCATAAAATTTTTTTGTCTATTGTCTGACCTTCTTCTGTGGGTTTCCCTGTAGGAAGAAATGAGCAAATTCATTGATTTCTAAGTACATCCCACTTAAATCTGTACTTAAAGTTAATTGTTTAAGTATATAGCAGTTTTAAGACAAGCTTACAGTAGGACTTCAATCAGGACTTGATCATTTGGTGAAAAACAATTGGAATTACTTGATTATTTTAGTAATTTATGTCTGGAATCAAGTATTTTAAGCCTTTTTTAAGTATAGCATCTTGTACTTCTGAAAATTAACTCTTCTTTATTGGTAACTATATTTGGTGCTAGAAACTGGATTCCTAACAAAAAAAGAATAAACTAGCATGAATTCTCGTAGCAGGTGCAGGTGCCCAGGTGTGTCTGGACAGACATAGCCTGTTCCAACTGGTCCTAATGGATCCATCACAGGACACAGTTGAACTCCTCAGCCAAGATGGTGGTACCTTAGGTAAAATGTATTTAAGAGAGGGCAAAATGTTGGATGGCAGTGAGGTGTAAGAAAAAAAATGTAAGGGAAGAACCAAGGTGAGAGAACAAAGTGTGGGAGGATGTGCTTCAAGTGCAGAGATTCTCCTGGAGCTTGTGGAGGACCCCATGCCAAAGTGTCTCTATCTTAACCCACGAGATTTCTCATCCTGGTTTATCGTTCTGTCTTCCTTAGGAGGAGGACTGAGTGAGCAGCTAGGTTGTAGTTTGACTGTTGACAAAGGCTAACCCACTATAATTCTACATGTTTGTCTTTTGACACATTGATATAAAAAAGGAATACCTGCCATCTCTTATTTTTATTTTACACTTTGAAGTTTTCATTCATATAAGCATATTATGGTTATATGTATTTCTGTTATTTATATTCACTTTCAAGTTATGATCCTTCTCCAAACTTAATTCTAAATTGTATGTACATACAAATCCTTACAGTGTAAGATAAATGTAAATTGGAAACATTTAAACACTTTCAGAACAGTTCTTGAAGGATCTGACAACCCTTATATTATAGGAAACTAACATCACAACAGTAATTCTAAAACAAAAGAGCTTTCCAAGCTTCTCTTTTTATAAGTATATATAAAGATATATTCATCTGAACTTAACAAACTAGAATTACTTTATTGCTTTCAAGTTGGTAATAATTGCACAAATTACCCCTAAGCTCAAAGCTGTACAAACAACAGTATAATTCATACTTTGCTGAACAGCAACACCCTCAAAGTACATTTGTAACATCATAATACACTGAAAGATCTATCTTATATCCAATTCTTATTCTAAAATTGTAGGAAAAAAATGTTTACTGGAAGGTGAAAAATATTCCTATTTAATTGAAATTCCCATTTAGCTAAAACTTGAAGAAGTATAAAGAACGGGCTACCAGATTTATTGGGGAATGGGAACCTTTCATGCAAAAAACTGAGGTTAAACAAGGTACGCTGAAAGCTAATATGAACTCTTCAAGGGGACTGTTGTATAACCACTTCAAAGGAAGGGAACAGACAAAGGGAAAATCTATTTTTCTCCTTTTTCTTCTTTTTTTTTCTTTTTTTTACTACAGAAGACAATGTCACCATGAGATCAAGCTGAGTACAGGGATCTGTAAAATCATAGAACTCTAACCATCAGAGTAGTGAGGTTCTGGACTAGCCTTCCACTATAAATAAAATTTAAAATAGTATATAAATAATAATTAGCATGTTATCTGGGTGGTATATGAAAAATTGATATAAAAGAAGATGTCTGTTCAAGATAACAAAGCTTGGATTCAATGTTTCAAAGATTTCTTTCATGTTAGCTCCTGTTGGGTTCATAACATTTTTTTGTAAATCAGGAGTTCTTCCTGTACACTGGCACATGTTCAGTCCTAGTGTATATGACACTCCAGAGAAGGGGTTCACAATTTGTCCTTAATTAATTTTTAAAACAGATTATTCCATCCTTAACAAAGGTTGCTCTGCATTCAATCCCAGATAAGTATGCAAATAGTATTACACTTTTTTTTTTCCTTTAAACCACAATGCCTTAATTTAGCTAAACATCAAGAAAATAGATTTATTCTTCTGTAAGAAAGATGGATAATTAAATCTTCCATGAAAATTATTAAGTTTTATTGAAATAAATATAGTGAGAAACATTTAATTGTAATTGACTGAAAGAGTGCTGCATTAAGAGAATATAGATCAAAAATTTGGCATGCACAACTGAGATGGGCCAAACCAGAAAAATCTAGTACTTAGATAAGAGGTAGACACCCACAGAGAATGTGTTCTCTACGCTGTTGTGTGTCTTCAAGTGCATGACAACAAATATCACTAGGAATGACACTGCAAAATCACCATAATTCCAGTTTTCACATGATGCGAGGCTTCTATTACCACTCCCCTTAAAACAGGTCTAAAAACAGGAGAAGAAAAAATAAAAATCATTATTGTTGTGACTTCACTTATAAATTCTATTAAAATACCTTTCCATTTCTATGGCATAGAAATATACTGGGTTTCCTACACGCATTTTTATCCTCCTCTTTGCCTTTGCTGTTGGGCAGTGTCAGGCTACTGCTGCTCTGGGAATTAGCTTACAAAGGCTGTTTTATTGCTCTTCACTGAGCACCTTCCCACAGGGACCTTTAGTGTCACCTCAGTAATGCAACTAGCTGCCTCCAGTCCAGTGCCTAGAATCCAACATTTATTTTTACCTTTGATTGCATTTCATTTTCCCATGATGTCAGAAAACATTTGCAAAAGCTTGGCTTAAATTCTAATTTTTGTAATGTTGCATGTTCGGACTGGCATCAATTAAAGTTTTGGTGATAGGGAAGAAGAAAAGAAAAGACACTGATGTGTTGTCAAAAACCCACTATATTTACTTCTAAATTCAACATGCATTTATTTAAAGTAATAGTGTGCAGAATGGTTCTAAATAAAGCAACAAGTTCCAACGCCTACGGCAAAAAACTTATCAGTTTCCTCATTATTGCACATTGAGATGGAAACAGAGCTTAGTAAGGGGAGCATAGAGGGTTCCTTTTTAATTTAATTCAGAGTACAATCTGTATTAATTTTAAATCTTTGAATTTAAACAACAGACATGGGAACCCAGCATTGGATTGAAACTGGGTATTTATGTCATAATACAGATAGGCACGCTGTTCTTATACAAGTTTTTGGATCAGTTGCAATTAGTCCCTTGATCATGCCAGAAAGCAGATATCGGATTTGATTTTTATTTGGATGCTGATATTTACACAAATCTACATTTGAATTAAAGATGACAAAATATTTCTATTTATCGTGCAGGCTATTAATTTGAAACTCAATAATGGAAGATGCTTCACTGTAGAGAGAAGCTAGATCACTCTTGGCAAGACTGAGTCAGGGGCAGCCATTATCTGAGTATCTCATCAGTACTATTGCCTTCTGTTTAAATGTTGC
>JAOXJK010000001.1:175920648-175946705 GCA_025774025.1 Xenus cinereus | reverse complement strand
TCTTTTTCAAATTTCTAATTGTTTATATGGTGAAAAAAAGATGCGTTATGGAAAAAAAAATTCTATTTTAAAAAAAAAAATTATTTTCACCAAAAAACACAGAAAAAATTCCCAAAAAACTGCTATGCACAGTAGATGATGTTCCAGAGATGAAAGGGTTATTTACTACAACTAATAACAAGTACATCGTTCGTTTCACATAGTACCACAGTTCATTTTCAAACAACCTGCAGATGTTGGACCTTTATTTTCCAATGAACATTTTAGTTTCAAAAAAAACATTTTGAAAAAAGTCGGAAAATATCATCACCAAGAGCACATCTTTCCTCACTGAGAAAAGTGATTTAAAATGTGACTAATTAAAAGCATTTATAATCTTTCTGCTCTTTCCCTTTTTTGTCCTTAACTACAATGCAATCATTTTAGTGATTGGTGTCTTCAAATTCATGTGTTTAACTTAGTCATATGACTAAAAATGATTTAAGTACTTAGTGGATAAAAACACTTCACTGAATGCTAGAACATTATCATGTGATATATTATGAATATTTTTTTAACTCTTATAATGTCTGTCGAAAGATATATTAAATTTTCTCTTGAAATACATCTGTTAAATAATTACAGATATGCTAACCTGTACAAAATACCTGCAAGTAGTATATGTAATGTATTATTTCAGTATCATCACAAGTAAAGGTTTTAAGGATTTAAAGTTTTTAAATATCAATTCCCTGGTAATGCCCAAATGACTCTGTTAGTTTTTGTTAGGAATGAATGGTATAGGCTACAGGTTACTTTAAATTTGCCTCCTGCATAGTTCTTTCCTTGTTTGTTGTTGGTTTTTTTCTTAGCATGAATCACTTTATAGTCATGACACATTCAGTACCCAGCAAAAATCTTAGCTTTCCCTTATTTAGGCATTCTTGAAAAAAAAAATAGGACTAGAAGATAGGACTTAGTGAATAAGAAATTCCAATCAAAAGTCTTATCGACATTTGAATATAACAGGATGTGAAAAATAAAGAGTTGTCTTGGTAAATGTTTGGTCTTAAACCAAAACATTAATTTGATCTTGACTGAATCTCTTTCTATGGGCTACCTTCACAGAGGAGTGGAAGTGAGATAAGTACTTTAAGAGGACCTATTTAGCATGTAAAACAAAACTGAGAAGCAATTTATATGGACTGGATGCCAGATTTAATTAGCATTATTCTGCAGAAGATATGGGAATTTAAATTTGATGCAACATAAGACAGAAGTTAATACACAGAAGTGAAACCATTTTTTAAAAGGAAGAATAAATAGCACAAGAAGTTTCTCAGGGAAAGAGGTGACTGAAGCATGTGTTGTACAATTACCAACTCTTTACAAAAACTATGGTCATTCAAATGAACCTATCCAGTTGAAGATTTAAAACAGATGAAGAGAACCCTTTCTAAGGGGTAACTCTTACTGCATAAAATTGAAAAAGAAAAACAGTTTATCTGTTTTCAGAAAGGGACTGGAAAAGTTCAATAATTCAAGGAAGATTATTAATTACATAGAAACCATATTCAGTTGTTGAAACGAAACCTGTTTGACCTTGGAGACCATTCTGAGCATATGTGTAGATGTGGCACTTAGAGACATGGCGTAGTGTTGGACTTGGCAATGTTAGATTTACAGCTGGACTTGATGATCTTAAAGGTCTTTTCCAACCTAAATGATTCTATGATTCTTCCCCAAACACCCACTTTTGGCTACTACAAGAAACAGGATATAAATGTACATGGACCTGCTGTTTTATGTGTTTTAGTTATAGTGTTAGCAGTGGCAAAGAAAAGTTTTATTATTTGATTATTTTATTACTTGTTTTCCAGCTCATACTAGATTAATCCTGTTAGATAGTGCTGGGAAGATGTAATCAAGGTCTCTGTTCAGGGAAATGTGCTAATGCAGGCTTCATCCATGACAGTAAACAAGACTGAATTAATTTATACTTTCAAAACGATCATACAAGTTAAACCAAAATAACTGATAAGATTTTATGTCAGAATTCAGTCAATTTATGAAGAAGTTCATAAAGTTCACTACATTCGTTGATTCAGGGTGTTCTTTCTAACCGTATATTCCTGAAGTTTCCATTTTTAAAAATTTAATTTTAAATTATATCGTTTAATTATATTGCTTTAGTATGTTATAAAACAAATATATTGAGGAATAGATTAGTGAGAGCTATGGAACTTGCAGTACACCATAGTGTGGTCAATACTATACTCTCATCATTCAGACATATATATTGAAGACAGCTCTATTACAAAGAAATATTTCTTTTAACATGTACGGATTTACTACCAGGAACTAAAGAGGCTTTAACCTTCAAAAAGTACAGGGATGACACTCTGAATTCTGTGATGCAGTCTACACTCTAGAGTGTCCTCTTTTTGGTCCATCTTTACTTTGTAGTATCCCAGTCAGGATTTAATCTTATAACAACCATACTGAGTCAATCAGTTGAGTTATTTTTTTATATTCTTAAGAAGTATAAGAAATCTCCAGTGCAAAACTCCCCACAGAGGCATATAAAGTACATACATATAGCACTGAGTGATCATAGTTCTGCCAAATTTAACATAATATATTTGTATGTATTGTACTAATTATCATTAACTCCATAATTCCAACTGTCTAATTTTGATTGTTTAGTAGACCAGAAAATTATTTAATTAAGTGATTAATGTCTCCTTAACTGTGTTTTATTATTAGGTTAAAGCCTTAATCTGATCTGAATTATTATCAGGGCCTCTGGCAGTTTATTGGTTTGTATAATGACAAGAGTGCCTAAACCACCAAGCACTAAGTAATAACCATAGCACGTCCGTACTGTGCATTCAAGTATCTCAATAAGCTTTTCAAGGTATTCCTCCAGGTTTGCTTTTGGGGTTGCCTGTTTTTTTGTTCTGGTTTTGATCAAGTACTCAGTATTCCAGAAATACATTCCCTCCAGTATTTATGTCTGTTACCTCCATTCTGCTCTCAGACATGAGCAAATTCCCACAACTTCTACTGCAAGATTCCCACTTCTAATTGCTGCATGCTGAGAACGTACATGTAACAACTGCTTCTCATACAGTTCAACTGTTTCTCTCCACTGAGTTGCCCATGTTCATTTTGTCCATGACTCTGTTAAAGTAAGTTCACGTTACCCTCCGTTAGTAACTATTGATAATATCGATGCAATCAAACCAGAAACTTTTCACCTGGTATTTTTTCATAATTGTAGGGAAGTAATTCTTGAAGGTTTATTAACACTGAGAAAGAGGAATCTCTTACGAGAGACAAGTGCACCTATATGAATTTGCTTCATAAAGTGGACTAGGTCTTCCTATTTTATACATGCTCAGGTATTTATTATGGTGAACTAAGTGACAATGGAAATATTCAAAGAGATATAATGGTAAAAGGTATTGAAAGCCTGAACAAATGTAGATGCTTTTGATTTGGTTTGCGTTTTTTCCAAAATTGAAATAGATTCTCTTCAGTAAAATCGTAGCTTTTTGCTCTGGAGATGGAAGGTGACAATACTAAGTCTGTCAGCAAATAATTAAAAATATAAAAATTATATAATAAATATTCCAATTCATGTAATAACTCATATAATAAATAGTCCAATGCATCAAGCATTTCTTTTTTTTTTTTGAGTGTAAAGAAAATATAAACTTTTTTCCATTGATTTCTAGAAATCAAAGAAAAATACATGGAATCTAATATATGCACAATGAAATACTTTCTGTTAACTATATAAATCAAGAAAGTGTCATTTTGTATAGTGAATGTCCTCTAAAAGATAGAAAACCTAACTCGGGGGGAAAAGAACTATTAAGCTTTTCTTACTTTTGTTTTTATTGGATGTATATGTATACTTATTGTATTTCATTCAGACGGCATAACATTTTAGAGTAATACCATAAGATCTAACTTCTTTCTACTATATTAATGTTACAAACGTATATATATAATATACCTGTTTCTCTCACCCTACCTAATCACCCAATCACTCGATTTTGTTTCATATGTAGCTCACGTAGATATTATATTTGTATATATACATGTTGTGTCTTTACACAAATATGTTTATTTATACAAATGCCAAAATTTTGTCAATTTATTGCACATAGATTTGGTATAATATATAAATATATGAAATATAAGTATGTAGTATTTGATTGTAAATAAAATTCAAACAAACTCTTCTTGTAAATTTTTTAAATAACCACTGTGCATGTAAGAGGAATAATTGCATAAGCATCCAATATACATTTGTATTATGCAAGTAATTTTGCAAGAGATAAAGGTAATGTTTAAAAATCTGCATCACGTTTTACAGGGATCAACCCAATGAGAATTGTTATAAACACATATAAATCATGGAAAATAAGGATAGACAATTAAAATACAGGAAGACTTTTAACACCAAAGTGAAGTTGGATTTTAGCTAACATTTACTTCCAAATTAGGAAATACCTTGACTCCATTCCAGAGTAGGTGACATGTTTATCTTACCTTGTGCCCTCTTGTTCCCCAGTAGTCTTTGACTTACCATATTGTGACCTTTATAATAGCTTTATAGATGATCAATCAGGCCAAGACAGAACTGTAATACTAAGAAATATTCATTATTTTATATTTGCTTAAACTAATAGCCATGACAAGTAAAACATGGGTGATTGATTTCCTGACCTTTAAAGTGTTTTATATGTAAAGTGCATAAGTTCCAAGATATTTAATGTTAAAAATGAATTTTAATGCTTAACTATATTTGTTATATGCTGCGAGTGGAACTCATGTTTCGTGACAGCAAAATCTACTATTTCATCTCTATGCAATGACTCTTTTAATGAACTTCTCTGGTACCCTTCCAGCTTTTTAAAGTATAGTATAAATATCCAAAGAATAAGATCCTTTTAATAACTATTCATTTTATGTGACTATGTACTGAATTGGAATCAAGCTAAAATCAAATTCAGGAATTTTTCAGAGGTTAACTTTCCAAACAGCTACATAAAGTACTAATATATCTGTGGGACTAAATATAAAATGACAGCACTAGAAGTTTTGTGGGAGTGGGAAAAATAGGTAGCAAACACACGTTTTCCTGTTTGCACAAAAATCAGAAACCATTTCAGAAAGCAATTAATTATCTAACATAAAAAGTTCCTTGAATCTTTATGCATTTTTTCACTACAGAAAATAAGTTTTGAGCACCCACTCATAACTTGTTTATAGGAGACTTAGCCAAGATTTTCTAGAGCCTTCTATGGCTTGCAGTATGTAAAATACTGGAGATCAATGCTGATATGTGAATCAAGGGATCTAATTTTCATTTATAATAGAAAATGATTTTTTTCTTAAAATAAATGTATTATAGAGTCTTCTGTCAGCGACTCTCAAGTTCAGATGCCTCTTCTCCAAGTATCTTCTGTTTGAAGATTTCAGTTCTAATAATGGCATCTACCTAAAATTACAGTGAATGGAGGTATCTATTAAACCATCTAAGTCTATATTTCACTGTCCTTTCCATGTACTTCTTTTACTTCCTCCTATATCCCATGTATCTTAACTTTCATGATGTTTAGTGCTTTTAAAAAATTGTAATTGACCCAACATGTAGCTACCTTGATTCTGCCTGGAGACCAGAATACAGATATCACTATCAAGCAAATAGAAAATAATTATCCTCATAGTTAAAGAATTATTTTTTAAATTTTTTCTACTACTGCTTTGAATCTGAATGGAATCACATTGATAGATAAAGTATCATTTTAATGCACGCATTTCAAAGCTTGTCTTTTTTTTTTTTTTTTTCACTTACTACTGTCATCAACTATTTCTCCTTTTGATTTTTTCATTAAACCAGAGGAGTCTTTCTTTTGCTGAAAATACAGCAGGTCTTAAGAACAGCTATGGTGGGTCATTTCAACGCATATTCTATCAAACACCAAAAAAAGTTACATGGCCACAGGTTAGAATGGGTTCTTCTATCAATGGTATCCATGCGTTCTTCTATCCGTTAGTTTCTTAGCCACTAAAGCAAGCTGTGGATGTAAAATGAGGTTGTATTTATCTTTAAAAATAAAAACATTTATGCAACAAGAAAAAGAAAGAAAGTATTCACCATAAATACTTGGGAGACTGGATTTAAGTGAATTTCCTGAACTTTCTTACCATTACTTTGTGCCAATGTTCTCATTTGTAAAAAAGATGTCAAGCAATAGACGGTTGCCATACTGCGTAATTACACAAAATAAACATACAGTTAGCAGTTCTTATATTTAGTTGATGGCTAATTCTTAAATCATAAAAGCTAGAAATTATGTTAAATTTGTTGCTTAAGTGCCCCTTCCTAGAAGTAATTGACATGTCCCCCTCCTACACAATGGTGAAAGGATACACAAATAGCACTTGAAGCCTAGGAGTTCCTGTGCTCATCCTGCTGGATAACTAGATGCAGAAAAAGAAAGCACTGCAGGAAATAGGATGAAATTAGCATGATTTTCTTCTTTCTTCATCTCCTGCAACTTACTTTCTTCTTTGATATTCCTTTTTTCTCCAGTTTCCCTGTTTGAAGTTTGTTCTAGTAAAAACAAACAAAATCAGTAACTCCTTTCTTGAAGTCTGACGGGGTTTGACCAGATTTTAATTATTATTCCCTTAGAAATGGAGAAGACGTAGGGATTTCTGACTTCAACATGCATTTTTTATTCCCTATTTGGGAAAACCAGACCTCCTGCAGTTCTGGTTTTTGGTTCCCTTTTACAACTATTAAGTTGTCCTGTCCAAGGTATCTTGTCATTTCTAAGATCCTGGTCTCTTTCACGATATCATCACTCTCCTCATAGCAGCCAAATGCCACATTTTCAAAGAAGGCTGTGTAGCTGATATACTTGTACATTTCCAGGTCTTCCAACAGGACGTTGAGTTAACTGAGTAACACCGATCATCATTAACTGAGTATCATTGCTAACTATAACTTCCACATTCTACAAATAAGAGGAATGATAGAGATTTTATTGGTAGAAGAGTTAATTTGAAAGATGGTACTTCTGGAAATGATATATTTGGTGGTAGTTTTGATTTCAGATTAAGACAACATCAGAATACCTAACTGTAAGCATCTGAAAAATGCAAGTCTTACAGTTATGAACATTTTTCTTAACATCTCAGTCTCTGTCAAATTAATTTAGTCAATTCACACTTGAGTGTAGGCTACAGGAGAGGATTGTTTGATTTTATCTTCTTTAAAGAAATATCATGAAAAGCACTTTAAAAATTAGTATCATTAGATCACACAATGTATGACTGGGCAGGGCATATCTTCAGTGCCTCTAACAGTAGGTCATAGTAAAAAATGCATAAGAGGACTGATGTGTGAGTAAAAGCTTAAAAAAATAAGAGAACACAAAAATTCTAAGGAATCATATCTGCTGTTAAAAGATCTAAGACTTAGAAGGATATGAAACCTTGTTCATATTCAAATGTCGAAGATTACTATCATGAAATTGATACTTCTCTATATATGATGCAGTTTCATAAAAGAACAAAGAAAATAGTCATGGAAGTGATTAGGACTTTCAGTGTTTCCTTCACTGCCATTAAGATTCAAACCCCAAGATCATCCTGACACTGTAGATCATTATCAAATATAAGATTAAAATTATACTCATAACAAATCTTTAGTTTTACATTTATATGCATATATATATAAAGATGTAACATGCACTTCTTCTTTGCCCATAATACCAGATTTTGGGCATAACAACTCCAAGGAATTATTTCTATTGTGCCTTTCTTTGTTTTATCTGAAATACTAACAAAAGAAGCCCAGTTTCAAGAAACTATATGGTAGTACTTATTCACTTTATTAGTCCTGTTCAACACAATGTTTTCTGAAAATTAAGAACTGATTCAGACGTTTGTTTGTCACCTCATCAGTGGAAATCTAGAACATGTTGTCATGGCCTTTAAAAGTAAAATTGAATATTTATGACATACAGACATACGTCGTGTGTAATACATGACATGAAGTACATGGTGTATCTTAACCTTCTTTTCATCCATCTATACTTACATATGCACATACATATATACATGTGTGTATATATGGACTTTTATATATATGTGTGTGTATATATACAAATACACACGTACGTATGCAGATCTATATACGTGTGTGTGTGAGCACACAAGCTGGTGTACATGCACACATGGTTACATTTATTACATATTCCTTTTTATAACCTTCTACAATTCCTATTTTTGTCTATTGTCAAAGCTTAGGTGCCAAAAAAAATCACAAAAGATATTTTCTCAAGATTTTTTGCAGCCTAGCTTCTTCAAATTCAAATGCCTTCTTTAAGCATCTCAGTCTTCACATTCTTTGTAGTATAAGGGGTTTAGCTGTAATTCTACAGATACTACCATTGGATTTCTATTCTTATTCTTCTTATTATTATTTACTATTATTTTTTACTTGAATACATTTTAAGTGACACAAACTGAATTTTGCAGACCTTTAAAAATTCCTCATTACCGATTACAAGTATTACTACAAGGTACTTTTGAAGAATAATAATTTTGAGGAAAAGTTGGAGAATAATCTCAGCCAGTGAATTTTTTAACTAGTTTTCTTAAATATTTGAGAAATATTCATTATATCTGAAACATAACGTAAATTTTCTGTAACAAGACTGAGGGCAGCCTCCTGAATTCCAAGATGAAGGATTAAGAATTTTCAGAAAAAACCTACTAATATTTGAAATAGATCTTATTTCATAACTTTAAAGTCAGCAAGCACTAATTGTGTAGTTTATGGTTATCAAACCATTGCAAATAAATATTGAGTTTCCTGAAGGTTTTTCATCATTCTTTCCCTATGACATTAATGACACTAAATAATTAAATAAAGTAACTATATCTAAGCAATCAGAGATAAAGCTAAAATCTAAGTTCATCTTTGTGCTAACAGTATTTCTGTTAAAAAAAAATTTAAGTAAGATGAATTAGTCATTCAAGAAATAAATAAGTACAGAATAATGCAGTATTGGTACAGAATGATCCAATAAAGTAAAAGGGTGACATTGATCTAATTAACAAGAAAAAAAAAGGAGTTTTAGTGATTGGCTATGCCTGAGCAAATCATGATAGATTCACAGTCAATGGAGAGAAATAAACACTTCCAGGTATGATTCATTTCACTACAAATGAAATGTCTAAAATTGGTGAAATTAGCTCTGCCCTGAAAGAGCCTTTTTTCTCTACTAATCAGAAAGGGCACACACAGAGCTTTCAGTGTCTACAATGTGGATAGTCAAATATAACTCAAACATAACTCATTAAATCTCTGTAGTACATTTGCAACATTTTTCGTATTTCTAGTGAGATTCTATTTTCAAGAATATTGTAGTAACAAGATGGAACATTTTAAATGGAGTTGAACAGACCTAAATGAACAAATCCTAATGAAGTTCGCAAAGCTGTGAGCCTGTGTCCTTAGAAAATCTCAGTGTAAAAAGTAAAAGAAATCATACAGACACAGTAATTTTGAGTATTTTAATCTAATTCTCAGCCCTTGTAAAAAGGTAACCAGAGAAATAAGAGATTTAAGCAAATGAATGCTAATTTAACACTGATTAAGTCTCTCAGACTGAATAAAATGGCATTTTAAATTTACAAAGTTGTGGCCAAGACACTATCTTAAGAATATACCATATGCTTAGTCACATAATGTAACTGACATTTACAATAAGAAAAGTTATACTGACTTCAGCAAATATTCTTGTAAACTACATGCTCAGTGTGCCACAGTTTGCTAGAGAATTGAGTTATTTCATTAACTGGTTGGGGGCGTGTGCATGTTTTTTTCTTTTTGCCTGCTGTTAGCAAGATACTCTCTTTCTCAGTGTCTGTGTCTATCTAGAAGTTATCACCAGGATATATGAGTATACTAGAATAATAAAGAACCACTGTTTTGTAGCACGGGGTGGACATCAAAAAACTTTAAAAATTCATTTTCAAAACTGAGTTTATCCTCAGCATACCTGAAATTTGTAGTCTATGAAACTGGATGTATATAGAAGCTGTCCTTCAAAGATTCAGGGCACAAAAGAAAATTAGACTAGCTGCAGAAAATGTTACATTAATTTAAAGCCTGGCTTAGCTCCAGGTATTTGAGAATTTTATTATATTAGAAAACGGTGGAGGGAAAAAAAGCCTTTTTGGGTACTAATGAGGTGCTGCTTTGTTCATCTTTAAACTTTACCAAACTTTTTTTAACCTTGTTATTACAGTGAATACCAGATGGGCTGGTTTCAGTCATGTAAACGTAAGTTTATAGGGCCATTAATGACTGCTTAGAAATTCTTGTGGCTTGCAGCTGCTGCTGCTGCTGAAATCAGTGGGCTTGCTTAATTCACACTTGTCACATTTGCCAGCCTCATGTCTAAGATCACTGTAAATGTGTGTGGGTGAAGCTGCATAGGAAAATATCTGTTTTATTTAAAGGTCACCATCTGAAGTCAGGCATCTAGTCTCGGTTTGTCAACATGAAGAGAATTTAACTGTGCAAACTGTTAACGATCAAAATCTTGTTTGTGGGCAAGGAGGAATCTCCTTATATATACAATCAATAATTTATTGTTAGTATAATTGAAATCTTAACAGTGTAATCCAAGAGTCATTATGAGTTCAGAAACAATTGTTACAGAGAAAGTAAGAACAGTTCTATAGAGAAAAAGCCTCAATAAAGGTCCACGCTTTAGAGTTGCGGGGTTTCCAGTGTTAGCCTATACCCCACCCCTTATCATCCCACAGCCCTGCTCCTCTACGACACGTTCTGAGTCCCCACTTCTCAAGGCCTCTGCTGTAGTAACAGACCTCTATTTCTCTATGCTGTCATTAGGTTAGCACCATAAAATGTTGGTGGCACTGTTTATAAGGGATGCAAATGCAAACCAAATTGTCCGGTAAATTAGAAAAATTGCTGTCACAAATAAACCAAGTGAAACAAAGCTACAGGCAGGTCAAGAACAGATCAGACAGAGCAGGTCTGACCAGCCTGAGTCCTGAGGCTTTCTACAAAGCACGTGCCCTGTTACTAGCAGTGCCAATACCTTATTTCAAGCTACAGGGTAAAAAATTTAGATTTATAGTACTATTCCAGGTACCGAAGCACATCCTGCCTTCCTCCAGCTGTCCATTTTAGATGCCCTAGGATGTCTGAAAATGGAGATTTGGAGGCCAGTTAGAATACTGGTGACAACAGATATGACACACTTTGCATAAGATTTGTGTTCTGGAGAGGCAGCTGATGGCCAGTGAGAGTTCCCTAAGGCTGCTAGGATAGCATAAAGTGCTTATGCTAAAGCTGCTATATAAACAATCAATGAAAAGAGAAAGCTCTTCTGAGGTGGTAATTCATCCCAACCAGACATAAATTTAATGTGAGGAAGTGACTTATGACAGTCTACTCTTTTCTATTTATAATGGGAAAATTACGTAGCTAACTTATTCATAGAAACCTGAATTTAAGATAGCAAAATTAAATGAGAAGAAATAATCGTTCATGCTGCAAGAGCAGTAAACATTTCTAAGTTGTCTTCAGTGTTAACTCCACCACTGTTTTAAGCCTTCAGGGTAAGAGACTTTCTGTTTCTGAAGTCACATACCCCTGCTAAACTGCCAAGACTTGCTAACACTGCGCAGTACAATACTAAGTCTACTGGTCTTCAGTCTGTTCCAAAAATAGCCTTTATGCCTTGTTGACTACTGTCTCCATAAGCATACCCTCTCTTTTTAAATCTAAAAAAAACCCTCACTTGATTACATTTTTTTTAAACATAAACCAAAAGTGTGAAATTCAGACTGTAACTGTCACACCTCTTAATTAATTTTCCTTTTTCATGCTCTGTGAAACAACTGTTTCAGTCTTGACTCCCTCCTGTTCCTCACTTCAAAGAGCTTCTCTTCTTAGAAAATAAAACAAGTTCTTAGATAGGCAGGGTAGTTAAACTAAAGCATACTGTATGGGTTGCAGAAAATGACATTCAAAGAATTTCCTCTATAATCATGTCCAAATGGCTGGTCAGGGAGTATGTATGCAGGAGAAGTGATTAAATAACGAAAACTATCCTTCAGCTAGTATAGTTAAGTGAACTGAATTAATCATAAGTATTCTTTTTGAGTTCAGCAAAGGTACTGGTCTAGAGACCTTGCATCAAAAATCAATATGCTTTTTGGGTCTCTGTAGTCCATTTATTGTGTCATGGTTCTGAATTGCTTGCTAACTCTCTTTCAACTACAAAAAGGATTAATACTGGTTCCTCTAAAGTAGGTTTTGGGTAGGCTTTTAAATTGTTGTTATGGGATTATGAATTCCCATCATCAAGGACTCATACAAGCTTAAAAAAAAGAAGACATCTGATGACTGCAAGACACATTTTGAGTGCCTTGAAGATTCTCACTGCAACAATTGGTTGTATTTGATGTAATGAGCCATTTGGCTAGTTGCTGTCCTGTACTACTTTTTCTATAGCTTTACAACTTGGAGGGAGACCTTAGAGGATCCTTCTAGGATTTACTGACACTGGTACTTAACTTCAAAAGGCATCTCCCAGGTTGTCTTGGAATTTCCTGAGAACATAACTTCAGATACTCATATGCCATATTATGTGGAGAAAGGCACAGAAATAATACTAACCTAGCAGTAGATATTTCCCAGGAAGTCATTGGAACTGGTGGTACATCTGCTTTAATATAAAGGACCTTGAAAAATTCTTTTTTTATGTCCTAAGAAAGTGCAACAACCACCGTACCATAGGATATCCTTGGTGACAACATTCCTTATTCCTCCTTCTGAAAGCAAATCATTGTGAACCTAAGAATTCAAAAGTTCAGATACCAAACAGATACTTTCATGGCAACTGATTGGAAAAGGATAATGAGATTTTGTATGTACTCTTTTAAGGTTCTGAGGGCGGAAGGGGGCTGGTTTTGTTTGCTTCTTCAATTTAGGGATGTTCTAATATTTAACATATATGAACATAAAATAGTTAAATGACAGTTAGAGGAAGTGGATAGGGTATTCTCTTGAGGCTGAGGTAAGTGTGAAATTGGTTTATCAGAAAGTGCACATTTCAGTGGAAGGGGGTGATTAAGACAGAAAGGAAACTGAGAGAAAAGAGGTAACATTCAGCATGATAATAGAGGCTTCAAATGCACAAGGACTTTGTCGTGGGAACTGGGTGATCTTTCCAAGGTTGATAACAAAATTATGAAGGCTTTGTACTTCTAAAAGATTTGCCTTACAGAAAGAAGCAATTAGTAATGCCTGACTTTTATATGCCAACTAACTGTATTGGGTATTGAGGAAGGCAAGGTCTATAACAGAAAATGAGAGCTCGTCTATCTTAACATAAGTTACTCTGTCACTGGAAAACTATGCTAATGGGGCATGCAGCTTTTCTTTTTTTTTTTAAATATACTTGACATTTTTCTACCTTTTTTTTTCCCCAAAGCTGTTACGTAACACTTTGAGAAAAGAGGAATTGAGAACAGAAATATGAGAGAAGGTAGTCTATTCAGGAGATTGATGAAAGCCAACTTCATTTCCTTTTTGAAATTTCCTTTCTTTCATTTCGTTTCTTTCATTTCCTTTCCTTTCATCTTCCACATTTTCCTCTTTCACTGTGAATTTACATTCCATATAATACACTGCTTTCTGTTGTATTTCAGAATAGGATGAAGATATTCCAAATTGTAGAAGTCACAAAATTGTACATAAAAATTTATTGTGAAAGAAATATATTGTACTACTGAATTCATTTCTTTAAATGATGCTGCTTTCTGAAGTGCCTTTTTTGTGATTTATTTTTTGTCTAAATTGTCCTCAGTAAAAGAGAACACTAGGTTCCCCAGAAAATAAATAATGTTGAGACTGTTGCAAATTATTTTCTTAAATATCACAAAACAGTGAGGAGAGCCTGATTCTGATGAGAATGAAATCTTTTGAAGTCAATTTTTTTTTTCATGTTTTCCAGCTCATAGGACAAAAAATGAACCATGGTTACCAGAATATCCAATAGGAAAAAAAAAGTCTACTGAGTTCATACAGCTTAAAAATGTTTTACAAAATTGTATTTTGTTGAAAAAATGGACCTTCAGAGATTTTCGTCCGTTTAGACTGGGACATGACTCAAATACTTTACTAACAAAAAATATTTTTTACATTAAAACTATTTTCAAAGATAGTATGTATCCTATTTCAGAAGCAAAGGTTAAACTCTCAAAGAAATTCAAACATCAAGAGGTCAAAATGTTAGAGACAGATGATCATGTCTTGTGGTGATCTCCGGGGGAGGTAGGGAGAAAGAAATCCTTCTCCTCCAGGAGTTTAACAGTGCTGGAGTTTCTTTCTGGCCATTACTTCAGCTATGAGAGTTAATCTTTGCTCTTACCTTCAAGCTCCTGGCTTTATCATATGTGGAACATTTCTTCTGCTTACCTCCATTAGACTTTAGTAAATTCCTTTGCACATTCTGCTTTGTATAAAAAACTGTTGGCTTCTAAATTTCCCTCCTCAATTGAGATGACAGTACTCAAAGGCACATTATGACCTCTCTAAGCTGGTGGGAAAGCAAGTCTTTCTCTCATAATGGAAGAATTAAACAATTTTGAATGGGAAAATATGGGCTGAATTTTTTGAATACATAAAGATATTGTTAGGAAGTGGCTTTTATTAGGCAACAGTATACAAGCACAGTATATAAAAGGAAGGAAAAGAAAACAGAAGAAATGCAACCAAGATAAAAGAAAGGTAATGTGCATCAAAACAATGCTTTTAAACATGCTATGAACTGACTCTTTCACTAGTGTGCCCCATACAAATTTTACTAGAGATCAAACCTTTAACATAACAGTGTAACAGTTGTGATGCCTGGGTAGCACCTGGTGCTTCCACTAGAAGGGGAAAAAATGTGGCTGTGTTTAATGCATTTTACAGATGTAGAGACCTAATCATTAATGAAGTATATGAAGTTTTACATTCTAACTGTAAATATTCCTGAAAATGCAGCATAATGGGTGGAGAGCAACTTAAATTATATAAAACCATTTTGAGTTTATTAACTAAACAAAGAGCTTTCCTTTCAGTATGAGAGCACATATATACTGCAAAAACTGATCTTCAGCTTAATGGTGTCCAACTGAATGGTAGTGGCATAAGCTCAGAGTATGTTATAGTTTGGAACATAAGAAGTGTGAATTTCCTTTCTTGTATTTTGTCTTTAAATTTTACCCCAGAAGCAAAAAAGAAAAGATTAGGCTTGTGACACATCTAAATGACCAGAAAAACTGGCTCTAATGACACGTTTAACTCTGGGTTAATGAAGAAAAAGAAGCATTGTTGCAAAATATTGTATTGCACTTGGTGAAATAACAACTTTTTAAATCTTTCTTCTTCTACTTTTTTCTTTTATATCCTTAGAGACAAAGTTTGGCATGATCCCACAGAACTCATTATGTCTCCATAAGTATGCATAAGAGTACCGTGACAACAAAAATAAATTCATTTAATCTAGAAATATGGTTAAAAAAATCCAGTCGTCTGGGTCTGATTTAAATTAAACAGACTTGTTTGTCAATTTTAATTTTGAGATATGATACACGCAGTGCTACAGAGACTAGAATGAGTCTTAAAAGTCACAGGTTTCATCACCTGATGACTTCAGCTGGACTTCCATCATACAGTTGAACTGGATGCATAGCTTTCTTTTTAAGATTCTTCATTAGCTAAGACCATTATATAAACAAGTGTATATCACCATCTACTAGCAGAATACATAATTTCGGTGAGTTTAAGAGTCTTCTCCTGAGCTACCTTTGAAAATTTATATCATATAACTGAGTCAGAATTTTCCACATCCAGATAGTGTTTAAAAGCTCAAAAACAGTTTTAGAAAATAGGACATGAATTCCGGGGTTAAAAATATAAAATATTTTAGCCACTATGATCTGCTCCTTCAAATACAAGTGCTAATACTTCTGTAAGCAAGAGAGTTGAAGTATGTGAGACAAGGTTTGTACAGAGAGATAATATCCTTTATTAGACTAAATTTTATGAGTGGAAAAAAGTTTTTTTCTTATACCATTTGTTATGCATGCTTGGTGCTTGCTTTTCCAGCATGTAGTTCTTGTCTCAGTCCAGAGAAAGCTTTTTTTTTTTTTTTTTCCTAAAGGTGCCATCTCTTCTCACAAGCCTGTCTCATGAAATGTGAGAGATGGTGGTGGAGCTGTCTCTGTTATAGCATGAAAAGTTATAATATGTTGATGGTGTAATATACAGTAATGTTGTAACATGAAGGATTCAACATATTGCTTTTAGGTTGCAGAAATTAGTCAGATTTCATGTCTAGGCACTTAATGTACCATACAATAAGCCTGTGCAGGGTCTACCCCTCTCCCTTCTTTGAAGTACAGAGTTACTGGCAAAGTCCTAGAAGCATCAACCACAATGATTTTCATACACTTCCTTACCATTATGGAGAGACTGAAAATAACCTAAACACATTGTCTAGCTACTACCTTCATTGTGTAACCACATGAATTCTGAATCAATGCCAATGAAACAGAAAGATAACAAGTTTGTCCATCTCAAGGGAAATCTTTTCATTCTGGGTTTAGTTGTACCAGTTGTGTCTTTATCATAAATTCAGACATCCATCTTTTAATATTCTACTTGCTTTGTTGTAAGGTGTCTTTGGAAAGTTAAAAGAACCAAGAGGCAACCATCTAAGAAATCATAGACTTCAATACTATGAAATTTAACCGCCCCCAGTGATAGCCTTAATCTCTCATGTATCTGAAGGTCTACTTCCCCTTATATTGTTTCCTATTCAGTTACCACAAATGCACAACTTTACTTATGCACAATTTTCCTTATTGGTCTTATTCTTATTAACTTTTAACGTTAATGGGAGTCTTTTTATTCACTTCAACAGACCCTCCACAGATTAGATTGAACACAGGCACATAAAGGATGAGAAAGTCATCAGGAGTAGTTAGCATGGATTCACCAAGTCATGCTTGACCAACTTCATAAACTTCTATGATGGAATGACTGGCCTGGCAGATGAGGGGAGAGCACTGGATATTGTTTACCTGGACTTCAGGAAGGCCTTTTCCTGTAAGATTCTCATAGATAAGCATGTTAATGTATGATCAGTGACATGAAGCCTAGTTGGAGTCTGGTAACTAGCAGTGTACCCCATCGGTCAGACCTGGGTCCAATCCTGTTTAATATATTTATTAACAATCTGGATGAAGGGGCAGAACCCCTCAACAAGTTTACTGATGACACAAAACTGGGAGGAGTGGATAATAAGCCAGAGGGTCGTGGTGCTGTCCAGAGGGACCTCAACAGGCTGGAGAAATTAGTCGACAGGAAGCTCATGGAGTTCAACAAGGGGAAGTGCCAAGTCCTGCACTTGGGAAGGAACAGCCCCATGCACTGGTATATGCTGGTGGCTAGCCAGCTGGAAATCTGTTTGGCAGAAAAGGCCCTGGCAGTCCTTGTGGACACCAACTTAAACAGGAACCAGCAACGTGCCCTTGATGCAAAGAATCCAAATGGTGTCCTAGGCTACATTAGGCAAAGTATTGCCAGCAGGTCAAGAGAGGTGATCCTTTCCTCTCTACTCAGCACTGGTGAGGCCACACCTGGAGTCCTGTGTCCAGTTCTGGAATTGTCACTTCCTGAAAAAAGGTTGTAGAGAGGTGGAGATTGGTGGCTTCTCCCAAGTAACAAGTAATAGGACAAGAGGAAATGGCCTGAAATTACGCCAGGGGAGGTTTAGATTGGGTATTAGGAAAAAAATTCTTCACCAAAAGGGTTATCAAACATTGTAATATGTTGCCCAGGGAAGTGGTGGAATTGCCATCTCTGGAGGTATTTAAAAGACACGTAGATGTGGTGCTTAGTGACATGGCTTAGTGGTGGTTTTGGCAGTGTTAGGTTGATGGTTGGGCTCGATGATCTTAAAGGTCCTTTCCAACATAGACAATTCTATGATTCTAAAAGAGACATGGGCATATTGGAGAGAGTCCGATGAAGGGCACATGGATGATGAGTAGACAAGAGCAGCTCACATATGAAGAAAGGACGAGAGAGCTGGGACAGTTCAGTGTAAAGAACAGAAGGCTCAGGAGGGATCTCATCTATGTTTATGAATACCTGAAGAGAAGTTCTAAAGAAGATGGAGCCATGCTCTTTTCAGTGGTGCCCAGTTATGGGACCAGAGGCAAAGGGTACAAAGTGAAACACAGGAAAATTTGTCTGAAAAACAGGAAACGCTTTTTTCATGTGAAGGTGACTGATCACTGGCACAGATTGCCCAGAGAGGTTGTGAATTCTCTCACCTTGGAGATATTCAGAAGCTGTTTATACACGGTCCTGGGCACTCAGCTCTAGACAGCCCTGCTTGGGCAGGAGGGTTGGACAAGATGACCTCCAGAGATCCCTTCCAACCTCAACCATTCTATGATTCTGTGGTCTAAAATCAGAATTAATACAGAATATTGCCATCCACTTTTTGTCAGCATGAAAGAGATTATGTAAATTTACTATAAAATATTGTTATGAGTAGTACAAAATGAATTTAAGGTTTGAATGTAGACATAAAGAAACACAAGTGTCATTTTATTATTAAAATTTCACCTTTGAAATATATCTGTTCGTCACCTTATCTCAAAATTCTGTCATCTGTGTTCATTGAAATGGACAGTAATTAAATTAATGGTATTGTCTGTCTTTTCTTTGTGTGTGGAATATTTTTTCATGTAAAGTCCAGGAAAACAAAGTACTAATATTGCTTATATAGTTTCAGAATAAGACCATAATGATACTGCTAGATTTTAATTAATCCTTGTTATTTCGGAGTTTTGCATAAGAAGAAAATAACTGTGTACTGCTATCTATTCTCATTAGAAGCCTTTCATATGAAATAGGCATCATGATTTCCATTTTTGTATAATATGCAAATTAAATTAATGTGACCCACAACTATACACTGTCCCTCGTAGCTGTCTGCATTTCGATAAGCTGGACGTTTCGTGTTTATACCTTGGTAACCTGTTGGGAAAAAACAGAATTGGTTAAGCAATTAAAATTCAAAATAGGTCATAGTAGTACAATACATGAACATAGAACCTGATTCACATAATGGGCAAAGCATTGAAAAATTCCAATACCTCGTTTTTTGGACACAAGTTTTAATGAGAAAGGAAACTGGCACAATATAAATCAGTAAGAAATGATTTCTTGGACATAAGGGGGATAGGAGAGGTGAAATATTAAAATCTCAAGACGTTCTCATTAGTCTGAAGACTGAAAAACTATGATTGTATTGGGTCACTATAATCCAGTCCAAGAGGAAAGAACTCTCTCACTTTGTCAAGCAGTTTGAATAATAAAGTAAAATACTAATTTACAGAGAAATGCAAAGAGATTTTTTTACATTACTTAAGTGAGACACAAACATTCCATCTTACCAGTTTTCATTTCCAGTGGCCTGACCTGGAATGGGATCTGTGTCCTTGAGCAGTGCATCTGGATCCTCTGAGTAATAAATACTTTGTTTTATTTGAATCTTCTCTACTAAATAGACCAAAAAGATGGTCTATTGTTAATAAACATTACCACGGATGAAGAATAACAGACGTAACACACTTCATTCTTGTAGTTTTACAAAACAATTTATTCTAAATTATTTTACTAGAACACATTAAAATTCTCTACTAACGTTACATTAAGCTTATAAAAAGCTTATACCTAATTTGATTATTTATAGTAATATTCATTAAATGGCACAAATTTTTCTATCCCTATTGTTTTGCCAGTGATCTGTCTTTCTTTAATACCTTAATGGAGTAAAATGTAATGGAAGTGAATATAATTTTGAGATGCATATAATTTCTTATGAGCAGTAATTGATGACTTTCAGGCAGAGATTATGTAATGATATCTGAAATTTGTTGTATTAATGTTGAGATTCATGGTACATTGCTAAAGTGGTAACAAATTCTCACTAACATTACCCAGTATTTCAAGGTACTATTATTTATCCTTCTCAGTTATTAATTCGTTCAGTTATTTATCCTTTTCATCTCTTCTTAAGATCTTTTGGTTCTGTGCAGTAACAGATTCTAATAAGTCTCTTTTTCAGTAGCTGAACAATGAGGTTAATTTTATTTCCTTGGCACTGCAACAAAATAGTGTTAAACTGAGTTCTGCCAGTTAGAGCTTGAATTGAGTAAGAGCAGGCAAATAATTATTATAGTTCAGTCTTTTTTGAGACTGACTGTTAAACTATTTAAAGACACAACGTGGACTATCTCTGCACTATTTGAGAGAGTAAAGAAGCTTTTCTTTAAAGTGGAGTTTCCAACTTTATGGGGTGGATACACAACACAAGTTATAGATGTAAGCTGAAATCTTCTATGCTCTCAGTAATGATCTTCCAACTGGTACTTAGGAGAACCAAGAAGAAAAAAGGCAAAGGTAAGAAGACGAAATATTTGAGGGCAGCCCTTAATATACTATTTATATAAAATGTATATAATCTTTAAACATAACCTGAAGTAAAAACAAAATAAATATGTGCCAGAATATCTTCTTGTTTAATTTAGTATTTAAAAGCCTCTGAATTGCTAGGTTAGCCATAATAGATGACCATATTTTCTTAATTTAAAATGTAATCTATTTTGTAAGATAAAAGTAACTATATAACCCATTATATTATAATTAATAATTAATACTATAGTAGGAACAGTTTGAAACAATTTAAAACAGCCACTAACAATGAAAATAAAAAATTAACATTAACTTTAAAATTTGACTAAACATCATCTTAAAAATGTGTAGTTGAGCAAGCGATCCAACTGACATGAGCAAAATTATAATGTCTTTGCAACAGTAGTCCATATTTCTGCATCTTGAACAAGAAAAACTGCCTTGAAGAAAAAAGACACTTGACCCTTAGCTGAATGATAGGTGTGACAGGGTATGTCATTTGTCAGCTGGCGAACTGACCTGAGTCCCTAGAAGAGGAATTAATCTAACTCATTGCAACTCATTACAATATAAATGTTTAAATTCTCATTATAATAAATGAAAATCCAGCCAATATAGTCAATGGAATCTGGAAAGCAATTGATCTCATCTTAAAGTAGACAACCATATTTGGTCAGATAAATCAGTTGCCTTAGGTGAGATACGAATCCCTCTCTAGACTCCATTGAGTCCATTGACTAGTTTTCCATTACCTATAAAGAAAGCTTAGACACCCTTCTCGGAGCACATGTCTATACCTAATGTTACATGTGATGAATCTCACCCTAAATTTAGGTGAGATAAATCCATCATCAATAACTAAAAGTAAAATTCCTCTTGATAAACATTGGAAATGTAAGTATTACCCTTCCTGATACCCTTAGATGATCATTAATCATCAGGGAAATTATACCCTTAGAATATCATTAACAAACAAAAAAAGTCAGCCATTGCTTCTGATGACACACCTTTTTATTTGCCATTAACTACACCAAGTTTTATGAGAGTATTTCCGAATTCTGACAGACATCTTCTGAAAAATCCAGCAATGAAAATGTAAGCTGTTATCAGTCTTTGCATGTGATAGTTTTGAATATGAACTGTGATATTCTGGAGTATGAACTAACCTGTAAAGACATATTTTCACTGAGAGAAGAGAACAGAAATAAATGAAGTACAAGTATGTGTTCTGTTCTCCCAACTGTTCTAAAACGATAGTAATGTCTGAGAGATCAATAGCTGTGATGGAAAAAAGCAATAATGTCTTGAAATACCATAGCTAGATTTATCAGATGATATCTGTAAAAGCTTTGAGAGTATAATACTTGCACTGTTTTCACATAACAGAAGTTGCTGTTACTGACAACTGAACAACTCATAGTTTTGTGCCTATGGTACTGTTATGGTTTAACCCCAGCCGCTAACTAAGCACCGTGCAGCCACTTGCTCATTTTCCCCTAGTGGGATGGGGGAGAGAATTAGAAGGGTAAAAGTGAGAACACTCATGGGTAGAGGCAAAGACAGTTTAATAGGCAAAGCAAAAGCCGTGCACACAAGCAAATCAAAACAAGGAATTAATTCACCACTTCCCATCAGCAGGCAGATGTTCAGCCATCTCCAGGAAAGCAGGACTCCGTCATGTGTAACCATTACTTGGGAAGACATAACACCCTAATTCCAAAGGTCCCCTCCTTCTTCTTCCTCCAACTTCTTATTGCTGAGCATGACATCATATGTTATGGAATATTTCTTTGATCAGTTGGGGCCAGCTGTCCTGGCTGTGTCACTTCCCACTTTCTTGTGCTCCCCCAGCCTACTCACTGGTGAAGCGGCACGAGAAGCAGAAAAGTCCTTGACTCTGTGTAAGCACTACTCAACAGTAACTAAAATATCCCTGTATTATCAACAATGATTTAATTGTTGATAATTTTTTTTTTTAAATCCAAACATAGCCACATACTAGCTACTTTGAAGAAAATTAACTCTATCCCAGCCAAAACCAGCACATTCTCCACCCCAATTTCCATACCATCTATATCACGTTCAGATCTCACACTATCCAAAACACCCTCATTAACCATCACCCCCTTTCCCATTCTTTGATATAATACACAGATATCATTCCCTTAGTCTATGGACCACCCCTGTAAAATGTCTGTAAAATGTCCACAAATGTCCATAACATTTCCATTGAGTTCTTTTAGTCCATGAGTTTTGGCTCCATCTGTTATGGTGGTTACTCAGAAAAGGAGAGGTGGACTGTTGCGTGCAGTCATTGGGCACCAAAGCCAGCTCAAGTCACGTCACTGATGCACTTGCCCTTCTTCTTGTAAGGCTTGTCTTCCATTGGTACAGGTGGTTTCTGCTACCGTAATTCCTATAAAATACAACTGAAATAATAGGTAAATTAAAGGTATTTCCATTGCAATCTCCACCTATGAACCCTTTGGGCCAGTTTATAGTGTTTAACATTGCAATGAAGCCCTCTCCTTGCCTCTGTTCCAGCTTAGATTTATCCACAGACTGCAGTCCTGGATAAATCCAAGTGGAGTTTTACCTATGACCCACAATCTCTTCAGGGGTATACCTGCTGGGGAATGGACTTATCCACAGACAGTCGCTTTGAGATGCACCTGCTCCAGCATGGCCTTATCCATGGGACACAATGCCTTCAGAGATACACCTGCTCCAATGTGGCCTTACTCACAGCCACAATCCCTTCAGGAGTGAACCTGCTCTAGCATGGCCTTACCCATGGCTTCAGTCTCTCCAGGGGTGTACCTGCACTGTTGTGTGCTTATCCATGGCCACATGTTTTGAGGTGCTCCAGCATGAACTCATGCACAGCCACGGATGCTTCAAGGTGTATTTGCTGCAGTATGGACCAATCCACAGTCATAAGTGCTTCAAAGTTGTCATGGTTTAGCCCCAGCCAGCAATTAGGACACGCAGCCACTCATTTACCCCCTGCCCTTGCCCTAGTAGTGTAGTGAAAAGAGGGAGAAAAGGAGGGGTAAAAGGAACCTCATGGGTTGAGATGCAGACAGGTTAATAGAACAGTAACAGATGATAAATAAATTAATGATAATAATAATAATATTAGTAGTAAAAGAATATACAAAATTGTGGTGCAACACCACTGGCTCTCACTATCCTATAATCAGTTACCCAGCCTGTCCGAGCAGCAATCGCAGCTTCCTGCCCCCCAGACAACCGCCATTTATGTACTAAGCATGATGTCCATGGTATGGAATATTCTTTTGGCCAGCTTGTCCTCTATGCGCCCTGTCAGCTTCCATAGGAAGCTGAAAAAGACTTTGACTACTATAAACATTACTTAGTAACAACTAAACCAGTATGTGTTATCAACATATTCTCATACTAAATCTAAAACACAGCAGCTACTAGAAAGAAAATTAACTCTATCCAAGCTGAAACTGAGGGAGAAAGCGAGGGAGGGAGGAAGAAAGTGAGAGAGGGAGGAGGAAGGAAGGAAGGAAGGAAGGAAGGAAGGAAGGAAGGAAGGAAGGAAGGAAGGAAGGAAGGAAGGACGGAAGGAAGGAAGGAAGGAAGGAAGGAAGGAAGGAAGGAAGGAAGGAAGGAAGGAAGGAAGGAAGGAAGGAAGGAAGGAAAGGTTGGTTACCTGTCTTATATAGAATATTTTTTAAATGGTTATCATAATCAAATGTAAGACTAAGACAGACACTATTCTATTCTTAGTATCCTATGTTCCTGTTTAGTTTCAGGACATTTAATAAATATATACATACATATATGCATAGATATTCATTGACATAGCATATATATAGTAAAGAAACAATTAATGTCTAGTTTGAATTCTGAAACTTACCTGTGTATATTACAACTGGTCTGTTCCACAAGCCAGAAAAATCCGTGGGCATCTTCCAACATTCTTGAAAAGCGGTTTAATAAGTTTTTTTTTAATGCTGAAAATACAAAATATTTTTGCAGTGATCTGGCTGGGAGAAGTCTGTTGTACCAGCATTGCTTGAAACTAGGTCTATTTGTACCTCGAAGTAATCTGAAAAGCAGAGTTGTTTTTCCAATTATCTCAAATTGGTTTTCCTATGTCATGAAAAAATAGGGCTTTAACAAAAGCCAAAACAATAGCAGTAACTACTTTAAGTTCTAAAAGTAAAATATAACTTCAGCAAAAAGGTTGATAGCAAGACATGAGAAGACCAACATAAATTAAAAAATATGTGTTCAGAGAGTCTTGAAAAAATTGCAGAACAAAGGCACTGAAGGCCAGGCTTGACAGCCTAGGCCTTCTCAAATGGCATTACAAATTCATGTGTCTATATGTGAATGAAAGAGCAGAAGTTCCTCAGGCACATCAAAACGGTGGCTCTGAGTTAACAGGCCTAAAATATAATCTCAGAATGTATATTCAATGTTTATATCTTGCAATACTGCCTAATACTTTTTCCATATAAGAAAAATATATCTTTTTTTTAGTTCATAAGTATGAGAAGTTTTGCCCACTTGAATTTATGAACACTTACATCTCAGGAAATTGTAGAAATATAAAGCTCAAAGTATTACTTACGAAGGCATTTTTAAGACATCCAGGAATTAGCTTAGACAGTCAAGATAGAGTTTGGTAGTGTTGGTTACTGCCTCTTCTTTTTTTTTTTTTTTTCTAATATTACATTTAAGTGTTGTATTGCAAATTAAACTGGATACTTCTTGTCACCTCAGAGCATGTTGATTATCTTCTTGCTTATCTGTTTGGTTTTAAATGGGTGAATATTGCTTTCCTGTCTTCAAGTCTCTAGATATCAAAAATACACTTCTCTTGATATCAAAAATCCACTTATCTCAAAGTGTCTTCACTCATCCTGTTTTCTGAACCTGATCATTCTTATTTCACTCTCATGGAATTTCAACAGTATTTCCATGCCTTATTTAATTAAGGCCTTGTCTGGAGGCCTGCCCGCAGTTGAGGAGTGTGGAAAAGATATATTAAAATATTTTAGAATGAACTGTAATAAAGATAATTTTGCAACAAAACATCTAAGACAACAGACTTAATCATCTGAGACACTGGAAATGGCCTAGCATACCCAAGATGATTGCTGAAATATATGACACCAGATGTTCTACCAGAGTAACAGCTGAAGGTCAGAAGAGAATCCCACATGTATGTCTTGCAACTAAATCCTGTCTTTGCTTCAAAAGGATTATTTCATTGAGCAACAAAAATGTAGGTGCCTTATAGAGTTAAACTGAACTTCACCTAAACACTTCAATGTTTGGATGTGTAAGTACATGTCTGAATTAAGGAAGATAACCAAGGCAAAGACAATGAAAGTGTCAGTGAAGAGGAAAGAAAATTAATTTTCTATGCTGGGTAGAGACATGCAGAGAAGGCATGATCCCCATCACTCCAAGTAAA
>JAOXJK010000001.1:175902678-175920548 GCA_025774025.1 Xenus cinereus | reverse complement strand
CATCACTCCAAGTAAATCCAGTATTCATCAAACAAAAAATGAGATACACAGTCCCTGAACCAAGAGAATAAATCAGACCAATATCTGTGGGGGAATGTCACAAAGATTTAGATGCCCACAGTTACAGTACCCAGAAGAAGCAGATGGCCAGTGGCTGAACAGTCAAAGACTTTCTTTGGAAGGAAACACAAACATAGAGATGGCAGTTTGACTAGACTGAGTTTGGTTCACATGAACAGTGAGAACTATTTAAGACTTTGCATATAGAAAGCAAATTAGAGCGAATCACATATAGACTAGTAAAATAAATTACTCAAAAAAAAAGAAGGAAAGAAATCTACAGACTAGTGAGAATGACCTTAAAAGATAAATTTCAACCAACTCATGGCTTGCTAAGTAAAGTCCATTGGGAACTATTTTTAAGTGGAAACAGACACCTAGCAGCTCCTAAAAGAGACCATACTGAAGGCACAGATATAGTTGTCCTGGCACTTTGTAAAGACAGAAAGAGGTAAAGATAAAAGACTATGGCTATATTTGGAGAATTTAGAAAGTCAGAATTTGAAAAAGAATAATTCAAAAGTGAAATCTGGACACACTGATAGAAATGACAGAAACCTTAGATGTAAAATCACCAAGGTAATAGCATGAAATAAGATGCAACTGTCAAACAGCATAACTGAAAATATAATGGTTCTATATACACATTGATGAGGAGATGGTTAAAATTATAAACTCATTATTGCATGGACATGCTACATCTTAACACTCTACATCTTCTTAACCTAAAAGTGGTATTTGTGATAGATAGTAAAATATTTATACTTGCAAACAATTTCAAGGAAAGACCAGTATAGAGTGTGTATAAATCAACAGAGACACAAGGAAGGACTTTCCTGGGCAGAAAACCATTAGACATTAGCTGTATAAATTGGGAGAAATTTTCCTAGAAGCATTTAAGAAACAAGTAGAAGTAGTTCCTAGTAATACAGAAATTGTTGAGGATGGAAGAGGAGAGAATAAAGACCAAACATAGTACTTTTCTATGAAAAGAGTAAGAGAAAGGACTCACAAAGCTGTAAAACAATGAGACTAACTCTCCTTTCTAGAAAGATAGTATTAGAAATTATTAAACAAGCAATTGTTACAAGCATCTATGTAGTGATAAAGTGATACAAGACCATCTGGTCTGGATTTGTGAGGAATAGAATGTGCCAAATACATTTCCATCTTTGGCAGGGTAACTGATGTAGTGGATAAGGGGAAGAAGTAGATGTGACATATATTAAGTTTTTTAAAGGTTTTTAAAAGTTATTCTCAAATGACATTTTTGAAACAAAACCACATGAAATTACAGAAATATTATTTAAAAAACTGGTTGGAAAACAAACTTTGAATATCACTTAGACGGTTTATTTCTGTTCCTTAAAGTTACTTAGTAGCACTATAAAAGAATTCTCTACTATATACTCACTTTATTGATACTCATTGTGCCTTAGTCAACTTAGCACAGGTCTTTACACATGATGTAAAATACAAAATGGACACCTTTAGTGATACCTCAGGCACCGTATCATGGTTGTTTATATTTCCTTTCTTCTTCTTCTTCTTCTTCCTCTTATGCTTATTCCTCTTCTTTCCCTAAGTTGCAATACCAAAAATCATCTTTTCTTTGAGATAAAAACTTCAAAACCTCTATTCATACTTACAAAGTGAAATTCACATTTTTGGAACTAAAATTCTTTACTATTAATTTTAAATAAATACCTGTATTTTTTAAAGCAAAATAAACGAGCCATTCCCTATTCAGTGACAATACATAAAACATTGTTTCATTGTTTTTTCCTCTTTTGTATTTAAAGAGTAATTTTGTTTATCAATGGTATATTGGTGTTTTCCTTTTACCATGCCAGCTGTATTACTAACTATTCTCATGGATGTAGAACTCATGTTCACTCATTTTGTGAACTTTTCTGTTATTTTCCAGCTATCTGTATTATGACAGGAATACCTGTTAGAAATGTTTTGTTCTTTTATTTATCTTGGAACTAGTTCCTCTCCCTTGGTGTTATTTAGTTTTTTGCTGGTTTGCCTTTTTTCTTCTTCCTGACAGTCGTCAAGGTGCTCAGCTTTCCAGTTCCAATAAGTTCCAGGTGTCTTTAAAATAGTCTGATAGGGTCATAACAGACAGCTGATATAACTCTGGTCTTGGCCCACCACTTGCTTTGTTTCTCTGGGCACCAAAAACATTAACTTCTCATGGAGTTTTTTGCTTTGTTTTAGAAAAGAATTGGGGGAGGAGGAGTGTTGAGATTACTGTTCTCTGAATTTCCTTCATAGCTTCAGCTGCCGTAAGAAAATAAAAGGGGATTATATGAATTAGAGCACATAGCTGGTGAGATTGGGTCAAACTCTAACAGGAATATATTTATTATTTTTTATGTTTTAATATTAAAAAAAAAAAGATAATTAAGGTGTGGAAAAGGAAAAGCACCATATAAATCATGAGCTAAAAAGCCAGAGTTTGGTTTATTTGATTATAAAAAAGCAGCTGGTACCATCTGAGGTGTCTTTGTGACCTAAGACATCTCTAAGCTAGTTGATATAACAGAGTACCTACAGGAGATAACCAGGGCACTGCAGGGATCCTTAAACAGATTTAGATGCTCAGAGGGATGCCATAGATGCTACAGAAACCAAACCCAGAACCCATACTGCTGAGCATTTTGCAGACATCACAGACCACTGGTGCACTGTCTCTGATATCTGTGTGTTCACCCTGGCGTTCCAAACACCAGTTATTTGTGCCAGTTCAACTTGCAATACATTTTGGGGGAAATATCACATCTGAATTTTATCTTCTTTCTTCCTCCCTCTTCTTTCCTCTCCACTGTAAATAAGGAAGAAAACAATACATATGATGGGTTAAAGATGAGGGAGTCTGAGGCTGAGTGTGAGCCACTAGCCTGGTTCACCATGAGGACAGGTGAAAAAGAGATATTTGAGAGGAAAAATATAGTAATTTTTTTTTGTCCTTTAACTTTCATTTTGGAAAATGAACAAAGAAAAAATACCTGATTATTCATTTGGACTGGATAAGTAAAACTAGGGGCAGTTCAGAGTCAGCTACTCAACTCTTTACCCAAACTTCAAAATGTTTGGCAGAAAACTTACTTCATTGTTACTATATCTGTTTTTGAGGGAACAGGAATAAAAATAAATTATTTTTCAGCTCTGCTGTCTCCTGGTTGCAATAAGTGATTTAAATTGGCTCCCTACTATGGGAAACCTAAGCAGAAACTAATGTGGCTTAAACATTTGCGCTGCCTTAACTTTAACCTGAATGGGTATGTATAACACTCAGCAGGAATCTATTTTGTTTTTACCAGTAGGCAAAGACTGTTTATAAAATGACATTTCCAAGTCTGATTAAAAATTAGGGTTTTTAGAAGTAAGAAAAAGCATTTAAGAGTAAACTGCAGGTAATATTAATGTGTCCATTTAAGAAGTACATTTCTTGACATAATGTTACTGTTCCTGCACACAGCAGGCTGAGAGACTAGATGCAGAGAGAATAATAAAGTTTTTTGTCTGTTTATGTCCAGTATATGAGACAGCTAGACTGAATAGAAAGAGAAAATGATGTGCCACTAATCCTCAAGAGAAATGCCAGTACAGATATAAACTGTCAGGAGATTGTCCCCTTTACAATAGAGAACATAGGCTTACTCTTCTAATAATCTACCCATACTCTACAGAGTACTTGTCCAGGAATCATGGCTATTCTATCTATTGCATTTCCTAACTCCTCAAGTAGTGGATTCTCCTCTTTCTCTTGCTCTCCCTCTCGCCATATATATTCACACTTTAATTTCTATTTCTGTTACAAAGGTAAAAGTCTCCTATTGTTTACGTTTGCAGTTTCTGAGCACTCTAAGTAGCATGCTGAATAACCAGAGGTTCAAGAAGGAGTAATATGGCAAGCATAACCTCTAGGCATCATTTCCTTTCTGTTTACAATGATGCATGCTGGAAGCAACCTAGCCTTTTTTCAAGTCCTGAACGATACCAAAATTTGTGTCTTTGGATCTCTAGTTGAGAATTTACCAATTACTGGGCCATATACCTGTAAATAGCTCTATCTCTTTTTGTCTGTCTGTCTGCCTATCTAGCTATCTATAAATATATTAGTTATACATGTAGACAGACAAGCATACATAATTTGTTTTTCTGTATATTATATGTATGTATATACACAGAGATCAAAACATCTGACTCACAAATAATGGTATATGATATGTTGTGTCTTTGTTTCCAAAGATACATCAATTTCCACGTTGGTTCTTTCTAGCTAAGCAGGAAAATAGGCGTGAATTTCTAGGACATTCACTGGGAATATTTTGTTTTCTTACATTCATTTACTTTGAGATTGTTCAAAGCTGAGATGTTTACAAATGTATGCCTTGTTCTAGGAAGGCATATCAGTGCTGGTCCTCATTGCAGTTTCATCTAATAATGAACTATAGCTCTTGCCTGCTTGCAGTGCTACTGAATAGAGCTGTGTAACAAAGTAATTATTTATTATTATCTCAAATTAACATGTATTTATGATATGCATATATTTTATTACAGCTGGTATTTTGTCTTATTTAACTGCAGTGCAGATACATAGCTAGTAGACTGGTATTCATTTTTTTCCAATATCATGATACATTGATTTGGGTTCTGGGACCTTCTCATGGGGAATTTATCTGAATTTACTTTTATAATCTAATACTGCATTACAATATGTGAATGAAATATTTATACCCCCTCCATGAACTTAGCTCATATTTATGAAATAAATAATTTCCCTGTTGTCCATAAAATTTCCCAGTGCTGTAAGTCCTGTAATAGAAAACCATAGTGTTTATTTTCCACAGTGGCAATATAGGAGGTAATAAAATTAAAAGTGCTAAGGTCTAAGTTTAGCTTAATGAGTTTAGATCTTTCATAATGAAGCCAGGTATCTAAATTAAAAGGAGAAATTAACAGTAAAGTACTGAACCAATGACTGTAGAAGCAAGAGCTGGTCAGCCATCTGAAGACACCATATTAACCAGGTGTAACTCCCACTCTTATGGTAGAGTGTTTGCCTCAGAGAAGCCAAGCATACTGGTGTGCTGTTAAATCCTTAGTTTTGCTTGAGTCATCGCAACTGTATATAGAGCTGAATGCCATTTTATAAACCTCTTTAGCACTTTTTCAAGTATTCAGAGGGTGTAGCCAGAATTAACTCATGGTGTTCAACCTTAAGCAGTCTATAATTTTAACTAGTTTATCTTCTGCTAGGACTGGGGTGTGTGTAATCTTTTTACCACCTATTTTTCCCTGCAGATTTCTGGTAACATTACACTAGCATCTTTGACTACTTTTTAGTGAGTCAGTGCTATGTCTCAGTTATGTCTCTGTAGTTAAATGTTACATAGCATTATGTCACAGTGGTTTACATTATCCTACCAAAGGCTGGTACAATGTGAAACCAGAAGGACTACTTTTACACATTTCCTTCAAATTAAAAATTCTCAATTGAGGAGCTCAGTAAAACATGCAATAATAAGAAATATAATATAATGATACTTTTCTTGTGTAAAAAATATTTTTGAAAAATAATTATTTCCTAAATGTATTTGACATGGTATAATTACAAATTTAATCTCAGAGGTTTTACACTGCTACTATAATAAAGTTACTCGTTTTCAGAGCCATTAAGTTAACCACCTTCCTTCTATAATGAGAAAGTCAAAGTGACCTTATATTAGGCAATAGGTGAAGTAATTTGATTTATCATCTTCTACTTTAAGACATATCCTATCGCATTTCCTCAGGTTGTATAAATCAAATAAGCTTTTACTGATGGAAGCAGCATCCAACTGCTGATCTGGACAGTGGGAACTATGTCGTCACATGGTATCTGTGACAAAATATTGCAGAACTACAGATATGTTTGATAATATTGGATCCTTTTTTATGTTTAGGGATACATTTTTCCCACCTAGAACAGAATATGTAATTCATACTGTAAGGGTGTACGGAATGTGTGACCATTGGCTTCATTCAGGTTGTCAGATAAAAGACATACTGCATTCAAAAGGGGATAATGAGTAAATGGGGAAACGATAAACAATACACAGAGACAGAAAACCAGTATACAAAGGCTAACAGAGGTAAAAAACTCCAGTTTTCTCTCACTAAATAATGAGCCATTAAGAAAATGCAGGTACATCTTTGGACAGGGCTGGCCTGGCCTTGATAACTGATACAAAGAGGGGGGAAACATGAGGAACTGGGATATCCCAGGAAATTTATTAAAGAAGGTTTAAGAGAAGGAGATCAAGGAGGAACAAATAGGAGGAATAGACAGAATGGGGTATAAAAGGGGTGGATGAGGTATAAAACAGGACTGATCAGCACGCTAGTATGGTGGTGCCCTGCACCTGATCACTCCAGTCTGTCCTGTCGCCTTATTAAATCTTCTTCGCTTAAGGACCTCTCTGAGTAATCCCACTCCCTATCCTGCATGTCAGAGCTGCAACGGCTCAGTGCCAGCTACTGGGGGGACTGGTTTGAGGGGACTGGGTGCCAGCCCCTGGCTTCAGACCCCCTGGTCTGACTGGGGGGGCCTCTGGCCTGTGGTGTCAGGTACTGGAGCTGGTGGGGGGTCTTTAGCCTCCAGCCACTGGGGTGGGAATGATTTGTGTCACAAAAACCAGCTACTGAGGGATGGGAGTGAGTGAGAGGCTCAGCAGCAGAAGCTGGATCAGGACGGTGGGTCACAGCCCATGGGCTGGGTGCCGGCTGCTGGGGGCTAGTGTCTGCACCTGTCCCAAACTGATGTGCGTGGGGTTTTCCTGTGAATTCACTGGGAAAATCCAAGCTGGACCAGCCAGGGAATAGGAGGCCTTGGGTCTGGACAGGGGTATCAGATGGGCACAGGGTTCATGCTGGTATTCGGGGGGACCTGTGAGTGTGGAGTGCCTGTGGGACGAGTGTCTGAGTGTTACGTGTGTGCAGTGAACACCCAGCTGGACCAGCCGGTGAGCCAGAGACCCATGGGACAGGTAAGGGGGGGCCAGGATTTGGGAAGGGGTGCTAGGTGAGCAGAGGGCCCATGACAGTGCTCGGGGGATCCACAAATGTGCTTGTGAACCCGGGGTGTGTGGTGTGTGTGCTGCACTAGTGACCTTCTGCCTCTGCCAGCCCAAGGGGAGGAGGGGATGTGGCTACCTTTGCCTGTGTCTGGTGTGAGTCCTGAATACGGGTGCTGCTGGAGGCAGCGCCTGGTCTGTGGCTGCCTGTGTGACCGGCTGTGTCTGCGCCCTCTGTGTGCATGTGGCATACACATTCAGCCTCACTGCTGGCTGAACCTGCAAACAGGAAAGTAGCAGCTGCATCCATAGGCCTCGGCCAGAAACCCCAAGGTCTCTGGGCTGGGCTCAGTGGGTGGGCAGGAGGAATCCCTCAGCCCGGAGCTACTGGAGGCAGTAGATGCTTCTAACATCTATTAACGTGTACAAATTGAAATGACAACACTTGTGTCTCTTATTACCTTAGACTAGATTGCTACATAATGTGTGTCAAAACCATTTTTTTGCTGCATCTTTTAGAGATTTGCTGATTGCACTTAGAAGTCGCGGGATAGGATGTTAGGTGCTGATATGTTCGGAAAACATTCTACATACGCAAAACTAGATTATATATTTCATAAAAATCACATTACAAATCAGAAGATTTTTTAATCAACTTGTACTTAATGGAGAATTCCATTTGAACCAATCAAGGGATTTTTATTACACAATAATTTGATATGGAAAAGCAGCCTTATCTGCCTTTTAGAGAGTTATAAGAGAGATTCTAAATCATGACTTTCACATCCTTTCTAAGCTACTGTTTACATTTTCAGTGTTAATATTCTTTTTCTGTTATTTTACGCTCATCTGCAATATACTCTTACTGTTCCACAGCCTAAAACAGAGAGCTTTTTAGCCTGTTTGGTAAACTGGGATCAATTAATTTTGTACAGAACAAATCTGTACTAATGGAATTCATCTCCACAACCCTTTTTATTTCTCTGTGAGGCCTTACTAAGTACCAATCACCTTGTCTACCAGTCTAGTTTTCAACTATTTATTGCTAAAAGGCTAAAAATTTTGCAAATAAATCTGGCTACTTTACTACAGTAGACTAATTAAGTTATATGAGGTTCAATCTAAGAAGGCTAAAATAATTTAGTTCTTGCTTTCTGGTCCATGTGAGGTACTGATACAGACACTTCCGTATTGATAAAGACTAATACATTGCTCTTTTTCAAAATAAAATCATTTAACATGTGATAAACAAAGTTCTTATCTGAATATGCTACTTCTGAATACACAGTGACATTGTGTGTAAATAACCTTGAAATTAAATTCTAATATTGTCCCCAACATGAAATTACCTTAGCCTGCTTCAGAGGTAAATCAAGTATGTTGTTTGTGCTGAAAAGAGTATTTCACCTTCTGAGGTGACAAACATTTGCCAGATATTGGAGTTGAATAGCCATCCACACCACCAAAGGAAACAGAAAAAAGGGCTAGCCCTTGTTTGTTCATGAAAGCCAGCATCCTGCTGCAGCTGCACCAGTTATCATGCTGTGCATTCTTCTCAAGAGGAACTCTCTTGATACATACTCATAGAATTAAAGAATCAGAACGGTTTGGGTTGGAAAGGACCTTAAAGATCACCTAGTTCCAACTACCCTGTCATGGGCAGGGACACCTCCCACTAGACCAGGTTGCTCAAAACTCCATCCAACCGGCCCTTGAACAGTTCCAGAGATGGAGCACTCACAACTTCTCTGGGAAACCTGTGCCAGCACCTCATCACCCCCAGAGTAAAGAATTTTTTCCTAATATCTAATGTAAATCTCCCCTCTTTCAGTTTGAAACCATCATCCCCTTGTATCACTACACTACCTGATAAAGAGTCTCTCTCCATCTTTCCTGTAGTCTCTCCTCATCTTTCCTTCTATTCTACCCCATCTTTCAATCTTTTCAGTAACTTCAGGTAGCAGAAGGCTGCTATAAGGTCTCCTTGCAGCCTTCTCCTTCAGGCTTAACAAGCCCAACTCTCTCAGCCTGTCTTCATAGAAGAGGCGCTCCAGCCCTCTGATCATATTCATGGCCCTCCTCTGGATTCATTCCAACAGGTCCATCTCCTTCTTTTGCTGGGGCCCCCAGAGCTGGATGCAGTACTCTAGGTGGGATCTCACCGAAGCAGAGTAGAGGGGTGATTCTACCTCCCTCGACCTACTGGCTATACTTCTTTTGATGCAGCCCAAGATATGGTGGGCTTTCTGGGCTGTGAGCACACATTGCTGGCTCATGTTGAGCTTCTCATCCACCAACACCCCTAGGTCCATGTTGGCAGGGCTGTTCTCAATCCATTCTCCTCAATGCCTGGATTTGTGCCCAATCCATGTGCAAGACCTTGCACTTGGACTTTTGAACTTCATGAGGTTCACATATGCCCACCTCTCAAGCCTGTCCAGGTCCCTCTGGATGGCATCCCTTCATGCCAGTGTGTCAACTGCACCACATACATTGGTGTAGTCAACAAACTTGCTGAGGTTCCACTCAATCCCAACATCCATGTCACTGGCAAAGATGTTAAGCAGCACCAGTCCCAGTACTGGCCCCTGATGAATGCCACTTGTCACTGGTCACCACTTGGACATTGAGCTGTTGACAGCAACTCTTTGAGTGCAAGTACCCAGCCAATATCCACTGAGTGGTTCATCCATCAAATCCAGTCTCTCCAGTTTAGAGACAATGTCATGCAGGACAGTGTCAAATGCTTTGCACAGGTCCATACTATTAAAATGCTGTGTTTCAAAGTGTATGTATTTCTCTGCTTTTCATCCTTCACTTTCTTAACTTCTTAACCAGCTCCTTACATGAGTCCAGATAAACTTCAACTAATGTTATTGATTTTATGCTACTAGCACATGCACAAATGGACTTATATTAATAACTAGTGAATTAATTTTTCAGTCTTGATTTGTTACCTGCAAAGCTGTCTATACTTACTCTGGAAGATGTAGAGTTATATTTTGTGGTGCCTTATACGGTTGATTTTTTCCTGAATCTAAGATGATCTTTTTCCTTTGTTGGGTGGAATTGGTTTGTCCTTTTAGAGAAAAATTAAGCAACATATCTAAGCGAAGCGTTATCATTCCCTTTATCATCAGAGGAGGGAGACAGGCACTCAGAAAGGTCAATTATTCCCACCCAGGTATATATCTTTCTTGGAGAAATAATCCACTTGGAATTACATCATCTTTACTATGTTGCATTCACTGTTACACAGGTTTTGCTTGTGCCACAGGTGTTTACCTGTTTACCTGCTCATGTTTACAGGTGTTCCAGATTAGGTGTAGCAAAAAGTGTGGGGTGATGTAGCCACCAGTGAAAGAGAAACTGGCTACCTCAAATTTCTCTGCCAGAGTATGCTGTCCCCCTGCCGGTAGTACCAAATCCTTTACAATGTGCCATACATTACTTTTGTGTTGTTCATTAGGCACAGAAGTGCATAAAACAAGCCAAAAGACTCAACCCTGAAAATACGTGTGGATTTTAGCAACTGTGTGAGCTGTGAAGAAGAAAATAAATGAAGAAAATAAAGGGAATGGGGGTTCTGTTTAGAATTCTCTTTGTACCAACGCTGGAAATGAATAGAGTCATGTTATAATTCTCTTGGATGTGGGTAAATACAATAACTGTTGTGAATGGTGACTGCTCATTCTGGTGTTCAAATCAGTATCTGTCTGAAAAGATTTCATCGTATTGTAAATAATTTTCTCAAGCAGTGTAGATGACTAATTTCCTTTGGAAGCGAATCAGCCAACATGTTATTCAGGACACACCTGGAGGGCAATTTGCTTGACTCAAGTTTTGTGAAACAGAAATGACACAATGTTAATTTGCTTTTAAACTGCTTGCCATGTCTAAGAATTAAATAAGCAATTGGATGAGACCAAACTGAATTCATTGAGATATCAGCCATGCAGTCCACTTTGCCTGATTGTGATAGAAAAGCCTTTTATATGAGCAGTTAACATGTTCACATTTTCCACACTTGGCCTTTCAGAAATCCCGGTGACAAATTCTTTGCTGATTTATATTCCAATCTGCATTTGAAGAAAATACACCCGTGGAGTTTAATTTATAATGTTTCAGATTTTTTTGTCTCTGTATCCTTACTGTTTTTATTACTTGACATCATGGCTTAGTCTATATGTGATGTTGGGGGAATATGTATATGTATTTGTAAATAAAGTCTATAAGAACACTTAAGCTTAGGATCTGATTAATTTATGTGTTTACAAACATTTATATTCCAATATTAACATGTAATTTATTACTATTAATTTATTAATTGATCAATTAATACATGGCAGCTATTTGCATAAATAGGATCTCAGTCTTTATCATCAGTACATCTAGCAACAACTGTAAACATAATATTTCTTACACATTTCAGTTAAGCTTAACTCTATTGATTTGGGTGACTGGAACAACCTCTGGAATGGCTTATATTTCTCCAGTCTTTTGTCATAGAGGATTTCAGTTCAAAAATTAGTAGTCTAAATTTAACTAGGATGCACCCATATCAGACTGTCTTTCAAAAGCCACTATCTTAATGTTAAGGGATAAGTCGCTACCATCTCCAGGCCAAGGACTCCTCCTGCCCATCCTGGTGCCTGGAGTCTCAGGATCTCTGCCCACACTGAGGGATGTGGCTGCTGCTGTCCCTTCAACCAGCAGCGAGGCTGATACAGAGGGCACAGACATGGCCAGTCACACAGGTGACCACAGACAAGGTGCTGCCTCCAGCCGCACCCACATTCAGGACTCACACCAGACACAGACACAGACAGCCATGTCACATCCTCCTCTTGGGCTGGCACAGGCAGAAGGTCACTAGTGCAGCACACGCACCACACTCCCCAGGTTCACAAGAACATGCTCATTCATGGATCCTTCAAGTACTGGCATGGGCTCTCTGCCTGCCCAGTACAACTGTTGATACACAAGAAAGATATCAGTACAAATCACAACAGGGAAAAAGGTCCTGCTAAATTCACTGTACTGTATTGTATAATGATCTAATATATGGACTTACTTTATACTTCTGGATGACAGACATCTGTTGAACAAGCTGGATGACTGAGATGGTGAAGGAAGCGTCCTGTATCTACAAATTATAGAGGAGGTGGAACAGGCCTGGATGTGTTCATCACTCTAGTGGAGAGGGTGGATCATGATCTGATACTAATTGTCCAGGGACAAACCCAGGGTCTTTCTCATGTCTCTGTTAAGATTAAATATAGCCACTTGATACAACAGCTGCCCCCTAATACATCAGGATCTTGGCAGGAGGCAGGATGGAGTAAGTTCATTTGCAGATTAAACAATAGCATTGAGTTATAAGGTATTTCCTGGGGCTCATTGATCACAAGGAAGGAAATAAATGCAGCTAGTCATTATTCCCAGGAAACTGTGCTGATGATTTTATTCTTTTCTACACATTTCTAAATCCTTCATGACAAGGTCGGATAGCAAGTACATGCATATCAGGATGATAAGCATCTTAGAAATGCTTATGGTAGAGACACTGAAGGTTGTTGTTACTATCATAAGGTGAGACTGAAAAAATAATCTCTAAGGTACGTACCTTTGCGATGGCTATTACTATTTCATTGGTATGTATAAGGCCTTTCTGGAAAATTAATGTACCATTTACTAAGCAACCAGTTTCAGTGAACTATCTCTCTACATTACATTCAGCATGGAATTAATATTTAAACATCTTTTTCCTCCTCTTTATTTTTGTATTGTTTCTGAATGACAAATATTTTTATAGCTTGAATAAACATTAGCCAGGGTCCTTAAATTAATGTTTGTGTGTATTTTCTGTTTAGTTTACATACTGAATGTCTGACTATATCTGTTTCTACCCTTAGGTGCACGCCAAGTACCACATATTATTTTTATTGCTTGCTGACACATGATTTATTCATTGATTAAGGCATAACCCGGAATTATCAGTAGTAGCAGGTAAAAGCTGAAAGATCATTTCATGATTCTGGATTCTGAAGACAAACAAAGAAATTTCTTACACTCTTAGTAAGTTCTTGATCCAAAACCATTGAATGTAACAGAAAATCTTCATTACTCTTAATGAGAAGAAAAGCAAATGGAAAATGCCAAAATGGATTCTCTTTGCATTTAAAACCTAGAGATATTGTAATTCTTTGAAAATTAAATTGAGTATGTAGTTTTGTATATCGATTTTTTATATTGGACCTTATGGTGTGTTGATTCCTTTTCAGTTTAACTTATTCTGCATTATGTTTAGCTGAAATACCCTTGGGAAATATACTGTTCATAGGAAGGCTACAGTAGGTATCATATTTAGGCATATCACAGAATCGCAGATTGATATGGGATTGGAAGGGATCTCTGGAGATCATCTAGTCCAACCCCCATGTCTGAGCATAACATTAAGAATGTATTTGTTCACCATGTCTCTGGGAGATTGGTTTGGGATCATCATATTTAACAGCCATTGACAGAACTGGTTTCTAATAATTTTCAAATCTATTAATCTTAAACGCTGCAATACTCTGACAATGGATTCTATAATTTAATTATACATTGTTTCAAATCTTTTGAATAATCCTAGAACTGTATATTCTCTAGTTCTTTCTTTTTTATTAAGAATACTGAATAATCATCCCTTATTCATCATCTGTACCATGCCAATCATGATTTTGTAGTCCTTTCTCATAGTTCCCCTTAGTCACGTTTTTCAAACTGAAGAGTTCCTAGGCTGCTTAATCTTTTTTCATATGGAGATCAATATCCAAAACTGGGGAGACAGAGAAAAGGATGGACATCATTCATGCTTTAAATGAAGACTGCAATTAGAACTGACATAAAACTGGTCTCAATGGGAGGAAAGACCTTCTTGCAAAGAACCACACAGAAATCACAATATTAATAGATTCTGTAAGACTGCCCATTTAATTTACTTTCTCTGAGACTTTTGTAATCCAGCTAAATACATTTGAGTTGGGATGATCAGGAAGGAATGCAATATTCAAGATTTGGATTTATATTGTATTAGAATGAAGTTTTCAACTTCTTCCAAAACACTTTGCTAAAAATTATGGTATTCTTTTGGCTTTGTTTTATCTCTGGTGAGCACAGAGTAGACAATTTTGGAGGATGCTCCACAGATCAGACACATAATTTCACACCTACATGGACTCCAATATCACTTTCTTGAAGGGATAGCAGCTAATTTAAATTTTGTTACTCAATGAGAATGTATCTATGTTGTGCAAAGAAAAATATATGAAGATCCTCAGGTTAATGGAAATCGAACATGAGAAATACCAGAGCTGTGATACCATAGAGACTGATTTCCTAGTGTTAGATTCAGTACATTTGCATACCCTAGTAGTGAGCACAAAAGTAATACTTCAGCAGGTCAGCTGTAGCAGGGTCTACAGTCAGCATGATAACCTTAGGTCCAATGTTGAAAGTTTTACTGGTTTTCGACTAGATTTGGAGCCTCTGAATGGCACTATCCTTGGCTGATATGAAGACAGTTCCTAAAACTTCTGTAGTCTTCACTGTGGAGGCCACTCCCAATTAGACCTTTTTACCTATAATCCCACAAAACTCTGTTTTAATTTTTGAAAATGAACCAGGCACACTCCTTGGTTTTGGGCTGGTTTATGTGCTGGCTTGTTTCTAAAATACATAAAGCTGAGGAGGAAATGGAAAGCAGGCAAAGAATAAGCATCATTAAGAAGGAAGGAAGGAAAACATCTTTAAAGTTAGCAAAAGTTGATTTAATGAACTTTAACTACGTATTTGTAATGAATGGGTTTTAATTTGTTTGACTTCGGGTTTTGCTTATTTGGTTTTTTTCATATTATTTTAAAAAATAACAAAGATTATCAGAGCAGTGATGCCTCCTGTGCTGGCAACCAGCTCTAGAAATGCCATAAAAGCAAATTTCTCAGACACTCAGGGCAAATTTATGAAACCTCGGGCTCACCTAAATTTTCTGCCAATTTCTTGCCGTTTGACAAAACAGCTGTAAAAGGAGGGACTCGTCCTGCTCTTATCTTTGGCCTTATACTTTAAATGAGGAAAAGTGATCCTAGAGGGCTAGAGGAATGCTTAATTAAGAAAAGAGTGTTGTAAAGCAGGCAAGAAAGTAAACTGATGGAACAGATTTTGATACAGGGAAAACTTCCTATGGAATGTTGCAGTGCAAGGCATTATATATTATTGTTATTACTTAAAATCTTTATTTAAAGTTATATATATAAATCGTTATATATAATTATATAAAAATAATAATTGTGTTATACATTATATGATCATATTTAATAAGATATAATTATGTTTCTATTATACAAGTCTATTTATAATTATAATCATTATGATACTGAAATATTGCATCTATTATTACAAAAAGCCAAAATATTTACAAATTCATCAGCATTCAAATTAAATTTTTTTTGATCCATGATCCTGTGTATTAATCCAAGCAAATTTTAAAGAGCTTTTAAATTCTGGGCCAAAATGAGAATTGAATAGTTGGAGGGCAATACTACTTCTGCCATAGTACGAACTGCAGGATTTTTTTTACTGAGTGTACTGTAAAAAGCACTTTTTGGACTTTCATAGTGTATACTGCCAATGATTTTCACCCTGAGGATTTAATAGCCCTGTGTGACATTTATGGCCTTTTTACATCAATTTCTTGATACATAGTGTTTATTTTGTGTATTGCAGACTCAGTGGTAGAGTTTATTGCAGCCATCATTTTAGATGTCCTCAAAGTGTTTCAGCTCCTTCTTCTTAAGTATGAGAAGAAAATGTATATTTAAAATATAGATTCTTGACCCCTGCCATGGGTTTGTTTGACACAGCCAGCTGTAAAAGATGTTTTGCAATAGGATATTTGAACTGTGCAATTAAATTAATTTGTGTCAACGATGATATCAGGAACCTATAATCTATGGAGTCACATTTTCTTACTATTGAGAATAAATTACCTACTAAACCATTAACCGTTGAGATAATACATTGATGAGAAACACTGATTACTAATATATCTCGACATGAATGTTGACACATTAGTCCATAGCCACAATTGTTACAAAGGCACATATCTTCCTGAAGAAAATCCAAATATTAAACTTTGCATAGCAGTTTTGGTGATTATAATACTCAATTCATGACCAGTGTAGTCTTTAAAATGAAATAGCTCGTTAGTTTCCTCTTTTTAATTTTTTTTTTCAAAAATAGTAAAAGCAATTACAGTGGTTGTCATTCTTATGGAATAATTGCCTGTCAAATTTAATTTGAAAAACAAGTCATTTTAACTCATGCAATTCTTACACAGTTTTGAAATCCCAACACCTCCTTTTTAAGGGTTTGGGTTTTTTTTAATCAAAAATAGTGAGATTTTTCCTATTTTATTTTATTTTACTTTTTTAGATCTGAATGCAAGGTATTGACTTTCAAAATTGAAAAGATTTGATCTTGAGAAATTAAGATATTCAAAATATATCACTTCATACTCCCACATACTTCCTGCTTTTTCTATAGAACTACCTTTCCATAGCCATGCTGGAAGTGTTTTTCCTAAGATTGGAAGAGTGAAATACACAACAGTATAATTCATATTTATGGTATTGTCCCTCTGAGACAGCTGATAGGAGATATCAAAAATCTGTAAAACAGAGACCTACCCAAAAATTTGCTATCCCAGAAATAATGGGTTTATGTCTGTGGAATGCCTAAAGTACAAGGAATAGGAACACTATCAATCTGCCATATGGCTGTGTTGCAAAGTGTTGCTACTCCAAGATGTTTTCAATTGCCTTTATTGTTTTAAGAATGACCACCTGTTAATGTGTTTCGTATGTAATTGAATATTGTTTATGCTCTTCTCCATCTTCACTCTGGTAAGAAAAAAGCACCAAAACTAATTTACAATGATTAACAATGGTAGAATTTGCCTCCCCTGTTTTCTTCTTGAGTGAGAACCTGTATTAATCTGGAGGGGTATAAGAAAGAGGCAGAAATGCCTAGAAAAACATGGAGGCTGTGATCTGTGTCTTGAAACAGCTGGCAAAATTTGTTTGCTGGGCATATACACCTTCTCCTAATCAAAAAATTATTTACTCTGATATTTTCTGTATTTTCACAAATATTACTCAGTATAGCCTGTATGTTAAGAGTGTTTTAATTAAGAGTAAATTGAACACCCTCCTTGCAGGTACCTCAGCAGTCTCTGAGAGTAACTCCTCACAAATTCTTTAGAACCATGCATTAGGAGTTTTATGAAATATTATTACAAATTAATTGCTCAAACAGCTTCTTAATGATTTTCAATTTGTTGATGGATTGTGTCCTGAAGCATATAATTGCTGAAGCAAATAATTTCAAAAATGTTTTTATTCTCTCTCCCTAGGTATTTTCACTATCTGTATGCGGTAGGTTGAGCCCAACCAGCAGCTAAAACCCACCTGGTTACTTGCTCAGTCCCCTGCCCTCCAGTGAGATCAGGGAGAGGAATGGAAGAGCAAAAACTGACAACTCATGGGTCAAGATTAAGACAGCTTAATACGTGAAGCAAAATTGCATAGAGAAGCAAAGCAAAATAAGGAACTAATTTCATAGAATCATAGAATCATAGAATGGTTAGAGTTGGAAGGGACCTTAAAGATCATCGAGTTCCAACCCCCCTGCCCTGGGCAG